>JAFEMH010000297.1:67500-667500 GCA_022495995.1 Adenophora triphylla var. japonica | reverse complement strand
CCATACACCTCCAATTCCTTGATATTTCTTTCAAGTGCGGCTTAAAACCCAGCTATGCAAGCTTCATATTGAGCAGCGTTGTTGGTGACTTCGAAGTTCAGCCTTATCGCTATGGGGTATGTTCGTCGCAGGGATCGACCGTAAGCATTCCTATCCCGTTCCCCTTTTGTTTGACGCTCCGTCGAAGAAGAGTTGCCAGTGATTTTCTCCTTCTAGGGCGAAGATTCCATCATCGGGAAATTGAGGTTCAGTCCTCGAGACTCATCACTTGGGAAATCGGCCGCATGTTCTCGCCATTATGCGTCCTTTTACGGATTTCCTTGAAACATAAGTGATGTCATATTCGGCCAAAAAGAACGACCATTTTGCCAATCTCATGGAGATGGAAGGCTTGTCGAACGTATATTTGATGGGGTCTATCCTTGAAACAAGATGTATCGGTGAGACTGCATGTAGTGTTTCAACTTTCCCACTACCTGCACCAAACTCGCGCAAGTCTTCTCGCAAAGGCAGTAATTGAGTTCGCTTCCTTGGAGCTTTACGCTACGAAATAGATGGCGTTTTCGACTTTGGAATCTTTCTTCTCTTGAGCTAGCATAGCCCCAATTGCCGTATCCGTGACGCTTAGATATAGCAAGAGTGGCTTTTGCCGATGTGGTGGGCAGAGAATCGGGGATTCACAAGGTATGCCTTAACTGCTCAAAGGCAAGCCGACATTTGGGGTCCATTCTGTGTAGGCATTCTTCTTCATCAACTTGAAGATTGGCTCGCAGATCGAGGTCACCGATTTACAAAGCGGCTTATGTATTGCGCCTTTCCCATGAAGGATTTCACTTACGTCGTTGTCCGTGGTGGCTTCATTTCAACTATCGCCTTGATTTTCCGGGGGATCTACTTCGATTCCCCGTTCGTCACCATATATCCTAGTACCTTGCCTCGTCTTACACCGAAAGTGCACTTGGCCGGATTCAGCCTCATGCCGTGGTCTCTGAGGCGGCCGAAGAATTTTCTCAAATCAACAAAGTGCCGCCATCTCGATCCTCCGGAATGTATTATCATGTCGTCCACATAGACCTCAATTTCTTTGTGGATCATATCATGGAACAGAGCCGTAGCCGCCCTTTGGTACGTGGCCCCGCATTCTTTAACCCGAATGGCATGACCGTGTAGCAGCATGTGCCCCAAGGGGTCAGGAAGGCTGTTTTGGCTTGATCTTCTTCTCGCCATTTTGATTTGGTTGTAGCCGGCAAAACCGTCGACGAAGGATTTGACTTCATGGTTGGCCGTGGAATCTACCAAAATGTCGATGTTTGGCAAAGGGGAAATCGTCTTTTGGACCGGGCTTTGTTCAGATCCCCAAGTCCACGCAAAGATCGGATTTTTCCGTTGGCCTTGGTCACCGTCACTATGTTGGACAACCATGTTGGGTATTCAATGACCCCGATGAAACCTCGCTTCCGAGCATCTTTTCTATTTCCTCTTTCACTTGTAAGGACCATTCGGGCTTAATTCTTCTTAGCTTCTCGCTTTATGGCTTGACTTCCGGGTCGAGCGGTATTCGGTGCTCCACTATGGAAGGATCGAGGCCTGGCATATCTTTATAGGACCATGCGAACACATCCACGAATTCTTTTAGCAGCTCGATTAGGGCATCCCTTTCACCCCTTCGAAGAAACTACCAATGCGTCTCTTTAGGCTCTTCCGCAGCTCCCAGATTCACACTTGTCAAAATTTCTTCGGCGGCTTGGGCTCGATTTTCCTCTTTCGACAACCCGCTTAAAGATTTCTTTGATATATTGTTCATTTAATGTGTCGCCTCTTCATCTAGTGAATCGTTATTAACTGTTTTTAGATTATTAGTTAATTCATCATTAGTTAAAGTGGCAATTAAGGGATACTTTAAAGGTTCATCATTTCATTGAAGACGAAGGGGAATACAACGCTCGCTGCGACTCGTAGTCTTCAGCGTAAGGCCATCGGACGACTCGAGAGACTCGAACTCAACAATGAGAGACTCGGAGGACTTTACAAAGGTTGACACGAAAGGACGGGGACCAATCCAAGCTTGGTGATCATTTCCTCTTGGTCGCGGACGGCCTCGAGAGAGTTTCCCAATTCTTTAGCGGCATCGCCGTCGGTGGCTTCACAACCCGGGAAAGGCATGGTCTCTGTGCTCCCTCTTCGCCGTTGCTATCATCTCTTTGTCTCGAACCGTAATCAATTGTGTTTGGCGTCCGAAAGCCGAGCATGTGGATGTAGGGATCTTCTTCAATCCCGGGGATTTCCGTTTCGTCACAATCTGACCGCTCAATCCAGATGTAAGGACGTATTGCGTCTCGGTGAGCTGCTAGAAAAATCTCATGTCCCATACTCGAGCGGAAAGGCTCGGCAGGTAGTGCAGCAAGGAGGACGTCCCACACGACGTTCATAGATTCGAGCCGAGTCTGTCGGTGTTTGCTGACTTTTATCATGAAAATCTCCTCGCCTGGCGAGGCCAAAGAATGGGTTTGTAGAATGCTGACAAATTTGTGGTCGAGGACCGGAGACTTGTGTGCCTGTATCATGGCGGTGTTCAGCGTTTCCTTCCAGTACGCCTCCAAGTGTTGGAAATAACAATTAAATTTGATGAATCGAACTTCTTCGGAGTCGGCTCGCTTGAGTGTGTTGACATAGTTGGCATCGCTGGATTCCAAAGGATGCTGGCGAGACTTGCCTCTTGAAGGGTGTAGCCCCGGTGTTTGACTGTGGGCATTCTTGGCTATTGTTTCAGCTTCATTCCCTATGAGGAAACTGTCACCCCTTATGACTTCAAGGTCCCCCTGCCGGTTGATGAATTTGACGCATTGGTGGAGAGTGGAGGCTATGGCTTTCATGTGATGCAACCAAGGGCGCCCTAGTAGGGCTGTGAACTCGGAGGGGATATCCATTACATGGAACTTTGCGGGCACCATTTGGGTTTCGTACTGCAGTTCGAGTTACCGTCCCCGTAATGGGACGAGACGAACCGTCGTAGGCCTTGACACCGGTAGATGGGATCACGCGCCTTTCATTTATAAGGAGGGCCCTCATCATGCCGAGGGGAAGGACGTTTACCGATGATCCATTGTCCACTAATACCCTGTGGAGTGACATGGTGTTGAGCCGAATAGTGATGTACAAAGCTTCATTGTGTTGGGAGACATCTCTTGGCAAATCTTCATCGCAGAAGGTGATCATACTCCCATATAGGTGAGGATCATAGATTTGGTCGTTGTCTCGGGATAGAGAGTCATTAAACCCGTCGCTTCGTGCCTTTTTCTTGCGAGGTAGAGCCTTTGCCGAAGCCCCCGGGTTATACCGATGCCTTTGTGGCGGTTGCCATCTCCAGCCAACATATTGATTGAGTGGGAGCGCCACCGCGTCGATTTTTCTTCATCGGTGTATACTCGAGAGCCGGACAACCGAACCTCCGACCCCGAGGGGGTTGGACTTCTCGTTCGCAGCACTCGGTATTCGAAGGTCTCACCCGTCGTTGGCAAGGCTTTTCCGCTCTTTTACCCCTTTTTGCTTTGGGAAGACCGACCGGAGTAGAGTACATAATAATCAAATCCCCGCATGGCTCCCCGAGCGTTCCCACACCGTTATCACCGCCTCGAATCTCTCCTTCAATTTTTGCCGGAGGAAATTCTCTTTTTCTTAGGAGGACGGTCTTCGTGTATCCATCCCGATAGTCCCTTTCAAGGCAATCGGGACAGCCACAAATATCCCACCAAATGTGTTCCACGGCCGGTGGCGGATTTGGGACCTCAGTTGAGCGGTGCCGGAATGACTTTGAGTGGAACCGGTCCGGGGATCTGCGCCGGGCTCGTCTCGGTAGCGAGTGATTGGACTCCGCCGGATAATGAGAGATATTGAGGTCCCTGGGAACGGGCACATGTTTGTCTTTCGTGGTAGCCCGGTCGGTTGGGATATTGTTAAGGTCCCGAAGTGGCGTGTGGTCTCTTTCATCCAGCCCGCCGTCTCGTTTCCGGCGTTCTTCCGTGGCTTTGATGGCCGACCATATTTCTTCAATCGTTCCCCTGATTTTCATCACTCAGCCGATATTTGTGGGATCATCACTTTGAGAGGGGACAACCGACAAGATACCGAACTCTTTCGTCCCCGATCGCTGTTGGGGGCCGCTTGCCCCGTAAGTCGGCGGTGAGTCCCGGCGGTGGAGACATAGGAATCTTGGGGTAGCATCTTGATGTATCCGGGACTATTAAGAAGAGGAGGAGGACCCTCTTCTTTCTTTGCGGTAAAAGTGCCATCAGAATTGAGACTGATAGTCAAACCATGACTTGCGACAATCCCCAGAAGTCTCATCTGTTCTACCAACTGGATCCAATACTGGTCTGTCTGAGGGATTTTGGAGGACGGAGCAACGTTATCCCCATCATTACCGGCTGATGCAGACATTCTGAAACCCGGAGTCGGAACAAACGGCGAAGCCGATGACGCGCTTGACTCTTCCCAACCGATCAAACGGTGACCCGCGCCCGAAACCAAGCTTTGTGTGGAGCCGCGGGGAAAGGACACGAAGGTTCAGATGTCTGGGAATGGAAGGAGGGTAGGTGTTTGGGCTTTAGGCTCATGCAACATGCAATTATTTGTTCACGTTTACTTAAAACATGTTTTATTAACCTAATCGGTTGGAAAAGATTGCTCTTCTTTTTCGCAAACTACTCTGATTCCCGGATCGCCGGGCCCCGTCACTACGTCTATAAGCCCCTCGTATTCCACCCGCATTTCGACCTCCTGTGGTGGACAGCCCCGGCGAGGGTCCTATAGGGCAAGCGGGTCCCACCGACCGAAAGAAAAACGATCCTAAAAGTCTGGCGGGTAATCGAGTCTTAACGAGCATTCGATGTAAATTACGGACAAAGCTGACGTCAAAAGTCAAGATCATGTCCGAGGGCTCGACGAAAAGCTCGGCATGATTTGGACCGATAAGCGTTCACAATTGATCTTGGCTTGTCGTCGCTAAGCCGTAATTAGGCATGGAATATTCATTAATCCTTGATGACTCAGTGTCAATGCCGGGAGTCAGTGTATAATTTGTGCCGCCAGAGCCGAAGTCAAGGCGCCGGTCAATATCTTGGTCAAAGTCTCGCGGCGGAAAACCGGCAGAGCTTCGACCGATAAGGGTCCCCGAAAGATATTGAGTCGATATGCCGACAAAGGCTTGAAAGGAAAGGTCTATACACGGACAGGGCATGACACAGCACTGCACTAAAAACCAACCGGGTCTCTGACAAAGTGTGTCACTGGACAAGTGCATGGTCGACACGAGGCTCCATGGGATGTTTGGGTAGTCCCGTGCTCATCCGAGAGGCGTAATAAGACCAAACGGACCGCGACAAGGATTTCCCGGTTAAGGACGTAGTGTGCGTGTACGGTCACGTGCGCGTAGTGTGCAAGCAGCCTATATTCTTTTTCCGAGTAAAATAGAAATTTTTTTTTGTCTTAAAAATATGATGCATGATTTTTTTTTTGGAAATTTTCTTTTTCTTTTTTTTTTTGAAAATCTTTTTTTTTTGAAAATTTTAATGAGCATATAAGCACGTAAGCACGAAAATTCCGACAGTTAGGGACATTATTCCGACAGTCAAGATTTTGACTTTCTCCGAGGCGGCCAAAACAACATGAAAACTGTACAAAAATCAACACACACACAAAAAATGATTTTCGAAGCCGGGACGGAAGCTTGACCCTCAAAAGCTTTTTTTTTTTTTTTTGAAAACGGTGGTACCGGTACGTGGGATTGTTAGACCACAATTTATCCCCGACTCGTGTTAGGAGGCGATAACGGGAAATTTAGTGGTTTCCACCAATATACCAAGTATCATTTTTTTTTTTTTTAAAAAAAAGCTTAGTCCCCAGCAGAGTCGCCACTGTGATGATGTGCATATCCGAAAATTTTCCCATTTTTGTTTGAAAGAAAATCAACGAAAACGGAGTCGCCACGCTATTTTAATTTTGAGGGCCAAAACGTTGAAAAAAGCCCGAGATCAGAGATTTAGGTTCGGAGGTCATGTTACGCGTCGGGAAGGACGTTAGTGTGCACCCGACGCGCCTCGTAAAACGAGTCTTCCAAGCTGAAAATCATTTGTGTGTGTGTGAGCGTGTGTGTTTTGGCCAAAATACTTTGAAACTCAGAAAAGTAAAAATTGGGATATCTTTTTAAGACTTTAAACTGATCCCATGATTTTTTGGAAGATTTTTGGATTGAGATTTGGTACTCAAAAGACCTTTTGAAGTTGAGAGCCATTTCTGCCAGAATGAAAAAGGCAGTGGACCTTTGATTTTGAAATGGATTCAAGGGTCTTAAAACTTCATAATATGGATAAACTCAGAGAATGAAAGTTGTTCTAGACACCTTAAATAAGGTTTGTGCGAAGGAATTTTCCATTTTGGGGAAGATTTGAGGGGTCAAAACCTTCTGGAAACCTCAGATATGAGATCTGGATTCCCAGAAGCTGATGAACTAGCCTCTGAAAGAAAATTTGAAAAGAGGAGTTTTACTCACCCAAAAAATAAAGTAAAAATATGTCTAGAAAGCTCTGGATGTTGGATACAAAAAGTGTTTTGTAGTCAACACCAAATTCCAAGTTCATCTGTGTCCAAAAATTAAGACCATGGACTGAGGTCTGAGAAAATTGCTACTGGACAGCAACTTCTCAAGAAAGAAAATATGATTTTAAGGGGGGTTTTGCATCCATGCTTGTCCCCATTTCCCTAGGTTTTGGTTAGTGATCACTAGACATTTTAGTGGTGAATCAACTATACCAAACCATCCTTGGGGTACATTAGGACTAAGCACTTCATTTGCTTGGGAAGGGGAATTTTATCCTTTGAAATCAAGATTTTATGCTTGAAAATGGTTTTTAAGGTTTTGAAAATGAGTTTTCTTTGCAAGAAAGTAAGAAAGCTTAAAAATAATTTTGATCTTTGTAGAAGATCATCCATGGAGATGGTCTTCCATGGTGATCTTCTTAGATCTAGAGCAAGAAGATGAAAGAACTACATTTTGTAGTTTGAAGATGCATGCATGGTTGAGATTTAGGGTTAGGAGGAGGAGGGTTTACCAATCTTCCTTGTGTTCTTGAGTGTTTGGCTTGAGTGTATGAGTGTTTAGGGCTTTAATATGAGAGTGAGTGGATGAGTATGAGTTGGGAAAGATTGGAGAGAAAAAGGTGACAATTCTTGAAGAATTCTCACTGTTTTCTCTCTATATTTCGCCAGAGGTTCGGTGCAAAATGTGTTTTTTTTTTTATTTTTGTGACTGGAGGGCTCAATTTATAGCCCTCCTGAAGATGCAAAGATGTCCGCGCGGATGGATCCAGTCAGCGTGCACTGTTCATTAAATGCAGCTCCAGCTTTGGACAAGAAGAATATTTCTTTTCAAAATTCAAATTAACAACCAGTTTTTTGTTTCCAGCCATTGCTATATTTGGTTTTCTTCTTTTGTTTTGCTTTTTAAGATTCTTTTTAAGGTTTAACCTTAAATAACAATGCCCATTTTACCCTCACTTTGTTAGAAATGTTAGGATAGTTAGGAATTGTTAGAAATGTTATAACTTTCGTTAATTTTCTAACGAAAATTCTAACAAGCTCAAATTGGAGCACTTACAGGTTTGCCATAGCAAAATTGAAATTGAATTAAAGTTGGATCTTAGCCCATTAAATGTATACTATGCTTATTTGCATTTGAAGGTGTATAATTTAGTGGGAGCATTTGATAAATGCGTTATACTTTTCATATAATATGTTTACTTATATGTGTTCATATTTTATGTATATCTTTTTGTAGAATAAATGGCATCAAACAATAATCACTTTTCACTGCGATCTGTCCTTGAGAAGGAAAAGTTGGAAGAGAATGGTACAAACTATATGGATTGGATCCGTAGTTTGAGAATTGTTCTCAAGCAAGAGGAGAAACTGTACGTTCTCGAGGAACCTATTCCACCTGAACCTGCTGCCAATGCTACTAGGGCAGTAAGGGATCAATATTTGAAGCACAAGCGTGACTCTACAGATGTTGGTTGCCTTATGCTCTCCGCCATGTGCAAGAACCTTCAGAAGGATCTTGAGCACTTGGGGATAGTTGACTTAAACAATCGACTGATGGATATGTTCCAAGTACAAGCTAGGCAAGAAAGGTACAACATAGTTACGGTCTTGGCCTCATGCAAGATGAGTGAAGGACAAGCTGTTGGTCCTCATGCTCTTAAGTTGAAGGGCCACATTGAGCATCTTGAAAGGCTCGGTTTTCCAATTAGCCAAGAGTTGGCTACCGACATAATATTGAATTCATTACCCAAAAGTTTTAGTAATTTCATAATGCACTATAACATGGGTGGAATGAATAAAAACCTTTCCGAGTTAGTTCAAATGTTGAACACTGCGGAAACCAATATTGTCGAGAAGAAAACCGACCAAGTGCTAATGGTTAACAAGGGGAAGGGTTTCAAGGGTAAAGGAAAGGCAAAGGTTGCTAATCCTAAGGAAAAAGTTGCCAAACCCAAAGAGGCTCCCAAGCCTAAAGAGGCTAAGCCTAAGTCCCAAGAGGACACAGTCTGCTTCCATTGCAATGAGATTGGACATTGGAGGAGAAACTGCGCAAAATACAAGGAAGCACTGAAGAAGAGCAAAGGAGTTGCTTCGACTTCAGGTATCTTTGTTATAGATATATTCATATCTACTTCTAGTTCTTGGGTATTGGATACCGGATGTGGAACTCACATTTGTTTAAATGTGCAGGGTCTAAAGAACAGAAGGATGCTTAAGGAAGGTGAAGTGGATCTACGTGTGGGGAATGGAGCAAGAGTTGCTGCATTAGCCGTAGGAACTTATGAAGTTACTTTACCTAGTGGACTAATACTTGTTTTGAACAATTGTTATTACGTTCCAGCTTTAAGTAGGAATATTATTTCGATTTCATGTTTGGATAATGAAGGTTTTAATTTTCTTATATGTGATAAGAAATTTTCCATTTACAAGAGTGATATGCATTATTGTACTGCTGTTTCATTCAATGGCCTTTATATTCTTGATATTGAAAATCGTGATAATGATGTCTATAACATTAACAAGAGATCTAAACCCAATGATGTAAACCACACTTACTTATGGCATTGTCGTCTTGGCCATATAAACAAGAAACGCATTTCTAAACTCCACAAAGATGGATTTTTAGACTCACATGATTACGAATCTTATGAGACATGCGAATCTTGTTTACTTGGCAAGATGACCAAGGACTCATTTACCAAAACCGGTGAAAGGGCGGGCGACTTATTAGGACTCATACATACCGATGTATGTGGGCCTATGAGTAGCGATGCTAGGGGAGGATTTCGGTACTTCATAACATTCACTGATGATTATAGTAGATTTGGATATGTTTATCTAATGAAACATAAAAGTGAATCGTTTGAGATATTTCGAATATTTCAAAATGAGGTGCAAAATCAACTTGGCAAAACTATTAAGGTACTTCGATCCGATTGAGGTGGTGAATATTTGAGCCAAGAATTTGTGATCATCTTAAGAGTTGTGGAATCATTTCAGAACTCTCTCCACCGGAACACCACAATGGAATGGTGTGTACGAAAGGAGGAATATAACCTTGTTGGACATGGTTCGTTCTATGATGAGTCAAGTTGAGCTTCCTTTATCCTTTTGGGGACATGCACTAGAAAGCCGCTTTCACTATAAACGAGTTCCTACCAAATCGGTTCAAAAGACCCCATATGAGATGTGGCATGGAAGAAAACCTAGTTTGTCTTTCATGAAGATTTGGGGTTGCGATGCATATGTCAAGAAGTTAACTTCTGACAAGCTAGCACCTAAGTCTGATAAATGTGTTTTCGTGGGTTATCCTAAGGAAACCAAAGGATACTATTTTTACAACCGAAACGAGAACAAAGTGTTTGTTGCTCGAAATGGTACTTTCTTAGAAAAGGAGTTTCTTCGCAAAGGAACCAGTGGGAGTAAAATAGATCTCGAAGAAATTCGAGAACCCGAAAACAACATTGAACCAATGGTAGAGACTGAACCAAGTTCACAAAGAGTTGTGGAATCGGTTCAAGATGCACAAGTTCTTCGCCGAAGTGGTAGGTCACGATCCGAACCCGAGAGATATGGATTTCTCATTACGGAAAGTGATGAAGTGGAGTTAATCGAAAACGATGAACCTACTTGCTACCAAGAAGCGATGTCCGCTCCTGATTCAGAAAAATGGCAAGAAGCCATGAAGTCTGAATTACAATCCATGGCTGATAATCAAGTTTGGAACTTGATTGATCCGCCCGAAGGTGTAAAAACCATAGGGTGCAAATGGGTCTTCAAGAAGAAGACCGACATGGATGGGAAGGTGCACACCTATAAGGCTAGGCTTGTAGCTAAGGGATATAGGCAAGTTCATGGCATCGACTATGATGAAACCTTTTCGCCTGTAGCTATGCTTAAGTCTATTAGAATTTTAATTGCCATAGCCGCATATTATGACTATGAGATATGGCAAATGGATGTCAAAACAGCTTTCCTTAATGGAAATTTACTTGAGGATGTATACATGATACAACCTGAAGGTTTTGTCAGTCCAGAAAATTCTAACAAGGTGTGCAAGTTGCAGAAATCCATTTATGGATTGAAGCAAGCTTCTAGGAGTTGGAATCTACGTTTTGATGAAGCAATCAAGGAATTTGGCTTTATCAAAAACGAAGATGTACCTTGTGTATACAAGAAGATTAGTGGGAGCGTAGCACTATTTTTAGTGTTGTATGTCGACGATATCTTACTCATTGGAAATGACGTTTCTGCACTACAGACTGTTAAGTCTTGGTTGGGAAAGTGTTTTTCAATGAAAGATATGGGCGAAGCCGCATATATCCTTGGTATCAAGATCTATAGAGATAAATCCAAGAGGATGATTGGTTTAAGTCAAAGTACTTACATTGACAAGGTTCTTAGAAGATTCCAAATGGAAAATTCTAAAAGGGGAAACTTGCCAATGTTACATGGTATATCTCTTAGCAAGAATCAAAGTCCTAAGAATAATGATGAGCGAAAGAGAATGAATGGTATTCCATATGCTTCAGCAATTGGGTCTATCATGTATGCTATGTTATGTACTAGACCCGATGTCTCGTGTGCTCTAAGTATGACGAGTAGGTACCAATCGGATCCCGGCGAACCACATTGGATAGCAGTCAAGAATATCCTTAAGTACTTACGAAGAACTAAGGATGTATTCTTGGTCTTTGGAGGAATGGAAGAAGATCTTGTAGTAAAAGGCTACACAGATGCTAGCTTCCAAACCGACAAAGATGATTTCAGATCGCAGTCTGGATTTTTGTTTATGCTTAATGGAGGCACTGTGAGTTGGAAAAGTTCCAAGCAAAGTACCGTCGCTGATTCTACAACCGAAGCTGAGTACATAGCGGCATCCGATGCAGCTAAGGAAGCAGTTTGGATCAAGAAGTTCATTAGTGATTTGGAAGTCGTTCCAAGCATCAGAGATCCTATTGAACTTTACTGTGACAACAATGGTGCCATTGCACAAGCAAAGGAACCAAGGTCACACCAGAGATCCAAACACATACTTCGACGTTTCCACATTATCCGAGAGATATGTGAAAGGGAAGACGTAAAGATATGCAGAGTAGACACTGATGACAACGTGGCGGACCCATTAACTAAGGCTCTCCCGCAAGCTAAGCATGATGGTCATGTTAGGTCCATGGGTATTCGATACATGGTAGATTGGGCCTAGTGCAAGTGGGAGACTGTTAGTGTTATGCCCTAGGCCTATGATTGATAGACTTATGTGTTGACATTATTTATTATTTTATGAGACGTTTATCATTTGATTATTATATGTTTTGTATATTTGTTTATAATAATCTCCGTCCCTAATTATTAAGAGAATAATTAGTATAATTGTCAATGGATAATCATACGATGATTATATGCATAGAGATGCACATTGAAATTATGGGTACTTGTTAGAGAACAAGTGACTGGACATGACCCGCATGAGATTTATGTCATGGTCAAATGTCATAATTAAATCTCATACGGTTACTTTATTTAGTCCCTAGACCTGAGATTATCATGACCTTACATATGATGAAATTCATGTTTGATTTTAGTCAAATGGTATCTTAACACGATATCTATAAAGGCTATCTTTGGCATGATCGGATTCATGATGGGAAGGATGATAAGTCAAGATGGAATTTGTCCCTCGGAAGAGAGATGTTTTGCTTGGGCCCCTCGATGAGTGATAATGATGAAAGTGTATGGCCGTACTCCAATATGATTGGAATTATCATTATACTCAAGAATCGAGAAAGCTTTGAACAAAGACAAGTTGACAAGGACCATGACTTGTGTTCAATATAATATCGTGAGACAAAGGGAGAAATGGAAGTATACCATTGGAAACGTGAAATCTTACGTTATATTATTTGGGTAGACATAATGGCTTGCTAGAGTCCGCTTATGTCTTATGAGATTTGATATGATCGAACTCATTGACAACATAATATAATCCTATTGGGTCACACACAACTAGAATGATTTGGTTAAACCAAAGGAAGAATGATTGAGAGTTTCTGTAATTGGCAACCTTTGTCACGCGACATACTTAGCCATGTGGCTGACTATACCGCGCGACATAACTAGCCACCAGACTCGGTTGACAGCCTGGTCTCCTAATTCGATTAGGAAACATATTCATACTAAAGTAGTATAAATGTGAGAGGTCTGTCAACCCTAATAGTCTAGCTGAAATTTTCAAGCAAAATTCATAACAAAATACTCTCAATATTCTTCAAGGTTTTGATCTAGCAATCATCAAGAAATCGTTCTTGAATTCATTCAAACTTCATTCTTCAACTTGCTTGAAGTCTAGGCCTTGATTGATGAATGAGCGAAGACCCTCTTTCGGTATCCACATAATCATATCGTTCGATAGCTCAAGAACGGAAAGCGTTCAAGGTTGGTAAAATTCTATCTCATAGGAATTTAAATTAATTGTATAGAACGGATCCTAGGGCTTCTTGGGT
Organism: Adenophora triphylla var. japonica; assembly: GCA_022495995.1. Taxonomy (NCBI): domain Eukaryota; kingdom Viridiplantae; phylum Streptophyta; class Magnoliopsida; order Asterales; family Campanulaceae; genus Adenophora; species Adenophora triphylla. Next base: position 654,403 of record JAFEMH010000297.1, on the reverse strand, counting down.
TTTATGTTTTTAATGCATAATTCCGCTGCGTATGGACCCGTAAAACCCAACAGCTTACACAAGCCAACTGGAAAATAAACCAACTACAACTGATTACAATACAAACTCTACTGAAAATGTTTTATAACAATTTCTCAGAATAAATAACCACAGCTATTCCCAACTCCCACACAAATATATACATACCCTGACAACCCAAAATAGGATCCAAACTCCTTCCCGACCTCACCGATATGGTCCACCTGTCTCAGCTGAAACTAAAACAGTAAAGGGAGAAGGGGTGAGAATAAATCTCAATAAGTTGCTATGCATGCAACAATATGTCATATAATATGCAACACAGAAATAGGTTGCAATAAATCACATGGGGAAAACAGTAAACACTTTACGTTACCTTTCCCGCCTGACCTGTAAGTCATACTATCTGCAGCACCTACACAGGTTGCTCAATATATATGCAACACACACAGGCTGCTCAACTAATATATGCAACATACAAAAGCTGCGCAATCTCAAATATGCAACACCCACAAGTTGCTCCATCAATATACTGGTAAAATGGTAAACACATTCGGTTACCTTCATTTTACCTTTTCCATTTGAACAATATGTAGTACAGCGGTGGGAGATAAACTCCACTCCTGTGCGAATTGCTTATTGCCTATTCACAACTTATACGATCCCGATCGGAGACCCATATAAGCAACGGTGGGAGAAGTACTCCTCCCTATTGTGTGGACTGCTGCTTGCCTATCCACTTCTTATAAGACCCATTTTCTAGGGAACCATATAAGACATCAGCAATTCTATGAAATGACTGCACAAATCCATAGAAGCTGAACCCCAACTTGTAACTACAGAAGGGGAACGGCCCAAGGTATAAGGCAATCTAACCACCTCATGGAACACATCCACTAGTGATAGTATTCCCTATACCCCCGAATAAACAACTACTATAACCATAATCAAGCACATGATAGATACTTGAATTTAATCCACACCTTGGGATATCAATACGTAACATGATACTTTACTCATGCTAAACCAATCACAATAGTGCACATATATATTTTACACTATTGACTAACAACACTCCAATGACATGGTATGCTTACTCATTCTCAAACCAAATGGAACAGTGCAACACGCATTTTAACACTATGCGCACAACCAATCATGGATATGAAATCACATATAATAAATTACATATAAGCCCTACATATCCATGCTCCATCTCAAGAAGTAGTGCCACAATTATTTCACGCACTATCCGAACCAATCATTACATATAGGTCATCAAGTACAGGTACAATACAATATAAGTAGCCCTACTCAATCAGACCCTAAGGTTAAACACTTTCTATAAAGGTTCCAACCCAAACAAATAGTGTAATACACAATTTTACACATTACTTGGACCATCCATCATGTAATACAATCAAGTAAGGACTCAAGGCATACCAAGTAATCCCTACCAATTCATTATACACTATATAATATAGTGACAGTGTATTAATACACTTGGCTCCAAACCAAATCAATTAGTGCTAACTATTTTTACGCACTATAACCCCATAACCATCTAGGGCCAACCACGTAGAGACACAATGTTCTATACATAACCCTATGCATTCACAATACCACATCGAACAACTTCTTTTAAGGTTACGCGATCAAATACCAAGTTTTATAACTTTTGGTTTAAGTTCCATAAACTGCCTTCCAAGCATGTTCACGACATTATTTAAAGCACTTCCCATTATCCAATTGGACCATTTCAAACTCCACAATGTAGTACTAAAGTTGTACTAGATTCAGGGTTAGAGAGTGTTCCAATTCATGTTAATTAGACTAGGTTTGCAAAGCCTAGAAAAAGGTTCAAGGCTGCAAATTGAAACAGTTCAAGTCTCAAAACTGCCTTTCAAGCATTTTCATGCCACTATTTAAAGCTCTTGCCAATATCTTTTTGGCCTATTCCAATTTCCACATTGTAGTACTAAACTTGTACTATAAGCATAGTTGAAGAGTGATTAAATTCGTACTCATTTAACTATCCTACAAAGCTTGCAAATTAGCCACCTAGCACATTTTTGGGAACGACTCGTGCTGCTGGGAACGAGTCGTTCCCAACACCTGCACGACTGATCCACAAGCCACGACTCGTGACCATTTTGGTCACTTGATGTTGCACGACTGAAATGAGCTTGGTCACGCCTCATGCTCATGGGCACGAGTCGTGCCTCAACACCAGAAGCCAAGGTTTGACCTGGTTCAACATCAGCAACTGCAACCTTTGTTCTCAGCTTTCCCAGGTCATATTACAACAATATTCATACCTGGTTTAGCCCCAAAATACACTCTATTTATGCCTCATAACATCTAGACAACATCCTTACCATTCAACCAAGCTTTATTGATCAATTAACAACCCATAATTATCCCCTCTCAACCCACTTATACTCAGTTCACTTCAGCTACTGCCAAGACGTTTTATAACTGTCTATACACAAATTTTGGACGATAATATACTCCCTTCAGGTCTTATAACATATATATAACATGTATAAACATCAATTATACCAAATCCACACCAAATACTCAAGCCATGGCATGGAAGTATTCAAGTTCTACCCCAAACCAATTTCCTTTTCAATTTCAACCCTCAGCTGATGTTTAAACCTCTACCAAACTTGTTCATAACATCAATAAGACATCATTAATCATAGTATGAACAGTTAAGGAAACATAACAACTTACCAAAAGTTATCCAAATAAACGGAAGAGAAAATCGGATATCCTTGATCTACTCAACTCCCTTAGCACAGATTTGAAGTTGGAATCAACAACTGATTGAAGGTTGAATTTCTGGGATTTTTGGACTATAAGCTAGGGTTTTGGAACTTTCTTGGCCTGGGAGAGAAAGGGATAAGACTCAGGAAAAAATGCTTCTTGAAGAAGCTTTGTTAAAGGATTTATATAAACAAAATTACAACCAAGCTCCTCCAAGTTAAAAAATCAACACATAACCACCTTATACTTAGTTTTACACATAAGAACCTTAAGGTTTTATATAACACATTCATTTGACTTTCAAATGTTATCATCTTACTACACAAATTTCTCATTTCTTTTATTTAGACATTATTTTTAAAATCCATATAATAACATCTAACCATGTAATTTAGCAATCTAGCCAAGTAAACACGTAATCACTTCACAATTTCATATAATGCTTAACATAAGTGCAATAACCCCCACTCCCACGTGCTTAACACGTGGTCAAATTAGTGCCCGGACCTAGGGTTGTGACATAGAACGACACCGAAGAATGCAACAGGTCAGACTCCATATTCCTTAGTCTTTGGTGCAGAAGCCGTCATCCCTGCAGAAGTCGTCGTCCCTACTGCCAGATATGGGTTGTTGACGCCTGAACAAAACGACACCAACCTGACTTATGATTTGGATACCATTGACGAGTTAAGGGATCTAACTAAGGTCAGAATGGCAGCATATCAGCAGAAAATTGCTAAGTCCTATAACAAGAATGTCAGGTTGAGGAAGTTCCAAGTTGGTGATTTGGTCCTACGTAAAGTATTTCAGAATACTAGAGAGCTCAATGCTGGAAAGTTGGCCCCTAAATGGGAAGGACCATATTTGATAGATGCTGAGCCAGGAAAAGGATTATATTGGTTATTAATCTTAGATGGAGCAAGGGTCCCACGAAGCTGGATTGCCATCCACCTCAAGTCATACTTATGTAAGTTTTGAAACGTCGTTTCAATACAACTAAAACCAAGGTACGAATTTCGTTGTTTTATTTCAATAAAAGTATTTTCAATTATGTTTATTGTTTGGACGTTTACTGACTTAGGCATCGGAGGGGTGTTGGCTAAGCTAACACCCAACCCTAACGTGTTTCTGTTTTGCAAGAAAACATGAAGCGTTCAAATAAATCTTGATGCTCCGAAATGTCAGCATCATTCCAAGAAGGTGACATCTTAAGCTGACAAATCAGGTATGAATTAACTTTTATTTCTAAATAAATATTTTCTCCCGTTAAGTGAATAAATATTTCCATAAAAGTTTATTACTTTTCTATTTTTTATGTACTCTCATCAATAAAAGTGACATCAGTCAAGATGTCAAATGCTCTTACCTTTTTATTATTTTGCAAGACATCGTTTTCTTTGAATTACAAATATCCTATGAAGACAGCTGCCTGAGACTGGCCATCTCATCTAAGTTAAAGGTACTCAATCCCTTCAAAGGTTTAAAGAAATTACTTTCTTTCGTCTCATTAAGGTTTATACACCTCGCCTGGAGCGCATGATGTCAACCTTGATTGAGGTGTGGGATGGGCCCGTATGTTTTATATATACGAATTATCCATTTCCACTCAGTCAACGTGTTTAACCATAAGATTTTTTACAATTTGGTTATGACATATACGTGTCATCTAAGGCAAAAGGTTTTTGACATTAACATGTCAACAAAGAACAAAGGATTCCTACATCCAACATAAGAAAGATAGATCTTTAAACATTCTAAGCATTTCTAAAAAACTCCATACCATCCATAGCTTAAAGTTTTTTACCACTGTTTCTAGCCAAAATACCATCTCCCTACTCTAGAAAATTACTGCGAAAAACCTAAGTGTTGAACCAACCCAACACTTGAAAAAGAAATTTATTTTTGGCCCTTATGGACCGTTACAACCCAAAAACTATAAATTGTTTTACAAACTTTTCTCGGGACGCAGCCCGTAAAAAACCAGAGTTCATCAAAAAAAATTCTTAAAAAACCTTCACGGGGTGGCTACTGCCGCTGGTGTTGCTCCTTCTCCCTGCACATCATCATTCTTCAAACCAGATGACACCTCTCCAACTTCTGTTGTTTCTCCAGAAAGATTTTTCAGGATCACACGTTGCTCGATGTCCCATTCAACGTGCTTCCCATCCAGAAATTCTTCCATCATTTGGATCTTTATTTCCACCATGCTTTTGGCAGCCGATGCCATCAAATTATTCTTCAAATCTTCAAGTTCCTGCACCTGAGTATCTTGAATAGATGACATTCCTTTCATCAGACTCTCAACCTCATTTGTCAGACTCTCCACCTTCTTTGTAAGTTCTTCATTTTCCTTCTTCAACTCTTTATTCTCCTTCTTCAAACTTTCCTTCTCTTCTCTATACTGCCTCTTCGAATGCAGCATCTCCAACACCAATTTCCTTTTCTTATCCTCCAGAGTGTTCATCTTAGTCTTTGCCGCTCCAAATACCTATGAAAATAGTTAATCATTAGTGAATTGATATCAGTTAAAAAATTCCAAAGACATTATTTCTAGAAACTAAATTCACCACTGATGTCATGGTCATAATTTCCTTCTTGATATCAGCCAAGCCCATCTCTTCATAAGCGCCAACATCTACAACCTCCCTAGGATCACTCTTCCTCTTCTTCAGCCTAGCACCAACTGACGGTGCTTCAACCTCCTTCTTAGGCACCATTGGCAGTTTGCTAGTCTGGGACTTCCCAACAAAATTTTGCAAGTCTTGAAGAGAGAACCCTGTAGTGGATATGGACACTAAAACATCAAAGTGTTTTTAGTATAAAGCTATCAAGACAAGATAATAATAGAAGGAATAAAGGAAGAATCGACAGTACCAGCAGACATTTGTGCTGAAGATGGTGCCTCAATTTCTTCCTGCTCTTATTCAACGAGTGTTCCCGTATCCAAGGACCTAAAAGAACTTTCCTCCTCTGTAAGTTCTAATAAACTTCTCACCTTTGCTTTTGTGTCAGCCAAAATAGGACACAACTCCGACCACTTGACAGCTGCAAAAACAAGAGAGGAGAATTACAACTTCAGTCGAGATAGAAATAAACCAAAATTAAGAATTCGAGAAGGATACCTTACCTATTCCACCTTGTTGGTAAACCTTCCCTGTCAGCCAAAGAACCTTTTTCTACGAAAAAATACCTCACCTTCCAACCTCTATCGTTTACAGAAACCTTTGAAAATAGAGGTTTCTTCCCAGATTTCGTCTTCAACAAATATCTTTTCGAACCAAAAGTTTGCAAGTCATAAACTGACGCCAATTTGTTTAACCCTATTCCTAGACCATATTCCTGATTTACCCTCAAAACATAGGAAAATATTCACCAAACCATGGGCATAATTTGAACAAAAGCCAAGTTCGTTTTTTGAAAAAACTCGGTCACCATTGCTGGGAAAGGATATGAAAAACCTAGAGCAAAGGGATAGTCGTAAAAGCAGAACCAATTTGGAGCAACGAAATCAGCCTTTACAGATACATCAAAAGGGCAGAGGAAAGTGGATTCATGAAAGCATTTATTAATTTTTAAAGACTCGATATGAACATTGTGGAAGATACATACCTCCTCATCAGGACTAACTATCAACCTTTCACATTCAAAAACCCTAGAGTTCGTATCATCTCCAGAACTCAAGGGACCCCTAGAAAAAGCTACGCCTTTTGATTTCGACAGCTTTGCCTTACCTATGGGAAGAAAGTCACAAGCGAAGAAAGACAGAAATTACAAAGAGAGAAGTGAAGAAAATTACCTCAGGGTTTTCACCGCCGTTGAAGCAAGAAAGAATGTGGAGAAGATTGAAGAGAAGTGAGATAAAAAGAAAGAGAAAACTCAGTTAAAAACCCTAACGATCCATTATGCTCGAAAAAGACGCACATTAATTCACCTAGGCCCCTAACACGTCTTGTCAAAGTAATTAACCGACGGAAGTGGAAGCGTGTAGAAACTTATCCTTTTATCTTCCATAAAAGGACAAGTTTGGGGACAATTGTTGTGGGTAAGATTTCAGATGACGAACTCTTGAAGATATTCAACATGGCAACAACTTGGGCCCTGCAGTTAAGGTAAAATAAATTACTTTGATTATTTATTAATAATTATATCTATTATACAGGGTAAAAACAAAGAACGTGGAAACGTACCTTTCATGGACTCTCTTCAACGAATAAAAGACTAAGTCAAGGATCGAGGATAAGCAATCCGAGATTTAAGGAAGATTTGTTACGTTTGTTATCTTAGTTGTTATTCTTTATTTATTTAAAGGACTATTGGCTGGAACAAATACACATACTGTTCACACACACTCTTGTACTCCGCCATAGCTCCACCATCACTTGTAGTTCAATTATCAATACTATTGTTCGAGAAGGTAGATGCTCATTAACACCTCCCAAGGTTTTGTGCTGGCGAGATCTTTGTCTCAAGGGCTTTCCTCGTTACATTGCCGTGTCAATCTTGCCATACATTTTTACCGGTTTTACTCCATTGTGCCTTCCTAAACTTGCATTTTGATCTTGATTTTGATCCATTGTTTTTTCACCAAAACAACTCACTCACCATTTTGATCTCCCTACTCCTCTGTCTTCTCTCTCTAGAATCGATTTAATCCACCGGAAAGTTACTCTGACGAGTTAGACATCCGATCGATTAAAAAAGAAGAACAGAGAAGATGAGTTTGAACAGAAATATGAGTGGAGGAGGAGGAAAATGTCAATTTGGGGATACAACTTACACTAAAGTGTTTGTTGGAGGATCTTAAGAAACTCAAAAGGATACCATGAAGAAATATTTGAACAGTTTGGTGATATCTTGAAGGCCGTTGTCATCACCGATAAGTCCACCGATCGATCTAAAGGATATGGTTTTGTATGTCCAATATCTCTACTAAATTAGTTAATTAAACATTGCATGCTTTGATTACGTTTCAGTAATTTTGACGATGTATGAATGATTTGATTAATTTGGTTACGTTTAGAGAAGCGGATGCGGCAATGAGAGCCTGCGTAGATGTAACTCCGGTGATCGATGGAAGGAGAGCCAACTGTAACCTTGCTTCCTTGGGAAAGCTTTGGATTTGTAATTGGAAGAAATATGTGGAGTTAATTTACCTTCAATCCCTAATCCAAAGTATGAAGTTTGAGTAGCCTAACAACTGTGTAATTATACAATTGTGAAATCATATACAACTTTGTAATCATACAATTGTGTAATCATACAACTGTGAAATCAATTGAGAAATGATTTTAAAAGTGAAAAATGACACAAATGTGAAATGACACAACCGTGTAATCATACAACTGTGTAATCACACAACTGTGTAATTATACAACTGCAAAATCATATAATTGTGTTATCATACAACTGTGAAATCAATTTGAGAAATGATTTTACAAGTGAAAAAAGACACAACTGTGAAAACACACAACTATGTAATCATACTGTTGGGTATGCATACTTTAACCCTCCTTGTCTTAACTTTAATTTGATTGATACCATAACCTCATCTATATTTTCTGGAATTTAGGCGCATATGTAATGAAGCTTAGACTTCAATCTTTTAGTACAAGTCCAATTTATATAATAGGATTAGTTATGCTTGAATACTGGCACAAATGCATTGGACATGATATTTCAAGTTAAGAGGTTTTGAAGTCATGCAAAACCGCATTGCTAATGCAAACCTTATGAATGAAATCGCACTTAACAAACCACTTGTGCAAACCTCAACATGAAACCGCACTCAGCAAATCGCAAGGCAAACCTCATCTGTGAGACCGCACTTCATAAACCGCATCTCAACAACCTAATACAATGATTGAAGATTTGAAGAATTGGACCATCTTTGATTGATTGATCCACGACAGCAACGTTGAGTTAACTACGAGTTCAATCAATGTGTCTAACAGTCACTAAGAGTTTAAAAGAATTTGAAAAGGTGATAGGTGTCATTCATTCCAGAATGTCGTGTGAGGTCCATACAACCTCATCAAAAACTTCTGATCAAAAGGACAAAAGTGGACACGTGATGCAATCAGACCGCGCCAGCACTGTACTTGCTACAGCTGTTCCAAACATCTACTTTTTGGTGGTTGGGTATAAATACCCATAATCTTCATCATTTGAAGATTGCTTGAGAATATCCATTTGAGAGAGTCCTTTGAATATTTGAAGAAGTTTCTAGATTTCCAGAATTATTTGAATCTTCATCTTCAAACCTTCATAGCTTCAAGAACAAATTTCCAAGCCCACAAATTCAAGCCTTTGTAACACTTCAGATTCATTGAGCTCTAAGTCATACAGATCTAAAGAGCCTTGAATCTTGATAATCACGCACACACCTGAATTGATTAATCACATATATTAAATCATTTGAGATACACCGGTTATTGTCTAGGATTTGATTCATTTTTTAGATTTTAGATTTGAGTTTGATTCTTGTAACCTTGTAATCTCTCTCATCATCTAATACAAAATCTAGTAGTTAGAAAATTCAATACTAACTATCTTGGTAGTGGACATAGATCATTTACGATTGAACCACTCCAAATCTTGTGTTCTTTAATTTATGCATTTTCTTTACTGTTCATAGTTCAAACTAATTTGTCTTATCTGTTTGATCTTAATAGGTTTACCAGATTTGTGAATCGAGTTTAAAGTTAATCATTGTCAAACCTAACTTTTATTCCTTTCTAAACCTCACTATCAAACCTCACTTTGTTACCTTGAAATTCCGCTGTGCATTTTAGTAACCTCACTTACGGTTTTGATACATTGTAAGGGTGGTTTTGTAAGAAAGATGTTTATTTGCAAAAAGGGTTGAAAAATTTGTAATAGCTATTCACCCCCTCTAGCTATTTTTTTCACCCTTGTTGCCTCCTTTGGGACCAACAAGTGGTATCAGAGTAAACACGCTTATAAAACTATTTTTGTTTTTCAAGCTTAACAGCTTGGGTGCCGATTCGTCATGGCAAACTCAAAAACCATGACAACGATTAACTACTCACACATTCCTTTGCTGGATGAACACCACTTTGACATATGGAAGACTCGAATGTTAATTCATTTGGAAAATACTGATGAGATGTTGGTGGACTGCGTGATCAATGGCCCCTTTGTTCGCATGAAGGCCAACACCAATCTTGCATCCAACACTGCCACCCTAGAAGTCAAGAAACTGAAAGTTGAATGTACTGATGAAGAAAAAAGATTAGTTGCTTAGGACAGCAAAGCTAGACATATCATCACTGGCACTTTGACTGTCTCAACTTTTCAAAAGGTCATGAAATGCAAAACCACAAAAGAGATGTGGGATGCAATTGAAAGCTACCTTGAAGGAGATGACCTCTACAAGGAAAACAAGAAATTTGCTGTTGAAAGGAGATACAACAACTTCAACAGAAAACCCAACGAAACCTTGCGTCAAACTTATGACCACTATGTTGAGGTAGTAAATTCTTGTCTATCTTTTGGTAAGGTTTTAACTGACAAAGAAACAATAAAACATTTCTTGCTGCCTTGGGTTCAAGATGGGTTAACAAAGCCACTTCTCTTGAGGACTTTACATATTTAAATATTTGGACTCTAAGTAACTTGTATGCAAATCTTAAAGTCAATGAACTCAAGATGGATCATATTGAAGAGGTTGAAGGAAAAGTCAAAACACTTTCTATGTATGTTGTTGAACATGTGGAGAAACCTTTTTCGTCCAAGCAAACCTCAGAATCATCTATTTCAACCTCATCACTCATCGATATGGATGATGATGAATTTTCCATGTTTGTAAAAATGTTTCAAAAGGCAAACCTCCAGCAACTTTTTCTAAGGCTGCTGATACAAAGAAAAAGAGCGACATCGTCTGCCACAACTGTAGAAAGCCTGGTCACATTGATTCTAAGTGTCCTTAGCCAAGATTTGAATACTTGAAAAAGAAAACCTCCCCTGCGAATTTTTCTTGTCGTAAGGGAATGGTTGCTAAAGAAGAGAATTCAAAAGAGTTAGCTACTTGGATTGAAACAGGTTCTGATGAAGAAAGCAAAGATGAAACCGGAGAGGTTAATCTCTGCCTTGTTGACAATGATACTTTTGATGATTCAGTTAATGAGTCAGTCGAGTCGCTTGACATGGAGGAAGAGGTTGCTCCTAAGAAAACCAAGGCTAGGGTCAGTAGTGAGGACTTTATAGATGTGAAACTAACTCCTAGTTATAAGATTGGAAATATTTCTTCTAAAAATGAAACACCTTCAAAAACAATTTCAACTTCAAAACTTTTGAAAAAGGTGGAAGAGGTCTCTCACATAGAACCTGAAGTGATGATCTGAAAATTTGAAAATTTTAAAAAAGCTTTGTCTTTAGCAACTGATGAAATTACTCAGCTTAACACGGAGAAAACTGTATTGAGGTCTAAAGTTGCACTTCTAAAGGACCAAATCAAAAGCATGTTTCCTCTTACTGAACTAAACCTCACTTTGGAAACCAAGTTTGCTACACTTCAAATTAGAAACGAACACTTGGTTAGTCAAAACAATGACCTCCAAAAGGTAATTGATGAGTGAACCAAATCTTGTGTTACCATGGATCAAATTCTTGAATCCCAAAAGTCTAGTGGTGACAAAGAATGCTTGGGATTCCAAACAGGTGAAAATTTGAAGTGTGCATCTTGTTGTGGAAAGAATGAGTAATTTTCAAAGCAAACTCATGAAATTCCTAAAGAAAAGCATTCTGGTTCAAAGGGTAAAGGACAAGAACCAAAGGCTAAACTTATCTTCCACTATGTCTACCCTAAGAAATAGTTTGGGGAAAATTCCAAAATGAAAGGAAAAGATTTAGAGGATGAAACCGCTGATGAGGTTCCATTTGTGGCTGACCGCCCTTCTTATTCGACTGCACACCCTGCTTTTAAAAGCAAGGCAAGCGTTCCCAAAAAAACCGCGATCAAACAGAAAATGACCAATTTCGTCAAGGCTAAAGCCTCTGTCACAAAAACAAATGTTGATCCTAAGAAGAGTAAAGAGTATGTTAAAATTCAGTTTGCTTACATTTTCATCACTGCTTTGTGTGATGGTTTTGGTCACAAGGCTGCAGAATGCCTTTTGAAGTTCATACCTAATGCCAAAAAACATATTCCTCCTTCTGTCAAACATGTGTGGGTCATCAAAAGATGCTAACCTCAGGACCTAAAAGAATAAAGGGGACCTCATTTTTAAATGTCTATTTTTCAGGTCCTCTGCTTAATGGCTGGTCACTCCAAGGCAAAATCAAATGAATGATATCTTGACAGTGGATGCTCAAGACACATGACTGGAGATAGATCTTTATTGGAAAATGTCATTGAAGCAAGCGGTCCATATGTAACCTTTGGTGACAACAACAAAGGAAAAAGAATATGATATAGAACAATAAGAAGAGGCAACCTCACCATTGATAAGGTTTCACTTTTTGAAGGAATCAAGCACAACCTCCTATCAATTTCTCAATTCTGTGACAAAGGAATGCATTGCAACTTCACTTCTTCAAATTGCTTTGTCAAAGATGGCATTTTCGGAGTCACATTACTCACAGGGATTCATAAGAGTAATAGTTACATTATTGATTTAAATTCTACATGTAGTATTACTGATCTAATCTTTATTTTGTAGCAACAAATGTGAGCGAAAATAGTTGGCTACGACACAAGCGTTTAATTCACTTGAACTTCAAATATCTTGCAAAAATTGGAATGAAAAACCTCGTTCGCGGTTTACCCAAAGTGGCTGATCATCATGCTGAAAAGTGCCATGCCTGTCAACTTGGTAAACAAACTACTTCGTCTTTCACCAGCAAAATCGCTCCATCAACTTAAAGATGTTTACAACTGCTCCACATTGATTTGTTGGGACCCATCACCACTTCTAGAATTGGAGGAAATAGATATACTTTAGTAGTAGTCGATGATTACTCAAGATATACGTGGGTAGAAATGATGATCACAAATGATGGTTGCTATGAAATTCTTACCTCACTCTTTAGATGGCTCTAAACCCAAAAAGAAGATGACATCGTTAGAGTAATGTCTGATAATGGAACATAATTAAAAAAAAACGGTGTTGCTCAATATTGTGATTACCATGAGATTGATCACAATTTTTCTACTGTTGGTGTTCCACAACAAAATGGGGTTGTGGAAAGAAAGAACATGACATTGACTGAGGCTGGAAAGACAATGATTTCTGAAGCCAAGCTTCCTCAGTATTTTTGGGCTGAAGCAGTCCACACATCGTGCTTCACTCAAAACCGCTCCCTCATCACCATTGATTTCTTCAAAATCTGTAGCTGCAAATGTTTTAACCTCTATAATGGAAGATAAAACAGAGGTAAATTTGGTGCTAAGGCTGATGAAGGTATTTTTGTTGGGTATGCTAAATATTCTAAAGCTTTTCATGTTTGTAATTAATCTAGTTTAAATATAGTAGAATTTGTCCAATGAAACAGGTGAAACTTCTAAAACCTCACCTGAGCAAAATCATGAACCTCAAAATCACTCCATCAACCTCAAATGACCTTCCCTCAGATAATTTTGAAACCGCATTTGAAATTCCAACTCCAGATGCAACTCCAAGGGAAGATTTAGATGAGAATTCACTGATTCAGTAAATTGAACCTCTTCATTAACTTACATTTAATGACTTCACTGAAGGATCTAATGATGTACTAATATAAGATATTCAGCAAACCTCTGTTCTACTGGATTTACCCCTTGAAGTTTGTGAAGTCAGTCATTACCTTCTTTCAATTATCATTGGTGACTTATTTGTTGGAGTTCAAACAAGGAGATCAAAATCTGATGAGCATACTTCTCTCTTATCTCAAATTGAACCCAAGAAAGTTGATGAAGCACTCCTAGATTCAAGTTGGATTATTGATATGCAAGAAGAACTCAACCAGTTTAAAATATGTAAGGTTTGGAAATTAGTTCCTAGACCTCATGATCAAGGAGTTATAGGTACAAAATGGGTGTTTAGAAACAAGATGGATGAGAATGGAAGCATCACCAGAAACAAAGCGAGGTTGGTTGCACAAGGATATTGGCAAGAAGAAGGAATTGACTACAATGAAACTTTTTCTCTAGTTGTAAGACTTGAAGCAATCAGAATTTTCTTGGCCCATGCAACTTACAAACGTTTCAAGCTTTATCAAATGGACATTAAGAGTGCTTTCCTCACCGGTGAACTTCAAGAAACCGTGTACGTGGCTTAACCTCCTGGATTTGAAGATTCAAAATTTTCAAATCATGTATACAAACTCCAAAAGGCTTTATATGAACTCAAGCAAGCTCCAAAGGCATGGTATAAAACTCTATCAAAATTTCTTCTATAAAAAGGCTTCAAATGTGGTAAAATCGATACAACTCTTTCATTGCTAAATATAATAATCGTTCATTACTTGTTCAAATATATGTTGATGATATTGTTTTTGGCTCTACTAATGAACTATTATCTAAGTTTTATGAAAAGCTAATTAAAAGCATGTTTGAGATGAGCATGATGGAAAAATTGACATTCTTCCTTCTGCTTCAAATCAAACAATGTGATGAATGAATCTTTTTCAACCAAGCCAAATACATAAAGGAGTTAATTAAGAAATTTGGACTTGAAAATGCTAAAGCATATGATACTTCCATGGCTACTAGCAATAAATTTGATAAAGACTTAAAAGGTAAAAAGGTTGATCAAACTTTATATCAGGGTATGATTGGCTCATTACTTTACCTAACTGCTAGTAGACCAGATATTATGTTTAGTGTTTGTATTTGTTCTCGTTATCAAGCTGATCCTAGAGAAGCACATTTAAGTGCACAAGCGTATAATCCGCTACATCTCTGGAACTACTAATCTTGGACTTTATTATTTCAAAGATTCGAATTTCGAACTTGTAGGTTATTCAGATGCAGATTATGCAACTTGTACCATAGACAGGAAAAGCACTAGTGGAACACGTCGCTTCCTTGGAAATATAATAGTTGGTTGGGCCAGCAAAAAGCAAGCCTCAGTTTCAGTTTCAACTACAGAGGCTGAATACATTGCTGCTGTAAGTTGCTGTTGTCAAATACTTAGGACGAAGCATCAGTTGGTAGACAATGGAATCAATAAACGAAATTGCCCAATCATGTGTGAGTTACTTCAACAATTTTAGTCTCCAACAACCCTGTCATGCACTCAAAAACCAAACACATAGATATCAAGTATCCTTTCCTCAAATATCATGTGGAAAAGGGGAACATCTGTTGGGTTTTACGGGTCCATGTCCAGCGGAATTAATCATTAAAAAACATAAAACCCAAGAAGCCCTAGGATCCGTTCTATACAATTAATTTAAATTCCTATGAGATAGAATTTTACCAACCTTGTTTGCTTTCCATTCTTGAGCTATCGAACGATTTAATTATGTGATTTCGAATCACAAACTTCGTTCTTCAGATTGCTTGAACTCTAGGCCTTGATTGATGAACGAGCGAAGACCCTCTTTTGGTATCCACACCTTTGAATGAATTCAAGAACGATTTCTTGATGATTGCTAGATCAAAACCTTGAAGAATATTGAGAGTATTTTGTTATGAATTTTGCTTGAAAATTTGGGCTAGGCTATTAGGGTTGACAGACCTCTTATATTTATACTACTTTAGTATGAATATGTTTCCTAATCGAATTAGGAGACCAGGCTGTCAACCACGCCTGGTGGCCAGATATGTCGCGCGGTATAGTCTGCCATATGGCCAGATATGTCGCGCGGTATAGTCTGCCACATACAGAAACTCTCAATCATTCTTCCTTTGGTTTAACCAATTCATTCTAGTTGTGTGTGACCCAATAGGATTATATTATGTTGGCAATGAGTTCGATCATATCGAATCCCATAAGACATAAGCGGACTCTAGCAAGCCATTATGTCTACCCAAATAATATAACGTAAGAGTTCACGTTTCTAATGGTACACTTCCATTTCTCCCTTTGTCTCACGATGTTATATTGAACACAAGTCATGGTCCTTGTCAACTTATCTTTGTTCAATGCTTTCTCGATTCTTGAGTATAATGATAGTTCCAATCATATTGGGGTACGACCATACACTTTCTTCATTATCACTTATCGAGGGGCCGAAGCAAAACATCTCTCTTCCGAGGGACAAATTCCATCTTGACTTATCATCCTTCCCATCATGAATCCGATCATGCCAAAGATAGCCTTTATAGATATCGTGTTAAGATACCGTTTGACTAAAATCAAACATGACTTTCATCATATGTAAGGTCATGATAATCTCAGGTCTAGGGACTAAATGAAGTAACCTTATGAGATTTAATTATGACATTTGACCATGACATAAATCTCATGCGGGTCAAGTCCAGTCACTTGTTCTCTAACAAGTACCCATAATTTCAATGTGCATCTCTATGCATATAATCATCGTATGATTATCCATTGACAATTATACCAATTATTCTCTTAATAATTAGGGACGGAGATTATTATAAACAAATATACAAAACATATAATAATCAAATGATAAACATCTCATATAATAATAAATAATGTCAACACATAAGTCTATCAATTATAGGCCTAGGGCATAACACTAACAGTCTCCCACTTGCACTAGGCCCAATCTACCATGTATCGAATACCCATGGACCTAACATGACCATCATGCTTAGCTTGCGGGAGAGCCTTAGTTAATGGGTCCGCCACGTTGTCATCAGTGTCTACTCTGCATATCTTTACGTCTTCCCTTTCACATATCTATCGGATGATGTGGAAACATCGAAGTATATGTTTGGATCTCTGGTGTGACCTTGGTTCCTTTGCTTGTGCAATGGCACCATTGTTGTCACAGTAAAGTTCAATAGGGTCTCTGATGCTTGGAACGACTTCCAAATCACTAATGAACTTTTTGATCCAAACAACTTCCTTAGCTGCATCGGATGCCGCTATGTACTCAGCTTCGATTGTAGAATCAGCGACGGTACTTTGCTTGGAACTTTTCCAACTCACAGTGCCTCCATTAAGCGTAAACAAAAATCCAGACTGCGATCTGAAATCATCTTTGTCGGTTTGGAAGCTAGCATCTGTGTAGCCTTTTACTACAAGATCTTCTTCCATTCCTCCAAAGACCAAGAATACATCCTTAGTTCTTCTTAAGTACTTAAGGATGTTCTTGACTGCTATCCAATGTGGTTTGCCGGGATCCGATTGGTACCTACTCGTCATGCTTAGAGCACACGAGACATTGGGTCTAGTACATAACATAGCATACATGATAGACCCAATTGCCGAAGCATATGGAATACCATTCATTCTCTTTCGCTCATCATTAGTCTTAGGACTTTGATTCTTGCTAAGAGATATACCATGCAACATTGGCAAGTTTCCCCTTTTAGAATTTTCCATTTGGAATCTTCTAAGAACCTTGTCAATGTAAGTACTTTGACTTAAACCAATCATCCTCTTGGATCTATCTCTATAGATCTTGATACCAAGGATATATGCGGCTTCGCCCATATCTTTCATTGAAAAGCACTTTCCTAACCAAGACTTGACAGTCTGTAGTGCAGGAATGTCATTTCCAATGAGTAAGATATCATCGACATACAATACTAAAAATAGTGCTACGCTCCCACTAATTTTCTTGTATACACAAGGTTCATCTTCATTTTTGATAAAGCCAAACTCTTTGATTGCTTCATCAAAAAGTAGATTCCAACTCCTAGAAGCTTGCTTCAATCCATAAATGAATTTCTGGAACTTACACACCTTGTTAGAATTTTCTGGACTGACAAAACCTTCAGGTTGTATCATGTATACATCCTCAAGTAACTTCCCATTAAGGAAAGCTGTTTTGACATCCATTTGCCATATTTCATAGTCATAATATGCGGCTATGGCAATTAAAATTCTAATAGACTTAAGCATGGCTACAGGCGAAAAGGTTTCATCATAGTCGATGCCATGAATCTGCCTATATCCCTTAGCTACAAGCCTAGCCTTATAGGTGTGCACCTTCCCATCCATGTCGGTCTTCTTCTTGAAGACCCATTTGCACCCTATGGTTTTTACACCTTCAGGTGGATCAATCAAGTTCCAAACTTGATTGTCAGCTATGGATTGTAATTCAGACTTCATGGCCTCTTGCCATTTTTCCGAATCAGGAGCAGACATCGCTTCTTGATAGCAAGTAGGTTCATCATTTTCGATTAACTCCACTTCATCACTTTCTGTAATGAGAAATCCATATCTCTCAGGTTCGGATCGTGACCTACCACTTCGGCGAAGAACTTGTGCACCTTGAATCGATTCCACAACTGCTTGTGAACTTGGTTCAGTCTCTACCATTGGTTCAATGTTGTTTTCGGGTTCTCGAATTTCTTCGAGATCTATTTTACTCCCACTGGTTCCTTTGCGAAGAAACTCCTTTTCTAAGAAAGTACCATTTCGAGCAACAAACACTTTGTTCCGTTTCGGTTGTAGAAATAGTATCCTTTGGTTTCCTTAGGATAACCCACGAAAACACATTTATCAGACTTAGGTGCTAGCTTGTCAGAAGTTAACTTCTTGACATATGTATCGCAACCCCAAATCTTCATGAAAGACAAACTAGGTTTTCTTCCATGCCACATATCATATGGGGTGTTTTGAACCGATTTGGTAGGAACTCTATTTATAGTGAAAGCAGCAGCTTCTAGTGCATGTCCCCAAAAGGATAAAGGAAGCTCAACTTGACTCATCATAGAACGAACCATGTCCAACAAGGTTCTATTCCTCCTTTCAGACACACCATTCCATTGTGGTGTTCCGGGTGGAGAGAGTTCTGAAACGATTCCACAACTCTTAAGATGACTGTCAAATTCTTGGCTCAAATATTCACCACCTCGATTGGATCGAAGTACCTTAATAGTTTTGCCAAGTTGATTTTGCACCTCATTTTGAAATATTCGAAATATCTCAAACGATTCACTTTTATGTTTCATTAGATAAATATATCCAAATCTACTATAATCATCAGTGAATGTTATGAAGTACCGAAATCCTCCCCTAGCATAGCTACTCATAGGCCCACATACATCGGTATGTATGAGTCCTAATAAGTCGCCCGCCCTTTCAGCGGTTTTGGTAAATGGGTCCTTGGTCATCTTGCCAAGTAAACAAGATTCACATGTCTCATAAGATTCATAATCATGTGAGTCCAAAAATCCATCTTTGTGGAGTTTAGAAATGCGTTTCTCATTTATGTGGCCAAGATGACAATGCCATAAGTAAGTGTGGTTTACATTATTGGGTTTAGATCTCTTGTTAATGTTATAGACATCATTATCACGATTTTCAACATCAAGAATATAAAGGCCATTGAATGAAACAGCAGTACAATAATGCATATCACTCTTGTAAATGGAAAATTTCTTATCACATATAAGAAAATTAAAACCTTCATTATCCAAACATGAAATCGAAATAATATTTCTACTTAAAGCTGGAACGTAATAACAATTTTTCAAAACAAGTATTAGTCCACTAGGTAAAGTAACTTCATAAGTTCCTACGGCTAATGCAGCAACTCTTGCTCTATTCCCCACACGTAGGTCCACTTCACCTTCCTTAAGCATCCTTCTGTTCTTTAGACCCTGCACATTTAAACAAATGTGAGTTCCACATTCGATATCCAATACCCAAGAACTATAAGTAGATAGGAATATATCTATAAGAAAGATACCTGAAGTCGAAGCAACTCCTTTGCTCTTCTTCAGTGCTTCCTTGTATTTTGCGCAGTTTCTCCTCCAATGTCCAATCTCATTGCAATGGAAGCAGACTGCGTCCTCTTGGGACTTAGGCTTAGCCTCTTTAGGCTTGGAAGCCTCTTTGGGTTTAGCAACTTTTGCCTTAGGATTAGCAACCTTTGCTTTTCCTTTACCCTTGAAACCCTTCCCCTTGTTAACCATTAGCACTTGGTCGGTTTTCTTCTCGACAATATTGGTTTCCGCAGTGTTCAACATTTGAACTAACTCGAAAAGGTTTTTATTCATTCCACCCATGTTATAGTGCATTATGAAATTACTAAAACTTTTGGGTAATGAATTCAATATTATGTCGGTAGCCAACTCTTGGCTAATTGGAAAACCGAGCCTTTCAAGATGCTCAATGTGGCCCTTCAACTTATGAGCATGGGGACCAACAACTTTTCCTTCACTCATCATGCATGAGGTCAAGACTGTAACTGTGTTGTACCTTTCTTGCCTAGCTTGTACTTGGAACATTTCCATCAGTCGATTGTTTAAGTCAACTGTCCCCAAGTGCTCAAGATCCTTCTGAAGGTTCTTGCACATGGCGGAGAGCATAAGGCAACCAACATCTGTAGAGTCACGCTTGTGCTTCAGATATTGATCCCTTACTGCCCTAGCAACATTGGCAGCAGGTTCAGGTGGAATAGGTTCCTCAAGAACGTACAGTTTTTCCTCTTGCTTGAGAACAATTCTCAAACTACGGATCCAATCCATATAGTTTGTACCGTTCTCTTCCAATTTTTTTTTCTCAAGGACAGATCGCAGTGAAAAATGATTATTATTTGATGCCATTTATTCTACAAAAAGATACACATAAAATATGAACACATATGAGTAAACATATTATATGAGAGGTACAATGCATTTACACAAAATAAATGCTCCCACTAAATTATACACCTTCCAATGCAAATTAGCATAATATACATTTTAATGAGCTAAGATCCAACTTTAATTCAATTTCAAGTTTGCTATGGCAAACCGCTCAAAATTAAATTAATTAGGTAGAAAACATCAATCATATCACCTATATGACTCTTAGATCTTTTATGAGATTTATTCAAGACATCATATGTATGGGTATATTTTAATCTCATCTTATGCCTTGGGTCCAAAACCATTTTGATAACCCAATTAAGTTCATTCACTTTAAACGCATAGGAACCACCATTTCCTCATCTTGCTCGCATTCGAATAGAATCAAAGTACCTTGCTATGGCAAGCCCACCCAAAACTATCCGATTGGTCTCAAGTGTTTTAATCATGAATTTGCATAAAGAACTTAAAAGTTAAATGAAGGTTCTTTAAGGTAGATTATAAGCATATCAGCAAAGATAGTCATAATCGTGCACCAGGTAAGTTCCCAGGAAGATAGGTGAGCCACAAGGACTACTTAAGTACCAACTCTTCCTTAGACAGAACTCTCCTAGACATGCACAATCAGAAATCAGCTCTGATTTGGCAACATAATCACTACCTTTTATAAACAATCAGTTTCCTTTTAAATTTCGCGTAATTATGACTTGTTTCCATAAACAATCATAAAATCCAAAATTTTAATGTCTAAATCTAAACATATTAGGAAACTATAATGCAATGTTTCAACTAAACATAAAAAAAAATTCTTAGCACGTAAGAACAAGTAAAACATGCATCACAATAATTATTAAAATCATATTTTAATCAACTAAGCATGCATAAACAATGAATTAATCTAGCATAGCCCTATAAACTCAATTTTATAGCATCCAGATTAACACATAAACATATCAGATTGTAAACACATTCATGGATTGACCAAATTGTTCATCAAACTGATACAGCCCAGATTTGGCTAGGTATGTCGCGTGACAACATTAGCCAGTTGGCTAGTTTTGTCGCGTGACACACCTTGCCAGATTACCAGATTTCCACATGTGGCTTACTTTGTCGCGCGACGTAGGTAGCCAGTTTGCAGAATTTCCAGATTCAATCAATTCAGATCACATGGCAATTAAATCATATAAAACAGCCCTTTTACAGATTTAATTCATCATAATTCGAAAACGATTTTCATATTGTTTCACATAAACAATCAAAATTCTATCGCATACAAAAACATGCAATAAGCATATAAATAATTTATATCTTAAATCTAGCATGTTAATTCAAACTTAACCATACGAACGGGGCTCTGATACCACTGTTGGGTTTTACGGGTCCATGCGCAGAGGAATTAAGCATTAAAAAACATAAAACCCAAGAAGCCCTAGGATCCGTTCTATACAATTAATTTAAATTCCTATGAGATAGAATTTTACCAACCTTGTTTGATTTCCGTTCTTGAGCTATCGAACGATTTAATTATGTGATTTCGAATCACAAACTTCATTCTTCAGATTGCTTGAACTCTAGGCCTTGATCGATGAACGAGCGAAGACCCTCTTTTGGTATCCACACCTTTGAATGAATTCAAGAACGATTTCTTGATGATTGCTAGATCAAAACCTTGAAGAATATTGAGAGTATTTTGTTATGAATTTTGCTTGAAAATTTCGGCTAGGCTATTAGGGTTGACAGACCTCTTATATTTATACTACTTTAGTATGAATATGTTTCCTAATCGAATTAGGAGACCAGGCTGTCAACCACGCCTGGTGGCCAGATATGTCGTGCGGTATAGTCTGCCATATGGCCAGATATGTCGCGCGGTATAGTCTGCCACATACAAAAACTCTCAATCATTCTTCCTTTGGTTTAACCAATTCATTCTAGTTGTGTGTGACCCAATAGGATTATATTATGTTGGCAATGAGTTCGATCATATCGAATCCCATAAGACATAAGCGGACTCTAGCAAGCCATTATGTCTACCCAAATAATATAACGTAAGAGTTCACGTTTCCAATGGTACACTTCCATTTCTCCCTTTTGTCTCACGATGTTATATTGAACACAAGTCATGGTCCTTATCAACTTGTCTTTGTTCAATGCTTTCTCGATTCTCGAGTATAATGATAGTTCCAATCATATTGGGGTACGGCCATACACTTTCATCATTATCACTCATCGAGGGGCCCAAGCAAAACATCTCTCTTCCGAGGGACAAATTCCATCTTGACTTATCATCCTTCCCATCATAAATCTGATCATGCCAAAGATAGCCTTTATAGATATCGTGTTAAGATACCGTTTGACTAAAATCAAACATGACTTTCATCATATGTAAGGTCATGATAATCTCAGGTCTAGGGACTAAATGAAGTAACCTTATGAGATTTAATTATGACATTTGACCATGACATAAATCTCATGCGGGTCAAGTCCAGTCACTTGTTCTCTAACAAGTACCCATAATTTCAATGTGCATCTCTATGCATATAATCATCGTATGATTATCCATTGACAATTATACCAATTATTCTCTTAATAATTAGGGACGGAGATTATTATAAACAAATATACAAAACAAATAATAATCAAATGATAAACATCTCATATAATAATAAATAATGTCAACACATAAGTCTATCAATCATAGGCCTAGGGCATAACACTAACAACATCCATTTAGAGCACGTGGGGACAGAAAATCAAATTGCTGACATCTTCACAAAGGCTCTTGACTCCAAGAGGTTTACATTCTTTAGAGGAGAAATGAGTATGCTTGAAATTAAATAAGTCCATATACTTTTTGTTACTAACTTGTGTGTTAAGTATGTTGTTTAGGTCAAAGTGATCATGAGGTTTCAAAACCTCACCCCTATTGAAACCACGTGAAACAAACCGCATGCATCAAGACCGCATGATACAAAATCACGTTTCAATACTTACAAAAATTTCAACGTTTTTCATTTCTTAGCTTTGATGAATCTTCAGCAAGTGGTTTGATATTTTCTTTACTTATTTTAAAAAATAATTATTTTTGTTTATTATATCAAACTTCATGCCACGTAAACTCATGTAAGTTTTTATATTTATTATTTGATCATTTTCTCTTTTGAGACAAATTAATTGCACAAGGATACTTTTGCAATTATTTTTCCACGTTGTTTCGAAATTTAAATGCATTTAATGCTAAATGAATATTTTCCTTAAACCCTTCACATCAGCCATCATTGGGCTACGTGAAGGAGGTGAAAAGGTGGTACAGTTAAGGTGGTTCATTTAGTGGGATAGTGGAACAACCATTCCCTATTTTAACGCCACCCAAGAAACACCATATATAAACCATTTTCATGCTACTATTTTTTCTTCTTCTGCCAACTCTCTGTCAACAGTAATTTCACTTGTCCTATCTGCACTCTCTCTCTCTCTATACTCTCTCTCTCTTGTTAAAAATAAGAATCCATATGTTGGTCCCAAAGGTGGCAACAAGGGTGAAAGTACAGCTAGAGGGGGGGTGAATAGCTGTTACAAATTTTTCGCCCTCTTTTAAAAACTAAACCTCTAAGCTTACAAAACCGCTTGCAGTTGATAATAGACTGCAAGTAGAGATGTAAAATGCACAGCAGAATAATAGAGATACAAAGCGGTTTTGGGAGAGGCGGTTTGTAAAGCAGTTTTGGTGGAGCAGTTGGTAAGTGCAGTTTACAAACAAGTGTAGTTTTGACAATGTTAACTCCAAACACAATTCTTAATAATGGATAACTACAAATAAGATCAAACAGAGATAGAGATAAATAATTAGTAATCACAAGAAATATAAATGCAGAAATATAAGAACACATGATTTGGAGTGGTTCAATCGATAAACGATCTACGTCCACTACCAAGATGGTTAGTCTTGGATTTTCAAGAGTGATTTTACTATTGAGTATGAGAGATTAAAAGTTACAAAGATCGATACTCAAATCTAAAATCTATTCTATGAAGATCAAATCCTAGACTATAACCAGTGTATCTCAAATGAATAATCTATGTGATTAAACAAGTGAGGCGTGTGTGTGAGAACAAGATCAAGGCTCTTTAAATCTTTGAGATGTAGAGCACAATGATTCTTGATGGTGTTATGGCTTGATTTCTAGGCTGAGAAATATTTCTTGAAGGTTGAAGATGAAGATTCAAAGGGTTGAATAATTTCTGGGCAGAGCTTCAGCTTCTTATGAACACAACACTTTCAATTTTTTTCAAGCAATCTTCAAATGGTGAAGATTGGGGGTATTTATACCCAAGCATCCAAGATATAGCCGTTAGACACAGCTGTTGTAAGGAAAGTACTTGATGCTTTCCCATTGGTCCACAATATCCACTTTTGTCCTTTGGTACAGCAGCTGCAGATAAAGCTGATCAGGCTCCAGCTGCAAGCAATGAGGTTAGGACACCTGTCACTTTTTCAAGATCCTTGCAGATCTTCTCTGACATTGAATCACGTGACAAGATTTAGTGGTTGACTTTTGATATTGCTGACGTGGATTCCAACGGTAAAAAGTGGTTAACTTCAAGTCTTCAATCATTGGAGCGGTTCTGGTGAGTATGCGGTTGATGAAGTGCGGTTTCACCAGGAGGTTGCAAAGTGCAATTGAGATATTGGAACTGCACGAGTGCGGTTCACCAAGCGGTTGTACTGCAGTTGTTCAAAGGCAGATTCAAAGAAGAATTCCTCATGCGGTTGCATGAGCGGTTTGAGGTGCGGTTTTGAAACTGCTTGGAACTGCAACCTTATATCCAATGAGTCTTGCGCCAGTCTTCAAGCCTAAATTTAACCTATTCTATAAAATGGACTTAGCAAAAAAAATTAAAGTCTAAGCTTCATTACATATGGTCCTAAATTCCTTAAAATAGACAGGAGGTTATGGTATCAATCAAATCTACTACAAAATAGGAGGGTTAAAATATGCATACCCAACACCATGGCACCTAAAAGAACTAGAGAAGCTGCAGTTCCCGAAATCAAAGAGTCCCTAAAGCTCCTAAGAAATCATTTAACGACATGATATGTTTCTAACTCTTAATGATTGATTTCTGTAAAAACACCATGAATGAACTATTTGGGGTAAAAAATCACCTTCAGCATGCTACAACATCCTGATCTCACATCCTGAGACAACAACTTGGCAATACGGCAAAACCATCAATTTCCTACCTATCAGGAGCCGTTACTGCAGACTGGGTCAAAGGTCTTCATTACTCGTTTAATGATTCTACTAAATGGATTATCCTCACCCTCTCGCGGATTTCAAGGAAAGAAAAGAGGAAGGCGTTAGACTCGTTACAACCATTATTTCTATGTTGTTTAAATAAGATTAGACACACACCTTTAGTTTTTTAGATACCTAACAACAATTACACACACTACACCAAGAACACATACTCAGTTAGCAAATATTTATGTATTCACACTTTCTCTCTATCATTACTATGTTAATAATATTCAACCGTTTCGAGGTTTTATGCCCGCGAACAAGTTGTTCAAGGGCTTTCCTCGTTAAATCTATTGCCTTTATATCTTGAATGAATGTTATCATATTCCATGGTATCCCTTTCCCATCCTTAAGGTCAAAGTGTCTAAATTTGGCAGAAACAGTTTGGCGCCCACCGTGGGGCCCATGGTTTTTTGATTTGCAAAAAAAAAAAAGGATTCAAGATACCTGTCGAAAGGCCTTAACCATGGCTTTTTGATTTCCCATATTTTCATTTTAGATGCTTAAACTTGCTGTTGTTGGTCGTAATACAGGACACAAGAAGTGGGAACAATGGTACGCACGCACAGGATAACTTCGGCAAGATGAAGCAGATTCCCCACAACCTGGCAGATCCCTAGAACACTTTTCCTAGGTTTTTCTGGAGACAAGAAACCAACATCTACTAATAAGCAACTGGGGGCAACAAAATGATCAGTCCAAAGCACCCTTGGTCCTAATTAAGTTGACCAACCAGACTAGTAAGTGCTTGACGTGGAGAACTTTATATTCACAATGTGAAAGCTCTTCCTTTAGCGTATCATTCATCTATCAAGTTTCCCATGTAACGAGAAGGCAGTATGGTCCGATTCAAGTATGTTGTAGTCATTTCCAAATTGAATACGAATCGTTATGTTTATTTCAATTCTGATGTTTCCAAAGTGTAAGGTATACGCCTTCCTAATGGTATGAGGATTTAGCATCTTTTATAAAGTTCTTTAAGGTTGTTACACCTTCGCCTGGGTGTAAGCTTTCCGTGTTTTAATTAAAAGGTAGGTGGGCCAGCATGTCATGTACATGTTGATTACCCCCTTGCACTTAGTTAAAGTTACGGACTCAAGTATTAATCATCAGGATGTAACACCAGCGTGATACCATAACAAAGTGTAATTTTTACACCTTCCCATTCAACTTTCCCAAAAAAGCGGATCAACAACCTGATCCTAACTAATATATTCGAAAAGCCACAATTTGGCTTCAAAACACAAATAAACTACCCAAAAGTCTATGTCTCAACAAAAGACACCATAATCCATTACAACCTAAAAAGATTCATCATCTAGAGCGAGGACAAACCCCTCGGCAATAATATCAAGTTGAAGAACCATAGAAGTTGTTTTTAGAGGGTCACCCCCTCAATTAGAATTCAAAATAAAATGTAAAATTGTCTTTTGAAGTTGGCAAAACATACCTGATCTTGATTCCTCTTTCTTCTCCTCCTCTCGAGTTTCATCAACTTGTCCTTCCTTACCAGCATCTTGAACCTTCAAACTCACCTCCCCAACATCAACTGCTTTGCCTAGAAATGCATTTATCATTGCAACCTCATCTTTAATGCTCCACTTGAGGGGCTTCCCCATTTCATATTCCTTGATCATTTCTATCCTACTATCCATTACCGTCTTGCTAGCATCAAACATGAACCTCTCCTTTGCGGCTTCCAATTCCTTCACATGTTCATTAGTGGCCTTTGACAACTCCTTCATCAGCTTGGCAACCTCATCAGCGCAAACCTCCGCCTGTTTCTCAGCTTGTGTAGCCCTAAGTGTCTCAAACTTGACCCTTTTATCAAGCACCTTGATCCTATCTTCTTTTACCTCTGCATCTTTAACCAAGTTAACCACAAGACTCAAAGTCTGCATATAAAGAGATCCTTGGAATTCTATGTAAACTACTTCGAATGCAGGAAAAGAAGAAGCATTGTTACCTTCTCAGCATAAGCTACAATATTATCAGCATCCTTCTTCAATATCTTCACCACTTCAACCTCATCCAATTTTCTCTTTTTCTCAACCTGGGAACTTTCTCCTTTTGATAGAGGTGGCTTACTGTCTTCCTTCTTCCTTCTTCACTCCAACTTTTGCCCTAATCACAGACATGATATCCTTCACATCAAAACCTGCCCGGGGATGAGAAACTGCAAGACAAAGAAGCCAGTCAACTAAAAAAAGCAAGTAGAAACAAATACGAAAACTTACCAGATGACATCTTGTGGGAACCCTCTTCTACCAACTTGTCTGACTCTACTTCTACACCTGCACTCTCAAAGACGAACACGACAGGCAGCGGAACAAACTTGTGTGACTCCTCAGGTAGAGTCCTCACTTTCTGAATGATTTTCAAAGAGTCATCCAGTTTCAGAAAAAGATCACTCAACTTGAAGACTGCAAAGACAAATGAAATTCAAATCAACCTGAAGATAATAAAGATGAGCCAATAAGAAATAAAGATAAATGAACTACCTTCCTTCCTCCACTCATGAGCCATATCCTCAACACCTTCTATCGTATCCCTTTTCACAAAAAAGAACCTATTTTTCCAACCCCTATACGAATCTAAGGAATCCACTATCAAACTTAGGGCCTTACTTTTCACCCTAAAACCAAACCTATATGTACCATGGGTCCTAATGTCATAACAACAGGCAAATTCATCCATGCCAACCCTTAAACCCATCTCATCGCTTAACCTGTCCAAGGTAGCCAAAGCCCTCCAGCCAACATGCATGAGTTGACAATAGGCGAGACCAATAATCTTGAAGAAATGAGTAATTAGAGGGGAAAAGGGGAACTTGAGCCTAATGGTGAAAGGGTATTCAAGAAAGCAAACCCAATCATCCGAAACACAATTAGAAAAAAGATTAGGGTTGGGATCCATAAACTCCGCACCTACAGGGAAAGCAGAATTTTTCGAAGAATTTTAATGCTGGCAGTAGACAGGGCACATACCTCATCTTCAGGATGGTCCGTAGCACCTAATCGATGGAAACCAGGGGGCAACACAAAACTAGGGCTAGCGGTCTCCTTAGATTTACCCATATAGATAAGAGAGCCGTAACAAACAAGAAGAAGAAAGATTTTGAAAGGAACGGGGACTCACTGGAACGGGATGGACGCTTTCGGGGCTTGCCAAATGTTGAAGAAAGAAGAAAACCTCAACTGGCGTATTAATAAGATGAGACTTGACGGTTGAAGAACCCTAGGCATACTCAAGTACCTAAATCCTAGATCTTGGAAGTTGGCGCGTTAAGGGGCTGCCAGGTAAGGGAAAACGTGGGCGCCAGCAAAAAGAGTTAAAATTTTAAATTTTTTAACTTCTTTAAAAAATTTTAAATTTGGGGGCAATTGTTTGGTGTAAAAAATCACCTTCAGCATGCTACAACATCCTGATCTCATATCCTGAGACAACAACTTGGCAATACGACAAAACCATCAATTTCCTACCTATCAGGAACCGTTACTACAGATTGGGTCAAAGGTCTTCATTACTCATTTAATGATTCTACTAAATAGATTATCCTCACCCTCTCACTGATTTCAAGGAGAGAAGAGGAAGGCGTTAGACTCGTTACAATCGTTATTTCTATGTTGTTTAAATAAGATTAGACACACACCTTTAGTTTTTTAGATACAAAATAACAATTACACACATTACACCAAGAACACATACTCAGTTAGCAACTATTTCTGTATTCACACTTTCTCTCTATCATCACTATGTTAATAATATTCCACTGTTCCAAGGTTTTATGCCCGCGAACAAGTTGTTCAAGGGCTTTCCTCGTTAAATCTATTGTCTTTATATCTTGAATGAATGTTATCATATTCCATGGTATCCCTTTCCCATCCTTGAGGTCAAAGTGTCTAAATTTGGCTGAAACATGAACATGTATGAAACCCTTCGTCCATTGAAATGAGTTTTGGTTGATTAAATCTTCATTTCTTAATCATTTTGACTGATTTCTGTTGGGTTTTGCTCGTATTACTTCATTGATTCAAATTTTGAAGTTTATTTGATAATCTATACATGTCTAGGTTGCTAAATTTAGGATTTACAGTTTTTGAGATTTTCGAAACCCACTTTCTGTTCTTCATGTTTTCATGATGATTATGCAAAAGTTATGTTTTTGACTTCATATTGTTGTTCTATAACTCTTACGGATCATTTTGACCTATTATATGCTGAATTTGATTATATTTTTCTTGTCTCTGTTCTTGGTGTTCATCATTTTCTTTGTATGTTCATATGATGGTCATATCTATTTTCAGAAAATGCCCTATATGTTGGATTGTATGATTCTTAAATCATGTTTTTAATACTTAGATAATTTTTGAACAATTTTTACGTAGGACATACCTTAGAACCTCATCTCTAAAAACCTCATATTTTCTTGCTAGAAACTGCATGCTTTCCTTAGAGTAAAACCACATAGTTTAAACCGCACGGTTAAATCGCATGTTGAAACCGCATATTGCTATTGTTAGAAACCGCATGTTGTTTTTCATTTACTCTAATTGTTGGATGTTATGCTACTTGTTTTCATGATAATGTAAACCGCATTCTATCTAAACCGCATGCTATTTCCTACACTTGTTATATTGCCTCTGTAAACCTCATAGGTTCACTTAGCAGTTGAGAAACTTCACTTTCTCAACCGCATTATTGCTAAACTGCATTTGTGCTTAAATCGCATGTGAAATTTGACTTTTTAATTATGGATCTAACTTAGTATATTTTTGTAAGATCCCCATTTTTTTCTTCTAGGTTGGGAAATTAGGGAAGAAGAGTTAATGCAAGATTCTTTGGGGAGAGAGATGATCATGAAGATGAAGACCTCTGGAGTTCTTCCTCTTTTCAACAAGAAGCAACACTTCACCATTCCCTCTTATGTAGATCAATTATATGCCAATGCAACCTCTAGGCTGAGAGATTTGGGCAATGGCAAGACAATTCCTTGCCTGACAGCAAATGTGTAAGGAACGGATCTGACCATTAATTACATGGACATCAGGGACACGTATGAATTTCGTGTGCCCAAAGCTCAGGATGCAACTGTTTCCACAACTGCAGACTTACCCACTCTTACAGGGAAATACAAAGCGGTTCCAAGGAAGGACTTCAGAGAGTTGATGTCCCATCTGTGTTTTCTTACTGGGAAGTCCATCTGTGGGAAGAATGCCAACCAAAACAACTTTACAAGGCATCAATGGATGTATTGCTCTACCATCTTCTCTGAAATTCCTCTACACTGGCCAAGGATCCTGACGAGAGAATCATCACACATATTGACCTCTACAAGTCAAAGACAAGAGGTGTTGACCAAAGATGGAGGCCCTTCTGCAGGCTCCTAACCACAATCTTTGGAAATTTTGAGCTCTTGGAGGAGCATAGAAAACAAAATCCAGATCTGATGGTTAATTGGTCATCTGGTGAAGAATCTCTTGGCTTGAGTGTTTGCCATGCATTCAGGTACAAAAATGGAGATGACTCTTATAAAGAGATTTGGGATAGATATACCCTCCCAACCAAAGAAGCCTACATTGCAATGAATCCAGAAATTGCTGATGCTGCAATAGGCAAGGTTGTGAAGAAGGGAAGGAAAGGGAAGGACAAAGCTGAACCTCGCCCGAAGAAGACCAAAACCACAAGAACTCCTAAACCGCATGGAGTTTCTATAGGTGAGCCAAGCAGAGCCAAGCAGAGCCAAGAAGATGAAGAAGAATTTGTTGTTAGAAGATGAACTCATGATTCAAGAAGAGGTTGAGATTGAAAAATAAATTGAAAGAATGAATGAAGAAGCTGAAGAGGTTGAAGATGATGATGAGGTTCCAACTTTGGGTACTGCTGCAAAGATAGCCATCAAGAAAATTACCTCTGATGAAGCCCTTCTACGGTTTCACAGAGAAGAGCTAGGGAGGCTAGAGAAGAGAAAAGAAAAAAGATTGGTAGCTAAAGATGCTAAGGGCAAGGAAGCTGCAACCCATTCTCAACCGCATCCATACCCCAAACCACAGCGATCCCCCCAACCGCAGTCATCACCTAAACCACAATCATCTGATGAACCGCATGGAGATGCAAAGGTTAAGGGGGAGACTACTAAGAAGAGGTTCAAGATGGCCTGCAGGAAATCCTCAACCAAAGGGAAGCGTAATCAGAAAACCTTAGAGGATGTGAGAAGGGGCGTTCAGAAGTTCAACTATATCAGTAAGAGGTTGGCCCAAAACTTTGGGAAGTTTGATGAGTTTGGCAACCTCATAAACCCTATGGCTGGAGAGACTGATTTCTACTTCAACAAGGAATCCTCCTCCTCTCCCTCCTCTGATACTGACCTCAACAATCCTGATCTCACTTTCCAAGATTACCAAACCCCTCTTCCTCCTACCTTCAAAAACTGGTCCCCCAACCATCAGCTGGGCCTGATATCTCCACTTCCACTAGGAGAGGCCCCATTGATGATGAAGAACCTCAACCCTCTCCAAAACCCATTAGATAAAGGATTGAGGAATGAATTGAGGACTCATTATTCTTTGATGAGCCTCCTCCTAAATCTCAAATTCATCTATCTCCTCCTCCTTCAAACCTTAGGGAACCCTCACCTACTACTCCTCAACCTTCTCCACTTCCTCATACTTTCACCTCATCAACCTCACCTTCACAAACTCAACCCCAACTAACTGCGGTTCACTATTTACCCCCACCTCAAACCGTAGTCCCCCAACTTCCATAATTCTACTCCCTACCTAAACCGCATCCCAAACACTTCCAATCCAAATCTAACCCATACACTACCCACTCAAACTGCAACCCAAACAATTCCTACTCAAACCCCTCCTACTCAACCTCAACCTCAACCTCAACCTCAATCAATTCCCATTTCCCATATTTCCCGAAACCTCACTTCCCACTTCACTCAAACTGAACCCCTACCCAAACCGCACCTATAAACCAAACCTCATCCCTCATCTCAACCACACCCCAAACCTCCCATACTCAACCTCCTCCCTTTTTCCCAAGTATTCCATCCTCCTCAAACCCTCCTTCTGATTACTCCCAACTTGTCAATGCTCTTCATATCATTCAGGGCCAACTACATACCAACCAAGGCCACATGATAAAGATAGCTGCTTCCGACCGCACTCTCCAAGAGCAAGTTCACTCTCAAACCCTTGAGATGGCCAAACTTAAGAGCACATTTGATGATGCCATTAAGGGGGAGAGAGAGATAGCAAAGACTATCAAAGACTCAGCTGAAGCATACTTTGCCAAGTTCAGAAATGATCTAGAAGCTGGAGTTATTCAAGCAATTAGAGATGCGGTCTCAAAAGACCAGCTCAAGGATTGTCTTCACCAATTATCTGATGTTTTCTGCAAATCTTTGGAGTCAATCCTTGGAAGACTCAAAGCTGAAATTTTTGAAGAAATTAGAAGCTCCAGACCACATGAAGCAGCTGGCATGAGATCTGTACTTGACTCAATGCAAGCAAATCTTCAAAATGATGCTGAACTGAAAGTTAAAATTGACTTAGTTGGAGATGGTTTGACCGCAAGGTTGACCAGCATCAATGATGAGGTTAGGGAGAAGCTTGAAGCCATAAATGAAGGAATTAGGGATAAGCTTAGCTTCAAGTTCAAGGAGTTGGATGAAAGTTTCAGAGGGAGAGTTGCTGAGTTGGAGCCAAGGTTGCAGTCCTCTCAAACCGCACATACAATCGTAATCCAATAATCCATTCATACTTTCTATAATACATCGAATGCTTCAATTCAACTTCAGCTGAATGGATTATGGAAGGGCTAAATGAAAATCTTGCTGAAAATACCTCTAAGGTGGATGAGCCTAAAAATAATACTGAAGCAAACACTAGAGCGGTTGGAGCTAACAATGCAAGAGTTATTAGTGTGGTGAATGCCTTGAGGAATGTTGAAGCTTCTCAAGGAAGGACTTCGAAAGATTTTAGAAGATTGAGAAGAACCTTAAGGGCCGAGAATTATGCGTTCAACTTTTCTGGAGCCCCAGTTCAAGAAGAAGTTGTGGATGGACCTCCTGCTCAGAATTTTTTTGACTTAGATGCACAGCAGGTTATTCCATTCCAACTGCCTCAGTAAAACCTCACTTCCTTGTAATTTTATTTATTTCTTTTTGTTTTACTATTTTGTTATTTATCATTCCTAACTGTACTTGTAATTTCCAACCTCTTTGAAGGTAGTAATGAAATAATGTATCATTGTTAATTCCAAAATTTTTTCATTCAAACCGCTTGTTTGTAGAACAATGAATGCATTGTTTTTCAAACCTCATACACATATACTTAAACTACTCATATTCTGTGCTTGATGTTTAAACATTCAGTTTAAGGAAGCATCGTAGTAGCGAGCTTCGTGCCCCGAGTTTTTATTAAAGTTTAAAGCTATATTTAGTAAGTTTTATACCTTTCAAGTAGGGTACACTGTAATAGCGAGCTCCATGTCCCTAATACTTAGTATAAAACAACTACATTATACTCCCGTTTTGGCAAGGAAGCATCGTCGCAGCGAAAGCCGTGCCCCGAGTTACTTTGGGAGTATTCTAATAAGCTTTGCCTTTTTAAATATCAACAACAACATAAGTGACTTTGTCACTTTAAGCACGAAGGGATATTTTATCAAAAATGTTAACCTTAAGTATATATACATACTAGAACAAAAAGGTCAGTAAATGCCCCCCATTTGGGATTAAACTATATATATACTAGAATAAGCCAGTGTTCGAGGACATGTTATTTTTTTATTATTATTTTTTTTAATTAAACCCGTGTCCGAGGACACGGTTTTTTTTTTAAATTATTTTTTTTATAAGGGCAAAATGGGAAAGGGGCAAAATAGTGAGGGCAAAATGGGAATTTCGGCGATTGAAACTATTCATTCAACTGTTCACCCATTTCATCATTTATACAATATATATATATATATATATATATATATATATATATATATATATATATATATATATATATATATATATATATATATTTTAATCCCAAATGGGGGGCATTTACTGACCTTTTTATTCTAGTATGTGTATATACTTAAGGTTAACATTTTTGATAAAATATCCCTTCGTGCTTAAAGTGACAAAGTCACTTATGTTGTTGTTGATATTTAAAAAGGCAAAGCTTATTAGAATATTCCCAAAGTAACTCGGGCACGGCGTTCGCTGCGACGATGCTTCCTTGCCAAAATGGGAGAATAATGTAGTTGTTTTATACTAAGTATTAGGGACATGTAGTTGTTTTATATATATATATATATATATATATATATATATATATATATATATATATATATATATATATATATATATATATATATATATATATATATATATATATATATATATATATTTATTTATTTTTATTTTTTTTTAAATATAAAATATACAACAAATACACAGTGTTGCTATCAGTGTTGTACAGAGTTTTTGGAAATGTTTATGGCACTCAAATTGTCTCAATACATGGTCAAGATATTACTATCAAGACCATAGTTGTCAAGCATATGCTTCAACCATATTAATTGTGAACAACAACTCCCGGCTGCTACATACTCAGATTTAGCAGTCGAGAGAGAGACACAGTTTTGCTTACGACTGTACCACGACACAAGATTATTACCCAAGAAAAAACAACCCCCACTAGTGCTCTTTCTATCATCTATATCCCTTGCCCAATTATAGTCACTAAAATCAACCAAGTTGGTATTAGTGTCTTTAGTGAACCAGATTCCTAATTCACTAGTCCTGGACACATACTTAATGATTTTCTTGACAGCATTTAGGTGAGAAATTTTAGGAGCAGACTGATATCTAGCGCACTCACCTACACTGAACATAATATCGGGACGACTGGCAGTAAGATAAAGAAGACTACCTATTATGGATCTATATAGAGTTGGGTCAACATCCTCCCCTGCCTGATCTTTGGTTACCTTAAGAGATGATCCCATATGTATTTTTGAGCTCTTTGCACTCTCCAATCCAAACCTTTTCACTAGACTCTTAGCATACTTGCTATGAGAGATAAAGATTCCATCATTTGACTATTTTACCTGCAATCCTAGGAAATAATTAAGCTCACCTATCATGCTCATCTCGAAAGTTGATGCGATAGCTTCCACAAAATTTTGTAAACAATTTTTAGATGTGGATCCATAAACTTTGTCATCAACATAGATCTAAGCAATGACAAGCTCTTTATTTTTCCTAAGAATAAATAATGTCCTATCAGCTTCACCTCTAACAAATCCATATTCAAGAAGGAAACTTGTTAGACGCCCATACCATGCACGAGGAGCTTGTTTTAAGCCATATAAGGCTTTATCAAGTCTGTATACATGATCTGGGTGGAATGGGTCTTCAAAACCTTTAGGTTGCTCAACATAGATTTCTTTATCTAAGTACCCATTCAAGAAGGCCGCTTTAACATCCATTTGGTACAATGTGATTTTAAGGTAGCAGGCTATAGCAAGAAGAAGTCTTATTGACTCAATTCTAGCCACAGGTGCAAAGGTCTCGTCAAAGTCAATTCCTTCCACTTGTGTATAGCCTTGAGCCACAAGATGAGCTTTATTACGAACAATATTACCCAATTCATCAGATTTGTTTTTGTAAATCCATTTAGTTCCAATTATATATGTATGTAAAGGACATGGAACTAAACATCAAACCTCGTTATGGGTAAATTGTTCAAGCTCTTCTTGCATAACTTGTATCCAGAAACTATCATTTAAAGCCTTAATCACATTCTTAGGTTCAAGAGAAGAAACGAAATAGGAGTGTTTTACCATGGAGTATGTGGAGGACATACATACACACATACACACATAAACACATACCTTACCATATCTCTATAGTCATCTGGCTCCTTATTTCTTGTTTGAATCCCTTCATTAACATCACCAATTACCTGAGTAATGGGATGATAATTTCTAATTCGTGCTGGGGGATCTCTTTTGCCTTGATGGTACACCAGTCCATCTTCTTCTTTATCTGAGTCACTACTTTCAGCATCAGCATTTCCTGCCACTGTTCTGCCCTCTAGTGTTGCCTCATGTGTTGCCATTTCAGGGGCAACACTCGGGGCAACACCCAAATCTGTGGCTGTACTGGTTGATCCAGTTTCTATTCCAGCACGTTGTTCAACTTCTTCCAGCAATGTCAGAGGTATATCTTTGGCTGGTTCTCCTGTGGCACTCAAGTAATCGTTAAATTCAATATTTACCGACTCTTGAATCACTTTTAACCTCAAATTATAGACTCAATAAGCATGACTGTTTTGAGAGTAGCCAAGAAAGATATCTTTGTCACTCTTAGAATCTAGTTTTCCTAAGTATTCCCGGTCATTTAAAATATAGCACAAATACCCAAAAACGTGGAAATGGTGAACGGTAGGTTTCTTTCCATTCAAAATCTCATAGGGTGTCATAGTTGTACCGGGTCTTAAGAAAACTCTATTCGTAGTGTGACAGGCTGTGTTTAATGCTTCGGCCTAAAAACCTTTTGAAATATTCCTAGCAATTAGCATAACACGAGCCATCTCTAACAGAGTCCTATTTTTCTTTTCAGCAACACCATTTTGTTGTGGTGTTTTGGGTGTGAAAATTCATGGTGTATCCCTTTTTTACTACAAAATGTAGAGAAGGAGATGTTTTCAAACTCTCTACCATGATCTGACCTTATTCGAAAAACAGGAGAACAAAACATGTTTTTGATTTTGGAAACTAAGTGAGTAAATTTATCAAAAGTTTCAGATTTTCTCTTAAGAAATAGACCCATATAAACCTAAAAAAATCATCAACTATAACATAAACATACTTCTTACCTCTCAAGCTTTCTACCTCAATAGGACCCATCAGGTTCTTATGTAAAAGCTGAAAACAATGTGTTGTTCCTGAGTGTTGCTCATTGTGTTGTCCAACACTGTGAGCAACACGAGTCTGCTTACCCTTTTGGCAGTCACCACATAACATGGTGTCTTTGAGGTTTAATTTAGGAACACCTTTGACGGCATTGAGTTTGATAATCTTCTCAAGATTCCTATAATGAGAATGACCTAAGTTTTGATGCCATAACCCTATGTCATCAAGTTTAGTCAAATTGCACACTTGTTTATTACCAACAAGGTAGCAATTATCACTCGATCTTGTTCCAGTCATGACACAAAAGTTAGTATTATCAAACACTTCACAGGTATTTTTATTGAATTTTACCTCTAAATTGTCATCACATAATTGGCTAATGCTAATTAAATTAGCAAGTAGACCATCTACATGCAAGACATTTTTTAAAGGAGGAAAACCAACAATATCCAGTGTTCCTTTTTCAATTATTTCACTCTTGCCTCCACCATCATAACTCACTGAGCCTCCTTGAATAGGTTGGTACTCTTGTGATGTCACCCGATTTTTCTTTTGCGAAAATCATTTCGGAGTCGCCACGCCGTTTTTAGTTTAAGGGCCAAAACTTTGAAAAATGCCCAAAGTTAGATAAAATGAGTTCGGAGGTCACATTACACTCCGGGAAGAACGTTTGGCGTTCACCCGAAATGCCTCGCATGACGAATCTTCCTCACTTGAAACTTTTTGTTGTGTGTGTGTGTGTGTAAAAAAAGAGAACTTTCTTAAAAAGGAGTTTTATGAAAATAAAAAAAATTCTAGGGACTAAATTGAAAAGTAGTTTGAAAACAGTGATTAAACTGAAAATAATAGAAAACTGAAAACTGTTTGCAGAGGACGAAGTCATCCGCGTGGATGAGACTGTAGTGCAGTCTTATCCGCACGGACAGTCCCTGCAGTGTCAATATTTTTTTACAGTTTCCAGTTTAGTCACTGTAATTTCCAGAAAGTTAACTGAATTTACAGGACTTAACTGAAAATGTAACTGAAAGCAGAAAATGAAGGAATTGTATGGATTTTTTGGCATCCACGTTTTGTCCTCTCTTTCCCTAAACTTTGGTTAGTGGTCATAATTGATGAATCCACTTAACCAAGCCATCCCGGGGGTATGTTAGGACTTTGAAAAACACTTCATTTGCTATGGACAAGGGGGATTTTGACATGAAAAGTAAGTTGACAAGAAAGTTAGTTCAAGATGTATCAACTTTAGGGGAAGATCTCTAAGGTGGTCATGAGAAGACCATCCTTGAGACCTATACTCAAGTGTATCTTATACATCTTGTGTGACCTATTTTGTGAGTCTAGATGATTTTCATCCAAGGAAAGTGTTCCAAGGTGAGCATCTTAGTCATGGGGAGGGGGATTTAAAAGGA
Organism: Adenophora triphylla var. japonica; assembly: GCA_022495995.1. NCBI lineage: Eukaryota > Viridiplantae > Streptophyta > Magnoliopsida > Asterales > Campanulaceae > Adenophora > Adenophora triphylla. The sequence goes on along the minus strand of JAFEMH010000297.1, from coordinate 615,305 downwards.
AATAAGTAATATGAACCTTTTAAAGTGGTCATCAATGGAGATGGACTCCCAGATGACCATACTTTAGGTCAAAGAAGCAAGTACCAAGTAATGTAAAAAGGGAAGTGGGGGATGACATGAAAGTAAAGAAAATGTGGATTCCATTAGAAGATCATCCATGGAAAGGAATTCCATGGAGATCCTCTTGAATCCTTGGGACAAGAGGGAAAGGGAAGTCAAAGCAACAAGTTGTAAGTAAGACTACATGATTTGAATATGGAGTAAGTGTATGAATGAGAGAAATATGAGTAAAGAGAGTGAGGGTTTACCAATTTTCTTGGGTTTGTGTTTAGGGTTTGAAGGTTTCAAGGGGTTAGGAGTAGTTTTGGAGTGGATTTGAGGTTGGATTTAGTATGGATTTTGAGTTTTGAAGGTGAAAATGGCTGTTTGAGAGTGGATTTTGACAGCATAACAGTAGGTTTTTGAATTTTTTGGCCTCTTGAAATTGAGAGAGAAGGGCTGTATTTATAGGTTGGCTGGATGACGATCTTATCCGCGTGGATAAGATTGTAGTTACAATTTTATCCGTGCGGACCATATCAGCAGCGTGCCTGGTCCTGTGCAGAAAGCAGTTTTGGCTTTTTGTTAAATGGTCAATATTCTTTTTTATGGGAAATGACAAATTTCCAGCAAGCTATTTGTCCATTTTTTATTCCTAAGAGGTCCTTCCTCATTCAAATTATCAAAATAATGTCCAAAATGCCCCTAAATGATCATAAATCAATAATTTGGGCTGACGAAACATTAATGACCCAGATTGGGGCACTTACAGTAGCCCCTCGGTGACGGTACTTCCAGGGGAAGTGGGGTCGTCGACAAAGTGAGGATCCCAATCTGGCAAACTTTTACCTAGATGGGTGAGGAGGTGACCGAGGCAGTAGGATGGCTGGACCCTTAATGAAAGGATTCCTACGTATCCCATATGGGAATCAAGCCGATCGTAGTTCAGATCTTGCGGGGGAAAGGAGTGGTCAAACGAATGGACCTCCCATCGCATTTTCGTTCTTGAAGATAGACTCGACTAACGAAGGCGTTGCCGAAGGTAACTCGACTAATGGAGACATTGCCGAAGACGGATTCGACTAACTGAGGCGTTGCCGAAGGAAACTCGACTAACGGAGGCATTGTCAAAGAAAACTCGACTAACGGAGGCGTTGTCGAAGAAAACTCGACTAACAGAGGCGTTGCCGAAGGGAACTCGACTAACGGAAGCGTTGCCGAAGGGAACTCGACTAACGAAGGCGTTGCCGAAGGGAACTCGACTAACGGAGGCATTGCCGAAGAAAACTCGACTAACGGAGGTGTTGCCAAAGAAAACTCGACTAACAGAGGCGTTGTCGAAGGGAACTCGACTAACGGAGGCGTTGCCGAAGACGGTCTCGCTGGGGAAGATTCGGGCTTACGATAACTGTCGGGGTTTATCTACTGGGGATATGCGTTCTTGGTATGGGCTTACAATGATGGCCGAAGTTAAAAATGAGGAAGGAAATGGACTTCCGTTAAGTTTTCGTTAAAGGACGGGCTTATAATGATGGTCGGGGTTGAAAACGAGGAAGGGAATGGACTTTCGTTAAGTTTTTATTAAAGGATGGGCTTACAATGACGGCCGGGGTTGAAAATGAGGAAGGGAATGGACTTCCGTTAAGTTTTCATTAAAGGACAGGCTTATGATGACATCGGGGTTGAAAATGAGGAAGGGAATGGACTTCTGTTAAGTTTTTGTTAAAGGACGGGCTTACGATGATGGCCGGGGTTGAAAACGAGGAAGGGAATGGGCTTCCGTTAAGTTTTCGTTAAAGGACAGGCTTACGATGATGGTCGGGGTTGAAAACGAGGAAGGGAATGGACTTCCGTCAAGTTTTCGTTAAAGGACGGGCTTACGATGATGGACAGGGTTGAAAACGAGGAAGGGAATGGACTTTCATTAAGTTTTCGTTAAAGGACGGGCTTACGATGACGGCCGGGGTTGAAAACGAGGAAGGGAATGGACTTCCATTAAGTTTTCATTAAAGGACGGGCTTACGATGATGGTCGGGGTTGAAAACGAGGAAGGGAATGGGCTTCCGTTAAGTTTTCATTAAAGGACGGGCTTACGATGACGGCCGGGGTTGAAAACGAGGAAGGGAATGGGCTTTCATTAAGTTTTCATTAAAGGACGGGCTTACGATGACGACCGGGGTTGAAAACGAGGAAGGGAATGGGCTTCCGTTAAGTTTTCGTTAAAGGACGGGCTTACGATGATGGCCGGGGTTGAAAATGAGGAAGGGAATGGGCTTCCGTTAAGTTTTTGTTAAAGGACGGGCTTACGATGACGGCCGGGGTTGAAAACGAGGAAGGGAATGGACTTCTGTTAAGTTTTTGTTTAAGGACGGGCTTACGATGACGACCGGGGATGAAAACGAGGAAGGGAATGGGCTTCCGTTAGGTTTTCGTTAAAGGACGGGCTTATGATGACGGCCGGGGTTGAAAACGAGGAAGGGAATGGACTTCCGTTAAGTTTTTGTTAAACTGGGGGTCTGGATGCAGAGGGCCAGGAATTAAAAGGGCAAAACAGGGTTTCGCCCTGCAATCTTATCCGCGGGGACCAGATCAACAGGGCGCCTGGTTTAAATCAGACAGGCGCCGTATCTGTCTTCTCCACATTCAAAATTCAGTCGAGGCAAGAGAGAGAAAAAAGAGAGAGAAGACGCCATTGTTGTCCAATTTCTTCGCGAAAACCTTCAAAATCAAGGATATGGAGCGAGAGGGAGGAGCTCATGGAGTCCGCTGAGGTCGTGTGAGTAGAGCGGCGGCGGAGAGGAGGCTTGAGTTGGTGAGGATGCACCGCCACTACACGCTCTCGCAATAGATGAACGAGGATTTTTACCCGGATATGTGGCAACATTGGGCCACCGACGAGGATCTTCGCATGGTATGATACTCAATTTTGTCTATTTTGTTGATTTTTTTATCAAAATTGGTACATGCTAGATTTAGGGCTTGAATTGTCAAAATTGGGACTTTTGCTTGTTTGGTCGTTGAATTATGAAATTGATGATGCATTTGTTTAATTGAGGACATGGGTAAAAGGAATATGTAATTTATTTGTAAAAAACATGGGTGGTTTGCATAATGTAAAAATAAAGTGGGTACAAATTTGCCGAATTTGGGACGGACTCTTGCATAAGAGATTTTTTGTGATGAAAATTTGCTTTTTGCGAATGCATGTTTGATAACATGATGCTTGAAGATGCATGTATGTTATGTTTGTAAAAGGAGGTACAAATTTGCCGAATTTGGAACGGACTCTTGTATAAGAGATATTTGATGCAAATTGTTTTTGTAAATTAGACACAAATTTGCCGAATTTGGAACAGACTCTTGCATAAGAGATTTTTTGATGATGAAAATTGTTTTGTAAACTGGATACAAATTTGCCGAATTTGGAACGGACTCTTGCATAAGAGATTTTTGATGAAAACTTGGTTTTTGTAAATTGGATACAAATTTGTCGAATTGGAACGGACTCTTGCATAAGAGATTTTGATGAATACAAATTTACCGAATTTGAAACGGACTCTTGAATAAGAGATTTTGGTGAATACAAATTTACCGAATTTGAAACGGACTTTTGCATAAGAGATTTTTGGTCAAAATTGTTTTTGTGAATGCATGCTTGATAATATGATGCTTGAATGTGAGAAAAGATGCATGCAGAAAAATATGCCCGAAAATGGGACGGAGTCTATTTTCTTTCTTTTCTGCTTTTCCTATTGTTTGTGTCATATACTTGCAGTTTTGATGACATACTTGTGCTGTGTTTACTTTCAGGGGAGAGCGGATGTCATCCAACGCAAGTTGGATAAGCTAAAGACGCGGGGGTCCGTGGAGGCAGTTGTCAGGCTTTGGGATGCCCTGCCCACAGCTGGTAGGGTGGGTCAGCGGAGTCCTCGCCAGCTCGTGGTGGCTTCTAAACTTTATGGTTTTGTTGAGTGCCTGAGAGGGGTGGCAGGTTTGCATAAGAGCAAGGGGCTCTATTTGGCGCTGATCGAGCACTGGTGGGATGTTACCCATATGTTTCATTTCTTCTGGGGGGAGGCTACCGTGACCCCCACTGATTATGCCGCTATCACTGGCCTTCCCTTCAAGGGGCTTAGCTTGGAGTGGCACGACGGGTATACGGACGCGGAGCTAATGGATCTGCTGGGGATTGTCATCGTGCCGAGGAAGGGAATGGGCATGGAATATGTCGTGGTGGACGCGAAGTTGACCGAGAGCATAGTTCAGTATGAGAGGGGGGACCAGACCATCTCGGCTGAGCAGATCGCTTGATGCTTCTTATGGTTCACCCTTTCTAGCACTCAGTTTGGGCACGCTGAGGGCACAACTATGTTTGCCTTGCTGGGGTCTTTGGCATTCATCGACAGGATAGACGAGTATAGGAGGAAGGCGTCCACCTCCTTGACTTGCTTCGAGTTCCCATTGGAGGTATACTTTCTCCTTCTTTTCCTTTATCCTTTGTACATATTGTGTATGCACTGTGGTTTTTTGACGGGTCTCCTTTGTTGGATGCAGGTCTGGGCTCTGGAGAAATTTGGATGCGCCCTGTGAGATCATGTCCCAGGGGAGGCTTTTGCATAACCGGCTATGCTTTGGTAGAGGAAGGACGCCCGGGTGAAGAGGACTAGCAGGACTAGGATAAAGGTGAGGTACAATGACATGGTACCAATTTTGATGGCAGAGAACAGCGGGAGGGTTAATTTTTACCCTTGGGATCGGTTTGAGGTGGACCAGTTGGGCGGTGCCGAGCGCTAGATGGTGCAGAGGTGTATCCTGCGGGGACTCAACTGCGATGTCTACTACTTGGGGGAGAGGGTGACGAGGCAGCATGGTCTAGGGATGGCTGCTTTGGCGTCGGCTGAGCCTCCTGCTGACATGTTGTTTCCTCAAGAGGGGTCAGCGGACTGGGACTGGTTTAGGGCTTGGCGGCCTTCTCTGGAGTACGTTACTCAGGATCCCTATCAGGCGTTTGTGGCACGCAGACTGAGGACAGCCCAGGTGCTGGCGAGGGAAGGAAGTTCGGTTGTGAGGATCCCCCGAGCTGACTTCTCGTATACCCAGGAGGGGGTTAGGATGAGGGCACAGATACCCCTCCCAAAGGTGACACCGCGAGCTTTCCGGCCCCGACTGAATGCTAAGGTATGTGCTGATCATATTCTGACTATTTAGCTTTCGTTCCTTCTTTGCAGTATTCGGCCCGAGTTGTTGATTGGCTCTTGCGCCAGGTTATCGGGGCTAAGAGGTTCATCCGCAACCTCATGATGCGAGGGAATACTCGAGGTTCCGAGAGGGCATCGCGACTAGCACCTAGTGCCTCTACGAGGGAGAGGTCGCCTATTCCAGCCGGCGGGCCTATGCCAGACAGGCATTCTATGGAGACTCCCCGTACCCATCCCAGAGAGTCGGTGGACATTTCTCCTTCTCCATACATGGACAGGAGCGTGGAGCTTTCCCGGGACCAAATTATCTTCGGGGGCATGGAGGGACCGGGCTTCGTTCAGGGCGGAGCTGGTGAGGGTTCCTATTCACATCGCGGGGGTTACGGCTCAACACAGGGTGCGGAGGCGCGGCAAGGAGATTGCCAGGGAGGAGGATCCTATTCCTGATTCGGACAGTGATTTTGATTGATTGTAACTGTTAGGGCAGAGAGAGAAAACATATATACATTTTATGCACATTGTATATATATGTATATATATATATATATATATATATATATATATATATATATATATTTTGGAATGTAATGACTAGGTTAATACATTTTATTTCACTATATATTTTTTGTATTTTTGTTTCGTTAATTCTGTACTGAATGCAAGTTGTATGAGCCCGATTTGGTGTTTTATATGGACAAATATGGGATCTTTGTTGGGATTTTGGATGAAAAACATGGGGAATGGGCATATTTTTCTGTTTGGCCATTTGGGGAAAGATTTCCTCATTTGGGGGCAGAAGTTTTTATTGTTGTCAAAAAAGTTTTTGGACTGGGGGACAATCTTATCCGCGTGGATGAGATTGAGGCTGCAATCTCATCTGCGCGGACAAGGGCAACATCTGGCAAGGTTATTTAAATTTTCACCTCAGATCTGGTTTTTATCATTCATCTTCATCTTCTTCTCTGTTCTTTCTGAAGTCACGACCAAAACCATAGAAAGCCATGGAAAGCATGAAGAATTCTCCTAAATTGCCAAAGGAGTTGCAAATGATCTTCTTTGACAAGTTCAAGGAGTGGTCTCGGGAGGTCATGCATGGGAATAGGTCGTTCTTTGAAGAGAGATACAAGATTAAATCCTTATGGTCACTTAAGGAGCTTGTTCCGGATTATGACTTGATGAGGGATTCTGCCGCGTTTTGGGACACTCGGAGGCACGTCTTTTGCTTCTCCTACAACGAGATGGTTCCCACTCTTGAAAATTTCAGGGCGTTACTTGGAGGGACCGAGGTGGAAGAAGTTACACTTCCCTTGCTCGGAGGGATGTCCTTCGTCAACAAATTGTCTAGTCTCCTTCAAATCTCTCAGGAGGAAGCCCAAGGTATGATTTGAGGACCTGACTATTTTGACATTTTTGGTCTCCTGAATAGGTTTAGGAGCTTGGGTATGGTTGGCAATTGCTATTGGGATGCTTTTGCTCTTTGTGCAATCGGGTCCTTGTTCATGGTTTGTTCCTTTGGGATGTGCCACCGGTCTCTGTTAGACATTGTTGTGCAATGCCGGTCGGGTCGGGATATAGTTCCCTTGATATTGGGAGAGACCCTTCATGCTATTGACCGATTGGCTACCGGGAAGCGGTACATGCATGGGGGAAGCCCATTTCTGTTGTCGATGTGGCTGATGGAGAGGCTGGGGGTCCTGCGGGAGGCTCCACTTGCATTCAGGCCATGGAATTTCGTCAGGAGGGGAGTTACAATTGAGATCGAGGATCAGGCCTCATGGGAGCGCTGGATGGCTTAGCATCGTACCCAGGACATCCGATGGTGGATTCCGCACTGGCAGATCGAGACTAGGAGGACGCTTCAGGATGGATCCCAGGTAGTTATGCTTCCGGGGCTCTGTTGGTCTACCTTTTACATTCCAGCTCTAGTTCTTAGACAGTTCGGGATGGAGCAGGTTCCTTTGGAGGGCTGCGATGATATTGCCAGCCGGATGGTGGTGTCTGTTTCTATGGATGATCCATCTGCCTTTTCCTTCTTCTCTCGAGTATGGAGGTATCATGCTTTTCCTCCTATGGTCCTTCTCAGGCATCCAGAGCGTATTTATCTGTCCACTTGGTACTTGGATTGGTATGAGGGACACATGGGGGAGACTCAGGTGGCTCTTATGAGGAGGCATGAGGCCATGGTGGGACCAGAAGATGTCCCTGTTTCAGTATTGAGGAGAGCTGAGGCGAGGGCTAGCCCATATGACAGGAGTGGAGATGATATGTTTGACTATGAGATGAGAGTGGAACGTCAGAGAGACAGGGTTCCTATGGCGCTGCCCAGGAGGCAGGAGATCAGAGATGAAGCCCAGGCGACCAGAGCTCTGATAGAGGTGGGCTTGATGGATTCGGCCCCCATGCCGGAGCTAGGGAGGAGGAGGACTGACATCATTCCCGTGCCTAGGAAGAGCACGAGGCATGGTGGGAGGAGGCAGAAGAGGAAGGAAGGGGACGCGAGCACTAGTGGCTAGACCCTTGAGTATCCACTGATCATCCTTGCAGGCACATTAGTTTTTAGCTATGTATTTTTATATGTCTTTTAGCTTAGCTGCGAGTTTAAGAGTAGACCGGGCTTAAACTCATCAAGAAGTTTTTAACTGTAATGAATATGTGAATTGCATTAGAGTTTTTCGAGATGCAATTGTAATGCGGTCATTATGTTAATGACAAAATATGATATTTATTTATGTTTTAGACCGAACCGTTTTCGGCTGCCTACGTTCCCCTTTTACAAGTGGACTAAGGGGCTCAGGTCTCCGTAGTTCGACTCTAAGAGTTTGTTGATCTTTTTTTTAGAAGGGGTAGGTAGAGAGAGGGACAAGAGAAATGCGACCCTATTTTTTACCTAGGCTGCCCTTTTGGGTTTTCAACCTAGTTGGGTATTACTCTTTTAGCACTTTTTTTTGAAGCCCCCCCTTTTTTTGAAGCTTTTGCTTGGGCTTTTTTTTTTTTTAAGCTTTTTCTTGGGTTTTTTTTAGAAAGGGGTAGGTAGAGAGAAGTGCGACCCTGTTTTTTACCCAGGCTGCCCCTTTGGGTTTTCAACCTAGTTGGGTATTACTCTTTTAGTACTTTTGCAAGGAAATGACTCGATCCTTAGGCATAGTATCTGCGGAGCTTGTCTCCGTTCACCGGATGCACGAAAGGATTTCCATCTAGTCTGCTAGCTGCATGGCTCGTCCAGAGAAGATCTTCTGAACTATATAGGGTCCGATCCAGACAGGCTCCCATTTGCCAAGTGAATTGGCGTGGGTTGGAGGCTTCTCTTTTAGCACGAGATTGCCTTCTCGGATATCCCGATATTTCACTTTCTTGTCAAAAGCTCCGGACATTCTTGCTTGGTAGGCCCAGGTGTGTTCCATGGCTTTTAGATGACATTCATCTAGCAGGGCCAACTCATCGTGGTGACTCTGGAGCCATTTGACTTCATTGATCTGGTTTTCCAACAGCACACGGAGTGAGGGGATTTCCAATTCGATTGGGAGCACGGCCTCCATTCCGTAAGTGAGGGCAAAGGGTGTTTCTCCTGTGGCAGTTCTGACGGATGTTCTGTATCCCAAGAGGGAAAGGTGGAGCTTGTCTGGCCAATCTCTGCCTCGGACAACCATCTTCCTGATGATGTTTTCTAGAGTCTTGTTTGCCGCTTCAACGGCGCCGTTGGTTTGGGGACGATAAGGGGATGACTTGTGACGAGTTATTTTGAACTCTGCCAACAATCTATCGCATTCTCCCTCAAAATGAGAGCCATTATCAGAAATCACTTCAGCTGGCAACCCGTATCTTCACATGATGTTTTCTTTGATAAAGAGGGCCACCTTCTTGGAATTGAGGACTTTGTAAGATTTGGCCTCGACCCATTTGGTGAAATAGTCTATGGCTACCAGGACGAACTCGTGACCATTGCTTCCTGGTGGTGTAACCTTGCCGATGACGTCGATTCCCTAGTTAATGAAAGGCCAAGGGGTTGTCATGCAGTAGAGGTCGTGTGGAGGCAAATGGTTGAGATTTGAATAGCGTTGACATTTGTCGCAACTTCTCACGAACTGAATGCAATCCGTCTCCATAGAGATCCAAAAATAACCCATTCTGAAGATAACCTGCATTAAGGCTCGAGCATTCATGTGGGGGCCACAGGTACCACCATGTACTTTGTTCATTAGCTCGGCAGCCCTTTGTTTGCTGATGCAGCGTAAGAGGGGACCTCGATAATGCTTTTTGTATAGGGTATCTCCCAGAAGGACGTAGTGGGAAGCCAGGTATTTCGGAGCCATCATACTTCTTGCCTTGATTCCATCTTTGTATTCCTCGTCTTCATTTTTGAAGGAGGCTTCACCGCTTTTTAAGTATTGGTAGATTTGAGCATACCATGGGTCGTCTACTGGTTCATCCTCTGTTTCGATTTCAAAATAGTAGGCTGGGTTTTATCTTCTTCCAACCCTGAAGGGTTTGACTGACTTTCCTTCGGGTGTTTCAACAAGAGAGGCTAGTATAGCCAGGGCATCTGTGAACCTGTTGCGGTCTCTGGGCAGATAGTGGAAGTTGACCTCCTTGAACTGGTCTACGAGGTCTTCCATGTAGGCGTGGTACTTTTGCAAGGCCTGGATCAATTGTTTTCCACTTGTTGGACAATTGGTTGATGATGAGGGCGGAGTCACCGTATACTTCCAACTCCTTGATGTTCCTTTCTAAGGCTGCCTCCAATCCAGCTATGCAGGCTTCATACTCGACGACATTGTTAGTGACCTCGAAGTTGAGCTTCACGGCTATGGGAGTATGCTCATCAGTGGGGTCGACCAAGAGCATTCCTATCCCATTCCCCCGTTTGTTCGCTGCCCCGTCAAAGAAGAGTTGCCAGCGATATTCTCCTTCTAGAGCAAAAATTCCTTCATCAGGGAATTGAGGTTCAGCCCCTCGGCCTTCATCACTTGGGAAATCAGCCAATTGTTCTGCCATTATCCGCCCTTTCACGGACTTTCTTGTCACATAAGTGATATCGTACTCGGCCAGAAAGAATGACCATTTTTCCAATCTCATGGGGAGGGAGGGTTTTTCGAACAGGTACTTGATGGGATCCAGCTTCGAGACCAAGTGCACTGAGTGAGACTGCATGTAGTGCTTCAACTTTCCCACTACCCATACTAGACCTGCGTAGGTTTTCTCGCAAACTGAGTAGTTGAGTTCGCTGCCTTGTAGCTTTCTGCTCACAAAATAGATGGCGCTTTCAACTTTGGAGTCTTTCTTCTCTTGTGCCAGCATAGCCTCAATTGCTGTGTCTGTGACAGTCAGGTATAGCAGTAGTGGCTTTTGCCGATGAGGGAGGGCAAAGGATCGGAGGATTTACAAGGTATGCCTTGATCTTTTCAAAAGCAAACTGGCATTCTGGGTTCCATTCAGTGCATATGCTCTTCTTCATCAGCTTAAAGATAGGCTCTCAGATGGAGGTCAGTTGATTCACGAAATGACTTATGTACTGCAGCCTTCCCATAAAAGATTTGACCTCTGTCAGTGTTCGAGGCAGCTTCATCTCAACTATGACTTTGATCTTCTGCGGGTCTACTTCAATTCCCCGTTCAGTTACCATGTACCCCAACACTTTACCTCACTTGACGCCGAAGGAGCATTTAACTGGGTTCAGCCTCATGGAATGTTCTCTAAGACGGTCGAAGAATCTTCTCAAATCGTTGAAGTGCTGGCCATCGGATCCTTTGGAGTGGACTATCGTGTCATCGACGTAGACCTCGATTTCTTTATGAATCATGTCGTAGAACAGGGCGGTGATGGCCCTTCGATAGGTAGCCCCAGCGTTTTTCAGACCAAAAGGCATGACTGTGTAGCAGTATGTCCCCCAGGGGGTAGTGAAAGCTGTCTTGGCCTGGTCCTCTTCGGACATTTTGATCTCGTTGTAACCGGCGAAACCGTCAACGAAAGACTTGACCTCATAGTTGGCCGTGGTATCTACCAGCATGTCAATGTTGGGTAGGGGGAAGTCATCCTTTGGGCTGGCTTTGTTGAGATCTCTGAAATCCACGCAGCATTGGACTTTTCCGTTAGCCTTGGTGACTGTTACGATGTTGGAGAGCCAGGTGGGGTATTCAATGACCCGGATGAATCCTACTTTGAGCATCTTCTCAATTTCTTCCTTTACTTGTAATGACCATTCGGGCTTGATCTTTCTCAGCTTTTGCTTTACCGGCTTGACTTCGGGGTCCAATGGTATCCTGTGCTCCACTATGGAGGGATCGAGGCCGGGCATATCCTTGTAAGACCATGCAAACACATCCACAAATTATTTGAGTAGTTCAGTCAGGGTTGCTCGTTCGGGTCCGTCGAAGAAACTGCCAATCTGCGTCTCTTTAGGCTCTTCTGCAGTTCCCAGATTCACACGAGTCAAAACCTCCTCAGTAGCTCGGGCTCGATTTTTCTCTTTCTCGATAACCTGCTTAATGATTTCTTTAATGTATTGTTCGTTTAGTGTGTCTGCATCTTTATCTAGTGAATCATTATTAACCGTTTTTAAGTTATTAGTTAATTTATCATTAGTTAAAGTGGCGATGAGGGGATACTCGGAAAGGTCGATCATTTAATTCAGAGTAAAAGGAAGTACAACATTGGCTACAATTTCATAGTCTTCTGGCGTAAGGCCATCAAACGACTCTAGGGACTCGAATTCGATAACAAGAGACTCAGAGGACTTGAGATTGGTGGACACAAGGGGATGAGGGACCAATCCAAGCTTCGTGACCATTTCATCTTTGCTCGCGGATGGGCCGGAGAGAGTTTCCCAATTCTTCAAGGGCATGGTAGACTGCATGACCATGGCTCGGGGATCTAACGGTTTCTGTCCTCCTGCTTCGATTACTGCAATCAATTCTTTCACTGAACCCAAGTTGATCAGGTCTGGAATGTGCACTTCTTCCCCAAACATCTGCTGCATGATGGGACCATCCCATTCATCTAGGGAGAATTCTGGAGTCTTAGCCTTTGGCGTGACCAGTTCAAACTTAGCTTTTGTGGCCTCTTCGACAGTCGGGATGACTTCGTTGAGCTTCTCAAACTGCTTTACCAGCTCTGGCACTCCTTTGAAAGTATACTCACTTTTCATGGTGGTAGTAGCCCCAGGTATCTTGGGTAGATCGAGAAACATTCTTTGGACGGGGTTGGCTCTGGTTCCCCTGAACTTGCTGAGGTTTTCCTGTAGTTTCAGCCAGCCTTATGTAGGAGTGGGCTCTTTGACTGCGGCATTGTCCAGCTGTGGAGCGCCCTTTATGAAGTAGTCAGTCATGTCAAGACTGAAAGGGGGAGATTTAGGACCACTGAAAGAGACCTTTTTTGCAACAGCTTCCCTCCTTTTTCGAGCAATTTCCTTTTCTTTTGCAATCTCTTCTGAGGTTGGCTTGTATCCCAGGCCATGGCGAGTTTTCTGTTCCTTCACTTCAATGACCTTGTGAGTCCCTTGTAGGCGCTTCCCAAGACCCAGACCAGGCAGGTAGTTCATCTTTCTCATCATCCTCATAACGGGAGGGATCTTGTCTCGTGTGACAATCAGATCCACATTGCACACTTGAGCCTTAGGAGATTCGACTGTGAAGCCGGTCATCATGAAGCCATCTTCATCTTGCTTGATTTCTAGGATAGGTATTCCATCTGTGTCAGTGCCTTCCAAAGTGACTAGGTCTGCATAAATGGTTGTTTGATCCCCTTCTGAAATGAACTTCACGTACTGAGGGAGACTTGAAGCGACCCCATTGACTTGTGTAGCCAAGGTCTTCCCAAAAGAGTGTTAAAGGTGATTGGGATATCAATGACTTGGAATTCTACGGGTATCATCTTCTTGCCGAACCACAAGTTCAAAGTAGCAGCCCCAGGTACTGTACGAGACGTTGAGTCATAGGCCTTGACTGTAAAGGAGGAAGGCTTCAGATCTGTTGGCTTGATGCCGAGCAGGCTCATGATCTTTGCTGGGAGGATGTTCATTCCAGACCCATTGTCAACTAAAACCCGAGGGAGGCTCCGTTCATCTAGCTGGACCATGATGAAGAGAGGCTCATTATGATCAGCTCCGAACTGGGGGAGATCAAGGTCAGTGAAGGTGATTATGTTTTCGTAGTGGATGTTCCCAATTAGTTGCACCACGTTGTCAGGGGTAGCATCAATAGGGACCAGTGTACGGGACAGACTTTCTTCCAATTTCAGCTTGTGGGGATAAGATGAGGTGAGCAAAGACCATAGAGAGATGTTAGCTTGAGTTTGTTTCAACTGAGTGAGTACAAGATCCTCTTTCTCGGGGTCTGGAATTTCAGCTGTCTTGGCATAAGGGTTACGGTTCTCCCTGGGTGCTTGATCTGCTGACTTCTTATCTTTCTTGGGATTACCCTGGTGGATCTGTTCGGATCTGGTCAACAGGTTCACTTCTCCTTCCAGCTTATCTGTTGCTTCTTTACAGGACTCTTTTAATGCTGCTAGGGTCAACGGAGGAGCTTTCTTAGCAATTGGCCATCGGTTCTGACTGATTTTGTTGCAAGTTTCCCGAAGTTTAGCAATGGTGAGGGGCTGAGCTTGGGGATATTGAGTATTACTGGCTTCTGACTGGGCAGCCTTCCGGATTGCTTCCCAAGTTACGGGTTTCTGAACCTGGGGTTGCGCCAACATTCCTTGGATGGCACACAGAGCAGGGCCTCTTCCGATTCATCTTGATCATGGTGTGCATTGTCCCATGCTTGTTTGAGCTTGCCCACAGTTAGCATGCAGCAGGAACTATTACCTCCCGGACTTGGTGGCTTCTCGCCTACGTCTCCGGCTTTGCTCAGCAGTCCCGGCTGCCTTTTATAATAATCGGCGCTAGAGATTACTATGGCGTTCTGTATGGGAGGAGCATCTGGTATCATGCCGGTGTCCATGACCTCTCTCAGGGCTATGATACACTCGGGAAAGGTGACTTCCTCCTTGGTAATCCTGACGAGGATTATTACTTTGCCTCCGGGCGGGCTTGATCTGACAATGGTTACTTTCTCATTGGGGAGGATAGGGGCCAATCTTCCTTTCTCTAACAGATTTTCAACTATCTGCTTAGATCGGATGCTCGAGAATCCCTTCCCCAAAGCATGGCAGGCAGTGTTGAATTCCACAACATCTACATATTCAGCCCCAGGAAAATCCATGGCTTTCATGTCTTCAGTTACGTCACCGTCCCCTGAAGTTTCTTCAATTTTCCGACTGTCGGCTTCCACTCATCGTACACCATTTTCCTCTCGTTTGCAGGCTGGGCAACCACAAGTGAAGGATTGACAATGCCCATTTGTATGGCCCAAAGTGGCGGCTCGTGATACCTGAGTCCAAATGAGGAGCACTCGGGGTCCGTTCTTGGGTATCGGGGCTACTAAGAAGGCGTCATGTAGGTCCATGGGTATGAAGGCAACATGAGTGGGTTCCAGATCCATAACCCTTTTTAGCGATTCCAGGCACTCAATATGCTCGAGAATTTCAGCAGTGACTCTCACAGCAGTGATGCCATCTATTCTAGGGGAGGAATAAAGGGATCCAATGACATTTACAAACTCATTGTCTGCTGGAGGCTGAAAGCTTGCCTTTTTGATCAGTGCTTCAATGAAATTTCTCCATTCGCCTACTAGTTTTCCATAGGGGACGTTGTGCTCCAAAATCTGAGATCCTCCTTTTCAGATGGGTTCGGCTGCTCCTCATCCTCTGACGTATTTGGGCATTGGCCACAGTCGCATCTTGAGAGGGGCTCAATATCGATGTCAGTTTCCATTGGTTCCTCATCTGCATTTTCTGGCGGCTCTTCGTTGTCACTGGCCGATAACCACCCATTGTGTCTGGTATTCATGCGGTCATTTTCGGCGTGATCGTTCCAAGCTGATTCTGGGTCTTGGGCCTCAGTTGATTCTTCGCTGTCGTCGTTATCACTGTCATCAGAATCATCATCACTGTCGTCAGAATCGTCATCCCATACTACCCGAACTTTGGCTAAGAGAGAGCGCCGATCATTGTTATCAGGGGAAGACAAGTGCGTGCAACAACAGAAGTTGTCATAGGCCCCCAATGCTGGAAGTGGCAATTGCAACTCGGCTTTTCCTCCCAGGAACTGCGGGGGAAGAGTGAGAGGCGGCGATACATATTTGACTCCAGGCAGGATATGGAAGCAATCCTCCTCATCTGATCTTTTACCTTCGCTGTCATCAGGACTGTATTCGGCTTCTCCCAGAACCATTTTGCAGAAGTGTATTAGCTCGAGGTGTGCTTCGGCCTCTTTGCTGATAAGCCCTAATACGAGTGCCCGCCTGAAGCTTTCTTGTTCAATCCTTCTTGATTTCTCTAGCCATCTTGTGTAAATGGTCTTCTCATAATTTGATCTGAATGGCCCCAGTTCTCCAGTGTCAGCTATCTCTCCCTCCGAGAAGTAGCGAGCTTCATATTCGTGTAAGAAGCTGCTAACGTGGGACCAGGGGGGATTAGCATGTTCCTCATTCTCAAGGATGAGAAGGAATCCAAATTAAGGATCCTCAACAAGGTTAATCATGGGTATTTGGGAGTTCTCGTTTGCTTCCTTGGTTAGCTCATCATCCAAATTTTCCTTGGCGTGAGAGGGCTCTCCGATTTCAATCATGTTCACCTTGTGGTTATTCCTAGGGAATGGATTATTGACTGTATTGGGCCCTTCAGGTACCTCCAACTTTCCCTTTTCAATTAACCCTCATATAGCCTTCCTCAGAGTTATACAATCGTCAGTAAGGTGCCCGTGGTACTGATGAAAAGTACAGTGTTTAGTTGTGTCCAAAGGGATGTTGGGGTCCCTAGGTTGGTAATTGTCCAAAGTCCGAATCAAACCCTCCTTGACCAGTCCTCTGAAAACTTTGCTCAGGGGCATTCTGAAGTTACTGAACTTTATATTCTGAGGCTTGGGCATCTCGACTTTCCTAGGCACGAAAGGAGTGGCATTGTTGCAATTCTGACCGGCAAAGTTAACAGCTTCTTTTACCCTTGGGCTGGGCAGGAGCAGGATTAGAAGTAGTGGCTCGGTACCGAAAAGTAGGGGTAGCGGCTTGTTGCTGATTGTAGGCCTTCTCAAATTTAGCCCCAGAGCTGACCATGGCACGCAGATCTGGATAGGGGAAGTTGCTGAGGGATGCTCTTAAGTGAGGCTTCAAACATGACTGAAAGATGTCCAACTTTTCTTCATCAGAAGGAGGAATGGCCATTTCACTCAGCTTAAGGTTCCAACGTTTGTAAAAGTCACCAATGTTCTCATCAGGGCATTGCATAGTTGTTTGCAAGTCTACCCGATTCGTCTCCCATTCCAGGTTGGCTTTGTATTTTTCGATGAAGGCGTTGGTGATCTATTCCCAAGTGGCCCTGGACTCGGGATTCAACCGATAGAAACCTTTTAGAGCCCTCAGTTTTAACGAGAGGCTGAAGTAATCAGCCAACTGCTGGTTCGTGCATCCTTTGGCTTTCATGGCTTGGGTGTAGGTGTCCAGATGGGTTTTTGGACAGGCAGTTCCATCAAACAGTTCCAAGCTAGGCATCACGAACTTGTGGGATAGAGGCACAATAGAATCAGGATCTGTGGGCCGGAGGGCAGCCTTCTTTCCTGTCAGCTTGACAATCTGCGCTTTCATTTCCTTGTGCTGTTCCATGAACCAAGCCAGATGAGGGTCCAGTGGTGGAGCTGAAGCGCTCAAGCTAGTGAATGAGCTGGAGAGAGGAGTTACCGTTGGCGGAACACTAGTAGAAGGTATGGCCGGTCCTGGGACATAGGTGAAAACCTGCCCTTGGCCTAAGTTACCCTGAGGAGGGTGAGTAGGAGCCTGGGCAAAGGGATAGAACCCAACGACTTGCTACTGATTTCCAATTGACAAAGAGGGCGGTGGCAGACCTGAGGTGGCCAGGTAGCTCGGGTTCTCGAGGTGAGACTCATAGGTAGGCTTAAATGCGGGCTGCGGTCCTTGGTTGTTGAACTGCATGCCTGGCTGCGGTGATGGTGTATAACCGGGAGGATACTGCGGTCCCGGTGATTCTGATGAGACTGGGATGGGGGCTTGCTGACCCATTGGACCTTGAGTGAGAAATGGGTTTGTGGAGGCTGGCGAGGCGCCAAGAGTTGCGGGACCAGCATCATTTTGAGGAGGGACACCTGACTGTTGTCCTAAACCAAACTGCGGTGGTGGCATTCCAGATTGTTGCTGCGGTACTCTGAACTGTTGTTGTGAAGGCCCGGGCTGATCAGTTCCAAACTGCGGTGGGATCCCAACTTGCTGTGGCATTCCAAGGTACCCCCAACCATGGGAAGACATTCCGTACTGATTCTGTCCCCACTGAGGAACTGCAAACTGGCTTGTCCCACCAGACTGTATGGGCCCACTAGACTGTGGTTGAGGAGCTGGCTGACCCATAGGTCGAGAAGCATGGGCTCCGGTAGTGGTACCATAGGAGGCTGGTGGTGGCATTCTGGTGTAGTCAAGGAGAGCGAGAGTGGGGTTAGGGTCCTCTTCCTCTTCCACGGTGAAAGTGCCGTCGGGATTGAGACTGGCGGCCAAACCATGGCTCCTAATAGCCTCCAGAAGGCTGTTCATCTGAGCTTCCTGCCGCAGTCTCATTTGTTCGGCCAACTGATTCCACTGCTGTTCTGTCTGGGGAGTCCCGGGAGGCGGAGTGGTATTGTCCCCATTGTTACCAGCTGATGCAGACATTCTGAAAATCGGAGTTGAAGTGAACGGTGAAGCTAACGATGCGCTTGATTCTTCCCAACTAGCCAGACAGTGACCCGGTGTCCGTACCCAAGCCTTGCGAGGTGCTGTGAGAGGAAGATATATGGGAGGTTCAAACTTTGGGAGTTGAAGAAAAAGGGTAGGTGTTTGGGCTCAGGGCTCATGCAACATGAGGTTATTTTTTTGAGTTTACTTAAAACGTGTTTTATTAAAACCTAAGCGGTTGGAAAAGATTGCTCTTTTTTTTTTGCTATAGCAAGAAGAAGTCTTATTGACTCAATTCTAGCCACATGTGCAAAGGTCTCATAAAAGTCAATTCCTTCCCCTTGTGTATAGCCTTGAGCCACAAGATGAGCTTTATTACGAACAATATCACCCAATTCATCAGATTTGTTTTTGTAAATCCATTTAGTTCCAATTATATATGTATGTAATGGACATAGAACTAAACACCAAACCTCGTTACTAGTAAATTGTTCAAGATCTTCTTGCATAACTTGTATACAGAAATTATCATTTAAAGCCTCAATCACATTCTTAGGTTCAAGAGAAGAAACGAAACATGAGTGTTTTACCTTGGAGTATGTGGAGGACATACACACATACCTTACCATATCTCTATAGTCAACTGGATCCTTATTTCTTGTTCGAACACCTTCATTAACATCACCAAATACCTGAGTAATGGGATGATAATTTCTAATTCGTGCTGGGGGATCTCTCCTGCCTTGATGGTACACCAATTCATCTTCTTCTTTATCTGAGTCACTACTTTCAGCATCAGCATTTCCTGCAACTGTTCTGCCCTCTAGTGTTGCCTCATGTGTTGCCATTTCAGGGGCAACACTCGAGGCAACACCTGAATCTGTGGCTGTACTGGTTGATCCAGTTTCTCTTCCAGCACGTTTTTCAACTTCTTCCAGCAATGTCAGAGGTATATCTTCGGTAGGTTCTCCTGTGGCACTCAAGTAATCGTTAAATTCAATATTTACCGACTCTTGAATCACTTTTAACCTCAAATTATAGACTAAATAAGCATGACTGTTTTGAGAGTAGCCAAGAAAGATAGCTTTGTCACTCTTAGAATCTAGTTTTCCTAAGTATTCCCGGTCATTTAAAATATAGCACAAACACCCAAAAACGTGGAAATAGTGAACGGTAGGTTTCTTTCCATTCAAAATCTGATAGGGTGTCATAGTTGTACCGGGTCTTAAGAAAACTCTATTCGTAGTGTGACAGGCTGTGTTTAATGCTTTGGCCCAAAAACCTTTAGAAATATTCCTAGCAATTAGCATAACACGAACCATCTCTAACAGAGTCCTATTTTTCCTTTCAGCAACACCATTTTGTTGTGGTGTTTTGGATGCTGAAAATTCATGGTGTATCCCTTTTTTTACTACAAAATGTAGAGAAGGAGATGTTTTCAAACTCTCTACCATGATCTGACCTTATTCGAAAAACAGGAGAACAAAACATGTTTTTGATTTTGGAAACTAAGTGAGTAAATTTATCAAAAGTTTCAGATTTTTCTCTTAAGAAATAGACCCATGTAAACCTAAAAAAATCATCAACTATAACATAAAAATACTTCTTACCTCTCATGCTTTCTACCTCAATAGGACCCATCAAGTCCATATGTAAAAGTTGAAAACAATGTGTTGTTCCTGAGTGTTGCTCATTGTGTTGTCCAACACTATGAGCAATACGAGTTTGCTTACCCTTTTGGCAGTCACCACACAACATGGTGTCTTTGAGGTTTAATTTAGGAACACCTTTGACGGCATTGAGTTTTATAAGCTTCTCAAGATTCCTATAATGAGAATGAACTAACTTTTGATGCCATAACCTTATGTCATCAAGTTTCGTCAAATTGCATACTTGTTTATTACCAACAAGGTAGCAATTATCACTCGATCTTGTTCCAGTCATGACACAAAAGTTAGTATTATCAAACACTTCACAGGTATTTTTATTGAATTTTACCTCTAAATTGTCATCACATAATTGGCGAATGCTAATTAAATTAGCAAGTAGACCATCTACATGCAAGACATTTTTTAAAGGAGGAAAACCAACAATATCCAGTGTTCCTTTTCCAATTATTTCACTCTTGCCTCCACCATCATAAGTCACTGAGCCTTCTTGAATAGGTTGGTCCTCTTGTGATGTCACCCGATTTTTCTTTTGCGAAAATCATTTCGGAGTCGCCAAGCCGTTTTTAGTTTAAGGGCCAAAACTTTGAAAAATGCCCAAAATTAGAGAAAATGAGTTCGGAGGTCACGTTACACTCCGGGAAGAACGTTTGGCGTTCACCCGGAATGCCTCGCATGACGATTCTTCCTCACTTGAAACTTTTTGTTGTGTGTGTGTGTGTGTAAAAAAATGAGAACTTTCTTAAAAAGGAGTTTTCTGAAAATAACAGAAATTCTAGGGACTAAACTGAAAAATAGTTTGAGAATAGTGATTAAACTAAAAATAATAGAAAACTGAAAACTGTTTGCAGAGGATGAAGTCATCCGCGTGGATGAGACTGTAGTGCAGTCTTATCCGCGCGGACAGTCCTGCAGTGTCAATTTTTTTTACAGTTTCCAGTTTAGTCACTGTAATTTCCAGAAAGTTAACTGGATTTACAGGACTTAACTAGAAATGTAACTGAAAGTAGAAAATGAAGGAATTGTATGGATTTTTTGGCATCCACGTTTTGTCCTCTCTTTCCTTAGACTTTGGTTAGTGGTCATAATTGATGAATCCACTTAACCAAGCCATCCCGAGGGTATGTTAGGACTTTGAAAACACTTCATTTGCTAGGGACAAGGGGGATTTTGACATGATAAGTAAGTTGACAAGAAAGTTAGGTCAAGATGCATCAACTTTAGAGGAAGATCTCTAAGGTGGTCATGAGAAGACCATCCTTGAGACCTACACTCAAGTGTATCTTATACATCTTGTGTGACCTATTTTGTGAGTCTAGATGATTTTCATCCAAGGAAAGTGTTCCAAGGTGAGCATCTTAGACATGGGGAGGGGGATTTGCACGGAAATAAGTAATATGAACCTTTTAAAGTGGTCATCTATGGAGATGGATTCCAAGATGACCATACTTTAGGTCAAAGAAGCAAGTACCAAGTAATGTAAAAAGGGAAGTGGGGGATGATATGAAAGTAAAGTAAATGTGGATTCCATTAGAAGTTCATCCATGGAAAGGAATCCCATGGAGATCCTCTTGGATCCTTGGGACAAGAGGGAAAGGGAAGTCAAAGCAACAAGTTGTAAGTAAGACTACATGATTTGAATATGGAGTAAGTGTATGAATGAGAGAAATATGAGTAAAGAGAGTGAGGGTTTACCAATTTTCTTGGGTTTGTGTTTAGGTTTTGAAGGTTTCAAGGGGTTAGGAGTAGTTTTGGAGTGGATTTGAGGTTGGATTTAGTATGGATTTTGAGTTTTGAAGGTGAAAATGGCTGTTTGGGAGTGGATTTTGACAGCATAACAGTAGGTTTTCGAATTTTTTGGCCTCCTGAAACTGAGAGAGAAGGGCTGTATTTATAGGTTGGTTGGATGACGATCTAATCCGCATGGATAAGATTGTAGGTACAATCTCATCCGCGTGGACCATATCAGCAGCGTGCCTGGTCCTGTGCAGAAAGCAGTTTTGGCTTTTTGTTAAATAGTCAATATTCTTTTTTTTTGGAAATGACAAATTTCCAGCGAGGTATTGGTCCACTTTTTTATTCCTAAGAGGTCCTTCCTCATTCAAATTTTCAAAATAATGTCCAAAATGCCCCTAAATGATCATAAATCATTAATTTGGGGCTACCAATGTTCAAACTAATGAAGAAAAAAGTTTCATGTGAAGACTTCAGTACATCAGCCGATTCATCAACCAGTTGACATCTCTCTGCGAGCCAATGTTCAAACTAATGAAGAAAAAATGCTGACATCAGATGGGACTCCGAGTGCCAGACAGCTTTCGAGAAAATCAAGACATACTTGGTGAATCCCCCAATCCTGTGCCCGCCACATAAAGATAAGCCACTCCTCCTGTACCTAACAGTGACAGACACGTCAATTGGGGCTATGCTGGCGCAAGAACAGAAAGATTCCAGAGTTGAGCATGCAGTCTACTTCGTAAGCCGAAAGCTTCAGGGAAGTGAACTCAGCTACTCAGCATTAGAGAAAACTTGTACCGCCTTGGTATGGGTAGTCGGAAACTGAAAAACTACATGCAGTCACATTCAGTGCTCCTGGTCTCCAAGATGGACCCCATCAGATATATCTTCGACAAGCCATCTCTATCATTGAGACTAGCCAAGTGGTCATTCTTCCTGGCTGAGTTCGAAATCAAGTACATGGTCAGAAAATCAATAAAGGGCAGAGTAATGGCAGATCAGCTGGCAGACTTCCCAAGCAGTGAACTCAAGGGTCCCGATCCGCAGTTTTCAGATGACGGGATTTTCTCACTCAACAGCGCAAACCGCTGGCAACTCTTTTTTGATGGGGCAGCCAATAAGAAAGGAAATGGTATCGGAATGCTCCTGGTCGATCCTAAAGACGATCACACTCCCATAGCCATCAAACTGAATTTTGAAGCAACCAACAATGCAGCAGAGTATGAAGCTTGTGCAGCCGGCCTAGAAGCCGCTCTTGAACGCAACATTTCAGAACTGGAAGTATACGGAGACTCAGCATTGATCATCAATCAACTGTCCAACAAATGGAAGACAATAGATTCTGGCCTCCAGAAGTACCACACATACACGGAAGAGCTCATCGCTCAGTTCAAAGACATCTCTTTCCACTACTCCCCGAGAGACAGAAACCGCTTCACAGATGCCCTGACCACCCTAGCATCCCTTGTCGAAATTCCCGAGGGAAAATCAGTAAAACCCCTCAGAATAGGCTGACGGGAAACACCCGCCTATTGCTGTGAGATCGAAGTCAAAAGTGAACCAATCGACGAACCCTGGTACAATCAAATCTACCAGTACCTCCAAAATGAAGAAGCTTCCTTCACAAATGAAGATGGAAAATACAAAGAAGGGATCAAAGCCAAAAACATGATGGCCCTAAAATTCCTGGCATCCCATTTCGTCATTCTTGGGGGTATGTTATACAAGAAGCGCCACCAAGGGCCACTCCTCTGGTGTGTAAATAAAGAAAAAGCCAGCGAGCTAATGAACGAAGTTCATAGCGGAACCTGCGGTTCGCACATGAACGCCAGAGCAATGACACAGATCATCCTCCGTATGGGTTACTATTGGGTATCAATGGAAACAGACTGCATCCAGTTCGTCAAAAGCTGCGACAAATGTCAATGGTTCTCCACCCTCAATCACATCCCTCCTCACGAGCTCTACTGCATGACTATGTAAGTACGCCAATCCAATTCGCGACCCTTTATAGGTGCATTTTAATATGATAAAATTACACTAGGGGTGTTTTGGTAAATTCTCGGTCCATTCCGAGACTTCCAGAAACATTTCATAAGTTTCTTGCGAAGGAAATACTTTTAAGTACATTTCTCAAGCAAAAGGACCTACAGGAATAAATCAGTTTAGACCTCTTGGGAATTAACCTAGAATGTTCCAGAACCAGGTTTTGGCACCAGAAACGGTTATGGGCATGCTCAGTCGTGCGACATCTCGAGCCATGGAAAATGGACGCAGGAAGTCGTACGACACAACTCAACCATCATCAGCAGCCTATAAATAAGACCCTACCCCTCTCATATCTGGATACCTCTTTTGCATACTGTTACTCTGCCAAATTAGAAACGTAACACACACACTGCAAACACACACCTCTCTCTCTCCTACCCAAAATCCCTCCAATCCCCCTCCAATTCAACCCAAGTCACCCACTACCACTTAAACCTTCATACCACCACTCCTCCTCAGCTCAACCAAGGCTCAAAAGCTTCTTGTTGAAGGGTTCTATACCAGACTTGGTATAGGATTCATGGATCTTCAAGGGTAACTACTCTATTCCCTCCTTCTCTCTCTTATTTTGTCATTTTCAAAATTCAAGCATCATATTATCATTTGATTTAGTAATTAGACTCCATCTGTCTTGCTTACTGAAATCCAATCGCAATCTCTCTGTTTAATCATTTTGTTTAGTCTAATTGCAAGTTCATGAGTTGATATTTGTTGGAATTATTGTTTCATTCCCAAGGGAGTGTGGATCTTCCCATATCCACACCCCTTGGTTGAATTATTGTTGAATTGTGCATTTTTGAAGCTGAATTGATTGTATAATTGGATCTGTATTGGTTTCTGTTCCTTCTGTGTTCAACTTGTCAGATCTCTGCAGATGGGCAACCTGTGTCACGCGACACAACTTGCCTACTTGGATCCTGTGTCACGCGACACATCAGGCCAGGCATGTTCTGTGTCACACGATACATCTTGTCTGTTTGCAGAGATCCTTTTCAGTTGTAAGCTGCTTTTAAATCTGTATTCGGGATATGGCCTCCCTTACCAAATGGTTCACAAGTTGTAAGAATCTCATTCAATCAATAAAATTCATTTTACCACACTTGTTTGTCATTATTGTTTGCACACACTATGAATGTTTGGAAGTTTATTTCGAAAGACTCGTCTACAGACGAGGCTTGTTGGGTGAACTCTCGGTTCTTCCCAACACGTAACCTGACCCCCGAACCCTCTTCTCTCTTTCCAAAGGTTTTTCAAAGTGTACCATAAAACATGGCGTGGCGACTCCCAAAAATTATTTTTCCAAATTTCGGCGAGCGTACATTCAGTGGCGACTCCGCTGGGGACTTGAAACTTGTTTTTCAAAAGTGGGTCAAACTTTCGTGCTTGTTCAACATTCATTTCATTCATTTGTGTTTGCATTGTTGGTGGCATTATATGTGCATAAATGCATTTATTGCTTTGTTTTATTCCTTTTCATCCTTGTGTCCCATTTTGGTGTGCTGAGGCTTAGTGTTGAATGATTACTGTGCTTGGAGGCTGGGGCTGGTTCATGTTGCTTGAGATCCTGGAAATCTGGTTGATGTTGTCACGCGACACAACTAGCCTCATCAGTCCTGTGTCACGCGACAACATTAGCCACTCTGCAGGTTGTGGCTTCCAGGTCAGTGCTGATTGTGGGGCTGTCCCTATGATCAAAATTTCATGATCATGTGATTATTGTATTCCTGTGGGGTGTGTATGTGTTATTTTCTGTTTGTCATCCCTTTTCAAATAAAAAAATATATAATAAAAAATAATAATAATAAATAAATAAATAAATCATTTTCGCAAATAAAGGAACATAGTCATCCGCACACTACGTCACATAGATCTAGAACCCTCGGGTGCGATGGACGGCATCGTGGACGGTGATGTATGTCACCTACGCTTGAGCGCCTAAAATCAAACCTATCCTCCTAGCGCATCATAGGTGGAGCCACACTTTTAAAGCTTACCCAGCGGTTGGTTTTGACACGACATTTTCAAATATACTAAAATGAATTGTTTCAAAATTATTAAAAGGCTTTCGTACCTATTTCAAAACCTAGCACTTGTGGGCATGTTGCCATTGCAACATGGTTTCGTGTAAGGACATGTCGTTCCCACGGCATGTTCTAACGAGAGATCATGTCGCTTTGTCAACGTGCACCGACGAGAGGTCATGCCGGATTTTTCCTTGAAATTCTTCAGGAATACCCGTTATGCTGCCCAAATTTCTCCAGAAATTGGGATTGCTCGTCTGTCCCATAAATGCTTCTGTTTTATTTAGGTATCATTGCCTATTATTAATTTTTAATCAATACATTTGGTGCATTTTTGGATGGTGTGTCCCTAGGTTTCCCCGAGGTCTAGATGGCATAAATAAAGGCTTCCCCCTTTTCCAACCGTCTCTAGGACTTAAAAGACACCGATTTCTACTTGAACAATAATAAAGATGTTGCACGAGTCTGTCTCATTTCCCTTCCTACCTCCCATACCATCTCAAGGTCCTTTCCTCTCCTACACCTTATCGACTCCTATCCACCTCTGCAGCTACGGAAAGTTGGGTGCGTGCTCCATTTCCCGGTGCTCGTTTGGTTCACGTCTTTGAGGCAGTTACAGTTTCAGCAGAGCTTGCATCCGATTCAGTTTCAGAGATGTCTAGTGCAGAAAAAGGTATAACCACTCAATCTGGGGTTTCATCTGCTATGGGTCAACAAGGCATGCATGATCTGTCCATGGAAGAGATGAGGGCTAATATGGAAGCCACTCTAGTTAGAGAGCATGAGGCTCAGTTACTCGCTCAAGCCGCTAAAGCTAGAGAAGAGGCAGCACACTCTATGTTTGTAGAGTCAATGAGAAGCCGTGGTATTGCTGTGATCCGATGTGTCGATGGGACTTATGAAGAGATTACTGATGCCAATGAGTTTGATGTTGAGGCCATAAATGTCTCTCTTCCTTTCCTTGCTCCAACATCTCACCTAGTTCAAGTTCCGAGTCAAGGTGTGCAGTCAAGCCCTCAAACAAGTTCTGGTTTAGTTGGAGGACCACAACCAATCTTCCATGATTTGACTTCCTCACCAATTCCCAATGCTTCAGTGCCTCTAAGCCAGTTTGGGTCCCAGCTTCCGAACAGTCAAGGCTTGTTGTTTCCAGGTTCTCAGTATCAGCAGGGTCAGTTTCAAGGTCCTCACTTCTAGGGTAACGCCCAGTATCAGGGTCAGCATCCTTGCTCCGGGAATCAGTTCAGCCAGGATGGATTTCTACCGTTTCCTGCTAATCAGCTTCAACCTCAAGGAGGGTTTTCTCAATCACTGATGGGTTCCTCTTATGCTTTCAGCTCGTCGCCGATGCAGAGTCAGTATTTGGGACCAAATCAGTATTTGCCTGCTAGTACTCAGTTTCAGGACCAAATGTCCTCCATTTCCATCATGACTCCTATTCGTCAAGTGCCAAGACTCAATTCACCTCCAAGACTGGTACAGAGGAGGAGGGAAAAGCGACACTATGATGATGTGGGGATGCCTATAGAAGAATTCTTTGAAATCTTAGCAAGCGGAGGACTTGTCCAGCCACTGGTGAATTACAGCCCTGCTAAACTCGATCCCAAGCTGGACACAAGCAAGTTTTGCCTCTACCGTCAGTATCCCGGCCACGTCACCAACGACTGCACCCCTCTAAAGTCGATCATTCAAAGGCTCATGGACGAAGGGAAGATTGAGAAGGGTCCTTACCCCAGTGTTGTCACCAATCCTTTTTCGTAATATCGGCAGAATCCAAGGGACCTCACATCCAAGGTTGATGCGGTAACTCAGTTATCGTAGGGTCTAGACTGTCTTTCATTTTATTAGTGAATGTCCCGATTGGGATTCGAGTTTGTTAAGTCCAAGTTGGACCAGTCTTTTTGTTTAATAGTAAAAGTCTCTACTTATTTTCTTGCTAGTCTGGAGACATCACTTGCACACCCATGTTACACTTAATTGAAATGGTCTCATTCTACATGATCACTTGTGCTGCTCAATCACTAATGCATTGAAATGACTAATATTTAAATTAATCAGAGTGAGAAAATCAACTGATATCTTTCTCAAATTGGGGCTTACCAACTCCCCATCTCGCATCTCATATGCTCATACCTCTTTCATCATTCTCATCATCTCGTTGCTCGATGAATTTGTATGAATCTTCCTCAAGTAAGATTAAGCAAGCAATGAAACCTTGATCTCGTTTAGATCATCCAGTAAGGATTGCGGTTGAAGCCCTTCACCCTAGGGAAGCCATTACCTCACCCTCACTAAACAATACCCTTTCATTTCAAGATCGGCATGTTTTGAAACCCTGTTTTAGCCATCATCTTTTCTCCTTGCCGAGAGAAGTCCAAGCAGTTCCAAAATATTAGCTTCGAGAATCGGCGATGCATAATATACTCAAGTCATGAAGAAGGACGAAGATAATCTTCAACTCCTCAAGAGGCCTTCCAAGTTATCAAAAGAAGGACCTTAGATCCTCGCAATTCAGCAAGAGTCCTTAATTTCTCAAGAGGCTTTTCAAAAGAAGGACTTTAAATTCTCACAATTCAGCAAAAGTCCCCGACTTCTCAAGAAGCTCCCCAATGTTCAAAAGGAGCCCGAATTCTCACAAGTTCACAAAAAGTTCTCAATAGCTTGGATTTCCTCTCACCAACACCTTCCAACACCTTTCAACCAATTCCAGCCATCCTCTCGATTCTAGAGGATATTCCTATTTCCTTAACCAATCCCAAGCCATCCTCTCGATTTTAGAGGATATTACCATTCCCATTACCCTTGCCTTTGACCGAAACAAATTGGACCTCTCATTCTTAGAGGCAATCAAATCCCCCACCTTAGAAATCCCAAACACATCCCCAAAAGCCAACCTCTCGTCTTTAGAGGTTCAGTCAGTAAAAAGCCCAGCTAACCTCTCATCTTAAGAGGTCATGACTTTCCAAATCACCCGATGGCCGATCGAAACCCTGAAACCCAGCTACAGTTCCTACCGGATAGCAGCTTCATTCTAATATCTTCGAGATCTAAATCAGATCAATGCTTCATTTGCTTGCTTAAATAGGAGCCAAATTCATCTCGACTCAAAAGACCATCAATCAGAGATTATGCAAATTCAAATCCAATTCGTTTGACATTCCGTGTGAGCATATGTCACTTCTTCTCCGTAAACACTTGCCGTGAATGCTCCACTGGGGCTTCGCATCCGTGTCTTTCATTGACACTCTAGGAGGACATGTTCTTCAATTCTCCAATTCTCAGAAAAAATCCTCAAAGGTCCTCAAAATCTCAAATTTTCGCATTCCTTTCAAATTGGGATAAGCCCGAACTACGGAGACCTGAGCTCCTCCCAAGGAGGGGAACGTAGGCAACCAGAATTGGTCCGGTCGAAATCACAAACAAATCTCAGAAAATCTGGTTTCCTCAAGGGCCGTCCCTATACACAGATCCTTCATTCCATATTTCCGAGTTTGATTCTCGATATCAGTTGATTCTCTCCTCATGATTAATCGAAATATTTGTTCATATCAAGCTTAGTGATTGAATAACCCGAACATCAATAAAGGGTTTTAAGCAGCTTTGTGATCATCACGAATAAGACAAGTTTTCAAGTGTCTCGACAAGTCTTCTCTTTCTACATCATAGGAAGATAGAGCCAAACACTGTTTTTCTGTCAAGCAGGGGCTTCCATACACTTTTACACACCTTGTGATGCTTATACTTTCTCAAAAGAGTCAAACCCAAAGCGAGTGCATCATACAAATTCAGGATTCGTTCCCACTTCTCGAAAGATGTGCCCCTGCACGTATACTTTTCCATGTCTTGTCCACTGACTGATTGACTAAGATTTGAAATGATGGGTTGCCTCCTTGGCCACAAGATGACTCAGTCTGCAATAAGGCTGCATTGAATCTCTTCAAGCTGGGGCTTTGTTAAGCTGTTCTCTCAGGCTCTCCGTGCCAGATTCCCTCCGGGTTTGCTTTGCATTATCAACTGGGGCTTCGCCTAGTCATCTCTTCAAGGCCAGGACATTCTCTGAACTTCCTCTACTGCTTGCCTCCTCAAGCGCGCGATACACCTTTTCTTATTAGCAACAATCAACCTGCTGCAATCTGTACTCTCGGGAGCATCCCCGACTTGCCTAGTCTGCATCATGTCATCCATACATTCCTTAACTATCACTCATATATTTCCCCACCTAATGGGAGAGGTTTCATCCCATACATCATCTTATGCACATTTCATCCAATACACAATCCATCATAGCATATTGCTCCATACATATCTGCTCGTCAAGCCATACAAAAATCCTTACTCCATTTTCATCCCCATCCGAGATGGACTCGTGCAATTAAAGATAATGATGCATAAGATTAACAATAATCAAGTGAATAAAATGCAAAGTGCCTAGAGTGTGTATCTCTTTTTCCTCCCCTCACAGGGTAAAATAATCAAAGTGATCATGATTTGATCATGGGGATTGCTCCTCAAATCACAACCTGGACAAAAATTTCAAATTATGCAGGTGGCATGTTCGGCCTTTATCATCTTCATCAGCCCCGTCATCTTCGGACTCATCATCATCATCTGAAAGAACCTTGGTTGCCTCAGTCTCCAAGCAATGTTGGTCAAAAAAGAGCTTTAGCTGCCCCAATCTCCAAGCGATAATGCTCATCAGCCTCAGCGACATCAAAGCATGTTCTGCACAGCGAGTTATCATCAAAGCCCATTCTCATGGGCAGATCATCACCAAAAGCCCGTTCTCATGGGCGCACCTTCATCAGAGCCTGTATGAACTGGCGCGTCTTCATCAAAGACCCCACGAGTGGATGAAAAATCATCAACAAAGACCGTCCCTTGCACAGCAAACCAACAACTCTTCATCATCATCAGCCGTAGCCTCAGTCCTTCCGGCAGCTACAGGTAAGCACAGCGCAGGTATGAACGCATATCTCTTTCAAGCTACCTTTCATCATCAAGTAGCCTAAGTCCCTTGGCAGCTACCTTTCATCATCAAGTAGCCTAAGTCCCCTAGCAGCTACCTTTCATCATAAACAAATAGTAGCCTAAGTCCCCTGGTAGCTACCTCTCTTCATCAACAGTAGCTGTAAGTACCCCAATCTGGATCACTCTCTTCCGAACGCCTGGGAAACACCGCAGACTCACGCAAACGCAGTCTCAAACACCCATAACCCTAAAAAAACCCTCAAAAACCCTCAAAAACCCAAAAAACCACCAACCAAACCAAGGGGTGCCTTTCTGGGACAAAAAAAAGCACAAAAGGACTTTTTAGGAATTTTGAAAAAAATTGGAAAAGCGTACGGACCTCTTTGCATGCTAGAAGGTCCATACGGACCTCTTTGTAACCAGACATAATTATGTCAAAATCCTCTTAAAGTCCACATTATTCCCTCAAATCTGGGAAAACTAAATTTTTAGTTTTCATGGAAGGTCCATACGGACCTTCATGGACGTTTTTGAAAACTATAAATAGAGGGATCCCCCTCCCTCATTTTACACATCTCCCTCTTCTCCTCTCTTCCTAAGCCTTCAGGCTCCCCTTCTAAGACCCCTCGGGGCACTCCCGGTCCCTTTCGGTTCCTTTCGAGGCCTTTCGAGCTCCCTCGCGGTGCTCTGAAGCCCTACCGAGCGCTTTCGAGATGCTCCCGCGCTGCCCCGAGGCACTCTCGAGGTATTCTGAGGCCCTGTGAATGTGTGCCCCAAATTTGTGGATTTCACGCGAGTTTGAAGACATCCGGTTTAATTTGAAAAACGGAGTCGCCACGCCATTTTGATTTCCTCAAAACTTTGAAAAAAAGGATTTATGGGTTCGGAGGTTAAGTTACCCCTTGGGAAGAACGGATAGTCGTTCATCCAAGGTGCCTTGCTGTAGCAAGTCTCCCTAGATTCCGTTTATTTTGCTTGCTTGCGTGCTTTCTTGTGTGCATGTGTTTGAATGAAAGGGGAGGGAATGTCCCAAGTTATCTTCCGGACGTACAAACCATTTATTGGTTGTCGCTCGGGATTTCTTAGATTTTATGTATTTGGGATTTTGATCCCGTCCTCATCTTGGACTTGTGATCATCGCATTTTGACCTCGGGACTTGCGTGATCGAGAGAAGGACTCTCTTTTATAGTCCAAAAATGAGGTTCTTTAAGAAGGAATGTCCTTAGCCCATCAATCCTACATCTTAAGACAATCGAGCTTATATGAATTGCTTCATGCTCGTCTTAAGTGATAATCGGAGATATAGGGTTCAAGGTTATCCCTTTCTAAAGAGATTATAGAACCTTTAATGGAAGAAACGATGTAAAGATAGGATCTTTACACCGGTCCGTTCCAAGGTTGCTAATGGGGACATGGGGGAAATGCATGTAAAAATGACATTTTTAGTGAAAAGATGACATTTTTGGGTTGCAAAGGATGCATTTGATTTGCAAAGGATGCATTTTGGTGTAAAGACATGATTTTTATGCAAAGGATGCATTTTTATGAAGAAATTAGCATTTAATATGCAAAGGATGCATAAAGATTGCATTTTGAAAAGCAAAGGATGCATTTTTATGATGAAGGAATGACCTTTAATGCAAAGGATGCATGAAAATGGATTTTATGTGCAAAGGATGCATTTTTAATATAAAGATTGCATTTTTATGAGCAAATGATGCATAAAGATG
This sequence comes from Adenophora triphylla var. japonica, assembly GCA_022495995.1. NCBI lineage: Eukaryota > Viridiplantae > Streptophyta > Magnoliopsida > Asterales > Campanulaceae > Adenophora > Adenophora triphylla. The sequence goes on along the minus strand of JAFEMH010000297.1, from coordinate 583,146 downwards.
ACATTTTTATGTAAAAAGGGGATTTTTAGGTGCAAATGATGCACCTTTGAGTATAAAGATTACATTGTTAATGACAAATGATGCCTAATTCATGCAAAAGATGCAAAGGGGGAAAGGGGGTATGATAAAGATATGATCTTTAATGATAAACTACCAAGTCCCAAACAAAGATAATAACCATATATGAATGCAAGGAGCAATTTAATTCACATAGAGCAATTAGAATGCAAGGTTAGGGAGTGAGAGGTTACCAATGGTGGCCTCTTCTTCTTTGGGTGGAGCTAGGTGGAAGGACCACTCTTGGGATCTTCAAGGAGGAGGGAGGTGGCTTCTTGGCTTGCTTCTTCAACCCTTGGGATTCCCAGCAGTATTTAGGAGTATTTTTGAGTCTGAATATGGAGTGTGGTGTGTGTTTTTTCGTCTTTAAAATGGTTAGAGGAGGGCTCTATTTATAGACAGTCTGGATAAGACCAATGAAGCCGTGCGGCCAGAGATCCTTGGCTAATGCAGCCGTGCGACATTATCCCTTGTGACTCAGCATGTTTCTAGAATCATGCAAGGTGGCCATTCTAGAACTTTTCCCAAATTAAGAAAAACGTGTTTCTTAATTGGGAAGCATTCCCTTCAGCCCTTATATGATTTGGAACAGTTCCGGAATTATTCCGGAACTCCAGGAAAGTCCGAGGAATTACCGGGAAATTTACCGGAATTGCCGGGGAAATTAACCAGAAGGCATGAGCCAGATTTGGGTACTTACAGAAGCCCCTCGGCAACGTCACTTGCAGGGTGAGTGGGGTTGTCGATAGAAAAAGATCCAATCTGGCGAATGCCGAGACGGATTAGGTGACCAAGGTGGTCAAGTGGCTGAACCTCTGGAAGGCTACCTACGTATCCCGAGTGGGAATCAAGCCAGGCTGTAGTTCTGAAGAGATCCTCTGAGGAATAGAGAAGAGAAAACTGGTATCTTGATGAGGAAATAGCAGAGAAAATGACCTAAGAGGTCAAGCAATTGATCCTACTGGGGATATGCTAGAAGTGACCAATGTGGTCGGATGTAAAGACCTTTATGAGGGGCTATTTCATCACTGAGGAGTGACGAAGGAATAGGGTGACCAAAGTGGTCGGATGGCTGGACCTTTTATAAAAGGCTACCTACGTATCCCGAAGGAATCAAGCCTTGATCGTAGTTCAAGCATCACTAGATAGGTTAGGAACGATGTCTAGGATCCTTGAGGTTTTGACAATTAATGGAGGTTGTCACCTGATTGACAATTAATGGAGGTTGTCACCTGATTGACAATTAATGGAGGTTGTCACCTGACTGACAATTAATGGAGGTTGTCACCTGAGGAAACTAGAGCTTACGTCACTATCGAGGAGATAGGGGTAGCTAAAGTTTAGAGAACTTGAGCATACTTCACTATTCGTGATAGAGGTAGCATAAGTTTGGAGAACTTGAGCGTACTTCACTATTCGTGATAGAGGTAGCTTAAGTTTAGAGAACTTGAGCATACTTCACTATCAGTGATAGAGGTAGCTTAAGTTTGGAGAACTTGAGCATACTTTACTATCGGTGATAGAGGTAGCTTAAGTTTAGAGAACTTGAGCATACTTCACTATCTGTGATAGAGGTAGCTTAAGTTTAGAGAACTTGAGCATACTTCACTATCTGTGATAGAGGTAGCTTAAGTTTAGAGTTCTGACAATTCGGAGTTGTCACCTAGCGTTATCCCGTTATAACGGAAGTAACGGAGGTGACTGGGGAAGAAAGCTTATTTGCTTGGAAGATAAGGGATATCTTTTGAAAACGACGTTATCTTGGTTAAAAGATAACGGGAATTACATGCCCAAGTGGAAAGTCCAGGGGCAAAAGGGTAATTTCTGCTCAGAGTGAAAGAAGCCGCCCGGCATGAGATGGTGGCAAAAGAAGCCGTACGGCTAGAAGTCTGATTTTTCCAGATTATTTAAAACAGATTTGAACGGGCATTGGGCATTATTGCCGCCCTTGAACTGCCGAGGAAGAGAGAGGAGAAGGGAGAGAAATTTCGAAATTCCTTCAATTCCCTTGGGCTCTACTGATTTGGAATGGATCCGGAGGGGAACCCAATGCTGAGGCAAGCTAGAAGGAACATATCCGCAGCCGCGAGAAGGAGGAGGAAGGAGCTTGTTTGGACGGAGAGGAAGTATGACTTCCTTACGCCTCCATCGGAGCTCTATCCGGGGAGAAGGAAGTATAAATCAACAAACCCTCGATCGGTTGGGGTAAGCTTTCTTAGTTTGCTCAATTCCATCGATTTCGATTGAATTTTGATTAATTTAGGGCTTGACCCGAGTTTAGGAATTTTCTCGAATTTTCCTAGGATTTTTGGATGATTTTGAAATCTTGATTATTAACATATGAGGCTAAAAACATGCAAGTGCAATTTTTTTTGACAAAAATAATGAGAATGACTCATTTTTTTTCGAAAATAAAGTAAGAGAAATAATTGTCTAAAAATGTGACGAAGTCCTCGCATGTGCTAAAACTAGGTCAAATCTGAATCATAGATGAGAAAACGGGATTTTAGAAGATGAAAAGGATTCATGCATGCCATTTTTCGAAAAATAAATGCTTATGTGCAAATAATTTTTTGAAAATTGTGATTTTGTGCTTTAGGAAAGCAATGTGCTTGACATGATGTGTTTCAAGTGATGAAAGACACGTTTTCGATGCATAGGATGCTAGAAAAATTTTTGTGAATGCTTTTCTTTTGAAAATAAGTGCACTTTTGAATATATGCATGCTTTTGAAATGAGATGAAGGATTGACGCATTTCTTTTGCTGTGCTTGTCTATAGGAGAACAAGTCTAGAGGGCCTTCGGAGATTGATGTTAGGCTATGGGAGAGGATGCCCGATTTTGAGAAGAATGGGGCGAACCCTAAGCAGCTGGTGAGGGCTACCGGCTTGGATTTGTTCATTGAGGCCATCGGCAGAGGTATTCATATTACCTCGAAGAGCAAGGGCTTGGTCCAGGCCCTATCTGAGTTCTGGTGGGACACCACCCACAACTTTCATCTTAGCTGGGGGGAGCTGACGGTGACTCCGGCCGATTTCACTGCTATTACGGGCTTACAGTTCACCGGGAGGCCTGTGACTTAGAGGGACCATGTCACTGCCGAGGAGTTCAGGGCTTTGGTCGGGTTTGAGCTGATTCCCAAGGGGCTTGGAATGGAGACGAGGAACGTCGAGGTGGCAGTCCAGAACTGCATACGGGACTTTGCCGCTAGTGAGGTGACTGCCCACCAGCTTGCTAGGGCATTTGTGTGGTTGATGCTGTCAGTCACTATTTTTGCAAATTCTGGGACTCTGGCTATGACTTGCCTCCTCGACTCTCTGGAGGATGTTGGTGGGATTGGGACGGTCTCGTGGGGCGAGGCCGGATTGGCGGAGCTATACTTCTCCCTGGATATGTACAGCCGTAACAAGGCTGCCTCCATGGATTGCTTCTCTTTTGCCCTCGAGGTAGTCTCTCTTTCCTTTCTCTTTTACTTTTCTGTCTTGAGACTTTTATGAAAGAGAAATGACCCTTTTGATGTTTTGAACATGCAGGTCTGGTTTTGTGAGGTGATCAGGTTCTTTCCGTGGAACCAACAGAGCGATGTCACCATCTTTCCCGCTATGATCCGCTGGAGGGGAGATGCGAGAGATAAGTTCACCGGGAAGACCCGGATCACCTTTGATTACAAGATGGTGAAGCCAGTTATCAATAAAGATGGGCACGATGGGGTGGACTTCTACCCGTGGGGCAGGTATCCCGAGATTCTGCTAGGAGAGGCCGTGGAGGCGACCAGGCAGAGGAGATGGTTGACAGGGCTGACATGTGATGTCATCTATCTGGGGGACCGATTTTCCAGGCAGCATGGCCATGTCCCTCCATTGGACGCCATTACTCCTCAGGATCCTCCAGCACGGATGCTACAGCCCAGGGATTGGCAGGCGGATGAGATAGAGAGATATCAGGCAGGCGTGGCCGCAGAGGAGTATTTTGATATGGATACCCCATACGCTGTGTTTGTGGAGCAGCGACTGAGGACGCCACAGAAGCTAGTGAAGCTGGCGGTCACTCAGGGATATGGGGAGGCCGAGCCTTCTGACCCGCCGATCCCTCCTGCGCACCTGTCATATGTGGTCCACGGAGTACCCAGGAGGTTAAGGATACCTGTCCCCGACGCTAGGGAGCCCCAGTATACCCTGCCGCCAGATAGCACTGTAAGTACACTTTAGGGTCTTTTCCCTTTTTCAGATTTCTTTGCTTTTTGCAATTCTGAGATTTTCTGAGATTTTCTTCTCTTTTTCTCAGGTTCCAGCTCGCACTTACGACAGACTGGTCAGGCAGAATAGGGGCTGGAAAGACATGTGCCGGTCCCTTCTGAGGAAGCTGGCCTGCACTTCAAAGGCGGCGGCGGACGTGCAGGAGCCTGGGCGCAAAAGAAGGCATGTCGGGGGCGCAGCATCCACCTCATCGGCTTCGAAGTACTCTTCCAGTGCCATGCCTCGGGGGCGAGGACCCAATGCTGACATCTTGGAGCAGCTCGCTGAGTACGAGCACAATAATGTCCATCTGTCTGATGTGAGCGACGCGGAGGATTTGATGAGGGAGGCTAGCGTTTATGAGCTGAGCAGCGATGAAGAAGAAGGATCGGAGGCCTAGGAGGTCTCTAGAATTGACTTAGGAAGAAAACAAACAATGAACAAGTTTTTATGCACATTTTGTTTATTTTTTGCTTTATTTGGGCGCCGATGGGGCAAAAACAATGTATTACTGTTATATTTGCTTTTTCTATTTATGCTTTATTAATTTGCATATTACTTGAGCCTCGGGGCAGTTTTTTGCTTGGAATCGGGGCTGAAACTGGGCCAAAATGATATATAATGATGTATAAATGCTTGGATGGTCTTTGAACATGTTTTTGTACAGGTTTTGGTTGGAAAAGTGGGGTGAAAACTCCCTTTGGGCAGCAACTTGGTTGCTGCAGATTTGTCACTTACATCAGGTAAATGAGGCCGTGCGGTCTGGACCTGAGGGCAAATGAGGCCGTGCGGCTTACAGTCTTGTCTGGACTGGTTATTTTCAGAATAAAACCAAGGCTTGGCCATTTCATTTCATTTTCAACTTAGACTTGTCCCAACTGTTCCCAGAGCACATATTGGACCTAAAGACACCACCTTTGATCATTTTGCGATGGAGAAGCCCGTTAGATTGCAAAGGGGGAAAAGAGACCGCTTTCTGTCCGATCTTCAGTCTTGGGTGAGATACAACTTTCAATCTCACAAGGGGTTGCTTGATTCTTCCTTCAAGATCAAGTCTTTATGGCATTTGAGGGATCTCCCGCCCGATTGGGACCTTTTGAGAGCAGCAGCAAAGTTTTGGGACGTCCGGAGACACGTTTACTGCTTTTCTTACAATGAGATTGTCCCAACGCATGAAGACTTCCGAGCCTTGATTGGGGGTCCATAAATTGAGGCTATATCAATTCCGTTGATCGAAGACGTGCCGGTGGCGGCAAAGCTTGCATCTTTTCTGCAGATTTCTCTGGAAGAAGCCGAGGGGATGATGATAGCCCCGGACAGGATTGACCTTTCTGATATCCCGGGCAGGTTTGGGTCTCCGGCTATGGCTGTGACCACGGTGGCTATGGATGCCTTTATTCTCTGCGTATTCTCCTCTCTGTTTACCGCTGAGTCCATGGGGATCTGTCATGGCGGTCTCTTAGACATGGTCAGAGATTGCAGGGCTGGGAAGGACATTGTCCCACTGGTTTTGGGTTCATGGCATCGACAGGATGGCTAGGGGAGACCATTTCATGAGGTCTGGGAGCCCGGCTGTACTGACTTTGTGGCTGCAGGAGAGGCTCGGGGCTTTGCCAGGGGCTTTGCCGACTCAGTGCCCTAGGGATTTCTCGGAGAGGTGCACCTCGACAGCAGGACCAGGGTAGCTGGGAGCTGATGATGGCTAGGTTATCCACTTCGGACATCCGCTGGTGGGTACCCCACTGGAGGTTGCAGACCAGGAGGATATTTCAGGAGTCCTACATAGTGAGGGTTCCAGGGTTATGCTGGTCATCCTTCTACATACCCTGCTTGGTATCCAGGCAGTTCGGGGCCTTACAGGAGCCATTGAGCGATTGGGAGGACATCCGTACCATGGAGGTGGTGCCATTTGATATGAGAGATCCAGCCAGCTTCTCATTCTTCTCGAGGGCTTGGAATTACGCTGCTTTCCCACCCAGGGCTATCTTCAGGGGCAGGAAGAGTATCAACTTGACCACTGTCTACTTGGATTGGTATGAGAGGGAGATGGGAGCGACTCAGGTCATATTGGGGGAGAGACGTCAGGCTTTATTGGGAGCTGACTGCGATTCGAGTAGGACTCTGAGGGAGACTGAGGCTAAGGCGAGTCGCCATAACCAGTCGGGTGACCTGATTAGAGATATGGAGGCTCGATACAAGAGATTGTCCGAGGTTGCTCCTTTGACTGAGGCTCAGAGGGAGGAAGTGCGGACTCGTGCTCGGGTTGAGAGGGCACTTATTGACACGGGTTTGATAGAGGCTCCAGTGAGGATACCTGAGGTCGAAATGAGGGAGACCGACATTATAGAGAAGAAGAGAAAGAACACTCGACGGGGTTGAGGTAAAGGGAAGAAGACCAAAGAAGACTCAGCGAATGACGACTGACAGATCTTTTCTTAGGATTCCCTTATTGCCATTTTGCAAACACAATAGTTTTATTAGGCATTTTATTGTATTTTAGATCTTTGTAGCAGGTTAGCAGAGTCAAGAGTAGATCGTGCTTGAACTCATCGAGAAGATTTTAACTTGTAATGAACAAGAAATATTATCTTAGAAATTAATCAAGACACAATTTATGAAAACTCAAATGTCTTATTGATTGGGACCCGTTTTATGAAAACTGAAATGCCCTTTATTTCTTTTATTGTTTAGACCGAACCATAAATGGCCGCCTATGTTCCCCTTTTACAAGAAAGACTAAGGGGCTCAGGTCTTCATAGTTCATTCTGGTGAACTTTTTTTTTCTATTTTTTTTATGTGTAGCCCTGTTTTTTGCCTAGATCGCCCTTTTTGGGTTTTCAGCCTAGCTGGGTATTACTCTTTTCGCACTAATATATTTTTTTTTATTTTTCTTTTTATTTTTCTTTTATTTTTCTTTTATTTTTTATTTCTTAGACATAGTACCTTCGGAGCTTATCACCGTTGACTGGGTGGACAAAGGGATTGCCGTCCAAGTCTGCAAGTTTCATGGCTCCTCCCGATAGTATCTTCTGCACCACATACGGGCCGATCCAAACGGGTTCCCATTTTCCCAGGGGGTTGTCTCTGGTAGGGGGCTTTACTTTCAGCACTAAGTCACCCTCTTTGATGTCCCTGGCCTTGACCTTTTTGTCAAATGCTCTGGCCATTCGCCTCTGATAGGCTCGGGTATGATCCATGGCTTTAAGCCTTCTTTCGTCAAGCAGGGCCAACTCATCATGCCGGCTACGCAACCATTCCACTTCGTTGATACTGTTTTCCAAGAGGACCCTTAATGACGGGATTTCCAACTCCACTGGTAACACTGCCTCCATCCCGTAAGTTAGGGCAAAAGGGGTTTCTCCTGTGGCTGTTCTGACAGACGTTCTGTAGCCCCAGAGTGCTAGGTGCAGCTTTTCGGGCCAATCACGACCACGGGTGGCCATCTTCCGGATGATCCGTTCGAGCGTCTTATTAGCAGCTTCCACGGCTCCATTAGTCTGAGGTCTGTATGGGGACGACTTGTGGCGAGTGATCCTGAATTCTGACAGCAATCTACCGCAGTCCCCTTCAAAGTGTGACCCATTATCAGAAACTAGTACATCACCCGTGTGTTAAACACACGGGAAGAACACTTTTTAAAATTTACGTTAAACAACATAAAATTCAATTTTTTTATTAACATAAAAGTGAAACAATTATGATCTTAATTAAAGATGATACTTTACTTGTACAATTTTGAAACTTGAAATAGCGCTAAATATTGGTTTGGTACTTGTACAATCTTAAACCTAACTAAATAAGTATGGTTTTTCTAGGATTGTGGATTCTTTGTATAGCCGTCAACCCATAAAAGTTATAAAAAAATGTGAGACCTGCATTAAGTGAACTAAATCAAATACTCCAATCAATAGCAAAACAGAGCACTCCTAATGAGATATAACCTTAGGAAAAAATTGTGTTAATCAATGTGAAAAACAATTACTCACACTGCAGGAAACACATAAACTGAATAAATATTGCAACCAAAAACCGAATGTCATGAAAATTGATAACCCCATACAAAAGTTTTTTACAACCAAAATGAAAAAAGGCAGAAAGTTTAATTGTTTTCAGTCAAAAATACCCAAATTAAAGTTTTTTACAACCAAAATGAAAAAGTTGTTCAAATTACTATTTTGTCAAATCAATGACACTTGTGTCAATCTTCTTTGGTTTTATCCATCGATTCCATTCGAGCCTCGCAGACCTTCTAACTCTTGGACGCTGAAGTGGACTGCTTTGTTCTTCATCTTCAACAACAGCTTCATTCACAACCTAACAAAGACACAACATTAGTGCATAAATATTAAAAGAACTAAAAATAAAATATAGTGCAACCTAAGTCTCTTTATAACCTCATTTTCAGCCAAAAGTGTATTTGCCTCTGCCTCATTTAAAGCATTAGACAAATCCTTCAATAACATATCACAATCATTAATCAAAAATTCACATTCAGGAATTACTGGAACAATTTGTTTAGCCAAATGACATCCTCGCTTATTATGACCACTTTTATTGCACAAACTACATTTTTTGGTTCTTGTCCCATGCGTTCCTTCCACTTCAACCTGCAAACAAAAATAAAAAAAAAATTATAAATAACAACACAGTTAAAATACCAATACATTATAACATTATAAGATAAATTAAAATAGTTTACCTCAATACCATCTTGTTCTTTAGTCAATGGACAACCCCTTTTGTTATGTCCACTTTTGTTGCACAAACTACATTTTTTTGTTCTTCTCCGATGTGATCCTTTCACTTCAACCTGCAACAAAAAAAAAGAAAATACTAAATAAGAACACAGTTAACATACCAACAAATTATATCATTATTCCATAAAATAAAATTGTTTACCTCAATAACATCTTGTTCTTTACGCAATGGACATCCCCTTTTGTTATGTCCACTTCTCTTGCAGAAACTACATATATATGACCTTGTGTCATGTGAGGCTTCCCCTTGAACCTTCAACAAAAAATAAAAAAAAATATAAGTATAATGTGCTAATGAAGTCTGGCATCAAGGAATAATTGAAATGGTTATTGATGGGCTGCACAAATATTGCACCATCAACACCTGCTTCTTTCAATACTAATGATAGTGTAAAGGAGACTGAGTGTTTCCAGTCCTATGCCTTACTAAAATGGGAACTCCTTGATTGGGAGATTAAACTTCTTGTACGGAACAAACTAATGAATAAATGAGCAGTAAGCAAAATTAAAAACCAATACAGTTCAGCCAACAATTACCACCAATGATTGTTATAAACGTAAGTTGGTTAAACACTTGTGAATCATGACAAATATCAAAGCTATTAGAAGTAAGAATCTATCACAACCACATGAAATCTTCTCGGTAGCATTCCTTTTCAATTGGACCTTTGTTCCAACAATTATAATAGAAGCCACTATGAAACAAATGAATACAACAGGTAATAATACATACAAAATTTAATATTGAAGATTCAGTCTTTAGTGATGTTGCAAACCTGAAGGTGTAATTCCATCAGTAATTGAACTGGACTTTAGTTAACCAATAATTCTTCTAAACAGAGAGAGCTAAGATCTGCAAAAAAAAACATTAACGATTCCTAACAAAGAAAAAATCAATTGACAACATTATATGAGCTATGGTAGAGGAGTATTTCATATGCAGGCTAACTAAGTAAGAAATTGTCTATCATTACAAAAAAAACTGATTAACATCTCTTAAGAATAAATATTTCCGTCAAGATATTTTTAAGCTTGTGGTATCAAAGAAGGATCATTGTCATCATATTTAAGTCTAAGTATCATTTCAAAAGGGACATAATGACATGTCTTATATAACATACAAAACCAAGCAATCTGAAGTATAAATAAAGCAATTCATGAGAAGAAAACTCTAAAAAACAACCATCTTCATGGATTGAAAGCAGCTTCTAGTATCATATACCAAACAAAAACTCTGAAATTCATTTGAAAACCACAAATTAGAATAACAAACCTAGAGAAGCAGGTTCTAGTATCCTATAGCTACCAATGAACAAATGAAATGACAAAACCGGATGAACAAATAAAAATATCACAAAGTTCCAATGCGGATGATTGAAATAGAGGAAAGGGTGATTCAATTGGATATGCAAATCAGAGACTAATGGTTAGGGTTTACATAAAATTGACTTTGAATTATTGATTTTAATATACAAAATATGCATTACATTGTTTTAGCACCCCATTCGCAGTTCAGCAAAACTACCTCCAAAGGGATTTTTATTGTCCAAATAGATAAGAACATATCAAAGAGATGAAATAGAAAATAAAAGGAAATAAGAAGAAATTAGTAGAGGAAATTGCGTTTACCTGGACGTTGGGAAAAAAAAGGAAGACACTGAAGCGTCTAACAAACGATCGGGAAAGAAAGAGGGGGCGGCGACCGTGAATGGGGGAGGTGAGCCGAAGGTAGGTGAGGTTTTGGGGAAGAAAGGGTTTTGGTGCAATTTGTTGATTGCTGATGACGGAAGGGAGTAATGAGAAACAGAGAAGAAGAAGATTAGCGGTCAGAATAATAAACCGCTTAGCTTATCGAGGAAGCTAGGCCATCCAAAAAATAAATAAATTCTTTATTGACATGAAAGTGAAATACAGTATTTATGATCTAACTTAAAGAAATAAATACTTTTTTAAAATAACAAACATCTATGAATATTACAAATTTTGGAAAATTTCCTTATAGACAACATTTGTAGTTTCATTGGTGAGGTTTCCTTCATCATCGCACATTAATATCTTCAATCCATGGAGATTTGTGACCCTAGACAATGCAACGTATAGCGACCATGATCGAAAACGAGGCTTCTTCAAGAAAATTCCGACATTTGAAAGAGATTGACCCTGACTTTTATTGATTGTCATTGCATATGACACAACCAATGGAAACTGTCGCCTCTGTAATTTGAATGGCAACCGTATATCTGCTGGAGTCAATGTCATTCTCGGAATAAATACAATATCACCAACATTACTACCGTTTAGAACTTTCCCTTCGAGAACATGATTTTCGAGCCTTGTAATAATTAACCTTGTTCCATTACATAACCCTGAACAATGGTCAATGTTTCTCAGCAACATGACTGGTGTACCGACCTTTAAATGTATTTCATGAGTAGGTAGACCGTAAACACTTGATAGTGTTTAAAAACTCCGTCGAATGAAGATCTTCAAAGAAACTGGAGTTATCTTCAGATTTGCAAATAGAATCAGAACTTAAATAAGTCCTTTGTTCAGATTGGTTGTACGAAACCATATAGGCATTAATGTTCTCAACCACATCCAGGGTTGGAGCAAGAATGGCTCTTCCCTGTAAATAATCAGGATCATTAAAATGATCAGTGAAATTGGGATATGTGCTTTCAACAATAGACTTGATGAAATCATCTGACTCATTAACAATCAAGTCATCAGGAATCGTTATTGTGGCTTCACCATCATTATCATTACCATATGACCCATCCCCAACACTCAATATCCACTCTGAGAAAGCCTTGAGTTCTAAACCACTTTCATCATTTTCAATTTGTTGTAGTCTCATATTCTTGGAAAGCCTCAAAACTTTGACATGAGACCATAAATATGATGAATTGATCGTGGCCATAACAACATCTTGTCTGGTACCTTTAGGAATGACTGGAAGTATCTGATGGAAGTCTCCACCCATAACCAATGTCTTGCCTCCAAACGGTTGATTCAAACTATACGTGTGATTGAACCTCATTATGTCCCTCAACGTTACGTCCGGTGCTTCAAAACAATATCTATGAACCATAGGTGCTTCATCCCAAATTATAAGCTTAGTTTTAATCATAAGCTCACCAAGAGGAGTACCTTGTTTGATATTACATGTTGAATCTTCATCCAAAGTTAATGGAATTGCAAACCTGGAATGACCAGTACGACCATTAGGGATTAAAAGTGATGCTATACCACTTGATGCCACATTTAATACGATTTCACCCTTAGATCGTAACGCCGATGAAAGAATCTTCCACAAAAAAGTCTTTCCAGTTCCACGGATCCATATAAAAGAAAACTCGTCCAACATCAAGATCAATGTCATTCATAATAAGGTTGTAAGCATGCCTCTGTTCATCAGTACATAATTCCAATAATCGCTTGTGCTCAGCCTCCAATGAATTTCTATCATAGTTCAACTCTTCTAAAATCATTCTATTGTTGTAAATAGTGGGATCAAAATCGCTTGGATAAGGCATATCAGGAAAGTCACGAAGGCTTTTTCCTCTGCTACGCAAAAGTTTTTCAATCTTCAAGAGAGTAAGATTTTTGATTTCTTCATCGCTTAGTTTAAGTCCTAGAAAGAAGAATATATATATTAACTGGTATTAGAGAGTAAGTAAATAGTTTAGAATTAAGTTTCTATGGGAATTTGTAGAAGAGAACAAAATAAATAAAATATATTATAAATTATAAATTAAATTGGCTAGAGTATAATGGATTACCTTCATGATCTAAAAGACGTCTTTGATTGTAAAGAATGTCATCTGACAAAAATTCAAAGCAACTATGCCAAACATATTCAGGCCTTGAGTAAGATCCTGACATCAATAATCGGACAAACATATATCTCAATGATGAAGCACTTCCCCATTGACTTGCCTCTTTTATACCATCAACGTACTCCTTATCATCATCAAGCAATCCCAAAGCATAACATGCATCTCTAAAAGAACCATGTTGTTGATTACCAACACGTCTAATTTCCTCATAAGAAGTTGGACCGCGCACAAAATTTAGCAAAGTTCTCAAATAATATAATTCACCTTGTCCAGGAGCTACAAAAAATATACGTCCAATCTTGAAACCACGTCTTCTAGGATCCCACCTTCTTTCTTTCTGATTCCAAACAAATTTTGTAGGGAACTCAGCATATGTCAAACTCTTTGCTAGATCTCCATATTTTTCATTTGCTTCCATCCATGCAGTAAACATACTTTCTCGTGAAGTTGGACGATCTAGCACTGTGTCAATTGCATCATCATCTTGGAAGACAATATTTTGTTCATCTGATAGATGGAAAGACAGTCTTTCAACGAAGGGTTTACGTAATGAATTTCATAACCCAACAATCTCCAAGAAGCTTCACAAGGTGATATGAATCTACAATCTAAGTAATTCTTAATCTCATCAACAATTGCTTTCTTTGCCATCATCATTAGTTGTCTTACAAAATGTTACGGTAACTCTATCTTGTCCTTTGCTTACATATTTGCAAAGATATTTGATAGACCTTGACCGATTGCACCATTCAACATTGACATGAGCACCATATTTCATCAACAACTCCCGATTGTGAGGGACTACATATCTGTTGTCAAGGTTAACTCCCTTCACAACTACCGTACGACCATTTTACGGGCGCTTGTAAATTGCATATCCATCTTCATCAATGATTGTCTTTTCACAGAATTTCTTTGGAAAATATTTGGTGCAAAGACCCTTAGCCATGCATGGAGAGTTATGCCTGCTTTCCCACAAGGACCATGAATCATCAAATCCTTCACAAAGATTGTAATATTGCGGATCTATAGATTCATCAGGAATCTCGGCAGATATTATTTTGTCTATTCTATCTACGGTAGAATCATCGGGTTTACGATCAAGCCATAAGATGATATGAACATGTGGCAGACCACGTTTTTGATACTCAATGGTGTAAATAACTGTAACAATTAGAAATTATAAAACATAAGCTGATAGTAACATTAATTTTATATAATAGAAGAAATAAAATTATGTGTAAAAATATTAAATTCAATTCATCAAATGGAAAATTAGAGAAATGATAAGAAATGAAATAAATTCATACCTGCTAGAACTTTTCCAAAGATTTCTTTCTTTTCTAGATCATCCATCAATTCATCTAACTTGGCTTTAAAAATACGGCACATAATATCAGCCCTATCTTGTGGTTGTTTGCAAATATTTCTTAGGAATCGTTGAACCTCAGGCCATTTTGGATTACATGTGAATGTAATTAAAAGATTAGGATAACCAATCCATCTGCAAATTGCCATTGCATCTTGATAATTTTGGATCATGTATCTCGCACCTCCAACAAAGCTAGATGGCAAGCATATTCTTTTGCCACGACTTGAAGGGTCATGTTCTCCCTTAGCAAGAGCTTCAGTCAAACCTTTATACATTTCACATCGTAGTTGCTTTTGATGTGTCCTCATAAAAGTCAAACGTCCTGCCTCGACCATTGTCCATGTATCAACTAAGTATTGTTGAAACAATCTTTCGGACTGAAAAATATTATCAGACTCTGATTCTCTTTGATGCATCCTATAAGCAAACACTAGTACAGATTTTGGCTTAGACAGCGCTTTTTTTTGGGCTTAGACAGCGCTTATAAGCGCTATATAAGCTAGCGCTATGCAAGTTAGCATAGCGCTTTTATAAGCGCTATCTAAGCTCCCAAACTAAGATAGCGCTTTTAAAAAGCGTTATCTAAGCACTTTTTTTATTTTGAAAAAAATCAACTTGCATAGCGTTTTTTATGTGCTACATAAGCTCTCGAACTTAGATAGCGTTTTTAAAAAGCGCTATCTAAGCACTTTTTTTATTTTTTTAGAAATCATCTTCCATAGCGTTTTTTATTTTTTTAGTGATCAACTTACATAGCGTTTTTAAAAAGCGCTATGTAAGTAAGCGCTACGCAAGTTAAATTAAATTTTTTTTCCCGGCTGCACCTATATTAAATTATATAAAAATAAAAATTAATATGCAGCTAATTTAAATTATATAAAAAATAATAGAAACTAATAATCATCCCATTCAACAATGATAATCAACCTTTCATTTATTTACACAAAAATAATTGTTACAATCATCCAAAAGAGTTATACTAACAAGAGTAAAAAAATACTTGTTATCTCGATCATCAATATCATTAATATGACAATCAACACTAGTTAGAATCAAAAAATTTTGGAATGCCTATTTTCTACTACTTCCCTCCCATCTTCTCCTTAAGAAATCGGTTATACAAGTATCCTGCCCAATTAATCTGAAAAATCTGCATTTTTCTCGGAGGATAACACTTGAGTCGGTTTGTATGGACAAACTGTACCAAAAAAATTACAAGAAAAATATTTATTAGAAACAACATTATTGAAAAAAATTAAGCCAAAATACAGGTGCCCAACAACAACAACAACAATAGCAACAACAACAAATTTCAACTACCCATAAATGTAATACAGGGATTATAAATCTCTTAACAGATTGCAACAAATTTCAACTACCCATAAATGTAATACAGGGACAAATTTCAACAAAAGCAACAACAGCAACAAAAAATACTTGTTATCTCTGATCTGAGTGCATTTCTGTGATCTACAATTTAGCTAGCCGAAATGTTGTATCATAATTTGAATTGCTTGTTCCTGAACCTCATTTCAGCACCAAACTGAGCATAATTAGTAGTTTCTTTTGAACCTAATGAAGAATCTTGACACAATGGTAAAGTTGCTCATTTAGTTCTTTGTGTGAGTGGATAAGGATGCAGACAGAAGATCCTTCATACTCACAATGGTGGGACTACCCTCAAGTTGGTGTGGACCGCGAGGTCTTCTTTTAGAAGCATGAAATGGAAAAAGTAATCCGATGATAAGTTATATGGTCTCCCTACCCATGAGTAAAGGCCTTCATGTAAGAGGCCCTTTCTAACTTCTTTCTACTGACCTCCCGAAGCCAAGGGTTTGGACTAGTTTCTTGGGGATGAATGGGAGGGAGGGGGGAAATAACTGCAGGGGGGGGGGGGAGATCAAAGGAGCCTAGTTGTCACTAAATTTAGGCATAGAATGCCTAATAGAAACAAATGAGTTATGTTATGGCCCAGATATGGTAGACTGTAAATGGTTGTTTGGTAGCTGAAAGTAGTCTATCTTCTTAACCTGCTTGGAGTTGCTTCATACGGGTTTGTTTGTTACTGAGTTCGAAGTTCAGGTTCAGAAGTGACATATTGTTTTACTACTATGACCTCATCAGCGCAGCTGTCAAACCCAGATTCTAAGCTAAGGTCCATAACCACACGAGTGCAATGGTCTATAACCAAATGAGCCCATACATTATAATGCACTGTCTTATGTAAAATTCAAGATCATAGCATGTACAAGCACTTTCCAGGAAACAACAACAGAAACAACAACAGAAACAACAACAGAAACAACAACAACAGCAACAACAACAACAACAACGGGGAATAGAAATGAAAAGAAACCAAATTCGGGGATGGGGAGTACGTACCAATGAAAGGAAACCAAATCCGGGGACGGGGAGTACGTACCAATGAAAGGAAACCAAATTCGGGGACGGGGAGTACAAATGAAAGGAAACCAAATTCGGGGATGGGGAGTACATACCAATGAAAGGAAACCAAATCCGGGGACGGGGAGTACGTACCAATGAAAGGAAACCAAATTCGGGGACGGGGAGTACAAATGAAAGGAAAACAAATTCGGGGACAGGGAGTACAAATGAGCGATTTACTTACAGAAATAGGGATACTTGTTTCACCGGCGAGCAATATACTCTCAATGAAGCATCCAACATAGTGGCCACAATGAATTCCATCAGGTTGCTTCGGGCACTATTAATAACAATTGATGTTTGTATTAAAAATTTCTAAAATATGAATTCATTTCTACTCTATCGACATGTTTGTAATAGTAAATTACCTGAATGTTATTCCATTTGAAACTGTTGAAGTCGGCCTTCTTGGTATTCCCTGGACGATGGGTCCGAAAAGCTCTCATACCACTATTAAAATATGAAATAAACATGTCAAACATATTTAAATGTATAATTCTAGTTTTCATTAAAATAAAATTTAAAAGAGAACACATTACAATTCAACAAGCTGTTTCAAGTTCTGATTTCTTGAAATTCTTCCATCTTCAGCTGGATCCATATAGTAGATGCTCTCCGTCTTGGTATTGATGGAAACCAATACCCAATGTTTCCTATATAATATTTGAAAGAGTTCAAATAATTTACTTTATATTTACTAAGCATAAAATTGCATATTATATTTATTTAACTTACCCCACATTATTAGGCATTAAAACAAGGTGGTCTACTCCAACGTACTTGAGCAGACAATCAGCCAAATAATTTGACGCAGCACGAATATCTACTAGAGGAGGAACCGTATGGGGCGAAGTGAAAGAGAACTTAGCAGCTAACTCATGATTTTTGGAAAGATAAACATCACCCAAATACCTTTTATTAAGACAAAATACATGAGTATATAATAGTTAAAGCAAATATATTGTTAAATGTGAAACCTAACATATTTAAGTAGTAGTAGCAATTTTACCTTATATACAAGACAATAGAAGAGGAACTTAGCCACTGGTCATCCAAAATCTCCATAATGTTTTCCCTTCCAATGTGCTCAATCCAAGATTGTCCATCAAAATATGATTTAATGGGAACTTCAATGTCAGTGACAACATCCGTTTGAATGTTAGTACGTAGAAGGACCAAGATGACATCATCATGATTAGAATCCCCAGGAAGAGGATAACCTAGGGGTCTCTGTGGCACTCCACCGGTGGACTCTAATGTTCCCTCCTTTTTCTTTCCCGTTCCAGATTGATCAACTTTCTTGTCAAGTTTTATGTTCCCCTTGTCCATCTTCCTTGGCTTCAAGATCTACAAACATTGCAATACAATTAATACACCAAACTAGATCATTTAGAAAAATTCAAGTGTCTTCAACAATGAAAATAATGCAAGTTATAACTGCTTTACTTGACTACCAATATTTACCGGTTTCTCCAAAGACACCAACTTTTTTGGCCATGGAAGAAAATACCCAGGAGCTCCTCCAACAGTTCTTGCTTCATCACATGGAACCGGTAGCAATGTATCTTTTTCATCTTCGACCCCCACCTCAAATTGAACTCTCACGTAACTAGCTTCGAGCCGAACACCATGGCAAGTTTCATTAGGACCATTGTGCAAGATCCCTTTCCCAACATATCTACGAGGAGGTTCCTGGTACAAATAACACTCGACCGGACCCTGCCCACGAATTATCAAAACAAAAAACAAATAGTGAAAACAGAAAACGAATATCAATTTCTAAAAAACAGAAAATAAAATCCATATCCATAAGAACTACCAACATTAACAATTGTTATTCTAAAGAACACGACTTGTAACAATTCTGTAAAGAACACGTCAGAAACCTGGTGAGCAGCTTTTAAGTTATATAAAGTCAACACAGCAGACAGTTTTGTTGCCTTTGTACACCCAGGTCATAAGGGTAACCTAGCATCAGCCCTCAACCTCTCGTGCATATCAGGATGGTCCCGTAATTCTTCATTAGCAACAGACGGAGTATCCGTTACTGGACTAGATGGTCCATCACGATCAACCGCCCCAATATTCAAATCCATCTTATCTGAAGAGCAAAAGCCGGGACTTGAACGGTTTGATCTACATTGACCTTTTCCCTCACCATGATATGTCCAGACGGTATATGTTTTATCGATACCATGACAAATTAAATGTTCATACAACACTTTCTGACCACTGACTGTTTTAACATTCATACATTTCTGACATGGACATGTGATGAACTCAGGATTACTAGCATGTTGGGCTGCATGTGTACAGAAATATTTGACTCCATTCTTGTACTCTTTTGATAATCGGTCCGCAACAATCCACTTGCGATCCATAGTTAGCTAAATTATAAATAAATGCAAAAATCACTACATGTCATGTGGATTCATTGAACAGTAGAATATAGTGAAAACTTGCAAATAATTATAAATGTATATATTAATAAAGTAATTTAACTGTCACAAGGATATGCACAATTCGAATTTTAGAGTTTCTAACTCATCCATCATAGATAGAGCCGTCAATATGGGATAACGGAGAATGAGTCAAACTCCATCAAATGTAATTTTTAGCAAAAATTACAACGGGAATTGTTCCGTTAAACTGCAGATCAAGAAACTGCAGAAGCTTCAAATTACCAATTTCAACGGGAATTGTTCCGTTAAACTGGCAATAAGCGAGGCCCAAAACTGTTAACTCCGTTAAGTTACCAATACTTGGTGTAACTTGGCCTGTTAACAAGTTATCTCCAATTCTCAGAACTTGCAGCCTCTTCAAAAGGCCAATCTCCGGTGGGATTTCACCAGAGAGTAAATTTGAATAGAGAAGAAGTTCATGCAGATTTTGAAGCTGTCTGAGCTCTCCAGGAATCGAGCCAGTCAAAACTGTTTGATCTTATGAATGACGTGATGAGTGCTGGACTGCATAGATTGTGGAAAGAGAGGTGACATATAAAGCTTATGATATTTCCATAGTTGCAATATAACACATTCTCGGTGTCATGCTAATTCTCTTTCTGTCCAACTATCTCCAGATTAGTTTCGAAGTTGAACCCATTTCCTGGGATGAAGCATCTTGATGTCGCTGGTGGGACAGGTTAGCTTTATTTGTTGATAACTATGTTTCTTCTCTATGAGTGATGACATTGAGGCAAAGTCAAGATTCGATGTCCTGATTTGTTTTATAAGCTCTTGGGACTCTACGGGTATTTATTAAGACACTATAATTGTCTAAGGTCAGATAGTCAAACTGCAAACTTTTTAATCTGGTTTAGCTTCCTTCTTTTGCTTACTCTCTTCTGTTGTTGGAGCACGCGGAGCATAATTTATTACTTTAAACATCCCTTTGTGGTTAGTTACCTTAAATAAGGTGTGAACAGAAGCAAAGTAGGTAATGCAACACATAAATGGATTATTGTCCTCGTTGATTTTAATGTAGTTGTAGAGTAATCTTGTATACTGTGTGGTATAATTCTGAGGGAAAAATAGTTGAAACCCTCCTGTGATATTTTGGTTTCAGGCTTTACCCCGTGATATTTTTTTGCAAGGGATAACCTACTAGCGGTACTAAAACAATATAAAAGGCCCTTCCGTTGGGTCACTATTAATAAAATGATGGAAAGTGATCACATGAATATCAGGTGACCATTAAAATGACAAATGTACCACAAGTTGATCATCCCTTAAATTACTTGGGGGCAGGGTAAGTCTGAAACCCAAATACCTCAGGGGTTTTGACTATTTATCCCTAATTTTGATCGACTAGATCTTATTCAGGCAGCAGAGTGTGAGTGACCAATTACCAAAAAATCTTCTTGAATCAATGAGCTCGCATTTTATTTTTAACAGCCAGAAAGAATCATTTAAATCACTTGCATGACTAGATACAAGAACAGAACTATAAAAGACAATATCACTTACCAAAAGGCAGTGCTGATGGATGGGCAGTTTGTGGTTGTGAAGAGGTTTAAGCAGATGAACAACTGTGGGAAAGAAGAGTTTCACGAGCACATGAACCCTAAATTAATTAATGAACCCTAATATATTTTCCCAACAGTGAACTCTAAATTAATTAATGAACACCAACAACAACATACATCACCAAGAGCAGCAGCAATGACATACATCTCTCTCTCTCTAAGGTTTCTCGCTCAATAGATGTGTAATTGATTCAAGTGTGGAGAAATCCCAAAAAAAGGATTAAAATCAAACCCAATAAAAAGAGCAATTGCCAAGAAAGAAAAGATAAATCCCCAAATATAAACCCTAATTATAATACTAACCTCGAAATTTTGTGCTAGGTCGTCGGTTGTGTTTGAACGGTTTAATGATCTGGTGGCGATGGCGATGGCTGTTGGCGGTCGGCTGATTTGCTCTGTCCTCGTCCTCGTCGGTTGTGGTGGCGATGGCTGCTGGCGGTAGGGGCTTTGCTGTCGATCGGTGCTCGGTGTTGAAGATTTTCTCCGTCGTCTTTAAGGAATGTGGATGGGCGCAACTACTGGACCAAATCTCCCCCGCCCCTTATAACACCACAGCCCTCAAATCAAAATCAAATTAATTAGCTAAACACCTAATTTCAATTTTTCATCAAATACGTCATATGCTTATAAAACGTTCACTTGGATAGCGCTTTGATTAAACGCTCTCTAAGATATTTCCAAGACAGCGCTTCTACAATTATGCGCTTTGCAAGTTATTTTTTTTTTTTGGGCCCGTTATTAAATATAAAGCCGTGATGCGCTATGTAAGTGTGTAGCTTAGATAGCGCTTTTAAAAAGCGCTGTCTAAGCCGCGTTTCCTAAGCTTCAATTTGTACTAGTGAAAGTACTCTCTCATGCTCAATTTATAGCATTTGCCATCTGTTGATTCGGTTTGGACATCCCTGAGAAAAATAGATTCTCGATAACCATCTTGTCCAAATAAAAATAGCAAGGGATATTGCAAGCCTAAGTAAGAAGGATGAAGCTCGGTTATCCTTTGAAGCAACCCTGTCTGAGTCTCGATAACAATATCCCTCTCACCAATTGAATTCTCGAAATCTCCGACCAATAACAATGCAACATCATCTTTAGTTGGTAGATCATAGCATCGACCATCAGTTTTACGCCTAGCAATTAGTTTCAGTCTCAAATTGGTTTCATTTTTTTCATGCAAGGAGTCACGGACCATTCGAAATGACTTCACAAGAACATTATTCTCGTCAAGAATCTTCTTCAAATCATTAACAATCTCTTCATGCAAAAGCTTCTTAATTTGATCATCCCTATTTTGTTTCATTAAATAAGAAAATGTAACTATTAAAAAAAAACAAAATAATGATGCATTAAATAACACAAAAATAGTTTAGAAATTATAGACATACCCAATGCAGCGAATTCTATTGTCAACTTCATGCTCCGTGTCATAAATATACAACTGAGCAAATTTAGGAGGGTTCCCTTCAGTTGGTATCAAACCACCAATGTAATGGTAGTTCTGACCATATAATTTGAAAACAGGTGGACTATTTCCCCTATTAACATCATGATCAATCTTACCTCCCATCGAAGTAAATGAGAACATCATATTATAGGATCGAATGTTGGACTTAAAAAGTCGACTTTTCTCAGAATCGCCATATAATAAATCTTTAAATAACTTCGGAGGTTCAGGCATTGGAGGTAATTGAACTTTTCCATGCATACAACAACCAGAATACTTTGGTGCCAACGTTGACTTGAAATGTTTATTCAACCTCTCTGCATACCAAAACATTGCATTGCAATGGGGACATACGTGCAAAGGGTCACCAAAATCCATGTACACTATATGGGAAAAGAATATTTATTAAAACTAATATAAAAAATATAATATTGAACATAATTTTTAACATAATATTAAAAGTAAAAATAATGTAAAACGTACCTCCAGTAAAATAATTATCATCATCCAAATTATTGAGATTAAATGGAATCGGGGAAACAAATGAGCCTAAATTATTTGGGAAAAAATAATATTATTAAAATAATGAAAAATAATGTAATAAAATTTCTTATATAAATATTAGGAAAACAGAATTACTCTTTCGTTTTCTACTCTTATTTGCATCACAGTTCAATCTGGTCTTTGAAGACTTTTCTCGAGGAGTAGAATTAAAAACAATGGATGATCTCGAGGCGATATACGTATAAAGACATAACTTTAAATTATAAGTGAATTTAAAAAAATTTAAAAACACAAAAAAAATTACAAATGAAATTAGAAATTATAAATATACTAATAATAATGGAAATATTTACCAATTTTGCTTTTTGACTTAGCAGTAGTAGGTGTAACAAATAAAAATTCTTCATCATTGGTCAAGTCAATTATTTCTGACGACGGTGTCCCTATAAAAAAAGTAAAAGAGGGAATCAATTTTAAAGCTGTTGGGAAAGATAGAAATTTAGAAATGGGAAGGAGTAGTTACCCTTTACTGATATTTTGTTTTTTTTAATAAATTGAGTTTCATTGGCAGTCTTCAATTTTTGTGACTTCAAATTAAATACTTGTGAATCAGAAGGGGTGTTTCTTGCAGTAGTTCCATTACCATTGTTTGATATACTACTTCTGACCACATTCCCTGTCATATTAAAGATAAATGATTTTGTCATGAAGTGTTATAAATATTGAAAAAATAGAAAATGTACCATTACCATTAGTTATATCTGATAATGGCATGATTTGAGAAGATTGACGGGAACTTTTTGTCGATGAAGGCACAGGCATTATATTATGTTGAACATTATTTTCTGCAAAAAAAATGATATGTGAACAAAATAAAGTATTTAATAGGTACATTTATTTTGGCTTTAATTAATATATAAATGACACTATGAAACGAAAATTGTCTAGGCAATTTGTTAAAAAAAAAAAAACACAAAGTAGAGTAATTTATAAAAACCAACCCATTAAACAAAAAGCCCACTCAAAAAATAAAAACCCAAATCCAACCCATTAAACAAAAAGCCCAAATCCAAATAAACTAACCTAATTTTACCTACGCCTGGAATAGAACTTAGAACAATCCAGAACAAACCCTAAATTTCTACGCCGACCGATAACCTTTCGTTCCCAAACTAATAATCGATGAAGGGCGGCGAATATGCGGTTCCAGTTATGGATAATCAATGGTTGGGACCAAGATCGAGGGTGATTGTTTACGCCTGCTTCTCCTTTTGAAGACACAATTCAGTTCCCAATATTTCGAAGGTATAATTTCTAAGTACTACGTATCTATTTCATTTTTGATTGTAATTTTAATACTTGAATCTGATTTAGGTCAAATATTTTTGAATCAAGAGGGTTATTGTTTATGACTCCATGTAATTTTGATACAAAATTCAGTTCTTTGATTTCGAAGGTAAAATTTCTTAGATCTACTAATAAATTTACTTTTTAATTTACTTTTTAATTGTAATTTTAATACTTGAACCTGATTTAGGTCACATATTTTGAATAAAGAGTCATCTTCAATATATTTTGATTAGTTTCATCTGTTTTAGGTCAAATACTTTGAATCAAGTTTGCTACTTTTTTTATAAAATATAAGAATTATTGATCGAAGACTGCAAGAAAATTGTTATGATATAATTTTAAAATCCTTTTTTTTCAAATTGATTTTTGTTGTCTAATGATTATAAATATTATCTTCATGACTGTGTTGTATTCAGAAAATGAAGCCCAAATTATTGATACGAATTTCTTTGGAATGTATTTGCTTTAAAATAGGAAATTTTGACAAATAAATGAAACCCTAAATTAGGATAACTAAAAGCTTACGGTATGTAATGAGACTAATAAAAAAAAATTGATAAGAGAAAATGACAAAAGTCTAATATATATATTAAACATTACAAAGAACAAAAAAAAAAAAAATACAAACTGACATAAAAAAAAAGAAATACAGAAAACAGAAAATAAAACTTGATTTAGAGAACAAAAGAACCACCCTCCCTACCATAAGAGCCAACAGATGCCCCACCATCACAGCCACCATCACCCTTATCAAAAGGTTTCTTCTTCAAGTCATTCTTTTTACAAAGAGGGGGATCAAGAGAACCAAATAGCTCTAGGATGTTCCTAAAGTATTCAGCTAAGGCTCTATGCTCTCCCCTAGATGCATTAGAAAAATTAGATGACCGGCTAGCATCGATAGCGTGCTTAATGTGATGGTTGTGACCCATACGTCGCAACTTACGACCATTGCAAGGCTTGAATGGGCATCTGTAGGACATTTTAGAGCAGTAAGTGTTATAGTTTGGAATACGAAGGTGGCCAAAGTGAAGCTTCTTAGTGGTTTCAGAGAATGCATGATTCTGCTCCTCAGTGTCAGAATCAATTTCTTCAGAAGAGGAGCCATTTTCATCACACATTTTGCAGTTCTAGAGAAAACTAAGGAAGGAATTATAGAATGGATGGTATTGGAAGGGTAGACACATATATATAACCAAAAAAATGACCAAAACAACATTGATGAGTAAAGATTAATTACCAACAACCTGTTATAGGGAAATGGTGAAGATTAAATGCAAATACATACATTATATACACAAATAGCGGCTGTAGGGTAATAAAGTAAAGCTATTTGTCATTAATATAAGGATTACATCTTGGAAACTTGAGTAATCATTACACAGGTAGTCATAGTTGTCTTCTCTAGAGTTCCTAACCTATGAGGCATTTAGTAAATATGCAGATGCTTCTATTTAATTAATAAATACCACAAAGAAACATTAATATTCAGTGAATGGTAAACAATGTTTAAAATGTATAATTTGTTTAACTAACAAACACTCTTTAAATGTATAACTAACATACACTCTTTCAAATAACTTAAGTAAATATAAATGTTTATTGTAATTATAATTAGATAGAAAAGTACTAACAAAAAAAATTTAATAGCAATCTAGTATTAAAACGTAATTATTTTTTAGAAGTAATTGATTATAATGAAAAAACAGAGATAGAAAAATAAAATATAATCTTGAAATTTGTATATAATCTTCATCCTCTTAAATTTTAGCCGAGAACTAAACAAATAAGAGGTGAAATGATAGAAAATAATAGGGAAAGTGTAGAATGTACATTACAAAAACATATTTGTGAAACAAAATAAAAAAATAGTAAAAATATAGGACATACCAGTATCATCATTTTCAGACTTCCTCTTCTTGCATATTATCATTGACTTTGTTATCTTCATTTCTCTTGTAATACTTAATATTGCAGTTTCTTTTTTGTAAGATAATAGAATTTTATAACTTATTGGAGTTTAGAAAAAAACTTTTCCTAGACTGTGATATACACTTATATAAAGGGGTCAAGTGATTATGGGAGGGGAATTCAAAGAGTCAAGTTAACCTAGAAATAAGAATTGTAGTTAAAGCATTTTTTAAGCTACAATATTAGGTATAGATAATCTAGTGTAATTGAACTATTACTGATGAAACAAAAGTTAATTTTCATGTAATTTCGATTAACATAAGTGGTTTTCATTATAGAATGGCGTAAATAAAAAGAAGATATTTTTAATTCATCATTAAGACTTAGTATTTCCGTAAATTATAATCTATTTTATATGTATATTATGGTGGATACTATAATTGATTTAAAAAACTGTTTAAATAAACATTAATTTCTTCATAAGATGATTGGATAAATGACTAAATGACATTGCAAAAACATTGTACCTGAAAACTATTTGTTTATGTTGCAGATAATGTTTTTGAGTCGTAATTGATTTTATTCTAACAAAAAGTTTAATTATGCATTTTGTTTTCGAAGTAATGCAGATAATTTTGGTATGGAGATCTACCATAGCGGTCTTATGTTAGAGGAGAAGTAAGTTTCTCTAATCTATCTTCCATTGTCTTCATTCAAATTATAAGCTTTAAAATGGCTAATTTGAGAATGAATTGAATCAGTTTGCCTTATAAACATAATCAAGGATATGATGTTCATGTATTTTCATTTGAAATGAATAAATTGGCCACATAGATTGAGAATTACCAATGATGGATTTCAGTTGCTCAGATTTTATGTTTAGAATACTTATTATTGTGATTTAATTTTGTAAGATTTCCTTGATACTGTTTTAGAGGGAAACATGATTAGGGATTTGATTTTAAGGGATTTTTAAGTGAAATGATTTAGTTGATAGAAATAAGTTAATAGGGGGAAAGCATTATAATTTGAACAATAATAAAATGTCAGGTATTATAAAATTAATGTCTAAAAAAAAAACCAAAAGTAAATGTAAAAACACTTTAACATTCAAAAAAAAGGATATAAGTGAAAAAAAAATGCATAAAACTGTTATAAAGTCTAAATGAAAATGAAAGTAACCCCCAAATGAATTACAAATCCACAAATCAGACAAAATAAGAAAATTGTTCAAATGATAATGTTCCAAGAAAATTCCCAAAACAACAAATAAAGACAGTAAAATTTTCAGTCTTTCTCAATCTTGATTTCCTTCTGTAACTGAATCCCATCCTTGTTACTTGATCCACCATCACCTGTTAATGTGCTTGTAGCAGTGTCTTCAAATGACAAAAATCTTCTCTTCAGACCAACATTTTCTGTGGTCTTTTCTTCATTATCACCACAAGAATCATTTATCTACATTACAAAATTGATAAAAGTAAGAAAAAAATAAAATTTGCAAATGAAAAAAATAAATAAATAACTTATTCAAGTTTCTTACCTCAATAACTTCTTCACCAGCCTCCTTAATAGCTGCTAAATGATTTAGGGATTTGATTTTAAGGGATTTTTAAGTGAAATGATTTAGTTGATAGAAATAAGTTTAATAGGGGGAAAGCATTATAATTTGAACAATAATAAAATGTCAGGTATTATAAAATTAATGTCTAAAAAAAAAAACCAAAAGTAAATGTAAAAACACTTTAACATTCAAAAAAAAGGATATAAGTGAAAAAAAATGCATAAAACTGTTATAAAGTCTAAATGAAAATGAAAGTAACCCCCAAATGAATTACAAATCCACAAATCAGACAAAATAAGAAAATTGTTCAAATGATAATGTTCCAAGAAAATTCCCAAAACAACAAATAAAGACAGTAAAATTTTCAGTCTTTCTCAATCATGATTTCCTTCAGAATCGAATCCCATCCTTGTTACTTGATCCACCATCACTGTTAATGTGCTTGTAGCGGTGTCTTCAAATGACAAAAATCTTCTCTTCAAACCAACATTTTAAGGGTCTTTTCTTCATTATCACCACAAGAATCATTTATCTACATTACAAAATTGATAAAAGTAAGAAAAAAATAAAATTTGCAAATGAAAAAAATAAATAAATAACTTATTCAAGTTTCTTACCTCAATAACTTCTTCACCACCTCCTTAATAGCCGCTAAAACATCAATCCTCTACAAAGAAGTGCACAACATTAATAAAAAACAAATTAAAAGTACATTTAAAAGGGTCTTTAAAAACCTAATACAAACCTTTTTGACTTTAATTTTTTCCCGAATATATTTATCCACCAAAGATTTCCCATGATAAAGGTGAACCCGAAGAAAAATTTTGATCTTTACCACTTAAATTTACATCCCTCAAATGAACCTTGAAAATAGCGGTTTGCCAACTATGGCAATGATTTCATCTGGACAATGTGGTAAACAATATTCTTTTTCCACTATCTGTAATCTGAAAAAAATGAAAATAAGTGAAACTCTTAGTAGATAAAAGATTAAATAAATAACTTTTATTTAATAAAATGAAATAAAATTCATTTTAAATACCTTAATATAGTGGTCTTTTAGCTCCAAGGCAGATTGACCAACCAATGTTTCACAGCATCTGTCCCATAGCATGAATTTCGCGGTCTCATCACCAGAGTGAACATTCACCTTCACTTTATATCTTGGAATGGCCTTGGTTATATTGTTGTTACAACCTTTGCAAAAATAACCGCTTTCAACAGAATCCAACTTATGCATACAAACCTTACAACTAATAAAAGACCAGCATCCATCAACAAATACTTCAGAAATTTGACCTATCACCCAAAAGTATCCCTCCTTCAAAATAAAAAAAGAAGTGAATGAAGATTACAAATTCCTTTAAACATAAACAGCAAACAGAAATAAAAGAGCAAAATGATTTAAAAAAAACCTCCTTGCATTTCAAAAGATCAACTACAGTCAACACGTTGGCCAAACCACTTTCAAGTTCATCATAACTGGAATAAGCATTAGATGACTCAATTTGACTGATCTTATGAGAAGATCCAGATTCAACTGCAAACAAACTATGAAATTTGGAAGAGAAAATATATTAGCATATTAGCACATTAAAATATTAAATAGCACATTAGAATATTAATATAAAAGATGAAAAGGTAAATAAAAAAATAATCAATGAACAAATTTACTACCTTTTCAGTTCAGCAATTTCTGGAACAATAGGATCAACATGTAGTTTAGTAGCAAAAAATGCATTTGAGATTGTAATTTTACCTAAAATCATAAAATGATAGTTAGTTATATTAAATCAGAATGATGATGAGATAATTAATATAGAACAATATGGTATAGAATACATTACCATCATAATTTTTTGGTTTACACAACTGAATCAAAACAATCAAAGGAGAATCACCACATGTTTCAATGAGTCTAAACATCTCATCAGCATAATCACCCCAAAGAGTACAAATTTAAAGAGTTGTTCCTGGGAAAAAAAATTTGTCAATTAAGCAATAAAAAAAATTACAAATAGTACATCAAATCTGTGAAAACATATATACTTCAAATGAAATAAGTAAATACCCAATGTCCTCCAATACGACTTCTATTAACTTTTCACCTGGACTTGTACGTTGGTTGTGAATATGTTTCACTTTGCTTTTTCTGACCAATCTCCCAACAACATCTAAAAAAAGGATAAATTTAAAAAATTAATGTAGAAAAAAAAAGAAGGGAAATGGATAAAAAATAGTAAAAATAAGATATATAAATACCTATCAATCCACAATCATCAACATCCGTTAAAGCTAGTAAATCTGGAAAAGAAATTAGGGAAAAAACCTTTTTTGGGAAACTTAAGCCCGTAACTGAATAAATATCAGTACTGTTAAAGAAGATAATTTTCAAAGGATGTTCAGTAATGCGATACTTTCCCCTGTTTTCAACCACACTGAAATTAGAAATGTAATATACTGCAGATTCATTCATTTTAGGACCATATTTATGCATAAACATTTTGGGAATTGTTGCTTGAATCCTTGCACCCTGAAATATAAAAAAAAAGTTTCATAAGATGATGTAGAAAGAAAGAGTTCTTCAACTGAGACTACATCTTTGCATATAACAAAATGTGTAACTTACCTCTGAATCCACAAGAACTAACTCGAAACTTTCAGGTATCTTCACACCTTCTCTAACTTGAACTTTGTACTTCCTAGCCACACGAACATTGATAACCCAAATCGGATCTTCCCCTACGAAGGTCTTTTAATAGTGATGCAGAATGTACATTGTTGAATGCAGCTTCACGGTTGACAAAGAATTAAGAAACTGAATGAAGATGAATGGAGAAGAAGAGAGAGAAGTAAAAGAAGAAGAGAAAAGAACAAATTTGAAATGGAACTGTGTAACTATTTATATGTGATGTAAAACGATTGGACTTCAATTCTTATTTACATATTTTAATTTTTTATTGCCTTGGACTGTAAAAATAATTAAGGGACTGTAAGCAATTGTTGCCTTCTTTCATTTTTGAATTCGAGTTGTAATAACTTTTTAATTATTAGGTACTGTTTTTAAGTAGAAATTATATTAAATGTTCATTAGAAATTCGAGACAGCATGCTTGTTAACTTAATGGTGAATTAGGTTAGTAATAATTACACAGTTTAGGAATACGAAGCATTTTAATTTCCATATTTAGATTTCAGTTTTCCCGCTCAAATTTCTGTTTTAGGAAAGAAAGCTTATTCACTTCAGCCATTATATAGTTATAGATGATCTCATTGGGCACCCCATATCTACACATTATGTTTTCTTTGATAAACTGGGCCACCTTCTTGGAAGTGAGGACCTTGTAGGACTTGGCCTCTACCCACTTGGTGAAGTAGTCGACTGCCACTAACACGAATTCATGCCCATTGCTTCCTGCCGGGGCTATCTTCCCTATCACGTCAATACCCCAAGTTGCAAACGGCCAGGGAGTCGTCATGCAGTACAGGTCATGAGGCGGGAGATGGTTGAGGTTGGCAAACCGCTGGCACTTGTCGCACGCTCGGACATGCTGGACACAGTCTGTCTCCATGGAAATCCAATAGTAACCCATTCTGAGGATCACTTGCATCAGGGCTCTAGCATTCATATGAGGACCGCAGGGACCATTGTGGACTTCAGTCATCAACTCTTTGGCCCTTTCTTGAGTGACGCATAAGAGGAGTGGTCCTTGATACCGCTTCTTGTACAGGTTGCCTCCTAGAATGACATAATGGGAGGCCAACCTTTTTAGGGCTTGCAAGCTCTTGGCTTTGACACCTTCTTTTGGTCTACCTTCTTCATCTTTGAAAGCTGACTCTCCATCTTTGAGGAACTGGTAAATTTGATTGTACCACGGTTCCTTGATAGGCTCGGGTCCCAGGTCTACTTCACAACAGAAAGCTGGGGCTTCTCTTCTACCCACTCTGAAGGGTTTTATAGCTTTTCCCTCAGGGATCTCTACCAGTGAGGCTAAAGTAGCGAGGGCATCTGCGAATCTATTCTTTTCCCTTGGCAAGTAGTGGAAAGTCACTTCTCTGAACTGTCCAGTCAACTCCTCCATATGGGCATGATACCGCTGAAGATTAGGGTCCACAGTCTTCCATTTGTTGGAAACCTGGTTGATGATCAGGGCTGAGTCTCCATAAACTTCGAGCTCCTTGACATTCCTTTCTAAAGCAGCCTCCAAACCAGCAATGCAGGCTTCGTACTCGGCGACATTGTTCGTGGCAGGGAAGTTCAACTTGAGGGCCATGGGTGTATGCTTATCTTTCGGATCGACCAGTAGCATCCCTACGCCATTTCCTCTTTTGTTAGCAGCTCCATCAAAGAAAAGCTGCCATCGGTTTTCAGGCTCGACTGCGAAGATCCCTTCATTTGGGAATTGGGGTTCAGGCCCACGGTCCTCATTACTGGGGAAGTTCGCCATATGGTCTGACAATGCTTCGCCCTTGATGGCCTTTCTGGTCACGTAACTGATGTCGTACTCTGCTAAAAAGAAGGACCACTTTGCTAGAGGCATAGAGAGGGAAGGCTAATCGAAGATGTACTTGATGGGGTCCATTTTTGAGACCAAATTCACAGGGTGGGCTTGCATATAATGCTTCAACTTGCCGACTACCCAGACCAGTCCTGCACAAGTCTTTTCACATGCGGAGTAATTAAGCTCACTTCTATGTAGCTTCCGGCTGACAAAGTAAATGGCATTCTCTACTCGAGAGTCCTTTTTCTCCTGAGCAAGCATAGCCCCAACTGCCGTATCAGTGACAGTGAGATAGAGCAGAAGAGGTTTCTGTCTATGTGGGGGGCATAGTACTGGAGGATGTACTAAGTATGCTTTGATCTGGTCAAAGGCATCCTGGCATTCCTCGGTCCACTCTGTATCTACATTCTTCTTCATGAGCTTGAAGATGGGCTCGCACATAGTGGTCAACTGATTGACGAAACGGCTGATGTACTGAAGTTTGCCCATAAAGCTCTTGACTTCTTTCTGAGTTAGAGGTGGCCTCATGTCCATGATGGCTTTGATCTTTCGGGGGTCGACTTCGATACCTCGCTCCGTGACCATATACCCAAGCACTTTTCCCCTTGTCACTCTGAAGGTGCATTTAGCAGGGTTTAGTCTCTCGGAATGTTGTCTCAGCCTCTCAAAGAACTTTCGCAGGTCAACAAAGTGCTGTCCGTCCTCGCCTTTGGAGTGGATTATCATGTCGTCTACGTAGACCTCAATCTCCTTGTGGATCATGTCATGGAAAAGCGCGGTCGCTGCCCTTTGATAAGTAGCCCCGACGTTCTTGAGTCCAAATGGCATTACTGTATAGCAGTAAGTTCCCCACGGTGTGGTGAAGGCTGTCTTTTCTTGGTCTTCTTCGGCCATCTTGATCTGGTTTTAGCCTGCAAAGCCATCAACGAAGTATTTGACTTCGTAGTTGGCAGTGGAGTCCACCAGGATGTCTATGTTTGGCAAGGGGTAATCGTCTTTGGGGCTGGCCTCTTTCAGATCCCAGAAATCTACACAGCAGCGTACCTTCCCACTGGCCTTGGTGACGGTCACAATATTGGACAACCATGTCGAATATTCGATGACTCTGATGAATCCTACCCGCAGTAGCTTCTCAATTTCTTCTCTGACCTGTAGAGACCATTCTGGCTTGATTTTCCTCAATTTACGCTGCGGCTTAGCATCTGGTGCTAGAGGGATTCTGTGCTCCACTATTGAACTGTCTAGCCCCGGCATATCCTTGTATGACCACGCAAAGACGTCCATGTATTCTCTGAGCAGATTAACCAGTCTGTCCCGTTCAACCCCTTGGAAGAAGTTTCCGATCTGTGTCTCTTTAGGTTCCTTGACAGTACCCAAGTTCACACTTGTCAAAACCTCCTCGGCAGCTTGGGCCTGGTTTTCCTCTTTTTCTGTAACCTGCTTAAAGATTTCCTTAATGTATTGTTCATTTAGTGTGTTTGCATCTTGTTCAAATGATTCATTATTAACTGTTGTTAAGTTTTGAGTTAATTTATCATTTGTTAAGTTGGCAATAAGGGGATAATCAGAAAGATCTGTCATTTCATTCAAAGCAAGAGGAAAGATGACATCGATTACATATTGATAGTCCTCAGGCGTGAGGCCTTCGGATGACTCAGAGGACTGGAATTCAAAGATTCCTGACTCAATTGACTCTGGACCCTACTGACTCTGGACCCTACACTACTTATTGACTCGAGGGTATTTGACAAGGGTTGGACCAGGATCTCACTCCTTCCTGCTGTTGCCCTGGGGAGTAGTAGTCTTGTCAGCGCTCTTCAGAAAGTTGGAGACTTCAAACTGATCAAAAACTTGCCGGAAATCATTGACAGGCCGGTACCGTGGAAAGATGGTGAGGGGAGCTAGAGTAGCTTGATGCAATCTCTCGGCGAGCTCGTCCGTGACAACTGGACTCATTGACTGAAGAGTCTGACTCATCTTATCAATGCACTGCTGATAACTCATTTTCTCTTTACTGATCTTGGACACCACGACCTTGTCAGTATAGCCAACAGGAGGGTTGGCCTGGATAATGCTGATGAAGTCTTCTTCAGAAGGGATCTTAATTCTCCCTTGACTGGCTACGTATTCAATAGGCTTTCTATATTCTGCTTCTAAATCTGCTAACTTCTCATTGAATTTCACGATGGCCACAAATTCAGCACTTTCTGCTTCAAGAGGGTCACTGACCATAGGGGTATCAGGCTGGACTGTGCTTTGAATGATGGGCTCCTTGGCGGGCTCTTTGGCATAACTGACGTAGTAATCAAACTTGCCGGAAGGCTCCCCTAGAGTTCCGACGCTCTTGTCCCCGGCTTCATACCTTTCCTTTAATTTTTGCTGCGTGGACTTCCTCTTCTTCTTCTTTCTTGAAGGAGCGTCTTCATTAATCCATTCTTGATACTCGTATTCTAGACAATCCTCACAGTCGCATACATCATACCAGATATGGGGCTTGGGTTGAACTGGGATGGCCTCTCCGACTACTTGGTCATTACCATTGTTGACTACCACGTTGGCCATTTTGACACTGGAAAACTGAGACTCGAAGATTTTGACGGGTTACTTGAGATCTTTGTGCCGACAAACTGCTGTACCAGTGTTCTCACCCAATTCTTTCTCACTGCGGGAAGGGATAGGAGAGGTTTAGACTCGAGGTAGGTGTTTGGGCTGAAGGCTCAAGCAATATGCAAATTATGAATCTTCCAGTTTACTTAAAACAGTGTCTTTTATTAATTTCTATTTGGTTGGAAAAGGGGATTTGCCCTTCTTTTTCGCAACTACTCTAGATCCTGGATCAGTGGGTTCCGTCACTACGTCTATAAGCCCTTCGTATTCCACCTGTATTTCGACCTCCCAGGGTGGACAGCCCCGGGCGAGGGTCCTATAGGGCACGCGGATCCCACCGACCGAGAGAGAAGAACGCTCCTAACGGGTCTAGCGGGTCATAGGAACATTTAACGCACGAGCGATACGAATTATAGTCAAGGCAATACCGGGAAAGTCTCGTCTTTCAGCCTTGATAGGATTTCGGCAGAATTTCGCTTGCGCGATTGACGTTTTGACTTTTCGGTAATGTCCGAGAAGATAATAGGCATGGGTCGGGCGGTAAAAGCCGGATGACACAGTGTCACATTGAACTTCGTTGCATACGCCGGGCATGAGTCAAAATCAAAGTCAATGCCGGGTCAAGATCTTGCCAATTTTTTCCTTGTTGGAATTTTGGCAGAGCTTCGCTTGAGAGAAAGATCTTTGGATTTTTCTTGGCAAAGACTCGGTCTCAACTCTTACGCATTCCGTGCAGGTCAAGGTCAAAGTCAATGTCAGAGTTAAGGTTCTACCAATTTTTTCCTTGTCGGAATTTTGGCAGAGTTTCGCTTGAGCGAAAGATCTTGACTTCCGTTATGAACTAAGGCATGACCTTTACGGGGATATGCA
This sequence comes from Adenophora triphylla var. japonica, assembly GCA_022495995.1. Taxonomy (NCBI): domain Eukaryota; kingdom Viridiplantae; phylum Streptophyta; class Magnoliopsida; order Asterales; family Campanulaceae; genus Adenophora; species Adenophora triphylla. Next base: position 547,672 of record JAFEMH010000297.1, on the reverse strand, counting down.
ACTGGGCTATATGACACGGACTAGACAAAAAACCAACCAAAAAGTCACGGTTTTTTGAAACGTGTGACACGGGCTGTGCATTGGTCGACACTGGCTGCCATGGGGAGTTTGGGGTGATTCCGTGCGCGCCCGGGAGCATCGTAAGGCTGTCCGTGGCAATTTGAACAACCACCCCGGGTTTAAAGGGACGTGCGTGCAAAGTGTACATGATATATAAGGTGCGCGTAGTGTGCGGTCTCCTAAAAATGTTCCTTTTTGAGTTAAAACAGAGATTTTCATAAATGTGTTTTAAAGGAATGATTTTTGGGACGGGGGAGAATGCAACAGTTAAGCACGTAAATTTTCTGGGAGCCTCAGTCAGTCTTGGAACTGAATAGCCCCAAGCTGCTAGGACTGCCAGATTAACCATGATTTTTCCTGGTGGAATTGCCACTGAGGCCGCCCGGTCAGAATCCAAGGAGGATTGAGCCGTACGACTGCATGGATCAATTTTCCAGGTTCCACTCCTTTGCTATTTCGGGTTGTTTCCCGTTCGAAGTATGCACAGATCCCAAGATGCAAATGATGCAATGCAAGGCAAAGAAAGCAAGCAAAATAAACGTAATCCGTGATGGGAGTCTAACCCGCTCAAAGGGAAAAGCTTTCTTTTATTATTATTTTTTTTTCGAAAAGTGATACCGGTACGTGGGATTGTTAAACCACCGTTTATCCCAAGCCCCGGGTTAGGGAGCGATACAGGAAGGTTAAGTGGTTTCCACCTATATACCAAGTATCGTTTATTTTAAAAATGAAAGCTTTTCTCCTTTGGGAGATTCCCCAGCGGAGTCGCCAAACTGTGAATGTGTGCCCCAAATTTGTGGATTTCACGCGAGTTTCAAGACATCTGATTTAATTTGAAAAACGGAGTCGCCACACCATTTTGATTTCCTCAAAACTTTGAAAAAAAGGATTTATGGGTTCGGAGGTTAAGTTACCCCTTGGGAAGAACGGATCGTCGTTCACCCAAGGTGCCTTGCCGTAGCAAGTCTCCCTAGATTCCGTTTATTTTGCTTGCTTCCGTGCTTTCTTGTGTGCATGTGTTTGAATGAAAGGAGAGGGAATGTCCCAAGTTGTCTTCCGGACGTACAAACCATTTATTGGTTGTCGTTCGGGATTTCTTGGATTTTATGTATTCGAGATTTTGATCCCGTCCTCATCTTGGACTTGTGATCATCGCATTTTGACCTCGGGACATGCGTGATCGAGAGAAGGACTCTCTTTTATAGTCCAAAAATGATGTTCTTTAGGAAGGAATGTCCTTAGCCCATCAATCCTACATCTTAAGACGATCGAGCTTATATGAATTGCTTCATGCTCGTCTTAACTGATAATCGGAGATATAGGGTTCAAGGTTATCCCTTTCTAAAGAGATTATAGAACCTTTAATGGAAGAAATGATGTAAAGATAGGATCTTTACACCGGTCCGTTCCAAGGTTGCTAATGGGGACATGGGGAAAATGCATGTAAAAATGACATTTTTAGTGAAAAGATGACATTTTTGGGTTGCAAAGGATGCATTTGATTTGCAAAGGATGCATTTTGGTGTAAAGACATGATTTTTATACAAAGGATGCATTTTTATGAAGAAATTAGCATTTAATATGCAAAGGATGCATAAAGATTGCATTTTGAAAAGCAAAGGATGCATTTTTATGATGAAGGAATGACCTTTAATGCAAAGGATGCATGAAAATGGATTTTATGTGCAAAGGATGCATTTTTAATATAAAGATTGCATTTTTATGAGCAAATGATGCATAAAGATGACATTTTTATGTAAAAAGGGGATTTTTAGGTGCAAAGGATGCACCTTTGAGTATAAAGATTATATTGTTAATGACAAATGATGCCTAATTCATGCAAAGGATGCAAAGGGAGAAAGGGGGTATGATAAAGATATGATCTTTAATGATAAACTACCAAGTCCCAAACAAAGATAATAACCATATATGAATGCAAGGAGCAATTTAATTCACATAGAGCAATTAGAATGCAAGGTTAGGGAGTGAGAGGTTACCAATGGTGGCCTCTTCTTCTTTGGGTGGAGCTAGGTGGAAGGACCACTCTTGGGATCTTCAAGGAGGAGGGAGGTGGCTTCTTGGCTTGCTTCTTCAACCCTTGGGATTCCCAGCAGTATTTAGGAGTATTTTTGAGTCTGAATATGGAGTGTGGTGTGTGTTTTTTCGTCTTTAAAATGGGTAGAGGAGGGCTCTATTTATAGGCAGTCTGGATAAGACCAATGAAGCCGTGCGGCCAGAGATCCTTGGCTAATGCAGCCGTGCGGCATTATCCCTTGTGACTCAGCATGTTTCTAGAATCATGCAAGGTGGCCATTCTAGAACTTTTCCCAAATTAAGAAAAACGTGTTTCTTAATTGGGAAGCATTCCCTTCAGCCCTTATATGATTTGGAACAGTTCCGGAATTGTTCCGGAACTCCAGGAAAGTCCGGGGAATTACCGGGAAATTTACCGGAATTGACGGGAAAATTAACCGGAAGGCATGAGCCAGATTTGGGTACTTACAGGCCCCCCATGGTACTCTGAAGCCTTGCTTGGTCTTTATCGAGGCATCCCGGCCCTTTTCGAGCCAAACCGACGATCCCAACGCACGCCGGAACTCTGCCCGAACGCAACCGACGATCCCAACGCGCGCCGAACCTCTGCCCGAACGATCCCTGCGAACCCAACGCACGCCGAAACTCTACCCGAGTGCACACTTGACAATCCCGAGGCACGCCGAAGCTCTGTCCGCAGACAACCGGCATATCCCGAAGCAATCCCGGTCCGTTCCAGAACACTATTCCATCCTCAAACACTATTCTCCTGCGGAAGACAGACACGAACCAACATTGGTAAGGCTTCCTTCCATTACTATTTCAATACATTTCAATACATAGTGTACAATGTAGACATCCGATACATCATGCATTTTTAAAAGCACATACACACACACACAACAATTAAAGAAAGAAGGGGTATCGAAAGACTCGTTTTTACGAGGCGACTCGGGTGAGCTCTAATATTCTAATATTCTCTTCCCGAGGAGTAACCAGACCTCCGAACTCAAAAATCTCATCACACAAAAACAGTTTTTAAACTGATGCCTTTTCTCAATGTTTTGGGCTTAATCAAAACGGCGTGGCGACTCTACAAGCAAAAACACAGCGAGACACCTCCACCGACCAACGCAAAAACGGAATGCCAGATGCCGGGGCGTAATCGCTACGCCTCTCAGATCCGGGTAATTTCAGTTGGCGATTCCGCTGGGGAAGTTTTGTTTTAAAAAACTTTTAAACAAAAACAAAAGATTTTTAAAATGATGATGAGGGTCAAACTTTCATTTTACCCCTTTCTTTAACTGTTGTGTATGTGTGCATGTGCTTTACTTTTTATTTACAAAAAAAAATAAAAATACAAAAAAATGCATCAATATACATCTGTGTACATACATTTAAAATACTTCAAAAACTTCTGTTTTACTCAAAAAAATAATTTTAGAGACCGCACGCTACTCGCACTGCTGCCTCGGTACACCGCACGCTACTCGCACTGCTGCCTCAGATACACTGCACACTACAACCCTCAACCCGGGGTGGTCTCAGTTGCAGTCTGTTTGGTCTTCCTAGGTCTCTTGGATGCGCACGGGATCATTCCAAACATCCCATCCTAGCCCGTATCAACCCTGCACGCTTGAGTCACACTTTGTCCAGACTCGGTTGGTTTTTACCCAGTCCGTGTCATACAGCCTGGATACATATCCCATGCCGGTCATTTTCTCAGTCGAAGCTCAGAACTCAAGATCCCTTGCGCAAGCAAAGCGATGAAAGTTCATACTAAAATCTTGACCTGATCTTGATTTTCGAAGCTACATCCAGACGATGTTCCGTCCCGGATATACATCCATGCCTACATGACACCACGTCATCAAGCCTTTAATACGTCAGCCATGACGATATGAACCAGCCAATGCCTAACATCACAGATCCCTTACGCAAGCAAGGTAAAGAGAGGTCATGTCGAACTCTTGACCCGATCTTGACTCGGGTGCCGGCTCGGCTCACTATTCACATGGCCGACGCATTAAAACGAACATGACAAGCTTGGTCCATAGGTTCGATTTTCTTTTAGGCCGGTGGAAACCGCTTGCCCTATAGGACCCTTGCCCGGGGCTGTCCACCCCGGGATGTCAAAATACAGGTGCAAAACGAGGGGCTTATAGCCGCACAGATGGTCTCCACAGACCCAGGATCTAGCATAGTTGCGAAAAAAAGAGCAATCTTTTCCAACCTACCTAGGATTTTGAGAAAACACTGTTTTAAGTAAATTAAAACAACAAAAAAAATAAATAATAAAAATAAATAAAAGCGAAAACTGCATGTCACGTGAGCTTTCCCCCCTTTTTATCCAAAAGGCCTTCCCATGTCTAAACCTTACCCGTCACCCCCTCCAGTGAACCGAGAGTGATCGAGAGTACCCGGTAACTATTCTCCCAGTGTCAAAGCCGCAAGGTCCAACATCCTTCCAAGCACAGCCACTAGGGCAGTCCGTCAACTCCCCATGGCCAGATCAGCGGATAACAACGAGGAAAACAGGCCCTTACCCCCGAGAAACTTCCCGACAATGGAAGAGGTGTGGCAAGCCGTCATAGCCCTCGAAAAAGGCCAAAGCGAACAGCAGGACTGGATCGAAGGTGCCATGCACCACTTCGGAAAATTAGCCATTCCCCAACCACTCGGGACTTCCAAAGACATACCCGCTCCCGCAGCTCCTAACGTCTCTCATTGTCTCCCAGAAGTCAATCTGTTTCCCTCGTACGAGCCATACAGCTACGACATAAAGCCACAAGACCCCCCGGGGGAAGGCATGCCCGGTCAACATCCTGAGGTCCCGATACCACAGCAGAATAATGAACACATCTGGTGGGACGTCTGCGATTGCACCGCTTGTCTGGAAATGGAATTCCGAGACGAAATAAACGAGGATCGCCCTCAAAGAAAGAAGAAACCTTCTTCTCAACAAAAACTGAAGAAGAGATACGAAGCCGGCGACCCCACAGTCGAAACCCTCGGGGAACCATCCGGAAAGTTTGACTACTACGTCATCTACTCCAGCAAATCCCCTCAGCCTAGCTCTGCACAAGACCACGACAACTTCTGCTCCATGATCAGCTGGAATGAGCTCCGCACCGCCACCAAAGGCCCAGGGATCCAGATACCCCAACCCCTGTCTTGGGAAGACCTCAAAGCCACTGTTGACGCTTCAACAAAAGCAATAACAGTGAACAAACTAAAATGTGAAGCATGGCCCTACGCCAACCAAGGCCCTCTCATTACAGAAATAGGAGAGACAAGCAAAGCAGCAAAGCCAGAGGTGAATGTACTGACAAGTTTCGGTCAAATCTCGACGAATCCTCCACGGGCAGACAAAAGGCCAGCCATGCCTGAGCCTTGAGCTGAAAAGGGGCCCTACGCCAAAGAAGTCGAAACTCTTGACCCGAAGGCTGAAGATCCTGTCTTAACTCAGCTCAAGCGTACTTAGGCTAACATCTCACTCTGGTCCTTACTCACTTCCTCTTACCCGCACAAACTCAAGCTGGAGGAAAGCCTGGCCCAGATCATGGTACCCATCACCGTGACACCAGATGAAGCGGTTCAGATGATCGGCAACGTTCATTACAGCAACATCATCACCTTCACGGAGCTCGACCTCCCAAAATTTGGGGCTGACCACAACGAGCCTCTCTACATAAAAGTTCAACTTGACGAGCGCCGCCTTCCTCGGGTCTTGGTAGATGGAGGATCAGCCATGAACGTTCTTCCATCCAAAATGATGGACTTACTAGGGATCAAGCCAACCGATCTGAAGCCCTAAACTCAGACAATCAAGGCATACGACTCAACGTCTCGCTCAGTCCTGGGAATAGCTACTCTGAACCTGTGGTTCGGAAAACAAATGGTCCCGACTGACTTCCAAGTCATCGACATCCCAATCACATTCACTGCCATCTTGGGATGCCCTTGGCTACACCAGATCAATGGGGTGGCATCCACCCTCCACCAGTGCGTAAAGTTCGTCCAAGGAACGGATCTCACCATCATCTATGGTGACAACATAACCACCGAAGGGACCGACACAAACGGCATCCCGGTCCTGGAGATCAAACACAAAAATGATAGCATGATGCTGAAAGGGTTCACAGTTGAAAGCCCAAAAGCCCAGGTGTGCCACATAGACCTACCTTTGACTTGGGACCAGATCCCTCCCCCGATGAAGATGATGAAGCTCATGAACTACATCCTGGGGCTTGGTTTGGCAGAACGCGATCAAGGTACCCAACAACTCATCGAGGTCAAGGAACAGAATACCCTCCATGGCCTGGGATACATTCCTACTCCCGAAGACGCTGCGGAAAATAGAAAAGTTGCACGAAAATGCTCCGCTACTAGCAAAAGAGGCTTGCACGCAATCTCCGATCTCTGCCCTTACAGCTTCGACATGACCAGGTACTTCACAAAGAAAGCCGGCAGTTTGAACGAATACACAGAAAAGGGAACAGAGCTGATCAACGCCAAACAAAACTGGCCGACAACCATGGACAAGCTCCATCAGAACCTTGCAAGATTCAGAGGCCTCAAGCCAAATCCAGTCAGAAGAGCATTTCTCGACGCACCAACTATGCCGGGACCCACCACCACCACTATTCACAATGAATTCTGGTTTGGGAAAACCCCCTCTTTGGCAGAAGAACTCGAAAAACTCTCTGTCAACACCCCTGCCACCAACGAGCGGGACGAGTCTGCATTCGAACTAGCAATGCCCAAAACAAAGACGGAAGACTCCGCAAACAGTGCCTGGAATGAGCCATTGCTACAACAACTCTTCAGCGAAGAAATCGAGGTGCCAGACCTAATCGATTTTGTTTCTGATAACTCTACAATAGCCATGATTAGGGACAGCAGCGCGAAGCCTTTCTACCCCCACCTCTTGTCAAGCACATTGCCACTCAAAAACTGGGGCACCTTCTCCGGACCTGCTGCCAACAAGAAGGACATGATCGAACAACTTGGTCTAACCCCTCGCTTCCTAGAGTCCAGTGTCAAAGCCCATCATGAGTCCATTATCTATGAATTTGAGTCTCTCAAGTCATCTGATGGCCTCACGCCAGAAGATTACGAACTCATTTCCAATAATGTATTCCCATATGCTCTTAATGAAAGTTTCGACCTTTCTGAGTATCCTCTCATTGCATCTTTAACGACTGATAAATTAACTAACACACAAACAGTTAATAACGATTCACTTGATAAAGAGGCAGACACATTAAACGAACAATACATTAAACATATCTTTAAGCATGTTGTCAAACGAGAGAAAAACCGGGCCCAAGCTGCCAAGGAAGTTTTAACCAAAATGAATTTGGGAACTGCTGAACAGCCAAAAGAGACACAAATTGGGAGTTTCTTCATCGGCATTGAGCAAAATGCGTTGACTGCACTGCTCAAACAATTCGTGGATGCGTTCGCTTGGTCTTACCGAGACATGCCCGGATTGGATCCAAACATAGTGAGCTCATGAACGAGGAATTCCTGAGAAATTCCCGCCTACTGCTGCGAGATCGAACCAGAGCCCAAGCCCGTCAATGAGCCATGATACAACCAGATCTTCCAATACCTCAAAAATGGGGAAACCGCCTTCATGAACGAGGAAGGTCAGTGCAAAGAAGGAGTCAAAGCCAAGAGCATCATGGCCCTAAAATGCCTTGCCTCTCACTTTGTCATCCTTGGAGACATGCTATACAAAAAATGCTACCAAGGACCACTCCTACGCTGCATCAGCCAGGAAAAAGCAAGTGAGCTCATTAACGAAGTCCACAACGGGGCTTGCGGCCCCCACATGAACGCCAGAGCCCTGATGCAAATCATTCTATGGATGGGCTACTACTGGATCTCCATGGAGGCAGAATGCATCCACTTTGTCTGAAGCTGCGACAAGTGTCAACGGTTCTCCAACCTCAATCATCTACCTCCTCACGATCTCTACTGCATGACTATGCCCTGGCCCTTCGCCACATGGGGAATTGACGTCATCGGGAAAATCGCTCCGCCAGGCAGCAACCTCCACGAATTCGTCTTGGTAGCCATCGACTACTTCACAAAATGGGTCGAAGCCAAGTCCTACAAGGTGCTCACCTCCAAGAAAGTCGCACATTTCCTCAAGGAAAACATCATCTGCCAATACGGCATCCCGAACGAGGTCATATCAGACAACGGCTCCCATTTCGAAGGAGAATGCGATAGACTGCTGGCCGAATTCAAGATCACACGCCACAAGTCTTCTCCCTATCGGCCACAAACAAACGGTGCCGTAGAAGCAGCAAACAAGACCCTCGAACGGATCATCCGAAAAATGACCACCCGAGGACGTGATTGGCCTGAGAAGCTGCACCTCGCACTTTGGGGCTATCGGACATCAGTCAGAACAGCCACGAAGAAACTCCATTCGCCCTGACATACGGGATGGAAGCAGTACTGCCCGTTGAATTGGAAATTCCCTCACTCCTATTGTTGCTGGAAAATGAAATAAACGAAGTCGAATGGCTCCGAAGCCGACACGACGAACTGGCTCTGCTAGACGAGCGACGACTAAATGCCATGGAACACGTCCGAGCCTACCAAAGCAGAATGGCTAGAGCTTTCGACAATAAAGTCAAGTCCCGAGACATCAGGAAAAGCGATCTGGTACTAAAAAAAAAGCCTCCCACTCGAACCAACCCACTGGGAAAATGGGAACCAACATGGATCGGCCCTTTCGTGGTTCAAAAGATCTTCCCCGGAGGTTTCATGAAGCTGACAGATCTAGACGGTAATCCCTTCATGAATCCAGTCAACGAAAGCAAACTTCGCAGATACTTCGCCTAAAGAAGACCAACTGTGCATCTCTTGGCACTCCTTGTAGTGTCGAACTACGCAGACCTGAGCCCTCTAGTCCGGGGGAACGTAGGCAACCTTAATTGGTCCGGTCTAAAAACACACAAAAAGTCAAAAGTTTGAATGTCAACCAAGACCTCCACCAAACTAGGGGCTTGCCTTCGCCCTCACGCACTTCAAAAAAAAAAAAGAGCTCAAGCAAAGGCTTTCAAAAAAATAGAGCTCAAGCAGAAGCTACAAAAAAAAGAGGTCAAGAGCCCGACGCCAACAAACAAGAGGCAAGGAGGCCACGGAAAAGACCGTCAAAATGACTTGTCAAGGGATCATCCAACCTCCCATCCAAACACAAAACCCAAGCAAAAAGGGATTGCCGTCAAGGCCCAGGCTGCTTCAGTCCACAAGTACAACAGAAAGGTCCAAAGATGGATGCCATCAAGGCTCTCAAAAGAAACAAAAGGCGAACAAGAGATCTTGCATCTCGAAAAAGCTTTAAAAGTAAATCACAAATCACTAACGATTACAACATTTCTTGATGAGTTCAAGCACGGTCTACTCTCAAGATCATAACATGCTAAAAGACAACTTAATACATTTAACAAATAATGTGTCTGCAATGTAATGAATGGATACTTAGGAGGTCATTCCGCGCCATCTGCGCTTGTCCCCTTGCCATTCTTCCCTTTCTTCCCTCGTCCCCGGCGAGTCTTCTTTCACTCCACGTGAGCCAGCTCTGCATCTCTCAGTCCGAGATTAGGGGTCCTCCCCGTAGAGTCAAACAATCCAATAGCTCGCAGGGCTTCATTTGCCCGTGCTTCGGCTCAGATCTCCTCCCTGCAAGTCTGTAAAAGAGGACCTCTCTCCGTCAGTCGGTCAACTCTGGTCTCGTAGACAAAAAAAGCATCTCCCGCAACATCCTGAGGGTCAGACCAGGCTTCGACACTCCTAAGGCAATAGCTGCGACGGCAATCGGGCCCCAAATTTGCTTCATGCCTACTCCCCAAAATCACTTGGGACTGCCCAGCACGCTGCTCGTACTAATCCAGGTACTCGGTGGTCAATACGATGCTCTCCCATGTCAAAGGAGCACCACAGGAAGGAAAGCGGAATACTTCCATACCCTCAAAAAATACGAAAGAGCACCCGGAGCCGCCATACAAAGAGGAGCTACCTCCAAAGTGGCAAGGTCATCCCAGCCCAGCAAAGGCTCCTGCCTCATCCCAAATTGCCGGGAAACAAGAGAAAGAATGTAGAAGGAGGACCAAGATAAACCAGGAACTCTAACAACATAAGACCCTTCCTGAAAGGCCCTCCTAGTCTCAATCCCCCAGTACGAAACCCACCAACGGATCTGATGCGTGCCAAGCTGTGCCATCCATCTCTCCTAGGCGGACTGATCCATATCCAATACAAGAGGACGCTGAGCAAATGTCCACGGGCTAAATGACGCCGGAGCCTCACGCATAGCCTGAAGTCTCTCTCACAACCACAAAGTGAGCAAAGCGGGGCTTCCCCCTCTCATAAACCTATCTCCAGTCGCCAGACGATTAATGCCGTGAAGGGTCTCCCCCAGCACCAATGGCACAATATCCTCTCCGGCCCTGCAGTGCTCTACCACATCCAGCAAAGCGCCGTCGCATACCCCAAGGGAGCCAACCATGAAAAGCATCGCTATCACGTACAAAGCAAATGCATCCCACGAGACGTCACTCTCGTCATCGCTCATACCCCACGAGACGTCGCATACCCCAAGGGAGCAGAAATGTCAATGTGACCCGAATCAAAGGTCATACCCTGCACTTCTTCCAATGAAGTCCGAAGAAAGCATGCAAGCTTCACGCTCACGGCAACACCGCCAATCAAAGGAAGCGAGATGGCCTCCACCTCCGGTCCTCCCATCAACGCCCGAAAATCCTCGAAAGTGGGCGTCACTTCATTGTAGGAGAAGCTATACACATGCCTCCTAACATCCTAGAACTTCGCGGCAGCCCGCAACAATTCCCAATCAGGAACCAACTCCTTAAGGGACCAAACCGAGTAGAGTTGAAACCTCACCTCGAAAGTCTGCCTATGATGCCTCATACAGTGTCGCATCCACATTTTCAGCCGCTCAAGGAAGTATGCTTGTCGCTCCTTCGAAAGCCTCGGCAAAACTCTTGGAATGTATGAAGAATCCATGGCAAAAATGGAGGTTCCTAGAAAAAATGGGGAAGAAAGCTCGAAATGACTGCAAATGGGAAGTGAGAAAAGTTCAGGCACCCTGAAAACACTTATCCTTTCCCCAAAAGCAAAGATGATCCGTACGAACCTTTTTACATCCTAGGTGGTCCGTACGGACCTCTTGCAGCTTGGTCCCACATTTGCAGCAAACAGTACAACAGTCACTGTTCCCAGCAGGACCTTGCTCCAAACTGCCCAAATTCTGGCCAAAGCCATTTCCGGCAAGCATACACTACCCACAAACGCACTCCTAGCTCACGTGGCATGCACAAATAATAAACTAGCAACAATTCCTAAGACAATCCTTGGGAATCACAAAATACGACATTACATCTTAAAATAAAATACTTTGCTGTACAAATACAAGTATTTTATTACAGGTACCAAAATGTCTGTTGCTAAACAAAAAAAAACACAAAAAAATGGAAAGAGGGAAAGCAAATGAGCCCTACTCCGACTCATCATCATCGACCTCATCAAACGAGAAGTCAGGCATCACGGAAAACTCGCCAGCCACGCCCTCGTCATCCGAATACTGGACCCCCTCCTGAGGTGAGTACTTGAAGTAATCCGAGGGATCAAACCCGGTGAAAGGATCAAAGAAGGGAGGCACCGACGAACCCTCTCCCTAAGCCTCCTGTGCAGGCAAGAACTGGTGAAAAATCAGTGATCTCTGGGCCCCCGCAGATGTCCCTGCATCCGTACTATGCCGCCCCCGAACGGGTCCCTCCTGCTGTGGCCCTGGAACAGCCCTCGACGAAGGAACATCCACAGAATTCCTCGAAGGCATCATCTCGTACACCGGCACACGCCGCGAAGACCTGCAAGATAGCTTCCCCGCCATCTTCTTCACAAAGGATCGTATCCCCACAAAACGGCTGGTCAACGTGTCAAATGATCTCCCCGAGGCCTGCACAATCAAACAACAAAAGAAACGCTCAGCAAAAGAGATACATTCATACTCAACAAAAAGAGAAAAATACAGAAAAGATGCCAAGAAGGAAAAGAGTAAGCACACTCACCGGCGCATCCGGGTCAACCCAATAGGCAGCAGGAGCCTGCTCAGGGACGGGTACCAATACCCTCCTCCTCATGTAAGTATGCCAATCCAATTCGCGACCTTTCCAGATGCATTTTAATATGATAAAATTGCATTTAGGGGAATTTTGGTAAATTCCCGGTCCATTCCGAGACTTTCAGAAATATTTCATAAGTTTCTCGTGAAGGAAGTACTTTTTTGTACTTTGCTCTTGCCAAGGGACCTAAAAGGAATAAATCTGTTTTGGACTTTTTAGGTATTATCCAAGAAGGTTCCAGAATCAGATTTGGCGCCAAAAACGGTTATGGTCACCTTGTGTCACGCGACAAGTCGAAGCATGGAAAGTGGTTACATAACGCCGTGCGACATAAGGTTACCATGAACTGCAGCTATAAATAAGACCCTACCCCTCTCAGTTCTGGATCCGAATTTTAGCCCCCTAATGACACTCTGCACAAATTACCTCAGAACCCCTCTCTCTCCTCCTCCCTCACAAAAACTACCTAATTCCCCTCCAATTCCCTTACCTTTCACACACCTTCAACCCAATTACCCTCCTAATTCCTCAAGCACCTTGAATCTCCCAATCCAGATCTCAGTTCGTGTTTGGATCTCCTTTTCAGAAGCTGAATTGAAGGCTTCTACACCTAACTTGGTGTAGAAGTTTAGGACTACAAGGGTAACACATCTCTCCCTCTCTCTCTCTCTCTCATCTATTTGTCTAATTGTTCTTCCTTCTTCTCCACTTGATAATCAGGCTCCATCTACCTCAGATTATCAAGTGGCAACTGCAATCTCTCTGTTTAATTCGTGTTTGCTTGAGTCCAATTGCATATTCATGATGTGATCTATCTATTATTGCAATTTAGATGTCAAGGGAGTGTGGATCTCCCATATCCACACTCCTTTGATTGATTCGTATCTATTCCATGTTATTCTGGTTGATTCTAGTATAATTGTTTGATTTGATTGTGTATCTGTTAGATCTGTTTCTCAGTTTGTAAGGTACCTGCAGATGGTAAACCTGTGTCACACGACACACTTGGACATGAGGAGTGTTGTGTCACGCGACATATCATGACCATCTGCAGGGACCCTCCTTCAGTTGTAAGTTGATTTAGTTGGTTATCTTAGCATTTAGTTGTATGTTCATGACGTTTAATGCCCAGATCTGGTTTGTAATTGTGTTTTGTGTTCATTTAGAGATTTCTATAATCTGTTTGTTGTGAGTCTCTGCAAGGTGACTATTGGTGTCACGCGACACATTTGGACATGAGGAGTCCTGTGTCATACGACATAGATGGTCCTTTGCAGAAGACTTGTTTCCTTTGTAATCTGTTCTCTTTGCTGTAAAGGGATGTGGCCTCCCGGACAATTGGTCTACAAGTTGTAATGATCTTACCTATTCAATAAAATTCATTTTTATTGCACTTGCCTATTATCATCGTTTGCACATTTTTTTGAATTATTTGGATGTCTAAATTAGAAAAACTCGTCTATGGATGAGGCGTGTTGGGTGAACTCTCGGTTCTTTCCAACACGTAACCTGACCCACAGACCCATTCTCTTTCAAAAGGTTTTTCAAAGTGCACCTCCAAAAGCATGGCGTGGTGACTCCTTTCTTTTTTCATTTTAAATCGAAAACCAAATTTTTTCGGGCGAGCGCGCATTCAGTGGCGACTCCGCTGGGGATACTTTTTTTAAAACCTGTTTTTTCAAAACTAAGAGGGTCATGCTTTCGTTCACTTAGACATCCAATGTATTCATCTTATGTGCATTCTTGATAATCTTGTGCGATACATGCATTTTATGAGATCTTACAACTTGTATGCCTTTTGTGTGTTGCTTGTGGCTTTGTTGTTTTGCTTTATTGGTTTGTTTCATCCCTTGCCAAGGAGAGGTAGGGGCTAATCCCAGTTTTGCAGGAGTTCTGGTTCAGTGACTCTCCTTGTCGTGCGACAGCTTTATTCCATGCTGTTCTGTGTCACGCAACAGGAATGGTCACTGGACATGTTTCAGTGCTGGTTTGAGGGCAGTCCCTTGAATAAAAGTCTGCTCAGTTGGTTGTTGTTCCCTTTTTTGTTCCCTGTGAGAGTGTGTGTGTTTTCTCTTTCTTCTTTTAAAAACATAAAAATAAAATAAATAAATAAATAATTTTTTTTTATTTTTCGTAAACAAAAGAATATAGTCATCCGCACACTACACCACATAGATTTAGAACCTTCGGGTGAGATTGACGACATCGCGGACGGTGATAATATTCGCCTACGCTTCCTATTCCCCTAGTGCGTTATAGGTGACGCCACACTTAAACCTTACCCACGGTTGGTTTTCGATACAACATTTTAATTACACCACAATGAATTGTTTTTGAAATTTCATATAGGTCCTTATACCTTCCCCCAAAACCTCGCACCTTGTGGGCATGTTGCCAATGCAACATGGTTTCACGTGAGGATATGTCACTCCCGTGGCGTGTCCTAAATGAGAGATCATGCCGCATTGTCACCATGCACTGACGAGAGGTCATGCCGGATTTTTCTTGGAATTTCTTCGAGAATACCCGTTATGCTGCCCAAATTTCCCTAGAAATTGGGGCTACTCGTCCGTCCCACGTCGTGTTAGGTCTTGGTTAGGTATCATTACCTATTATTGATTTCAAGTGCAAAGCATTTAGTGTAATTTGAACGTTGCGTCCCTAGGCTTCCCCAAGGTGTAGTGTGCTTAAATAAAGGCTTCTCCTTTCCCAACCGTTCCTAGGATTTAAATCACCGATTTATACTTGAAGATAAATAATTGTTTGCGCGAGTCTGTTCCCCCTTTCTTCTCCCTCTCCCGTATCTCCTTAAAAGCCTTCTTCCTTCCCTACCTTATGAACCTGTATCTACCCTCTGTAGCGGTGACAAGTTGGGTGCATGCTCTAATATTCTGTGGTCTTTGGGTTCCTATCTTCAAAGCATTTCCCGTGAAGCTTTTATCTATTCCGTCATCCGAGATGTCTGGTGCAAGAGATATGTCATCCGCTCAGTCTGGAATTCCTCTCATTTCGGGCCAGTTGGACATGAATGATCTGTTGGTAGCAGAGTTGCGAGCTGCTCTTGAAGCCGCCATGGTTCTTGAGTGCAAGGCTCAATTGCTTGCCCAAGTTGCCAAATCCCGAGAGGAAGAGACTCACGCTAGACTAGTTGAAGCAATGCGCATCCGAGGGGTCACGATAATTCGCCACGAAGATGGGTCGTACGAAGAAATCATCAAAGCCAGCGGTGTTGATTATGGGAATGGAAATGTAATGAAAGGGGTGAATGAAGATGGACAGGATAAGATTCTTTCCCCGGCACCTCATGTGGTCCAAACTCAGATCAAGGATGAACAGCCGATCCCTGAGGTTTTCAGTTTTCCTAATCAACTTGATTTGAAGAGTCAGTACCAGCCAGATTCCCAAGGATCGTGCCATTTTGTGAACGGCCAGTCCAACCAGAAAGGATCACTGCCATTTCACTCTGACCAAGCTCCCCTTCAAGGAAATGTTTCTCTATCACCAATGAGTTCATATGGTTTCAACTTATCATCCCTGCATGATCAGCATTCAGGACCGACCTCATATATAACCGTGAATCAGATGTCTCTCATTCCAGCTATGAACCCTATCCAGCCAGGGACGCCAATACTTGAATCCCCTCCAAAGACAGTTCAGACAGAAAGGAAGAAAGCATACTGGGGAAAGGTGGGAATGCCTATGAATCAATTCCTCAAGATTTTGGTGAGCGAAGGACTGGTTCAGCCACTAGTCAATTATGTCCCTCCTCATAATGACATAAAGCTAGATCCGAGCAAGTATTTTTACTATCACCAATATCAGGGCCATACCTCATACGAATGCAGACAGCTGAGGGTGATCATTCAAGAACTTATTGATGAAGGGAAGATCGAAGTTGGTTCTCATGAAGAAAACGGTGTCCAGAGTCATGGTCAATTTCCATCGCGCAAGAAGCGAGAATTTGATGACCTGAGAATAACAAATGAGGAAGCCTTCAACGGATTGATGCGAAGGGGAATGATAAAGCCACTTGATAATTATCAACCTACCAAACCTAATCCGAATTTGGATCGTGGCAAGTACTGTTACTATCATCAGTACCCTCGGCATTTAACCAACGATTGTTCCGTTCTAAAGGTGCTTATTCAGAAGCTGGTTGATGAGGGAAGAATTGAGAAAGCTCCTCCAAAGGTGATCGACAATCCTCTTCCGCAATTCCAAGGATACCCCATGTGAAGAAGTCAGTCAGTCAGGCATCCTAGGGTCCTAGATTGTTTTATTTTGTTTTGCTAGCAAGTGTTCCTATGGTTTGAATCTAGTGCATCCATGTTATGAGTCTTTTATTTCAATAATAAAATATTTGTTTCTATTCCTGCTAGACTTGAGACATTACTTGCACACCTACGTTACACTCGATTGAAATGGTCTTATTTCAAATGATCACTTGTGCTGCTCACCGACCAACGCTTTGAAATGGCTAATGTTTAAATTGATCGGAGTGAGAAAATCGGCTGATATCCTTCCCAAATTGGGGCTTATTAATTCCTCATCTTGCTCACATATCTCCCTTCGTCCATCTCGTTGCTCGATGAATTTGCACGGATCTTTCTCAGAGTAAGCTTAAGCAAGCAATGAAGACTTGATCTCGATCGGATTATCCGGTAGGGACTGTGGTTGAAACCTTCACCCTTAGGAAAAACCATTACCTTACCCTCACTAAATAATACCCCTTCAGTTCAAGATCGACATGTTTTGAAACCCATCCAACCATCGCCAGAAGAAGAGGGACTATCCTTGAGGCTCCCGCGGTGCAAGAGAAGATCGACCGTCTCCAAGCTCAAGAACGACGGAAGGCAATGATCCATCCTAGGGACTAGCTGAAATTCTCCTCTCAAAAAAAAAAAAAAAGAGAGAGAGACAAAAATACAAAAAAAAAGAGAATAAAAAAAAAGAGAAAAGAAAGAGAGCCTAGTCCCCAGCGATCCTCTCGAAAGCAAAAGTCAAAGGATCCGATCGTTACTCAAGAGGAGTCTCAGAGTGAATAAAGAGACAACAAGGATGTCCCTCACCTTTACCTCTAACCAATCCCGGTCATCCTCTCGATTTTAGAGGATATTCCCACTACCTTGACCAATTTCGACCCGTCCTCTCGATTTTAGAGGATATGCCCATTACCATTACCTTTGACCTTGATCAAAAGCCAAAAGATCGACCTCGCATTCTTAGAGGCAGCAAAGATACAATCACAAGATATCCTTCCCTTAGAAATCCCAAACACATCCCTGCAAGCCAACCTCTCATCTTTAGAGGTTCAGTTAGCAAAAGGCCTAGCCAACCTCTCGTTTTAAGAGGTTATGATATCCCAAATCACCCGAAGACCGATCGAAACCCCGATACCCAATCGCAGTTCCTACCGGATAGCAGTTTCATTCCAATATCGTCGATATCTAAATCAAATTATTGATTAAAGTGGAGTCCAATCTATCCTGGCTCAAAAGACCGTCAAGCGAAGATTGTGCAAATTCCATCCGTTCGTTCGATGTTTTATGTGAGCATATTTCATTTCTCCTCTGCAAACACTTGCCGTGAATGTCCTACTGGGGCTTCACATCTGTGTCTCCCATCGACACTCCAAGAGGACATGTTCTTTCAATTCTCAAAATCCTAAAAGGTCCTCAGATCCTCGAATTCCAACGTTCTTTCTTTTCATTCGGGATAAGACGAACTACGGCGACCTGAGCTCCTCCCAAGGAGGGGAACGAAGGCAACCATAACTGGTCCGGTCGAAATCACAAACAAATCTCAGAAAATCTGGTCTCAGCAAAGGCCGTCCCTATACAATGTTCATCTTTCCAAATTTGATTCTTGATATCAGTGGGTTTTCTCCTCAGGATTGATTGAAATATTTGCTCATATCGGCTTTGGTGGTTGAATAACCCGAACATCATTAAAGGGTTTTAAGCAGCTTTGTGATCATCGTGAATAAGACAGGTTTTCAAGTGTCTCGGTAAGTCTTCTTCTCTACATTTTTAGGGATATAGAGCTAAACACTGTATTTCTGTCAGCAGGGGCTTTCATACACTTTCCACACCTTGTAATGCTTATACTCTCTCAAAAGAGTCGAACCCAAAGCGAGAGTGTCATACAGAAAATTGGGATACATTCTGTAACGCCCCGAGCCTAGACATGTCCAAACGGTTCTAGTTCCGGTTCCAGAACCGCCGGTTCCCGGTTCCCAAATAGCCGGAACCGTATTCGAACCATATTAATCCGGTTCCCGGTTCCCGGTTCTATCCGTCGGTTCCGGTTCCAACGATTCCACCGGTTCCATCACCATCTAACTTTTTTTTTAATTCAAACCTCTTAAGACAGTAAAGACCCTAAATATTACAACATTTATCTAAACTCTAGTCTAATTTAAATAAAACAACACTACACTACAAGTACAAATACTAAATAAATGCTAAATATTACATTTAACTTACCTTGATCAATCGCCGGTTCCCGGTTCAGCCGATTCCTCGGTTCCCAATATGGTGGATTCATATTCGAACCGTTTCAATCCGGTTCCCGGTTCCGACGGTTCTCGGTTCTCGCCGGTTCCCGGTTCCGGTTCTACCCGCCGGTTCCGTCGGTTTTCGGTTCTATTTGGACATGTCTACCCATGCCCGAAGACCGGGTCGGAACGCCATCAGATTTGACGGACTAGCCCCACAAACCACCACAAGTCCTTCCAGCACGTGTTGTCCTCACTTACATGCTCACTGAGAAACTTCCCAGTGGGTCACCCATCCTAGAATTTCCCTAGGTCAAGCACGCTTAACCTTGGAGTTCTTATAGGATGAGCTTCCGAAAAAAAGATACATCTTGGTGATATGAGTAGCACTAATCAAATCATATCAAACATATCAGGCACACACATTTTTGGGGATGTTACAATTTCCCCCACTTAAGATCCTTGTCGTCCCCGGCAAGGCCTACTTTGGATCGAAATCCTGGGCAGTGTGGATCCAAGAGGGGCTCGTACGGATTCAAGAGGTGACTCCTACTGACTCCGCGGTGTGCACTTTGTTCCGCACATCACTTTGCTCCACACTTCTGGCCGGGTCCCGCTCTGATACCATTTGTAACGCCCCGAGCCCGAAGACCGGGTCGGAACGCTATCAGATTTGATGGACTAGCCCCACAAACCACCACAAGTCCTTCCAGCACGTGTTGTCCTCACTTACATGCTCACTGAGAAACTTCCCAGTGGGTCACCCATCCTAGAATTTCCCCAGGTCAAGCACACTTAGCCTTGGAGTTCTTATAGGATGAGCTTCCGAAAAGAAGATGCATCTTGGTGATATGAGTAGCACTAATCAAATCATATCAAACATATCAGCACACACATTTTTGGGAATGTTACACATTCCCGCCCTCGAAAGATATGCCCCTACACCTAAGCATTTCCGAGTCTTGTCTGCCGACTGATTGACTGAACATTGAAAAGCGACCTCCTTCAAGGTTACATGATGTGTTGTCTGCAATAAGGCTATATGTGTCAAACCGGGGCTTGATCAGAGAAAAGGAAGAATGATGTGTTCATCTGTGTAATGTACCGAGGCTAACTTTATAATTTCGATCCTTGGGTATGGACGGGTGACTTAAGACTTACATCAGGATTGGGGGACCGCCGCATTCTTTGCCCTAAGCTAAAGGGCGAGGTCTTGAGGTAATTGGGAATTTTGATCATGAAAGCCTGTCAGCATGACTTGTTGTGTCACGCGACATGACGTGCTCCTGCTATTCTGAGTCGTGTGACACTTTGAGCACAACACCAGACATCAGAAGACTGCAATCTGTTCTCCATCAGGGCACGCCCCGACTTGTTCGAAGTCGCAAATCAAAGCCATTATCCTATAGATAAACCCGGGAGAGGGTTTCATTTGGTTCATATATGTACAAACCATCATATACATGTCATACACAATCAAACCATCCAAACCACATTCATATCAATGCCAAAATCTCTCGAAAAAAAATCTTTCTTTCCCTCGAATGGACAGATTCGTGCAAACAAGCTAACATAGTTTAACCGTCGCTAACAAAATAGCATAATCCGATGTAGTGTTTGGAATGTTGTTTTCCCCCGCAGGTACAACAATCAAACTGAGCAAACCTCAAAGATTGCCCCTCAAAGCACAACCGAGACAAAGAATCCATTTTTATTTGAATCTCCCCAGCAGTGCGCATCAGGATCAGTGACCCCTCCGCCAAGGCACCAACAAGAGTCCGATCCCTAGCAAGCAAAATCCCCGACTTATCAAGAAAAGCTCAATACACGTAAGTCAACCGTCAACAGAGACCGCCCCGCACTTAACAGCTACACTTATCCCCAGCACTAGTAGCCTGAGTCTCTTCGACACCCACAAAGATCAGCAATGGCACGAGACCCTCCGGCAGCCGCAATCATCAGCCGTAGCATCAATCCCTCCGGCAGCTACAGGTAAGCACAGCACAGGTATGAAAGCATATCTTAGTCAACTACTTTTCTAAAGGGCATTAGCAAATCGCGGGTGACTCCCAAAGAAAAAGTCAAAATCGCGGGTGACTCCCAAAGAAAAAGTCAAAATCGCGGGTGACTTCCAAAGAAAAAAGTCAAAATCGCGGGTGACTCCCAAAGAAAAAGTCAAAATCGCGGGTGACTCCCAAAGGAAAAAGTCAAAATCGCGGGTGACTCCCAAAGAAAAAAGTCAAAATCGCGGGTGACTCCCAATGAAAAAAGTCAAAATCGCGGGTGACTCCCAAAGAAAAAGTCAAAATCGCGGGTGACTCCCAAAGAAAAAAGTCAAATTCGTGGGTGACTCCCAAAGAAAAAGTCAAAATCGCGGGTTACTCCCAAAGAAAAAAGTCAAATTCGCGGGTGACTCCCAAAGAAAAAAGTCAAATTCGCGGGTGACTCCCAAAGAAAAAAGTAAATCGCGGGTGACTCCGAAAGAAAAAGTCAAAATCGCGGGTGACTCCCAAAGAAAAAGTCAAAATCGCGGGTGACTCCCAAAGAAAAAGTCAAAATCACGGGTGACTCCCAAAGAAAAAGTCAATCTTCGGGGTGACTCCCCTTGGAACAGTCACTTTTGGGTACGAAGCCCGCGGTCTCCCTTTAGCGCCACTTCTTTGTTGAACTATGATTTGGCTTGATTCCCCCACGGGATACGTAGGAATCCTTTCTCCAAAGGTCCAGCCATCCATTTCCCCAGATCACCGTCTAGCCCTTCGCCTTATCCCGCAGTCGCTCATTGGGATTGGGTCTTATTTTATCGACAACCTCACTTTTTTCCAAAAGTGACGTTGCCGAGGGGCTCTGTAAGTACGCCAATCCAATTCGCGACCTTTCCAGATGCATTTTAATATGATAAAATTGCATTTAGGGGCATTTTGGTTAATTCCCGGTCCATTCTGAGACTTTCGGAAACATTTCATAAGTTTCTCGTGAAGGAAGTACTTTTTTGTACTTTGCTCTTGCCAAGGGACCTAAAAGGAATAAATCTGTTTTGGACTTTTCAGGTATTATCCAAGAAGGTTCCAGAATCAGATTTGGCGCAAAAAACGGTTATGGTCACCTTGTGTCACGCGACAAGTTGAAGCATGGAAAGTGGTTACATAACGCCGTGCGACATAAGGTTACCATGAACTGCAGCTATAAATAAGACCCTACCCCTCGCAGTTCTGGATCCGAATTTCAGCCCCCTAACGTCACTCTGCACAAATTGCCTCAGAACCCCTCTCTATCCTCCTCCCTCACAAAAACTACCCAATTCCCCTCCAATTCCCTTACCTTTCACACACCTTCAACCCAATTACCCTCCTAATTCCTCAAGCACCTTGAATCTCCCAATCCAGATCTCAGTTCGTGTTTGGATCTCCTTTTCAGAAGCTGAATCGAAGGCTTCTACACCTAACTTGGTGTAGAAGTTTAGGACTACAAGGGCAACACATCTCTTTCTCTCTCTCTCTCTTTCATCTATTTGTCTAATTGTTCTTCCTTCTTCTCCACTTGATAATCAGGCTCCATCTGCCTCAGATTATCAAGTGGCAACTGCAATCTCTCTGTTTAATTCGTGTTTGCTTGAGTCCAATTGCATATTCATGATGTGATCTATCTATTATTGCAATTTAGATGTCAAGGGTGTGTGGATCTCCCATATCCACACTCCTTTGATTGATTCGTATCTATTCCATGCTATTCTGGTTGATTCTGGTATAATTGTTTGATTTGATTGTGTATCTGTTAGATTTGTTTCTCAGTTTGTAAGGTACCTGCAGATGGTAAACCTGTGTCACGCGATACACTTGGACATGAGGAGTCCTGTGTCACGCGACATATCGTGACCATCTGCAGGGACCCTCCTTCAGTTGTAAGTTGATTTAGTTGGTTATCTTAGCATTTAGTTGTATGTTCATGATGCTTAATGCTCAGATCTGGTTTGTAATTGTATTTTGTGTTCATTTAGAGATTTCTGCAATCTGTTTGTTGTGAGTCTCTGCAAGGTGACTATTGGTGTCACGTGACACATTTGGACATGAGGAGTCATGTGTCACGCGACATAGATGGTCCTTTGCAGAAGACTTGATTTCCTTTGTAATCTGTTCTCTTTGCTGTAAAGGGATGTGGCCTCCCGGACAATTGGTCTACAAGTTGTAATGATCTTACCTATTCAATAAAATTCATGTTTATTGCACTTGCCTATTATCATCGTTTGCACATTTTTTTGAATTATTTGGGTGTCTAAATTAGAAAGACTCGTCTACGGACGAGGCGTGTTGGGTGAACTCTCGGTTCTTCCCAACATGTAACCTGACCCCCGGACCCATTCTCTTTCAAAAGGTTTTTCAAAGTGCACCTCCAAAATCATGGCTTGGCGACTCCTTTCTTTTTTTCATTTTAAACCGAAAACCAATTTTTTTCGGGCGAGCGTGCATTCACCTCGACGAATCCCCGCGTACATATGTGAAGTCCGGCCCAGGGACCGGAACATTCGGGGGACGTAGTGGGCCATCCCGCCTCTCCCTCGCCAACACTTGTGGCATCCTCAGCTTCCTCCTGACGAAGGCCCCGTACTCCTCACCATACAAAATAAACTCCTCGGCACTCACGCCGCCAAGGTACCTGTCGTACTCCAGCACATCCATGTCGCGGGGATGCATCATCCCAAAGGGCGGATCCCTCGGAGCCATAGGGGGCACACCTGGGCCATGCTGCCAGAAGACCCTCTCCCCCAAGTATATGACATCACAAGTCAGGCCCCGCAGCATCTTCCTCTGCTGCGTCACCACGGGACCACCCTCGAGCTCGTCGCCGCCATACCGAGCCCAGGGATACAGCTCGAACTCCGCTAGGCTGTCTCTCTCCAAGAACTCCTACACATCCTGATAAGTGATGGTGAGCTTCCCCCAGACCGTCCTCCTCTTCCTCAACGGACGGGCCCAATCCAGCATAGCAGGATAGGCCCCCATGGCCTCAGCATCCCGATCCCACGGAAAACAACGAAAGATATCATAAAACCACACCTGCAACAAAAGCAGATAAAGCTCAGGGCAAAAGAAGACGGAGAAATGACAAACTGCTAAATCACAAACAGCAATAAACTCATACCTCCAACGCAAAATCGAAGCATCCCAGGGAACTGGCCATGCCTCGGCTAAACCGGTCCAAGGAAAAATAGAGCTCGGCCAAGCCTGCCTCGCCCCAAGCAATCTCACCAACTCTCTCCAAATCCACCAAGCTCTCCAGTAGAGGAAAAGGAGCCGAGGAAGAGTGATTCGAGAACAAAGTCTCGGAAAGAGCGAACCACAAGAAAGAGCGCGCCAACTGCTCAGCCGTCACCAAACCGGTGCCTCGGCGATAGGCCCCGATGTTGGCCGTAATCTGCGCCTCCACATCGCCATATAACATGCCCAGGCCCCTATGAGGAGAAGGTGAGAAGCCCAGCAGCTCCGCCAGCGTCCCATCGAACATCCTGTCCCGCCATCTCACTGGCCCTCCTTTGAAGGAAAGCCCAGTAATCGCCGCGAAGTCGGTGGGAGTCACCGTCACCTCTCCCCAACTCAGATGGAAGGTATGCATGGTGTCCCACCAATACTCAGACAAGGCCAGGAAGATGCTCTTGTTCTTCCTTGTCTCCGCAATCCCGGCAAGGTTCTCAACGAACGCGCCCAAACCAGAAGCAAAGACCAGCCCCTTAGGACTCGGTCTACCCTCCCTGGAGATGTCCGGCAAATGCTGCCACAGCTCAACTACAGCCTCGAGCGACCCCCGAGACTTCATCTTCTTTGCCTTTCCGGACAAAGGCCCCTCATCCTACAGGTAAACAAAACAAAGGTACGTCAATCACAGAACTTAATGCAAAATACCAAAAGGAAACAAAAGCATAAAAGTCCGTCCCAACACGACAAAGCATAAAAAGTCCGTCCCAACACGGCAAAAAAAAAACCCATCACAAAACACGGCACACATTGTACATAATTTTCCCCATGTAGTCCATCACAAAACATGGCACACACTATACAAATTTTCTCAAAAGAGGGATTAGGCCCTACACGACACATTTTAAAAAAAAACCCGTCATAAAACACGGCACACATTGCACATAAACTTCCCACAGAGTCCGTCACAAAAACACGACACACACTACATGACACATTTTCCAAAAGTCCGTCCCTACACGGCACACACTTTCAGACAAAACCCGCATGAAACACGGCACACGTCACACTTTTTACACAAAGTCCGTTCCTACACGGCAATATTTCACAATGCACATACAGAAATAGCATAAAGGTACAAATAACCAAAGCATGCATTTCAAGGAGAGGCACTTTATTTTCACAAATAAGAGCTAATCTCCACATTTTTGCACAAAAATCACATACCCACAATTCTTACATGCTCAATTTCAACAATTCATCACGAATTTCACAAAAAGAGCATGGCAATAACAAAAGCCCCAAATATACGAAAAACTAAAACCTAGTTCTAGCATACAACAATTCGATCAAGAATCAAGACAAAATTGATTTCTTACCTCCCCGACCGTCCTATCTCGCATGTTGTGCACCTCCGGATCCGGATACAACACATCCGGATTCCTCGACGAAGGCGTAAAGGAAGTGCAATTCATTTGAAGGTCCGACCTCCGTTCAATCGCCTCTAGGCCCCTTTGACGATGACCTCTTCTCGCTCTTTCCGCCATAACGAGCAATTCAAGTAAATGTGGAGGAATTACTTAGGAAATTTTGTTCAAAAACCAATGTTTTCTCTCCTTCTCTCTCTGTTTTTCACGAACTGGAAGAGGGAACAATGGGGGATGCCTCGTTGCTGAAGCTGGTCAAAGCCTGGGAAATTAAAATCCCACAACGGTCCATACGGAGCTCTTTGCAAACAAAGAAGATCCGTACAGACCTCTTTGCATTATATGGCCAAATTACTCTTTCGCCCTTATAATCTTTGCCCCTGGCTGTCTAAAGGTCTTTTTCAGCAGATTCAATGCAGTTTGGTCCTTAACCCAACAAACAAACCCCGGTCGTCATCGTAAGCCCGAACCTCACCCAGTAAATGGTAAAACAAACACAAAAGGCGCAAATGCCTCCAAACACAAATTCCAAGGCACAAAATGCCTCCAAAACACAAAATGGTGAACCAAACGATGGCCATCAAAGTAAGCCCGAAATCCCTTCCTCAGCGGACAAAACTCAAATGGGAACTCTTGAAAGCCCATACGAGACTACGCGTCCCCAGCAGATGAACACCGGCAGTCATCGTAAGTCCAACTTTTCCCCAGCGGACAAAACACGAGGCAATCACGCCTCTCACAATCAAAACACGAGGCAATCACGCCTCTCACAATCAAAACACGAGGCAATCACGCCTCTCACAATCAAAGCACAAAGCAAGCACGCCTCACAAAAGGCCTCGCCAGGTTTATACTCCTGAACCAAGTTCCAACTTAAGTTCATACTCCTGAACTAAGTCTCAAAGGCCAGGTTCATACTCCTGAACCAAAACCCACAGTCAGAGGACAAGTCACGTCCTCACATATGACACAATCACAGTCAGAGGCCAAGTCACGTCCTCACACACGACACAATCACAGTCAGAGGACAAGTCACGTACTCACGCACGATACAACTACAGTCAGAGGGCATAACACGTCCTCATCATCATTCGCAGCCCGGAAGGCTTTAAATCACTCGGTCCGGGAGACCGCATAAATCAGCCAAATTACTATCCGTAGCCCGGAAGGCTTTAAACCACTCGGTCCGGGAGACCGCATAAATCAGCCAAATCACTATCCGCAGCCCGGAAGGCTCTAAACCACTCAGCTCGGAAGACCGTATAAACCTCCCAAATCATTATCTCCAGCTCGGAAGGCTTTAAATTACCCGGTTCGAAAAACCATAAAATTTCCACTCCAAGACACCACCACGTCCTCACAGTCGACCTCAGCGGTCACAACACCTCAGGGCACCACCACGCCCGCATACACTCACAATTTCACGAAGTTGGAACTACGATCAGGCTTGATTCCCGCTAGGGATACGTAGGAATCCTATCACAGGGTCCAGCCAACCGACCTATACGGTCACACAAGATGCCACCACGTCCTTACAACCGACCTATACGGTCACACATGATGCCATCACATCCTTACAACTGACCTAAACGGTCACCCATAAGACACTGACACGTCCACACATAGAGTCTCGGTTAAAGGACATCACACGTTCTCGTACACGACAACACTCACCCCACACTCGAACTACGGTCAGGCTTGATTCCCGCTAGGGATACGTAGGAATCCTATCACAGGTTCCAGCCAACTGACCTAAACGATCACACAGTAGGACACCACCATGTCCTCACAGCCGACCTTGGCGGTCCCAACGCACGCCGAACCTCTGCCCGAACGATCCCTGCGATCCCAATGCACGCCGAAACTCTGCCTGAGTGCACACTTAACAATCCCGAGGTACGCCGAAGCTCTGTCCGCAGACAACCGGTACATCCCGAAGCAATCCCGGTCCGTCCCGGAACACTATTCCATCCTCAAACACTATTCCCCAGCGGAAGACAGACATGAACCAACATTGGTAAGGCTTCCTTCCATTACAATTTCAATACATTTCAATACATAGTGTACAATGTAGACATCCGATACATCATGCATTTTTAAAAGCACATACACATACACACACAACAGTTAAAGAAAGAAGGGGTACCGAAAGACTCGTTTTTACGAGGCGACTCGGGTGAGCTCTAATATTCTAATATTCTCTTCTCGAGGAGTAGCCTAACCTTCGAACTCAAAAATCTCATCACACAAAAATAGTTTTTAAACTGATGCCTTTTCTCAATATTTTGGGCTTAATCAAAATGGCGTGGCGACTCTACAAGAAAAAACACAGCGAGACACCTCCACCGACCAACGCAAAAACGGAATGCCAGATGCCGGGGTGCAATCGCTGCGCCTCTCGGATTCGGGTAATATCAGTAGCCTAAGTCCCCTGGCAGCTACCTTTCATCATCAACAAATAGTAGCCTAAGTCCCCTAACAGGTACCATTCTTCATCAACAGTAGCCTAAGTCCCCTGACATCTACCAGTCTTCATCAATAAATAGTTGCCTAAGTCCCCTGGCAGCTACCTCTCTTCATCAACAGTATCCTAAGTCCCTTGGCAGCTACCTTTCATCATCAAGTAGCCTAAGTCCCCTGGCAGATACCTTTTATCATTAACAAATAGTAGCCTAAGTCCCCTGGCAGCTACCTCTCTTCATCAGCAATTGTAGCCTAAGTCCCCTGGCAGCTACCTTTCATCATCAGCAGTAGCCTAAGTCCCTTGGCAGCTACAGTTTTTCCACAACTTCATGACAAAAGTGGTCTAAGTCCCTCCGGCAGCCACGATCATCAGTGATTGTAGCCTAAGACCCTCCGGCAGCTACAACTCTTCATCATCATCAGCAGTAGCCTAAGTCCCTTGGCAGCTACAATTTTTCCACAACTTCACGACAACAGTGGTCTAAGTCCCTCCGGCAGCCACGATCATCAGTAATTGTAGCCTAAGTCCCCTGGCAGCTACGAATCTTCATCAACAAGCAATAGCCTAAGTCCCCTGGCAGGTACCCAACTTCACAACAACAGTGGTATAGGTCCCTCCGGCAGCCACGATCATCAGCAGTTAAAGCCTAAGACCCTCCGGCAGCTACAACCCTCCACAATCCTCAGCCATAGCCTCAGTCCCTCCGGCAGCTACAAGTAAGCACAACACAGGTATGAAATCATATCTCATTCAATTTGCAAATCATCATGTCTTGTATCCTCAAAAAATCACTTCTTTCAGTTCATCTCGCAGAATCAGGGTTCAGACACCTTCAAATAGTCTTTCATAGGGTTCAAATACCTCCCAACAGTCTTCCACAGGGTTCAGATGCCTCCAAATAGTCTTTCACAGGGTTCAGACACCTCCAAATAGTCTTTCACAGGGTTCAGACGCTTCCAAATAGTCTTTCAGAGGGTTCAGACGCCTCCAAACAGTCTTTTATAGGGTTCAGACGCCTCCCAACAGTCTTTCACAGGGTTCAGATGCCTCCAAATAGTCTTTTATAGGGTTCAGATGCCTCCCAATAGTCTTCTACAGGGTTCAGACGCCTCCAAACAGTCTTCCATAGGATTTATACGCCTCCAAATAGTCTTCTACAGGGTTCAGATGCCTCTAAATAGTCTTTCACAGGGTTCAGACGCCGCCTCCAAGTAGTCTTTCACATAGTTCAGACGCCTCCAAATAGTCTTTTACAGGGTTCAGACGCCTCCAAATGGTCTTTTACATGGTTCAGACGTCTCCAAATAGTCTTTCACAGGGTTCAGACGCCTCCAAATAGTCTTCCACCGGGTTCAGACGCCTCCCAACAATCTTTCACAGGGTTCAGACGCCTCCTAACAGTCTCATTTGGGTTAGACACCTACGAATTGTCTGAACTACGACAGACTTGATTCCCTCCTAGGAATACGTAGGAATTCTTTCTCCAAAGGTCCAGCCATCCGATCTCATCAATCATTGTCCAGCCATCCGCCACATCCCAAGCCGCTCATTAGGATTGGGTCTTGTCTAATCGACAACCTCACTTCTTCCATAAGTGACGTTGCAGAGGGGCTCTGTATCTGGATCCCTCTTTTGCATACTGTTACTCTGCCAAATTTGAAATGTAACACATACACTGCAAACACACACCTCTCTCTCTCCTACCCAAAATCCCTCCAATCCTCATCCAATTCAACCTAAGTCACCCACTACCACTTAAACCTTCATACCACCACTCCTCCTCAGCTCAACCAAGGCTCAGAAGCTGCTTGTTGAAGGGTTCTATACCAGACTTGGTATAGGATTCGTGGATCTTCAAGGGTAACTACTCTATTCCCTCCTTCTCTCTCTCTCTCTCTCTTATTTTGTCATTTTCATAGTTCAAGCATCATATTCTCATTTGATTCAGTAATTAGACTCCATCTGTCTTCCTTACTGAAATTCAATCGCAATCTCTCTGTTTAATCATTTTGTTTATTCTAATTGCATGTTCATGAGTTGATATTTGTTGGAATCGTTGTTTGATTCCCAAGGGAGTGTGGATCTTCCCATAACCACACCCCCTTGGTTGAATTATTGTTGAATTGTTCATTTCCGAAGCTGAATTGATTGTATAATTGGATCTGTATTGGTTTCTGTTCCTTCTGTGTTCAATTTGTCAGATCTCTACAGATGGGAAACTTGGGTCACACGACACAACTTGTCTGGTTGGATCCTGTGTCATGCGACACATCGGGCCAGGCTTGTTCTGCGTCACTGAATGTGCGCTCTCTGAAATTTGGAAAAAAATGATTTTTGGAGTCGCCACGCCATGTTTTAAGCTACACTTTGAAAAACCTTTGAAAGAGAGAAAAGGGTTCGAGGGTCAGGTTACGTGTTGGGAAGAACCGAGAGATCACCCAACACGCATCGTCCGTAGATGAATCTTCCGAAATAAACATCCAACAATTCATAATGTGTGCAAACAACAATGACAAACAAGTGTGGAAAATGAATTTTATTAATTGAATGAGATTGTTACAACTTGTAGACCATTTGATAAGGGAGGCCACATCCCGAATACAGGTTTCAAAACAGCTTACAACTGAAAGGGATCTCTGCAAACAGACAAGAGGTGTCGCGTGACACAGAACATGCCTGGCCCGATGTGTTGCGTGACACAGGATCCCACCAGGCAAGTTTTGTCGCGTGACACTGGTTGCCCATCTGCAGAGATCTACAGATTTGAATACAGAATAAACAGAAACCAATACAGATCCAATTATACAATCAAGTCAGCTTCGGAAATGAACAATTCAACAATAATTCAACCAAGGGTGTGTGGATATGGGGAGATCCACACTCCCTTGGGAATCAAACAACAATTCCAACAAGTTTCAACTCATAAACATGCAATTAGACTAAACACAATGATTAAACAGAGAGATTGCGATTGGATTTCAGTAAGCAAGACAGATGGAGTCGAATTACTGAATCAAATGAAGATATGATGCTTGAATTATGGAAATGACAAAATAAGAGAGAGAGAAGGAGGGAATAGAGTAGTTACCCTTGATGATTCCATGAATTCTATACAAAGTCTGGTATAGAACCCTTTAACAAGCAGCTTCTGAGCCTTGGTTGAGCTTGGGAGGAGTGGTTGATTGAGGATCTAAATGGTAGTATGGAGGTTGAGTTGAATTGGAGGAGGATTGGAGGGATTTTTGGGTAGGAGAGAGAGAGGTGTGTGTTTTCAGTGTGTGTGCTACGCTCTTATTTTGGAAGAGTGATAGTATGCAAAAGAGGGATCCAAATATGAGAGGGGGAGGGTCTTATTTATAGGCTGCTGATGATGGTTAAGTTGTGCCGTACGACTACCTGCGTCCATTTTCCATGGCTCGAGATGTCGCACGACTGAGCATGCCTATAACCGTTTCTGGCGCCAAAACCTGGTTCTAGAACATTCCAGGTTAATTCCCAAAAGGTCCAAACTGATTTATTCCTTGTAGGTCCTTTTGCTTGAGAAAAGTACTTAAAAGTACTTCCTTCGCAAGAAACTAATGAAATGTTTCCGAAAGTCTCGGAATGGACCGGGAATTTACCAAAATGCCCCCTAGTGCAATTTTATCATATTAAAATGCACCTATGAAGGGTCGCAAATTGGATTGGCATACTTACAGAGCCCCTCGGCAACATCACTTATGGAAGAAGTGAGGTTGTCGATAAGACAAGACCCAATCCCAATGACCGGCTAGGAATATGGCGGATGGCTGGACAATGATCGATGAGATCGGATGGCTGAACCTTTAGAGAAAGGATTCATATGTATCCCTGGCGGGAATCAAGCCGGTCGTAGTTAAAAAAATGCCAACAAGGAGCAAAAAATGGTAGAGATATGTCTTCATACCTTTGATGTGCCATCCTGTAGCTGCCAGAGGGACTGAGGCTACGGCCGATGATCGTGGCTGCCGGAGGGACTTAGACCACTGTTGTCACAGAGTTATGGAAAAACTGTAGCTGGCAAGGGACTTAGGCTACTGTTTGCTGATGATCGTGGCTGCAAAGAGACTTAGACCACTATTGTTAAAGAGGAATGGTAGCTGCCAAGGGACTTAGGCTACAATTGCTAATGATCGTGGCTGCTGGAGGGACTTAGACCACTATTGCTAATGATTGTGGCTGTTGGAGGGACTTAGACCACTGTTGTTGAAGAGGAATGGTAGCTGCCAAGGGACTTAGGCTACAATTGCTGATGATCGTGGCTGCCGGAGGGACTTAGACCACTATTGCTGATGATTGTGGCTGCCGGAGGGACTTAGACCACTGTTGATGATCGTGGATGCCGGAGGGACTTAGACCACTGTTGCTGATGAAGAATTGTAGCTGCCATGGGACTTAGGCTACAATTGCTGATGATCGTGGCTGCCGGAGAGACTTAGGCCACTGTTGATGAAGAGGAACCGTAGCTGCCAAGGAACTTAGGCTACTGGATGATGAAAGGTGGCTGTTGAAGGGACTTAGACCACTGTTGCTGATGATTGTAGCTGCCGGAGGGACTTAGACCACTGTTGTTAAAGAGGAACGGTAGCTGCCAAGGGACTTAAGCTACAATTGCTGATGATCGTGGCTGTCGGAGGGACTTAGACCACTATTGCTGATCGTGGCTGCCGAAGGGACTTAGACCACTGTTGCTGATGAAGAATTGTAGTTGCCAGGGGACTTAGGCTACAATTGCTGATGATCGTGGCTGCCGAAGGGACTTAGACCACTATTGCTGATGATTGTGGCTGCCGGAGGGACTTAGACCACTGTTGTTGAAGAGGAACGGTAGCTGCCAAGGGACTTAGGCTACAATTGTTGATGATCGTGGCTGTTGGAGGGACTTAGACCACTATTGCTGATGATTGTGGCTGCCGGAGGGACTTAGACCACTATTGATGATGATGAAAGTAGCTGCTAGGGGACTTAGGCTACTGTTGATGATGATGAGAGGTAGCTGGTTTGCCGTGCGAGGGACGGTCTTTGTTGATGATTCTCCATCCAACATGGGGACTTTGATGAAGACTTGCCGGTGCATACATGCTTTAATGAAGGTGCGCCCATGGGAATGGGATTTTGATGATGATTTGTCCATGAGAATGGGCTCTTGGTGATGATCTGCCCATGAGAATGGGTTTTTGCAGATGATTCGTCCTGCAGAACAAGCTTTGATGATGACTCGCCGTGCGGGACAGGCTTTGATGTCTTCGAGACTGATGAGCATTATTGCTTGGAGACTGGGGCAGCTGAGGCTCTTTCGAATGATGCTGATGAGTCCGAAGATGACGGGACTGGTGAAGATGATAAAGGCAGAACATGCCACTTGCATAATTTGAACTTTTTGTCCATGTTGTGATTTGAGGAGCAATCCCCATGATCGGATTGTGATCAAATGATTATTGTGCCCTGCGGGGGGAAAACACAACACTCTAGGTAATTTTGCATTTTATTCGTTTGATTTGAAATTTTGCTTATGCATTATTATCTTTTATTGCACAAGTCCCTCTCGGATGGGACTGAAATGGAATGAGGATTTTGCACGGCTTGGCGAGCTGATATGTATGTGTAGCAAATGATGGATTGCGTATGGGATGAACGTATATATGTATGATAATATGATGATGAAAGGCGTGATTGTGTATAGGAGTGCATGTGGTGAAGTGAACCCTCTCCCATGAGGTGGGGAAATGTATGAGTGATGATTGAGGAATGTGTGGATGACATGGTGCAGACTAGGAAAGTCGGGGATGCTCCCGGGAGTACAGATTGCAGTAGGTCCGTTGCCGGTAAGGACAAATTGTATCGAGCACCCGAGAAGGCAAGCAACAGCGGAAGTGCAGAGAATGTCCTGGTTTTGAAGATATGATTAGGCGGAGCCCCAGATTTTGAGGAGGTGACCATGGCGAAGCACTATTTGATAACGCAAAGCAAACCTGGAGGGAATCTGGTAAGGAGACCCTGAGAGAACAGCTTGACAAAGCCCCAACTTGAAGAGATTAAATGCAACCCTATTGCAAACAGAGTCATCACGTGGCTGTGGAGGCAACCTATCATTTCAGACATTAGTCAATCAGTTAGCGGACAAGACTCGGAAATGTTTACGTGCAGGGGCACATCTTTCGAAAAGTGGAAATGGATCCCGATTTTGTCTATACACACTCTCTTTAGGTTTGACTCTTTTGAGAGAGTATAAACATCACAAGGTGTGGAAAAGTTTATGGAAGCCCCTGCTGACAGAAAGACAGTGTTTGGCTCTATTTCCCTATAGTGTAGAAAGAGAAGACTTGTCGAGACATTTGAAAACTTGTCTTATTCGTAATGATCACAAAGCTGCTTAAAACCCTTTATTGATGTTCGGGTTATTCAATCACTAAGCTTGATATGAACAAATATTTTGATTAATCATGAGGAGAGAACCAACTGATATCGAGAATCAAACTCGAAAAGATGGAACGAAGGATCTGTGTATAGGGATGGCCCTTGAGGAGACCGGATTTTCTGAGATTTGTTTGTGATTTCGACCGGACCAATTATGGTTGCCTACGTTCCCCTCCTTGGGAGGAGCTCAGGTCGCCGTAGTTCGGGCTTATCCCGATTGAAAGGAAAAGGAATGTGAAAATTCGAG
This sequence comes from Adenophora triphylla var. japonica, assembly GCA_022495995.1. Classification (NCBI taxonomy): domain Eukaryota; kingdom Viridiplantae; phylum Streptophyta; class Magnoliopsida; order Asterales; family Campanulaceae; genus Adenophora; species Adenophora triphylla. Next base: position 513,154 of record JAFEMH010000297.1, on the reverse strand, counting down.
ATTTTGGGGACTTTTGAGGATTTTTCTGAAAATTGGAGAATTGAAGAACATGTCCCCTTGTAGTGTCAATGAAAGGCACGGATGCGAAGCCCCAGTGGGACATTCACGGGAGTTGTTTTGTGGAGAAGGAACGAAATATGCTCACATGAAATGTCGAATGAATGGATAGAATTTGCACAATCTTGAATGGATGATCTTTCGAACCGAGATGGATTAGGTTCCAATCTAAGCAAGCAATGAAGCATTAATTTGATTTAGATCTTGAAGATGTTAGAATGAAATGCTGTCCGGTAGGAACTGTAGCTGGGTTTTAGGGCTTCGATCGGCCATCGGGTGATTTGGAATATTGATGACCTCTTAATATGAAAGGTTGGCTGGGCCTTTTGCTGACTAAAACTCTAAATATGAGAGGTTGGCTTTTGGGGATGTGTTTGGGATTTCTATGGCGAGGATATTGATTGCCTTCATTGCCTCTAAGAATGAGAGATCAATTTCTGGCTTTGGCCAAAGGCAAGGGTAATGGTAATGGGTATATCCTCTAAAAGCGAGAGGATGGCTTGGGATTGGTTTCGGTAATGGGAATATCCTCTAAAATCGAGAGGATGGCTGGAATTGATCAAGGTATTGGGAATATCCTCTAAAATCGAGAGGATGGCTGGAATTGGTTGGAAGGTGGATTACTGGTGAGAGGAAGTCCAAGCTATCGAGAAATTTTGCGAACTTGTGAGGATTCGGGCTCCTTTTTGAACATTGGAGAGCTTCTTGAGAAGTCGGGGACCTTTGCTGAATTGTGAGGATCTAAAGTCCTTCTTTTGAAAAGCCTCTTGAGAAGTTGAGGATTCTTGCTGAATTGTGAGGATCTGAAGTCCTTCTTTTGAAAAGCCTCTTGAGAAGTTGAGGATTCTTGCTGAATTGTGAGGATCTAAGGTCCTTCTTTTGATAACTTGGAAGGCCTCTTGAGGAGTTGAGGATTATCTTTGTCCTTCCTTCATGGCTTGAGTGTTTTATGCATTGCCGACTCTCGAAGCTAATTTCTTGGAACTGCTTGGACTTCTCTTAGCACGGAGCAAAGATGATGGCTAAATGGGGTTTCAAAACATGTCGATCTTGAAATGAAAGGGTATTGTTTAGTGAGGGTGAGGTAATAGCTTCCTATGGGTAAAGGTTTCAACCGCAATCCCTACCGGATGACCTAAACGAGATTAAGTCTTCATTGCTTGCCTAAGCTTACTTGAGGAAGATTCGTGCAAATTCATTGAGTGACGAACTGATGAGGATGATGAAAGAGATGTGAGCATGTGAGATATGAGATGGGGAATTGATAAGCCCCAATTTGAGAAAGATATCAGTCGATTTTCTCACTTCGAATAATTTAAACATTAATCCTTTCAAAGCATTAGTAATTGAGCAGCACAAGTGATCATTTAGAATAAAACCATTTCAATTAAATGTGACGAAGGTGTGCAAGTGATGCCTCGAGTCTAGCAAGAAAAGAAACAAGGATTTTTATTACTGCAAAGCAAAAACTGGTCCAACTTGGACTCGACAGACTTATGACAACACAAAGGACACTCTAGAACCTATGACGCTGATTGACTGACTTTTGCATCTTCGAATGGGAGAGCCTCTGGGCTTCAACTGATATTACTGAAGAAGATTGGTGACAACACTGGGACGAGCCTTCTCAACCTTGTCCTCATCAACAAGCTTTTGGATGAGCACTTTCAGGGGAGTGCAATCATTGGTGTCATGGCCTGGATACTGATGGTATCGGCAGTACTTGCTATGATCCAGATCTGGATTGGGTTTGACAGGGTTGTAATTCTCGAGGGGCTTGATCATCCCATTCTTAGCTAAGCCAATAAATGCCTCTTCAGTAGTCATACCAAGATCATCATATTTCATCCTTTGACGGAATCTCCCGCCGCTTGGACCAGTGCTTCCTCTCTGAAGGTTGTTGATACTAGTGTCTTTTGGGACCCGAGAAACTGGATTAACCATCTTGTAATTACCGGCCTTGACATCTGGGGTAAGATTGAAGAGTCGATTCTCGCTGCGAGCTCCCATGCCTACCATTTCCCTTAAATCGAGATACCAACCCTTCCCAATAGCCTCGCCAAGAACTGGCTTCACACATGACAAAAAGATGTCCTTTTGATCTTGCAATGGGATTGGCTCAGAAAGATCATTTAACTTAGCGTTCCACCTCTTATAGAACTCGGTGATTGGTTTATCCTGTTTCTGAATTGTACCGACCAAGTCGTCTCTAGTTGTGCGCCATTCAAGGTTTCCGCGGTACTTCTCAAGAAAAGCTTCAGTGGTCTGACTCCAAGTAGCTCGAGCTTCTGGTTTAAGAGATAGAAACCATGTCAAGGCAGGTCCCTTGAGTGTGAGATGAAAGTGCTGAGCCATAAACTTGGGAGTACAACCCATTGCTCCCATAGTCATCACATATGTGTCGATATGGGTTTTCGGGCATGCTGAGCCATCAAATTGTATTTCGGGCATCTTGAACTTATAAGGAAGAGGCTTCACTTGTCCTGGATCAACAACTTTGAGTCCACTTGACCCTATAGTCAACTTATCGATTTGCTGTTGCATTTGCTTCAACAGCGCAGTCACCTCCGGAGTCATCCCGGGAATCTGAGGAAGAGCGGGAGCAATAGTTGAAAGAGGCTCGGCACTGGCTGATTGGAAGACAGACGGCTGAGCTGACCAAGATGCTGGAGCTGGCAAATGATTAAACTGACCAGTTGGAGAATTCTGACTCTGCGGAAAAGCATTAGCAGACAAGTAGGGAGCTGACTCCGGATATTGTTTAGGTGATGATCCAAACCCATAAGTTGAACCCATTAAAGTCTGAGACTGATATCCTTGAGGTTGAGGCTGACTAACAGGAAACTGCAGAAATCCACCTTGGCTGAACTGATTCTGGGAATATGTTTGCTGATTCAGATACTGGGCGTTACCCTGGAAGTGAGGACCATGAAACTGACCTTGCTGATACTAAGAATTAGGAAACAACAAACCTTGACTGTTCGGAAGCTGGGACCCAAACTGGCTTAGAGGCACGGAAGCATTGGGAATTGGTAAGGAGGTCAAGTCATAGAAGATCGGATGTGGTCCTCCAACTAAAGTAGAACTTGTTTGAGGGCTTGACTGCACACCATAAATGCTTCAGTTTTATTTGGGCAGCATAACAGGTATTCTTGAAGGATTTCAAAGAAAAATCCGGCATGACCGCTCGTCGGTGCACGTTGATAAAGCGACATGATCTCTCATTAGAACATGCCGTGAGAGGGACATGTCCCTACGCGAAACCATGTTGCAATGGCAACATGCCCATACGTGCTAGGTTTTGGGATAGGTACGAAAGCCTTTTATTAATTTTGGAACAATTCATTTTAGTGTATTGAAAATGGCGTGTCAAAAACCAACCGTTGGGTAAGCTTTAAAAGTGTGGCTCCACCTATGATGCGCTAGGGGGATAGGTTTGATTTCAGGCGCTCAAGCTTAGGCGAATTACATCACCGTCCGCGATGCCGTCAATCGCACCCGAGGGCTCTAGATCTATGTGACGTAGTGTGCGGATGACTATGTTCTTTCATTTATGAAAATTATTTTTGAATCCATTTTTTTATTTTCTTCTGAAAAGGAAAAACAAACGGAAAAACACACACACACACAGATTAAACAATGGTACAATAATCAACTGCACTTGATCAAAGGGACTGCCCTTCACCAGCACCTGCAAAACTGCTCAGTGGCTAGTTCTGTCGCGTGACATAGGATAGAAAAGTCCAAGCCTGTCGAACGACTTGGCTAGCCACTGAACCAGAACCTGAAACTGTAATCCATCCCCTGCCTACTCAAAGTAAGGAACAAAACACAAAGCCCCAGAACACAACAACATAACAACCCTATAGCATATAAAGGCACACAAGTCTCATAATCTCATAAAATGCATGTACCACACAAGGTCATTAATGATGCATACAAAACGAACACATTGGATGCTTAAACAAATGAAAGTTTGACCCTCTTAATTTTTGAAAAACAGGTTTTCAAAAAGTGTTTCCCCAACAGAGTCGCCACTGAATGTGCGCTCGCCGAAATTTGGAAAAAAATGATTTTTGGAGTCGCCACGCCATGTTTTAAGGTACACTTTGAAAAACCTTTGAAAGAGAGAAAAGGGTTCGGGGGTCAGGTTACGTGTTGGGAAGAACCGAGAGTTTACCCAACACGCCTCGTCTGTAGACGAATCTTTTGAAATAAACATCCAACAATTCATAATGTGTGCAAACAACAATGACAAACAAGTGTGGAAAATGAATTTTATTAATTGAATGAGATTGTTACAACTTGTAGACCATTTGATTAGGGAGGCCACATCCCGAATACAGGTTTCAAAACAGCTTACAACTGAAAGGGATCTCTGCAAACAGACAAGAGGTGTCGCGTGACACAGAACATGCCTGGCCCGATGTGTCGCGTGACACAGGATCCCACCAAGTAAGTTGTGTCGCATGACACAAGTTGCCTATCTGCAAAGATCTACATATTTGAATACAGAATAAACAGAAACCAATACAGATCCAATTATACAATCAATTCAGCTTCGAAAATGAACAATTCAACAATAATTCAACCAAGGGGGTGTGGATATGGGGAGATCCACACTCCCTTGGGAATAAAACAACAATTCCAACAAGTTTCAACTCATAAACATGCAATTAGACTAAACACAATGATTAAATAGAGAGATTGCGATTGGATTTCAGTAAGCAAGACAGATGGAGTCGAATTACTGAATCAAATGAAGATATGATGCTTGAATTATGGAAATGACAAAATAAGAGAGAGAGAAGGAGGGAATAGAGTAGTTACCCTTGATGATTCCACGAATTCTATACCAAGTTTGGTATAGAACCCTTCAACAAGCAGCTTCTGAGCCTTGGTTGAGCTTGGGAGGAGTGGTTGATTGAGGATCTAAATGGTAGTATGGAGGTTGAGTTGAATTGGAGGAGGATTGGAGGGATTTTTGGGTAGGAGATAGAGAGGTGTATGTTTTCAGTGTGTGTGCTACGCTCCTATTTTGGCAGAGTGACAGTATACAAAAGAGGGATCCAAATATGAGAGGGGGAGGGTCTTATTTATAGGCTGCTGATGATGGTTAAGTTGTGTCGTATGGCTACCTGCGTCCATTTTCCATGGCTCGAGATGTCACACGACTGAGCATGCCCATAACCGTTTCTGGCGCCAAAACCTGGTTCTGGAAAATTCCAGGTTAATTCCCAAAAGGTCCAAACTGATTTATTCCTTATAGGTCCTTTTGCTTGAGAAAAGTACTTAAAAGTACTTCCTTCGTAAGAAACTTATGAAATGTTTCCGAAAGTCTCGAAATGGACCGGGAATTTACCAAAACGCCCCCTAGTGCAATTTTATCATACTAAAATGCACCTATGAAGGGTCACGAATTGGATTGGCGTACTTACAGTCATGCGACACATCTTGTCTGTTTGCAGAGATCCTTTTCAGATGTAAGCTGTTTTGAAATCTGTATTCGGGATGTGGCCTCCCTTACCAAATGGTTCACAAGTTGTAAGAATCTCATTCAATCAATAAAATTCATTTTACCACACTTGTTTGTCATTGTTGTTTGCACACACTATGGATGTTTGGATGTTTATTTCGAAAGACTCATCTACGGACGAGGCGTGTAGGGTGAACTCTCGATTCTTCCCAACACGTAACCTGACCCCCGAACCCTTTTCTCTCTTTCCAAAGCTTTTTCAAAGTGTACCTTAAAACATGGTGTGGCGACTCCCAAAAATCATTTTTCCAAATTTTGGCGAGCGTACATTCAGACTACACCATGGCCTTTCGCCACATGGGGAATAGACGTCATCGGCAAAATCACTCCATCAGGGAGCAATGGTCATGAGTTCATATTAGTGGCAGTCGACTACTTCACCAAATGGGTAGAAGCCAGATCATACAAAGTACTGAATTCTAAGAAGGTGGTCGAGTTCATCAAAGAGAACATCATGTACAGATACGGGGTGCCCAACAAGATCATATCCGACAATGGAACCCACTTTGAAGGAGATTGTGACCAACTGTTGACCGAGTTCAGAGTTACACGCCAAAAGTCTTCCCCCTACAGACCACAGACTAATGGTGCAGTAGAGGCAGCAAACAAGACTCTTGCGGGAATAATCAGAAAAATGGCCGTCAGAGGTCGGGATTGGCCCGAGAAGCTACACCTAGCCCTCTGGGGATACAGAACATCAGTCAGAACCGCCACATGGGAGACTCCTTTCGCACTCACATACGGAATGGAAGCGATGTTGCCAGTTAAATTAGAAATTCCATCCCTCCGAGTCCTCTTGGAAAACGGAATCAATGAAGTCGAATGGCTCTAGAGCTGTCACGATGAACTAGCTCTACTCGACGAGCACAGATTGAAAGCCATGGAACTCACTCGTGCCTACCAAAGCAGAATGGCCCGAGCATTTGATAAGAAAGTTAATATCCGAGACATCAGAGAAGGCGACTTGGTGCTTAAGGAAAAGCCTCCTACACAGACCAATCCCCTCGGAAAGTGGGAACCTACCTGGATAGGCCCGTTCGTGGTACAAAGAATCTTCTTCGGAGGAGCCATGAAGTTAGCAGATTTGGACGGAAATCCTTTCGTTAACCCCATGAATGGAAGCAAGCTCCGCAAATACTTTGTTTGAGGAAGAACACGAGTCAACTCTCCTTCCCCATACACCCCCCCTCAGTAAAATAGAAGTGCTAAAAGAGTAATACCCAACTGGATACATTCCCAAAAATGATCAAGGTAAAAAACAGGGTCGCACTTCTTTTGTCTTTTTCTCAAATTTCACCTAAACTGTCGAACTACGGTGACCTGAGCCCCTTAGTCCAATTGTAAAAGGGGAACGTAGGCAGCCATCATTGGTTCGGTCTCAAAACCAAATAAATTTCAAATACAACACCAATCGCTTGTGTTTCGAAAAACTCTTTAAATTAACCTACAGATTAATGACGGTTAAAACAATCTTTGATGAGTTCAAGCACGGTCAACTCTTGACTCGCTACACGCTAGCAAAACAACAATAAAACACTTAATTAATTTAATGTGTCTGCAATGACAGTGGGTGGATATTCCGAACACCAAAGTCAACCTAGTCCCTCGTACTCGGTCCTTCGTCTTTCTTCCCTTCCCTTTTCTGCGACGGGTATTCTTCGCCTTCACAGGGAATATCCCCGTAGTCCTTCTACCTGGCTCTGGGACCCTTCCCAATGCCTCTGCCAAACCTGCGACCGCCAACGTAGCCCTTTCCCTAGCTCTGTCACGAGCTGCCTCTCTCCGAGTCATCATATCCATGCTCTGATTGGCCATCCGACTAGCATTGGCCTCATAGTCAGCCATATCATCCCCAGTACAATCCTGAGGGTTAGCCGACGCTTCGGCCCTTCTCAAAGTCGAGATGTCAGGGTAATCAAGGCCCAATAGCTCACTCCTTCTCCACAAAATAGCCACTTGTGTCTCCCCTATACACTCCTCATACCAGTTCAAATACTGAGTGGACAGAACAGTACCCCCTCTTCGGTGAAAGAGAACCCTTGCAGGAAAGGACGTATATTGCCACAACCGCGTGAGAAGCAATGGCATCAAAGGATCTTCCATCAAAAGCAATCCCACCTCGAAGGTAGCAGCATTACTCAAGCCCGTCAATGGCACCTGCTCCAGCCCAAACTGTCGCAGCACCAAGGATGGAATGTAGAAAGAAGTCTGAGACACCCCCAGAACTCTGACAATGAGAAGACCCTCCTGAACGGTCCGACAGGTCTGTAACTTCCAGTGAGGAACCCACCATCGCAAATGATGCGTGCAGAGTCTGGCCATCCAAAGCTCCAACTCACCCTGATTGCCTCCTATCACCAAGGGTCATTGAGAAAAAGACCAGGGATCGCATGTCGCTGGTACATCGGGCATCATTTGCAACCGCTCCCTCAACCACAGAGTAAGCATAGTGGGACTCCCTCCCCACATGTATCGGCTACCGGTCGCCATCCGACCTATGACAAGGAACATCTCGCCCAGGATCAAAGGCATGATGTCTCCTTCGCTCCGGCACTGCCTCACCTGATCCAGTACACTCTGATGGCACACCCCCAAGGAGGTGAATGTGAACAAAGTGGCGATTGCACAAAGAGCACCCATGCAGAAACGCTTCCCTCAGCACCGACAAATCTATCGAGCAGCCCCAAAATGTCGACATAGTCTGTATTTGGTATTAGCATCCCACATGCTTCCTCAGCTGAGACGCCAAGTAAGGACATTAACTTCTCGACGGTGGTCAGGCCGCCCGTTAAAGGAAGGACAATCCGCTCCACCTCAGATCCTCCAAGGATAGCCCGAAAATCCTCGAGTGTGGGCATAATCTCGTTGTATGAGAAACTGTACACGTGCCTCCTTTTGTCCCAGAAGCGAGATGCAGCTCTCAAGAGATCCCAATCCGGCATGAGCTCCTTCAAATCCCAAACCGCCCTCATTCTATAACAGCCTTCGAAAAATCCCTTGCTTTGCCTCGTGTGGTGTCGTACCCACGTCTGGAAACTCTCCAAATATCTCTCTTGCACCTGAGACGACAACCTTGGAAATAAAGCCATGAGAAACAAAGAAAGCCTCCAAAAATTTGAGAGAGAAATCAGCTTTGATCAGAAACAAGCGTAGTGTTTTCAAATTTGCAGAAACTGGACTGCAATTTAAAACAATCTGGAACTGAGTCCCAGTTCGGCAGGCCTATTTTGTAGTTTGACTTGGTCAACTCTGCAGCTAGCTGCCTCAAATCTCAGGAACAATTCCAAACAACCTCCTGTTCCAGCCTTGACTAAATTGCATTCATCCGTAATTTAATCATTCACTGCCGACACCACATCTGCCCTGGGCTCGTGCAACAGTGCAATTAATTAAATAACAGTGCATGTAGATATAAATTTTGACCAGCTCGAATTTTATGCATGTCCCATTTTTGTTTATTTTTGATCAACCTACTTGCTTATTTGCTAAAAATAAAGGAAGGTAATCAATAATAAATATTTCAAAATACAATGATTCGCCTCAAAGGACCTCTCGAATACAAATCAAATGTTTGGACAATACACACAATTGTCTAAATAAAAGGACTACTTAGAGTCCTGCTCGTCATTCGAGCATTCGTAATACTGCCCCGCTGCAGCCGGATCCACGGTGGACTGATAAGTGACTATTATATAGTCATTTATCCTAAGTTTATATATCAATTTCCTTAGTTTAATTGTCATTTAGATTTCATTTTAGTCTATTTTTAGTTTCTTTTCCATATATATTAGATTTTACGCTTTTGGTATATATTATACATTTAGACAAGTTTTTGGAGTCAATTATGATAAAAAAGGATGCTTGGACATCTTATTACAAAGGCATGGAGGAACAACAAGCAAACCAAGCACACAAGCCAAAATCCAGCCAAAGCGGCCGTGCAGCCAAGAGGGAGCGGCCGTGCACTTGGCCATGACAGGCCATTTTTTGGCCCCAAAATGAAGAACGGCCGTGCCTTGGAAATTGCTTGGACGTGCTACTTTCAGAGCAGTCGTGCAGCAAAAGTGGAGCATCCGTGCAAATTGTCCAAATTCAAATCCAAAAATGGCGCCAAGGAGGCACGGCCGTGCAACTCCCTTGACTCGGCCGTGTAAATGGTGTCTGCAGATTTAAAAGGCCCCTTTAGAAGGCACCTTCTTGAAGAGCCTCCTCCCCATTATAAATAGACCTCTTGTAATCAGTCTAGGATATCGAAAATTCATCAGAAATTGTTAGAGATTAGTATAGCAAAGTTACAAGTACTTTATACATTGATTTCCAAAGATCTTTGAAGATTAAAGTCCATTTTTGTTCTTGAAGTTCCTTTGGAAAAGAAGCAATAAAAGTTGAAGTATTATTCTAGCCATTCGTCTCTCAATAATCATAAGTATTTCTTACTCTATCTTTTTTATTATTGCTTATTTACTTCTACATGGATAGCGAGTAATCCCCCTTGTTCTTGGGGATGGAAACTCAAAGCATAGATCGTTCATCATCTTAAAATATGAAAGTCTTATCTTCTATCTTCATCTAAACAATTTCTTTATATCAATCTCAAAATGACTTACATTTTGGAGACGTCCAATTTGTATGATTCAGTCGTTCGAGAGAAGTACCTAGCGGAGAATCTCGATTGACGGAACCATATAAAGAAACTGGGTTCCATTGATCACGAGAGTAGTTCAACGGCCTAGGGATGTTCCTTTAATGGAAAGTATGTTGACCATCATTCTTATTGAATTCTTACTAATTATGGTCAGCTAGAGATAAGCCGGAATGCCCGTTTGTGACAGGGCGGGAGTACCATTAACGGAAATCTCAAACAGTTAGGACATAATTAATGAAGGATACAACGCTACTGAATTGACCGTGAGAAGTAGTGTAAGCCTAACGTACCATCCTTGATTTTTATGAAAACCTATATTTCCTAAGACAACGACTATTTGGTGAACAAATTATGTATATGATTTCTAATCCCGAGAATGCTTCGTTTATAAGATTTTATTTAATGTATTTTTTGTGTATGCTTCATTCTCTTCCCAAATCAATCTTTATTTCCCCCAATCTCTTTTACAATTTTAGTAAAGACAAATATCATCCCAAATTAAACCCTGTCTCTGTGGGATCGACCCGTGCTTGCACCCGCTATATTTCAATAGCCTGTGCGCTTGCGGATTTTAAATAAACCGTTAGGTTTCGACCGAACATGGACCAATAATCCGCAAACTCCTCGAGACCGAAGTACGAAAAGCTATGACCCCACTTCTGTGCCCCCGAGTACTCTCCTCGCTCGTGTCCCAAACACGAAGAGTGACGAGCTCCGAACCCAGCTGTCCCACCGGAAAACTGGCTGAACCCCTTGTAAGTACCCAAATCTGGCTCATGCCTTCTGTGAGTACGCCAATCCAATTCGCGATCCTTTAAAGGTACTTTTTAATGTAATAAAATTGCACTAAGGGCGTTTTGGTAAATTCTCGGTCAATTCCAAGTCTTTCAGAAACTTATATTAAAAGTTCTTATGAAGGAAGTACTTGTGAGTGATTTTTCCATATAAAAAGGACCTATCAGGAATTATTAGCTTTGGACCTATTGGGAATTATCACAGAAGGTTCCAGAATCAGTTATATATACCAAAAACGGTTATATGGCTGGATAGGTCGTGCGGCACAATTGACCATGGAAAAACGAAACGAATGGCCGTGCGACACAAGTGTCCTTATCCATGCAGCCTATAAATTGGACCCTCCCCCTCTCATATCATGATCCTTTTCCAAGACCCTAAAGTCACTCTGCCGAATTTGTGATAGAAAACCCTCTCTCTCCTCAAACCACACCAAAACCCCTCCAATTCCATCCTCCCTTCACCCAAACCATAAAACCATCTTCACATAATCCACCTTCCTTTGAAGATCTGAAGAGGAGCAGCCAATTGGTGTTCATTTGCACTCTCCAGTAGCTGAATTGAAGGCTTCCACACCTAATTTGGTGTAGAAGTAGAGGACTACAAGGGTAACGAATTTCTTCACCTTCCTTTCTCATTTTACTTGTTCATTTTAAATTGTTCTTCTCTCCACTTGATAATCAAGATCCATTTGCCTTAGATTATCAAGTGGCAACTTCCATATCTCTGTTTAATTGCTATTGTTTGGTTTAATCGTAAATTGGTGTTGTGATTGCATCTCCCTTGGTTGCTTGGTGCTCAAGGGAGTGTGGATCTCCCATATCCATGCTCCCTTAGGTAATCTGTTATTAATTCGTGTTAATCTAAGTTGACTTGGTGTGCTTACTAGATCTGAATTGCTTCATGTTGATTTCTGGTTTGAAATTGTGAGGTTCCTGCAGATGGTCTACTTATGCCACGCGACACAAGTGACTCATCAAGTCATGTGTCACGCGACACAAGTGGCCTATCTGCAGAGAGTCATTCTTAGTTGTAAGTTTGTTCTTCCCCTTTCCCCTTTGTTTGTCACTCATATTAGGGTATGGATCTTTCATATTCATATCCAGTTTGAAGTGATTAGATAGATCTACTTCCCTTATTTTCAATAATGTAAAATCTCTGCAAAGTGACCTGTAGTGTCACGCGACACAAGTGGCTTCTCTGGTCATGTGTCACGCGACACAACAAGCCTATGCAGTAGGTTCATTTTAGTTGTAAGTCCTGTTCATTCCTCTTGTAATATGGGATGTAACCTCCCATAGTCAATGGCTTACAAGTTGTTTCTTCCTCCTTTTGAGCAATAAAATAAAGTACTTCTATGCATTTCATACATATCTTGTCATACACACTAGCACACACGTTTGAATGAATTAAATGTTGAACGTTAGAAAGACTCGTCTACGAACGAGGCGTGTTGGGTGAACTCTCGGTTCTTCCCAACACGTAACCTGACCCCCGAACCCATTTTCTCTGTCAAAAAAGGTTTTCAATGTTTCCTCTTAAAAACGGCGTGGCGACTCCTTTTTATCAAAAATTTCGGGCGAGCGTACAGTCAGTGGCGACTCCGCTGGGGAACTTGAAACTTGGTTTTCAAAAAGTGGGTCAAACTTTCGTGTACGTTCAACATCCAAGTCATTCACTTATATGTGCTTTGTTTGTGGCATCATATGTATTGTTTGCATCTTATGTGCTTTGTTTGATTGTCCTTGCTTTCTGCTTTGCTTGTTCTTTTGCTTGAGCCTGAGTTGCGTTGTTGAACTTCGAGGCTGGGGCTGTTCCTAAGTGTAATCTTCAGAATTCTGGAATTGGACCCTTCTGTCACGCGACAGAACTTGCATTTGATGTCCTGTGTCACGCGACAGAAGTGGCCAGTTTGCAGAATTTTGGTTTCTTGGTTCAGTTGATGATTTTGGTCAGTCCCTGTGGTTGATTTATTGGTTTCCCGCTTATTGTACTCTGTGGGGTGTGTGTGTGTAGTTTCCTTTTTCTTTTTTTAAAATAAAAAATAAAAAAAATGTATAAAAATCATTTTTCGCAAAATAAAGGAACATAGCCATCCCGCACACTACTTCACATAGATCTAGAGCCCTCGGGTGCGATTGACGGCATCGCGGACAATGATGTATGTCGCTTACGCTTGAGCGCCTAATGTCAAACCCATCCCCCTAGCGCATTATAGGTGGCGCCACACTTCTAACCTCACCCAAAACGGTTGGTTTTTGACACGACATTTTTCAAATACATTAATATGAATTGCTTCAAAACTTTTAATAGACCATCGTACCTATCCCCAAAACCTAGCACGTGTGGGCATGTTGCCATCGCAACATGGTTTCACGAAAGGACATGTCGTTCCCACGGCATGTTCTAACGAGAGATCATGTCGCTTTGTCAACGTGCACCGACGAGAGGTCATGCCGGATTTTTCCTTGAATTTCTTCAGGAATACCCGTTATGCTGCCCAAATTTCTCCGGAAATTGGGGTTACTCGTTCGTCCCATAAATGCTTCGGTTTTGACTAGGTACTATTGCCTATTATTAATTTTGGACCAATACATTTGGTGTATTTGTGGATGGTGTGTCCCTAAGTTTCCCCAAGGTATAGTGTGCATAAATAAAGGGTTAGCCTTTCCCAACCGTTCTTAGGATTTAAACCACCGATTTATACTTGAAGATGAATAAGATTGTCTGCGCAAGTCTGTCCTTCATTTCCTTCCCTCTCCCAGAATTCTTCCTTTTCCTTCTTTACCTTATAAACCCGCATATACCCCTGCAGCTACGGCGAGTTGGAGTCGATCATCTGTCCCAGGAGCTCGTTTGGTCCGGGTTATCAAAGAAGATCAGGCAATTTCCGAAGTTTTAGTCAGTACAGAATCAAGCATGTCAGGAAATGGAGATGTGTTTCCCGCCCAGCCTGCTGGAGGGTCGGGTTCGTTGAGTCAGCCAAGCTTGAATGATCTGTCTACAGATGAGTTGAGGATGAATCTGGAAGCCGCTTTGACCAGGGAGCGTGAGGCCCGCCTGTCAGCTCAGAATGCCAAAATCCGGGAAGAAGAAGCTCATAACCGCTTTGTTGAGGCCATGAGAGCCCGAGGGATCACAGTGCTCCGCAGAGAAGATGGTTCCTATGAAGAAATTACTGAAGAGGGCAATAATGAAATTGGATCCGTTTCTCCTGTCCAGCTTGCTCCACCCAGTTACAATGCTATGCCTCCTCCCATAAGCTATGTCCCGCACCCCGAGCAAATGTCGTCTCCAGGAGTGATCACGAGTGGCCAAGGAAAATTTCCTCCCCCTTCTTCTCAAGCGTATAACCATATGGCTCAGCAAGGTCCTAGCAAGAGTGGTGGTCATCCAGTGAACTTCCTTGATCTCACTTCCTCTCCGACGCCCAGTGCCCCGATGCCACAGGTTCAGTATGGGTCTCAGTTCCAAGCCAGTTACTCCCAACCTCAGTTCAGTGTGTATCCCGACGGCTATCAGGGTGGTCAGTATAATGTGCAGCCGAATGGTCAGTACCGTCTCTCAGGGAATCACGTTTGCTAAGATAGTATTCCAAGGTATCAGCATTTCCAGACCCAAGGCAGTTTTCCTCAACCCGCGGTGTGTTCCCCCCTTACTCAGCATCTTTATGGTTCTACCCCCTATTCAGCTCCGTCTGTCAGTACAGGATTCTCTTCTCTTGGTCAAATCGGAGGTCAACCAGCGCAGTACAGTTTCCAGAACCCCAGCATGCAGTTCAATGGCTATGATATGTACGGAAACAGAATTCCCAGCTCTGTTAGTTTGTTGGATGGTAACATTAATATCCCCAGTACCCTCGGTCTCCCACCAGCCACCTTGCCCGTTGGGCCCAAATCAGATTTCCCCATACCGTCTTCAACAGTAGCTCCCGCTATTCCCCAGATTCCAGGTTTAACCCCAGAAGTGACGGCCTTATTGAAGCAGATGCAACAGCAAATAGACAGACTGACTGTGGGTTCTAGCGGTCTCAAAGTGGTGGATCCAGCCCAGGTAACGCCTTTGCCTCACAAATTCAAGATTCCAAAAATGGACTTCGATTGTACTGCTTGCCCAAAAATGCATGTGGATACTTACGTAATGACTATGGGAGCGATGGGCTGCACGCCCGAGTTCATGGCATCTCATTTTCATTTGACTTTGAAAGGACCAGCTCTCACATGGTTTCTGGCCCTGAAACAAGAATGCCGCTCTACTTGGAGCCAAATTACGGAGACCTTTTTGGAAAAGTACAGAGGCAACTTAGAATGGCGTACTACTCGGGATGATTTAGTGGGGACCATCCAGAAGGCTGATGAATCAATTACAGAATTTTATAAGCGTTGGAATGCTAAGCTTAATGAGCTGTCGGAGTCCATTCCCCTTCAGGACCAAAAGGACATTTTCTTGTCATGTGTGAAGCCAGTACTCAGGGAAGCCATCGGGAAAGGTTGGTATCCGGATTTGAGAGAAATGGTCGGAATGGGAGCTAGGAGTGAGAATAGATTGTTCAACCAAACCCCGAACGCGAATGCTAGTGGAAACAGTGGTAGTGGAGGTTTCAGATACCGGACAGCAAACCCAGTCCCCGCCGTGGCGCCAAAAGGAAGAGAAATAGTTAAGGATAACATTGTCAACAACCTGCAAGGAGTGGGAAATAATGGTTCCAATGGTGGAAGATTTCAGCTAAGGCCACAGAGAAAGTTTGATGATTTGGGTATGACTACAGAGGAGGTCTACAATGGATTACTCAGGACTGGGATGATAAAGCCGTTGGAGAACTACAGACCTGCCAATCCTAATCTCAATCTGGATACAAGTAAATATTGTCGGTTCCACCAGTTTCCTGGGAACACCACCAATAATTGCTTCTCGCTCAAAAAGATTATCCAAGGGTTGGTAGATGAAAAGAAGATTGAAATGTCCCCCCGTCCTAATGTCGTCAGCAACCCCCTGCCTAACAACACTGTGAATCTCATGGACTTTGGCCAAGACTATTTTGTTAATGTAATAGAATTTGGGGAACCCATGGATGGAAAGGTTAGTGATAATTGTAGTAGGGATGTGACTGATGTAAACTCTTGTTCTGATGAAATGAAAGATAATTTCTGCTATGTTTTGTATCTTGACGATTTGTATGATTTGAATAATACTGTTGATTATGATGATTACGAAGAGAGTTTGATTGCCAACACCATATCTTCCATGGTTCCTAGGGATTCCCCAATCTCTCTAGAGGAACTCAGGATAGCGGCTAATGTGGAGGCCCCATTGTCTATAAATGAGATAAGGCAGGCAGCGTGGCCATACAGAACTCGTCCTGTCCCGATTTTGCTAGCAGAACTCAAGGAGGCCAGTAAAGATTTTATGGTTGAGAAAGATCAGGAAGTTAATTTGCTGACTAGATGTGGAAGAATGTTGGGAACCAGTGAGACAGATCCCTCCGGGAAAGGTAAAGCAGTTGCAGTGGCGCGTCCCCAATCCTCTCAGAATCCATACAAACCGGCAGGAGATGAAGAAGTCCAGGAAGATCCAATTTTGACGCAGCTGAAGAAAACACAAGCCGATATCTCCTTATGGTCTCTACTTACATCCTCCTACCCTCATAAGCTGAAGTTAGAAGAGGCCCTGGCCAAAACGAAAGTGTCTGTCAATGCCACCCCGGACAAAGCCTGTCAGTTAATCGGGACTGCACAGTATGGAAACATTATTACTTTCACGGATCTTGACCTGCCTGCTTATGGTGCGAAGCATAACGAATCTCTACACATCACAGTACCCCTGGAAGGACGGCGGATTCCCCACGTGTTGGTAGATAATGGGTCAGCTATGAATGTGCTCCCTGCTAAAATGATGAGTATGTTGGACATTAATGCACAAAACCTTAAACCATCCAATCAAACCATAAAGGCTTACGATTCCACATCCCGGGCAGTGTTGGGAATAGTCTCTCTGAATTTGATGTTTGGGGGCAAAGAAATGGTGGTAGACTTTCAAGTTATCGATATTCCGATCACATTCTCAGCATTACTGGGTAAACCCTGGATTCATGAGATTGGAGCGGTAGCTTCCACTCTTCACCAGTGTTTAAAATTTGTGCAAGATGGAGTGCTGAAAACCATCTATGGTGATAGCGTTACAATTGGGGAAACCAGTACCAACACCGTACCAGTAATGGAAATTAAGCTCGACCAGGAAAACCCTATGCTCAGTGGATTCATAATTGAGAAACCTAAAGGGCAGGTCTGCACCATAGATTTGACGACGTCTTCAGACAAGTTTCCCCCTGTGTTGAAAATGCTGAGAGGTATGAGTTACATCCCTGGTCTGGGGCTGGGAAAATGCCAACAGGGACCGTGTCAGCTTGTGATACCAGAAGCCAAGAGGAATAGGCGAGGCCTAGGGTATGTAATGACAAAGGAAGATAAAGCGTACGATAAGACTGAAGCGTTTAAAGAAAAGATGGCCTCAGCTGTTAGAAGGAGGTACAAAAGGCCTGAAATGCGCCCGTACAGTTGGTCCTTGAACCAACACTTTGTCAAGGATGATGGAGAAATGTTTGTTTGCCCAGAGCCGATGTTGAGGCAAATGGAAGAAAGAATGAGAACGATTCGGAAGTTTGCCAATAGCCAAAATCCGGTGAAGGAAATGTTTGATAACTTGCCTAAAAGGCCAGGTGTGACCGCTACTTACGAGAACAGTTACCATCCCTGGGGACCTGATTATGTGAACCAGAATCTGTTGTGCACAAAATCTGTGGGTTGGACCCTTTAGATATTGATGTTGAGTTGACAGAATTGTTTGAGAATCAGGGGCTGACTGAACCCGAAGTTGGCGTACCTACAGAGAAGTTTCCTGCAGAAGGGTTTGTTCTTGTTGAAGATCTCGGAGATTTGATTGACCTTTACTCTGATAGTGAGGTGATAGCTATGCTGGATTTTGAGAAGGGACCAGTTGCAGACCTGAATAGTTTGAAGACCATCACAGAGGAGCCGCTACAGAACTGGACTTCATTTCGGGGGACGGTTGCAGACAGGGAGACTATGATTGGAAAGCTCGGGCTCAAACCTCATCCTTGTCCATCCAAGTCTAAATTTGTTCCCCGTGTCCTGAGTCAGTCCCCATAATCCCTTGTGATTGAATTTGAGTCCTCCGATCGGTCCGATGTCCTCACGACAGAAGACCGTCTTCGAGTTGTAAACACTGTTTTTCCCTATGCCTTGAATAAAATGGTCGACCTTTCTGAGTATCCTGTGATTGCCAATCTAACAATTGAACGCTTAACTAAAGTTAATCATCAAGATTTAAGAATAATTAAGCCAGATTCAATTGAAGATAATGCAGACTTAATAAATGAACAATTTTTAGAATATAATTCAAAGCAGGTTCGCGAGCAAAAGGAAAGTCGGGCCCAAGCTGCCGATGAGGTATTGACGACAGTGAACCTGGGAACAGCCGAAGAACCCAAAGAAACACAGATTGGTAATTTCTTCTCCGGAGATGAACGGGTTGCCCTGGTTGAATTGCTTAAAGAATATGTGGACGTCTTTCCTTGGTCTTACAAGGATATGCCCGGTCTGGATTCATCTATCGTAGAGCATCAGATCCCCCTAAATCCAGAAATTAAGCCGATCAAGCAGAAGTTGAGACGAATCAAGCCCGAGTGGTCCTTGCAGGTGAAAGAAGAGATTGAGAAACTCTTACGGGTAGGCTTCATCAAAGTAATTGAATATCCAACCTGGTTGGCGAACATAGTCACGGTTACAAAAGCGAATGGCAAAGTCCGGGTTTGCGTAGACTTCCGGGATCTTAATAAGGCTAGTCCCAAAGATGACTTCCCTTTACCTAACATTGATATGCTGGTAGATGCAACTGCGAACTACGAGGTCAAATCTTTCGTTGATGGCTTTGCGGGTTATAACCAGATTAAAATGGCTGAGGAATATCAAGACAAGACAACATTTACAACTCCATAGGGTACGTATTGTTACACTGTGATGCCATTCGGGTTGAAGAATGCTGGGGCTACCTACCAGAGGGCCGTCACCACCCTGTTTCACGACATGATCCACAAGGAGATTGAAGTGTAAGTGGACGATATGATTATTCACTCAAAAGGGTCGGACGGGCAGCACTTCAAGGATTTAAGGAAGTTCTTCAACAGACTTCGGGAACATTCTATGAGGCTAAATCCCGCCAAGTGTACTTTTGGGGTTATCCGGGGTAAAGTCTTGGGCTACATGGTCACAGAGAGAGGCATCGAAGTAGACCCCAGAAAGGTCAAAGCGATTGTCGAGATGAAGCCACCCAGAACTGTCTCCGAAGTGAAAGGTTTCATGGGTCGTCTGCAGTACATCAGCAGATTCATCAACCAGCTGACCTCTATATGTGAGCCAATCTTTAAGTTATTGAAGAAGAATCAGGAAGTGGTTTGGGATGAGGAATGTCAATTGGCTTTCAAGAGAATCAAAGCTTACCTTGTTAATCCTCCTATCCTTTGCCCACCGCACAAGAGCAAGCCTTTACTTCTATATCTGACGGTCACAGACACAGCTATTGGAGCCATGCTAGCGCAAGAGAAGAAAGACTCCAAGGTCGAGAATGCGATATATTTTGTCAGTCGTAAATTCCAAGGTAGCGAGTTGAATTACTCTGCCCTTGAAAAGACATGCGCAGCTCTGGTTTGGGTAGTTGGGAAGCTGAAGCACTATATGCTATCCCACACAGTGCACTTGGTCTCCAAGATGGACCCGATCAGATACCTGTTCCAAGGCGACAGAGGCAACATCTCCACCCGATTGGCAAAATGGACTTTCTTCTTAGCTGAGTTTGATATCAAATATGTGATCCGGAAGTCAATCAAGGGACAAGCTCTGGCAGACCAATTGGCTGATTTCCCCAGTACAGAATCCCGAGGGCCGGATCTCCAGTTTCCAGATGAAGGGATTCTCGTTATAGAAAACGGAAACCGATGGCAGTTATTCTTTGATGGAGCGGCGAACAAAAGAGGAAATGGTATCGGGATGGTGCTGGTAGACCCGAATGATATGCATACCCCTATTGCTATCAAGTTGAATTTCTCGGTTACCAGCAATGTGGCCGAGTACGAAGCTTGTATAGTCGGTCTAGAAGCTGCCCTTGAGCGACATGTGGAAGAATTGGAAGTGTTCGGTGATTCCCAATTGATAATCAATCAGGCCGCTAACAGATGGAAAACCTCAGATCCATGCCTTCAGAAGTATCACACTTACATTGCAGAGCTCGTTGGCCAGTTCAAGGAAGTGTCATTCCAATTCCTGCCACGAGACAAGAACAGATTTGCCGATGCCCTAGCTACTCTGGCCTCCTTGGTAGAGATCCCAGAAGGAAAGTCAATTAAACCATTCAGGGTCGGTAGGCGAGAAAATCCTGCATACTGCTGTGAAATAGAGGTCGAAACCGTCAATGAGCCGTGGTACAGTCAGATTTTCCAATACCTCAAGCATGGTGAAGCATCTCTCCCCGCCGGTGAAGAAGGAGACCCAAAAGGGATTCATGCCAAGAGTCTGCAGGCTTTGAAAAGGCTATCGGCTCAGTACGTCATATTCGGCAATGAATTGTGGAAGAAAAGGGAAGGTTGACCCCTCCTGCTCTGCGTTAGCAAAGAAAAGGCTCAGAAAGTAATGGAAGATGTTCACAATGGCGCCTGTGGACCTCATATGAACGCTCGATCTCTCATGCATAGCATCATCAGGCTGGGCTACTTCTGGATTACTATGGAAACTGATTGTATTCAATTTGTGCGAACCTGTGACAAATGCCAACGATTTTCCAATCTGAACCATATCCCTCCTCATGATCTATACTGCATGACAACTCCCTGGCCTTTCGCGACATGGGGAATTGACGTCATTGGGAAGATAACTCCGTCTGGGAGTAATGGGCACTCATTTGTATTGGTTGCCGTGGATTACTTCACAAAGTGGGTAGAAGCTGCATCTTACAAAGTGCTCACAACCAAGAAAGTGGCCCGCTTCATAAAGGAACAGATTTTCTGCCGCTACGGAGTCCCTAATGAGATTATTTCTGACAATGGAACCCATTTTGAGGGAGAAGCTGATCGCCTGCTTACGGAATACAGGGTCAAACGTCACAAGTCTTCGCCATACAGACCGCAGACAAATGGTGCTGTCGAGGCCGCCAATAAGAATTTGGAGAGGATCATAAAGAAGATGGCCGAGCGAGGAAGGGATTGGCCAGAAAAGCTGCATTTAGCATTGTGGGGCTACCGCACTTCAATTCGGACTGCTACCGGTGCAACCCCTTATGCTTTAACCTATGGAATGGAGGCTGTTATGCCCATTGAGCTAGAGATTCCATCCCTTCGGGTGTTGCTTGAGAATGAGGTAAATGAGATTGATTGGCTCCAATCGGGCATATCAGAAAAGAATGGCCCGTGCCTTTGACAAGAAAGTGAAACCCAGAGACATCAAGGTTGGTGAGTTAGTTCTCAAGATGAAGCCTGCAAATCAGAGTAGTGCATTGGGTAAGTGGGCACCTGTTTGGGTTGGACCGTTCCTAGTCAAGAAGATATTCTCCGGAGGAGCAATGCAGCTAGCGGATCTGGATGGTAACCCATTTTTGCACCCCGTCAACGGAGACAAGTTGCGGCGGTATTATGTGTAATTGAGTCTTTCTCCCCTCTGTAAATAAAATAAAAAAAAAAGAAATAAAAATAAAGGCGCAACAAAATTGTCCCAGATGAGACTGAAAACCTCTCAAAAGGCAGTCCATGCAAAAACAAGGGACGCGTCAGGTGCTAAAAGAATATACCCAGCTAGACTGAAAACCCTAAAAAGGGCGGTCTAGGTAAAAGACAGGGTTGCACCATGCCCCCCTTCTGTCTTCCCCTTTCTTAAACACAAAGTTGATTGAGTCGAACTACGGAGACCTGAGCCCCTAGTTCTCTTACAAAAGGGGAACATAGGTAACCACTTGTGGTTCGGTCTAAAAATGCTGCAAAATCTTATGCCTTGCTAAAATGTGTTTTGATTACAGTTCCAAGGTTTTTCAAAGGTTCATTTGGAGTTAATACTCTTTTTGATGAGTTCAAGCACGACCTACTTTTGACTCAAATAACTTGCTGCGAATAAAAGGAATAAAATTTCAAACATCCATTTTGTCTGCATTAAGGTAATCAAGGGATACTCAATTTCTGTTCAAATAAATCTCTTTCCCAAAAGTACAAACAAAAGAAAAATAAAGAGTCTTCTATCTCTCAGAAAGGTGTCTAGATGTTTGTTCCCGCTCCCAAACTCGTACCTCTGTCTTTCCTCTTCCTTGGTCCCCGGGAGGTCTTTGGCTTAGGAATGTCGAATAGGTCAGTTTGAGCCCGTCCCAATTCAGGAATAACGCGCGCCGGTGGTTCAATCAGACCAGTCTCCCTCAAAGCAACCCTGGCAGCTCTCTCTTGTCGCAAGGCCTCTCTGCGTGCATTCACCTCTGGATCATCCCTCAGAGCAGCTCTCCGAATTTCTTGCCTCCGGTAATCCTCAGCAACATCGCCGGTGATATTGTCTGGATTCCCTCGGGCCTCTGCATCTCGGAAAGATCGGCTGGATGAGTAGTCAGCTCCTAAATATCCCTGACGGCGAGCCTCTATAGCAAGCTGTACGGGACCCTGCTGCTCTTCATACCAAATCAGGTACTCTGTGGTTAAAAATGTAAATCCTTTCGCCTGACGAAGGAGTGTCCGTGTGGGAAAGAAGCCCTCCAAGAAGGATTTATTGAAGAATTGCACAGTCTGGGGCTCGGTCATGATCATTGGAGTAGCATCAGTCATCAACCTGTCTCTCAAATCCCGGATAATTTGCTGAGGGTATCTATATTGCCTGCTCACCAGTGATGGGATACAGAAAGAAGACACGTGCAAGCCTGGCAGTCTGACCACCATTGACCCCTCCTGAATGTCCCTCATAGTATGTAACTTCCACGCCGGAATCCAAAAATTCGGATCAACCGTCCTGTATCGCGCCAATCTAATCTGCCAGCTATCAGCGGCCGCACCTCTTAGCACTCTACGTTGTCCAGTCATCCAGGGAATAGCTGTCTGACCCTCCGGAAGGGGCATTATCAGGCGCAGTCGCTCAAAAAGCCATAAAGATAGCAAACCGGGGCTACCCGCACCCATGAAGTCTGATCCCCTCGCTAGCCTGTCAATGCCATGATAAGTCTCAGCCAGCAACAGTGGTACAATGTCCATCTCCCCTTGGCCGGATCGAAATTGACGAAAATCTACGCCTCGAGTACCCCTAAGTTGTCTGACAATCTCCAACAACATACCTGGACAGACTCCGATGTACTTGCAGAAATAATGAGCCGATAAGGTGAGCAGCATGAATATGTCCAAAGATGTGGAAAGATCGAACAGCTCAGGATTGGATAAGCGCAACCTGGCTACCCGAGTCAAATCTATGAGCCCACCATCCAGAATAATAGATGACACCTGATCTGCAGTCAAGCCCAAGAAATCTGATAGTTGCTCTGTGATTGATCGTCTGTCCCGTGGAAATGCTACGATCGTCGACCCCCTCAAGCCGGTTAATGCTCTAAAATCCTCCATGGTTGGTGTCAAATCGTTATACGATAGAGTGAAGACATGTCGCTCCAAATCCCAAAAGCAAGATGCAGCTCGGAGCAATTCCCAATCGATTCTCCAGTCCTTCAGAGACCAGATGCTGGGCATGCCATACCTCATATCAATGAGCTTTCTATGTTGTTTCTGGTGAAGATGAGTGATTTCAATAAAATCTTGACGAAATTGACGTTCCCGGGAAGTAATTTCTTCATTATAGTGTTCCATTGCAGCTAAAAACTCCAATCTTGGCTAGAGAAGCCAATCAATTTTCAAACTGGGTTGTGGAAGAGACAGTTTTTTCTGCAAAGTGAACTCGAAGCTGGCTTAAAAGGGGATATGTTATGAACTTCCTCGAGCCGTGCGACACAACTCGCCATACTTGTCTGGGATGTCGGGCGACACTTCTGGCCCTCACCAAGCACCAGCCATAAGATTCCCAACTCGCCGTCGCTGCCATACACATACCCATGAATGTGCTATCCTAAAATATACAACGCTCGGGAGAGGACACATTTTATCACATGTACCGCTCTACACACCCTAGCCGACGCGATTTCATCACCTCAAATCCCTCATAGCTTATCAGTCAAGATGATCATTTTTTCCTGTCTAACCATCGTCCTGTCCCTTGAATAGAAAGACTCGCGCAAATAAGCTAATATAGTTTAATTTTTTACTAACAAGGGGTATCATGATCAAAGTTTATTTAGAAATGTTGCGTTCCCCACAGAGTACAATTAAGCACATTCGAATCTTGGGGACTGTACCTCAATCAAAAGTTGAAACAAAAGAAGTGCAAATCCAACGATTTTTCAGAAAATGTTCATCAAAATTATCAGCCCCGTTGCCAAAGTACCAGCAAATTCTGTTGTTCCCCGATAATTCAACAAGCAAGATTCTTACCGAACAGAGGTCGATGATTCCAAAGTCAGCCAAGAGTCAATGAAGGCCATACCAAGATAAAACAACAAATCGTCAACAACAGCAGTGCGAATCCTCGGCAGTTATATCTATCCCCAGCAGAACCAATGGTAGCCTCAGTCCCTCCGGCGGCTACAACTTCCCAACAATCGTCAGCAACAGTAGCCTCAGTCCCTCTGGCAGCTACAGGTAAGCACAGCACAGGTATGAAAACATGTCTCATCCAAATGGTCAAATCATTATGTCTGGTATACTCGAAAAATCGCTCCCTTCAGTTCATTTCGTTCATTGGGTTAAGACGCCTCCTAACAGTCTTCTATCGGGTTAAGACGCCTCCTAATAGTCTTCTATCGGGTTAAGATGCCTCCTAACAGTCTTTTATCGGGTCAGACACCTCCTAATGGTCTAATCGGGTCAGACACCTCCTAATGGTCTAATCGGGTCAGACACCTCCTAATGGTCTATTCGGGTCAAGGCGCCTCCTAACAGTCTTCCATCGGGTCAGACACCTCCTAATGGTCTCCTTCGAATCCTCTGAACTACGATTTGGCTTGATTCCCTCCCCGGGATACGTAGGAATCCTTTCTTAAAAAAGGTCCACCCATCCGATTGTCTAAGTCATCGTCCAGCCCTCCGCCTTATCCCCAGTCGCTCATTGGGATTGGGTCCTTTTATCGACAACCTCACTTCTTCCATAAGTGACGTTGCCTAGGGGCTCTGTGAGTACGCCAATCCAATTCGCGATCCTTTAAAGGTGCTTTTAATGTAATAAAATTGCACTAAGGGCGTTTTTGTAAATTCCCGGTCAATTCCAAGTCTTCTGGAAACTTATATTAAAAGTTCTTATGAAGGAAGTACTTGTGAGTGATTTTTCCATATAAAAAGGACCTATCAGGAATTATCAGCTTTGGACCTATTTGGAATTATCACAGAAGGTTCTAGAATCAGTTATTTATGCCAAAAACGGTTATATGGCTGGATAGGTCGTGCGGCACATTTGACCATGGAAAAACGAAACGAATGGCCGTGCGACACAAGTGTCCTCGTCCATGCAGCCTATAAATTGGACCCTCCCCCTCTCATATCAGGATCCTTTTCCAAGACCCTAAAGTCACTCTGCCGAATTATTGATAGAAAACCCTCTCTCTCTCCTCAAACCACACCAAAACCCCTCCAATTCCATCCTCCCTTCACCCAAACCATAAACCCATCTTCACATAATCCACCTTCCTTTGAAGATCTGAAGAGGAGCAGCCAATTTGTGTTCATTTGCACTCTCCAGTAGCTGAATTGAAGGCTTCCACACCTAATTTGGTGTAGAAGTAGAGGACTACAAGGGTAACGAATTTCTTCACCTTCCTTTATCATTTTACTTGTTCATTTTAAATTGTTCTCTTCTCCACTTGATAACCAAGATCCATTTGCCTTAGATTATCAAGTGGCAACTGCCATATCTCTATTTAATTGCTATTGTTTGGTTTAATCGTATATTGGTGTTGTGATTGCATCTCCCTTGGTTGCTTGGTGCTCAAGGGAGTGTGGATCTCCCATATCCATGCTCCCTTGGGTAATTTGTTATTAATTCGTGTTAATATTAGTTGACTTGGTGTGCTTACTAGATCTGAATTGCTTCCTGTTGATTTCTGGTTTGAAATTGTGAGGTTCCTGCAGATGGTCTACTTATGCCAGGCGACACAAGTGACTCATCAAGTCCTGTGTCACGCGACACAAGTGGCCTATCTGCAGAGAGTCATTCTTAGTTGTAAGTTTGTTCTTCCCCTTTCCCCTTTGTTTGTCACTCATATTAGGGTATGGATCTTTCATATTCATATCCAGTTTGAAGTGATTAGATAGATCTACTTC
Source organism: Adenophora triphylla var. japonica (assembly GCA_022495995.1). Lineage (NCBI taxonomy): Eukaryota > Viridiplantae > Streptophyta > Magnoliopsida > Asterales > Campanulaceae > Adenophora > Adenophora triphylla. Next base: position 486,682 of record JAFEMH010000297.1, on the reverse strand, counting down.
CCTTGTTTTCAATAATGTAAAATCTCTGCAAAGTGACCTGTAGTGTCACGCGAAACAAGTGACTTCTCTGGTCCTGTGTCACGCGACACAACAAGCCTATGCAGTAGGTTCATTTTAGTTGTAAGTCCTGTTCATTCCTCTTGTAATATGGGATGTAGCCTCCCATAGTCAATGGCTTACAAGTTGTTTCTTCCTCCTTTTGAGCAATAAAACAAAGTACTTCTATGCATTCCATACATATCTTGTCATACACACTAGCACACACGTTTGAATGAATTAAATGTTGAACGTTAGAAAGACTCGTCTACGGACGAGGCTTGTTGGGTGAACTCTCGGTTCTTCCCAACACGTAACCTGACCCCCGAACCCAATTTCTCTGTCAAAAAAGGTTTTCAATGTTTCCTCTTAAAAATGGCGTGGCGACTCCTTTTTATCAAAAATTTCGGGCGAGCGCACATTCACCTTCCGATTAAGTTTCCGGCAATTCCTCGGACTTTCCTAAAGTTCAAGGGCAATTTGGGAACTTTCCCAAACCTTCCGAGGGGTGAAGGACTTGTTAAGAATTAAAATTCCACGTAGTCCCTCGCTGGAAAGAGCTTCAAGAATGCCACCTTGCATGATTCTAGAAACAGGCTGAGTCACTAATGGATAAGACCGCACGACTTCATTAGCCAAGGGTTACAGCCGCACGGCTTCATTAGGAAGCACAAATCTGCCTATAAATAGAGGCCTCCTCTATTAATTTTAGGGGAGGATTTTTGCACTGTTACTCTGCCAAAATAGAACCACGAGTTTCCAGAAAGCTGAAACCTCTCCAAATCACATCCCTCCTCTCCAAAATCCCTCCAAAGTTGCTCCTTCCTTAGGAAACCTTCAAGGGAGATAGAGGGACACCACCATTGATAACCTCTCCTCCTCTTCTCTTTAAAATATATTTTTTATTCTAGTTATATTGCTCCTTGTCATTTATATTGCTATTTTCTTGCTTTATATGTGATTTCTTGCCATAAAGATCAAGTCTTTATTATGTAGATCATAATACCCCCCCATTCCCCTATCACATAGGATTCATGGAGGATCCATCTCAAGGATGAACAATAAGACCATAAATGGCTTGTTCTAGGGTGGATCTCTCACATGATGATGTGAAAATGTCATCTTTTCAATATAAAAATGCCATCTTTACATTAAAAATGTCATCTTTACTCATATAAATGTCATCCCCTTCCCATAGACCTTGCTTCCAAGGATTGTCCACCTAAATGGTTCTTAAAGAACATAGGAAAGTCATAAAGGTCCTCCCTTTACATTCCTAGTCCTAGCTTGCATAGTGTTCTTTACACATGTTTGCATAAAAATGTCATCTTTACATTAAAAATGTCATTTTTACTTTAGAATGCATTCCCCCATGTCCCTCATGGTTGGATCTCTCTCCAAGGATTGCCTAGTGACCTTCTTAAGGCACAAAAAGGCATGGGATGAGTATAAAGATCCAATCGTTATACCCCTCCCCTTTGTCCCTTTTGGTACTTGAAGCATCTCTTGGGGCGTAATGGTGTAAAGGTCATATCTTTACATCGTTTCCTCCATATATAGATGCCATAGTCGGAAATCCCTTTAGAAATGGATGAACCTAAGCCCCACATCTCCAACCATCACTTGAGACGAGCAAAAATGTCCCTATCAAGCTCAAATGGGGATTCTGAGGCTACCGTAGACACTGGAGGGGTAAGAAGATCCCGTGCCATGATGGAAAGTATAGGATAAACACTTTGGTGTGCTTTCTACCATTGGAGGATATCTAGGTCCTCAAAACTTGAATCGGAGGGGGGGGTAGTAGGTACTGGACAAGTATTGGACCAACTCATTAACTCCTTCCATTGAAGGTCTTCCACTTCCACTTCCACTACGTCCACCCAATCCCTTCTTAAGGAAACCCCAACCATATTTTGGCAACTTTGATTTTCCCTTTCCACTTGTATCGGCCCTTTCTTCATGGTTTGAAAGCTTTGCATTGTAATAAGAATACAAGCGGAATAAGAGGGTTTCAACTTCTTCATGTTTCTCCTTCGTCACTTTTTCTGCTTGAATGGGGGAAATATTTGGTCTCATGTTTTCATAAAAAGCAAAGAGAAAACTCCACATGTTAGTATGCTTGATCCTCGGATCCATCGCCGTCGCCATTAAGGAAAGTAGAGGGGAATCGGTGTACTTAGAAAATTTCTTTTCCATATCCACAACGGCATCTGCAAATATATTATGATTTCTATTGTTCACAATGAGAACACTTAGGCCATAAAGCTCACGACATAAGAGATGACTTGTGGGATAGTACGTTTCGGAAAGTACTTCGGTTGCCCTATAGAAAGGCTTAAGCAATTCTATGAGTTGTGTTGCTATATCCCAATCATCAATAGTAACCTGACGGTCAACTTGATAGATGTCAAAATATTCAGTGATCACCACCCTATACTCGAGTGCACTCTCCAACATTGTATAGGTCGAGTCCCACATGATATCTTAGGTTGTTTTGGGCTTCAAGAACTTCTTCCCCGCAGCATGACACATCTCTATATAATTGACTAGCCTTTGTCCACTCCCCTTTATGGTTATACAAGCTTGGTTAATGTTGTTTGTGGTGTAGCGTAGGGACTTAAGCAAGTCTTGAACACATAGGCTGAGAATGTGGCAATCACACCTAACATGAAACAACTTGCCTTCTACGGGAGAAGTAAGGGATTGAATCATCAATGAGGCAGTACTGGTGTTATAGGTGGCGTTATCATATGAGCATGAGAAAATTTTATTCGTGATAACATACTCACCCAAAACATTGAAAATGTGATATGTGCATTGCCTAGCTGTATGAGGATATTATTGGGTTTTACGGGTCCATGCGCAACGGAATTAAGCATTAAAAACATAAAACCCAAGAAGCCCTAGGATCTGTTCTATACAATTAATTTAAATTCTTATGAGATAGAATTAAACCAACCTCGAACGCTTTCCGTTCTTGAGCTATCGAACGATTTAATTGTGTGATATTGAATCACAAACTTCGTTCTTCAACTTGCTTGAACTCTAGGCCTTGATCGATGAACGAGCGAAGACCCTCTTTCGGTATCCACACCTTTGAATGAATTCAAGAACAACTTCTTGATGATTGCTAGATCTAAAACCTTGAAGAATATTGAGAGTATTTGATTGTGAATTTTTCTTGAAAATTTCGGCTAGAGAATTAGGTCTGACAGACCCCTTGTATTTATACTACAATGGTAAGAATACGTCTCCTAATCGTATTAGGAGAGACAGGCTGTCAAACCGCGTACGGGCTTATTATGTCGCGCGGTATATTAAGCCATTGGCTTAATATGTCGTGCGGTATATTAAGCCATTGGCTTAATATGTCGCGTGACATATGTAGCCAGATACTGAGACTCTCAATCATTCTTCCTCCGGTTTAACCAATTCATTCTAGTTGTGTGTGACCCAATAGGATTACATTATGTTGGCAATGAGTTCGATCATATCGAACCTCATAAGACATAAGCGGACTCTAGCAAGCCATTATGTCTACCCAAATAATGTAACGTAAGAGTTCACGTTTCCATTGGTGTACTTCCATTTCTCCCTTTGTCTCACGATGTTATATTGAACACAAGTCATGGTCCTCGTCAACTTGTTATTGTTCAATGCTTTCTCGATTCTTGAGTATAATGATAATTCCAATCATATTGGGGTACGGCCATACACTTTCATCATTATCACTCATCGAGGGGCCCGAGCAAAACATCTCTCTTACGAGGGACAAATTCCTTCTTGACTTACCAACCTTCCCATCACGAATCCGATCATGCCAAAGATAGTCTTTATAGATATCATGTTAAGATATCGTTTGACTAAAATCAAACATGACTTTCATCATATGTAAGGTCATGATAATCTCAGGTCTAGGGACTAAATGAAGTAACCGTATGAGATTTAATTATGACATTTGACCATGACATAAATCTCATGCGGGTCATGTCCAGTCACTTGTTCTCTAACAAGTACCCATAATTTCAATGTGCATCTCTATGCATATAATCATCACATGATTATCCATTGACAATTATACTAATTATTCTCTTAATAATTAGGGACGGAGATTATTATAAACTAATATACAAAACATATAATAATCAAATGATAAACATCTCATATAATAATAAATAATGTCAACACATAAGTCTATCAATCATAGGCCTAGGGCATAACACCAACAGTCTCCCACTTGCACTAGGCCCAATCTACCATGTATCGAATACCCATGGACCTAACATGACCATCATGTTTAGCTTGCGGGAGAGCCTTAGTTAATGGGTCCGCCACGTTGTCATCAGTGTCTACTCTGCATATCTTAACGTCTTCCCTTTCACATATCTCACGGATAATGTGGAAACGTCGAAGTATGTGTTTGGATCTCTGGTGTGATCTTGGTTCCTTTGCTTGTGCAATGGCACCATTGTTATCACAGTAAAGTTCAATAGGGTCTCTAATGCTTGGAACGACTTCCAAATCACTAATGAACTTCTTGATCCAAAGCGCTTCCTTAGCTGCATCGGATGCCGCTATGTACTCGGCTTCGGTTGTAGAATCGGCGACGGTACTTTGCTTGGAACTTTTCCAACTCACGGTGCCTCCATTAAGCGTAAACAAAAATCCAGTGCGATACGAAATCATCTTTATCGGTTTGGAAGCTAGCATCTGTGTAGCCTTTGACTACAAGATCTTCTTCCATTCCTCCAAAGACCAAGAATACATCCTTAGTTCTTCGTAAGTACTTAAGGATATTCTTGACTGCTATCCAATGTGGTTCGCCGGGATCCGATTGGTACCTACTCGTCATGCTTAGAGCACACGAGACATCGGGTCTAGTACATAACATAGCATACATGATAGACCCAATTGCCGAAGCATATGGAATACCATTCATTCTCTTTCGCTCATCATTAGTCTTAGGACTTTGATTCTTGCTAAGAGATATACCATGCAACATTGGCAAGTTTCCTCTTTTAGAATTTTCCATTTGGAATCTTCTAAGGACTTTGTCAATGTAAGTACTTTGACTTAAACCAATCATCCTCTTGGATCTATCTCTATAGATCTTGATACCAAGGATATATGCGGCTTCGCCCATATCTTTCATTGAAAAGCACTTTCCTAACCAAGACTTGACAGTCTGTAGTGCAGGAACGTCATTTCCAATGAGTAAGATATCATCGACATACAACACTAAAAATAGTGCTATGCTCCCACTAATTTTCTTGTATACACAAGGTTCATCTTCGTTTTTGATAAAGCCAAACTCCTTGATTGCTTCATCAAAACGTAGATTCCAACTCTTAGAAGCTTGCTTCAATCCATAAATGGATTTCTGCAACTTACACACCTTGTTAGAATTTTCTGGATTGACAAAACATTCAGGTTGTATCATGTATACATCCTCAAGTAACTTCCCATTAAGGAAAGCTGTTTTGACATCCATTTGCCATATCTCATAGTCATAATATGCGGCTATGGCAAGTAAAATTTTAATAGACTTAAGCATAGCTACAGGCGAGAAGGTTTCATCATAGTCTATGCCATGAATCTGCCTATATCCCTTAGCTACTAGCCTAGCCTTATAGGTGTGCACCTTCCCATCCATGTCGGTCTTCTTCTTGAAGACCCATTTCACCCTATGGTTTTTACACCTTCGGGTGGATCAATCATGTTCCAAACTTGATTATCAGCCATGGATTGTAATTCGGATTTCATGGCCTCTTGCCATTTTTCCGAATCAGGAGCGGACATCGCTTCTGGATAGCAAGTGGGTTCATCATTTTCGATTAACTCCACTTCATCACTTTCCGTAACGAGAAATCCATATCTCTCGGGTTCGGATCGTGATACCACTTCGGCGAAGAACTTTTGCATCTTGAACCGGTTCCACAACGGTTTGTGAACTAGGTTCAGTTTCTACCATTGGTTCAATGTTGTTTTCGGGTTCTCGAATTTCTTCGAGATCTATTTTACTCCCACTGGTTCCTCTACGAAGAAACTCCTTTTCTAAGAAAGTACCATTTCGAGCAACAAATACTTTGTTCTCGTTTCGGTTGTAGAAATAGTATCCTTTGGTTTCCTTAGGATATCCCACGAAAACACATTTATCAGATTTAGGTGCTAGCTTGTTGGAAGTTAACTTCTTGACATATGCATCGCAATCCCAAATCTTCATGAAAGACAAACTAGGTTTTCTTCCATGCCACATCTCATATGGGGTCTTTTGAACCGATTTGGTAGGAACTCTGTTTATAGTGAAAGCAGCAGTTTCTAGTGCATGTCCCCAAAAGGATAAAGGAAGCTCAACTTGACTCATCATAGAACGAACCATGTCCAACAAAGTTCTATTCCTCCTTTCAGACACACCATTCCATTGTGGTGTTCCGGGTGGAGAGAGTTCTGAAACGATTCCACAACTCTTAAGATGACTGTCAAATTCTTGGCTCAAATATTCACCACCTCGATCGGATCGAAGTACCTTAATAGTTTTGCCAAGTTGATTTTGCACCTCATTTTGAAATATTCGAAATATTTCAAACGATTCACTTTTATGTTTCATTAGATAAACATATCCAAATCTACTATAATCATCAGTGAATGTTATGAAGTACCGAAATCCTCCCCTAGCATCGCTACTCATAGGCCCACATACATCGGTATGTATGAGTCCTAATAAGTCGCCCGCCCTTTCACCGGTTTTGGTAAATGGGTCCTTGGTCATCTTGCCAAGTAAACAAGATTCGCATGTCTCATAAGATTCATAATCATGTGAGTCTAAAAATCCATCTTTGTGGAGTTTAGAAATGCGTTTCTCGTTTATATGGCCAAGACGACAATGCCATAAGTAAGTGTGGTTTACATCATTGGGTTTAGATCTCTTGTTAATGTTATAGACATCATTATCACGATTTTCAACATCAAGAATATAAAGGCCATTGAATGAAACAGCAGTACAATAATGCATTTCACTCTTGTAAATAGAAAATTTCTTATCACATATAAGAAAATTAAAACCTTCATTATCCAAACATGAAATCGAAATAATATTCCTACTTAAAGCTGGAACGTAATAACAATTGTTCAAAACAAGTATTAGCCCACTAGGTAAAGTAACTTCATAAGTTCCTACGGCTAATGCAGCAACTCTTGCTCCATTCCCCACACGTAGGTCCACTTCACCTTCCTTAAGCATCCTTATGTTCTTTAGACCCTGCACATTTAAACAAATGTGAGTTCCACATCCGGTATCCAATACCCAAGAACTAGAAGTAGATAGGAATATATCTATAACAAAGATACCTGAAGTTGAAGCAACTCCTTTGCTCTTCTTCAGTGCTTCCTTGTATTTTGCGCAGTTTCTCCTCCAATGTCCAATCTCATTTCAATGGAAGCAGATTGCATCCTCTTGGGACTTAGGCTTAGCCTCTTTAGGCTTGGAAGCCTCTTTGGGCTTGGCAACCTTTGCCTTAGGATTAGCAACCTTTGCCTTTCCTTTACCCTTGAACCATTTCCCCTTGTTAACCATTAGCACTTGATCGGTTTTCTTCTCGACAATATTGGTTTCCGCAGTGTTCAACATTTGAACTAACTCGGAAAGGTTTTTATTCATTCCACCCATGTTATAGTGCATTATGAAATGACTAAAACTTTTAGGTAATGAATTCAATATTATGTCGGTAGCCAACTCTTGGCTAATTGAAAAACCGAGCCTTTCAAGATGCTCAATGTGGCCCTTCAACTTGAGAGCATGGGGACCAACAGCTTGTCCTTCACTCATCTTGCATGAGGTCAAGACAGCAAGTGTGTTGTACCTTTCTTGCCTAACTTGAACTTGGAACATTTCCATCAGCCGATTGTTTAAGTCGACTGTCCCAAGTGCTCAAGATCTTTTTGAAGGTTCTTGCACATGGCGGAGAGCATAAGGCAACCAACATCTGTAGAATCACGCTTGTGCTTCAGATATTGTTCCCTTATAGCCCTAGCAGCATTGGCAGCAGGTTCAGGTGGAATAGGTTCATCGAGAACGTACAGTTTCTCCTCTTGTTTGAGAACAATTCTCGAACTACGGATCCAATCCATATAGTTTGTACCATTCTCTTCCAACTTTTCCTTCTCAAGGACAGATCGCAGTGAAAAGTGATTATTGTTTGATGCCATTTATTCTACAAAAAGATATACATAAAATATGAACACATATAAGTAAACATATTAAATGAGAAGTATAATGCATTTAAATAAATGCTCCCACTAAATTATACACCTTCAAATGCAAATAAGCATAATATACATTTAATGGGCTAAGATCCAACTTTAATTTAATTTCAAGTTTGCTATGGCAAACCGCTCAAAATTAAATTAATTAGGTAGAAAACATCAATCATATCAACTATATGACTCTTAGATCTTTTATGAGATTTATTCAAGACATCATATGTCTAGGTATATTTTAACCTCATCTTATGCCTTGGGTCCAAAACCATTTTGATAACCCAATTAAGTTCACTCACTTTAAAACGTATAGGAACCACCATTTCCTCATCTTGCTCGCATTCGAATAGAATCAAAGCACCTTGCTATGGCAAGCCCACCCAAAACTATCCGAATGGTCTCAAGTGTTTTTAATCATGAATTGGCATAAAGAACTTAAAAGTTAAACGAAGGTTCTTTAAAGGTAGATTATAAGCATATCAGAAAGATAGTCAAAATCATGCACCAGGTAAGTTCCCAGGAAGATAGGTGAGCCACAAGGACTTCTTAAGTACCAACTCTTCCTTAGACAGAACTCTCCTAGACATGCATAATTAGAAATCAACTCTGATTAGGCAACATAATCCCTACCTTTTATAAACAATCAGTTTCCTTTTAAATTTCGCGTATTTATGACTTGTTTCCATAAACAATCATAAGATCCAAAATTTACAATGTCTAAATCTAAACATATTAGGAAACTAAATATCATGTTTCAACTAAACATCTAAAAAATTCTTAGCATGTAAGAACAAATAAAACATGCATCGCAATAATTATTAAAATCATATTTTAATCAATTAATCATGCATATCAATGAATCAATCTAGCATGGCATTATAAACTCAATTTTATAACATCCAGATTTTCATATGAACATATCAGATTGTAAACACAATCACAAAATAGCAGAAAAATTGAACAAACTGTTTCTGCCCAGTTTTGGCTTATTATGTCGCGTGACAACATCAGCCAGAGGCTTGATATGTCGCGCGACCTAACAGGCCAGATAACCAGAATTCCACATGGCTCAACATGTCGCGCGACTTAAGCAGCCAAGTTACAGGATTTCCAGATTCGAACCAATACAGATTTCAACCAATTAAATCACATAAAACAACTTTTTACAGATTTAATTCAGCATAATTCGAAAACGATTTTCACATTGTTTCACATAAACAATTAAAAATTCTATCGCATACAAAACATGCAATAAGCATATAAACAATTTATATCTTAAATCTAGCATGTTAATTCAAACTTAATCATACGAACGGGGCTCTGATACCACTGTTGGGTTTTACGGGTCCATGCGCAGCGGAATTAAGCATTAAAAACATAAAACCCAAGAAGCCCTAGGATCCGTTCTATACAATTAATTTAAATTCTTATGAGATAGAATTAAACCAACCTCGAACGCTTTCCGTTCTTGAGCTATCGAACGATTTAATTGTGTGATATTGAATCACAAACTTCGTTCTTCAACTTGCTTGAACTCTAGGCCTTGATCGATGAACGAGCGAAGACCCTCTTTCGGTATCCACACCTTTGAATGAATTCAAGAACAACTTCTTGATGATTGCTAGATCTAAAACCTTGAAGAATATTGAGAGTATTTGATTGTGAATTTTTCTTGAAAATTTCGGCTGGAGAATTAGGTCTGACAGACCCCTTGTATTTATACTACAATGGTAAGAATACGTCTCCTAATCGTATTAGGAGAGACAGGCTGTCAAACCGCGTACGGGCTTATTATGTCGCGCGGTATATTAAGCCATTGGCTTAATATGTCGCGTGACATATGTAGCCAGATACTGAGACTCTCAATCATTCTTTCTCCGGTTTAACCAATTCATTCTAGTTGTGTGTGACCCAATAGGATTACATTATGTTGGCAATGAGTTCGATCATATCGAACCTCATAAGACATAAGCGGACTCTAGCAAGCCATTATGTCTACCCAAATAATGTAACGTAAGAGTTCACGTTTTCATTGGTGTACTTCCATTTCTCCCTTTGTCTCACGATGTTCTATTGAACACAAGTCATGGTCCTCATCAACTTGTTATTGTTCAATGCTTTCTCGATTCTTGAGTATAATGATAATTCCAATCATATTGGGGTACGGCCATACACTTTCATCATTATCACTCATCGAGGGGCCCGAGCAAAACATCTCTCTTACGAGGGACAAATTCCTTCTTGACTTACCATCCTTCCCATCATGAATCCGATCATGCCAAAGATAGTCTTTATAGATATCGTGTTAAGATATCGTTTGACTAAAATCAAACATGACTTTCATCATATGTAAGGTCATGATAATCTCAGGTCTAGGGACTAAATGAAGTAACCGTATGAGATTTAATTATGACATTTGACCATGACATAAATCTCATGCGGGTCATGTCCAGTCACTTGTTCTCTAACAAGTACCCATAATTTCAATGTGCATCTCTATGCATATAATCATCACATGATTATCCATTGACAATTATACTAATTATTCTCTTAATAATTAGGGACGGCGATTATTATAAACTAATATACAAAACATATAATAATTAAATGATAAACATCTCATATAATAATAAATAATGTCAATACATAAGTCTATCAATCATAGGCCTAGGGCATAACACCAACAGATATGGCATGGTTCGAAATGATAGGATTCTCTTTTCTAACAACCAATCCTCATTAATCCAATGAGCGGTAATACAAGTAAAATTCTCGACAGTAGAACTATGGTTAGCTTTCCAACCATCAGTTGTCAAGGAAATACTACCCTTGTAGCTTTGAAGAAGATTGGCTAGGGCAAGTGTTCCAGATTGAAAAAGAATTTTAATGTGCTTTGTGATGGTAGTTCGGGACATAGGTTCAAATTCGGGGTTGAGACTTTTGCAAACCCGATGAAATCTCTCATCACTCGAAACTGACAAGGATAATCGACAACTTACAATAAACATGGCTATGATATCAGCTTTGACTTTGGGGTAGGTGACAGAAGGTATGTTCAGTTTGGTTTGAGTTTTATCATCCTCGCCTTTTTCATGGTTTTCAGTGTGTCTTTTTAGTTGAGAGGTACCCTTTTTGCTAGGGCGAGCTAGGTGTTTTTTACAAATTTTACACTCAGCTTTTTCTTCACCATGATCATTGATAATCGTGTTATAAAATTCCTCATATTTGGAAGCTTTAGTTTCCCTAGCTTTCTCCTTATCCTTCCCCTTCCCCTTCCCCTTCCCCTTCCCCTTCCCCTTACTTACGCTAGGAAGACTACTAGTAGCAAGAGATTCACCAGTAACTCTTACATCATCATCATCATCTTCTTCTTCCTCCTCCTCCTCCTCATTATCAGCATCATCATCAATTTGATGATAATTTCTAGATGTGTTTTGATATTGAGATGGTTGGGAGTCAAAAGAAAAGTTTGGAGTAGGATCCGGAGTGAAATATTCGGGAAAAGGAGGGGTTGCCATTGTATTTGAACCTTCATTGATTAAATCATACATAATATGTTCATTGTCATTATTTTGTTGTTGTTGTTGGTATAGTCGTGGTGATGGAGGGGCAAATATTCCTTCAACAAAATCCGCCATAATAACCTAATTAAAGAAATAATAATTTTAATACTTCGAACCATCAACTTAAAAAATAATTCGCTCCATTTTTAATTTCAAACTTTTAGATATTAATGTTATATTTCAAAATAATCCGTTCTCCATATTACATTTTGAATGAATAAGTATATTTGAGCAATAATAATAAAATTGACAACAATTTTAGATAATAATAAAATACAAAATAATAGAACCAACTTAAAAATATAAATTTACCTTAACAAGGGGTTGATGATTTCTTCTCAAATATAACTTGCCCAACAACTATCTTTGAGAGAGATTGAGTCAGTGAACTAGTGAAGGAGTTCCTGATAGAACTTTTGGAGTGAAAAATACTAACCAAAGCATCACCTATTTATACTAAAACATATTACATTTGGACCAAAAATACCCCCAAAAAAATTATTGTGGAGGGGCTAAAATGTAAAAAAAAATGAAAAAAAAATTGAAAATTAAAACTAAATCTACCGACCTGACTTAGATAAATATTATGGCCCATTTTTTTTGGAAATTACTATTTAAATGACAATGTATTTCATTTTTGAGGAAAAAAAAAAGGGAAAAAGACTGTTTTTCAGTCTTCAACTGGGCAGAATATGGCGGGCTGGCGGGCATGGGCCTAACGGACCTAAAAGCCCGATAGGCTTGGCCCGGCCTGTTGGCTAATTATTAAGGCCTGGTCCGCTTGTGGAGGCAGGCTGGGCTTGGCAGGCCTTTTAGGCGGAGAAGGCAGGCCACGGGCTAGCAGGCCACGAGCTAGCGGGCTGGCAGGCTGCCCATGGGCTTCGGCCCATTTAGTTCATCTTCACTCAAAACCCTGAATATCGAAGTTTGTTATCCAAACGCTTGTCTTTTTCATAAATCAACGTTTGACATTCAAACCAAGATTAAGCTTGTCATTCAAGCCCCCCTTTTAAAAAATGCAACACACACACACGCACACAATTTCGAAAAAGGTAGAAAGACTCGTCATACGAGGTATTTCGGGTGATCTTAACATACTCTTCCCGAAACGTAACGTGACCTCCGAACCTAACAATCTCTGGTCCTAAAAGCCATTTCTAAAGTTTGGGCTCATAATACAAAACGTCACATTTTCAAAGCCATTTCTAAAGTTTGGGCTCATAATACAAAACGTCACATTTTCAAAGCCATTTCTAAAGTTTGGGCTCATAATACAAAACGTCACATTTTCAAAGTCATTCTCAACATTTGGGCTCAAAATACAAAACCGCGTGGCGACTCCTCTCTCTCTCCCGAAGCGAGGTCCCAAGCTCGCGAAAGGACCGCTCGCCGTGCTTTCCGCGCGCGATCCGAGTAATTTCAGTCCCTATGAAGCATGACATGGTTTTTCGGGATATATACACATGGAACTCTTTCGATTGTGGCGGTTGTGCTAGGTGAATCACTCCGATTATAGATGCAATCAAATTCCAGGGGCCTCATTTCGATTGCTGTGTTGGATGCTAGGGGGACTCACTCCATTTGTAGGTGCAGTCGAATGCTAGGAGACTCATTCCAATTGCCGCGGTGGATGCTTGAGAACTCACTCTAGGTTTAGATGCAATCAGATGCCAGGGGACTCATTTTGATTGATACGGTGGATGCCACGGGACTCACACCAGTTGTAGATGCGGTTGGATGTCGGAGGACTCATTTCGATTATTGTGGTGGATTCCAGGGGAGTCACTCTAGTTGTAGATGTGGTTGGATGCTGGGGGACTCATTCCGATTGCTGCATTGGATACAAAGAGGAGTCACTCCGGTTGTAGATGCGGTCGGATGCTAGGGGACTCATTTCTATTATCGATGTGTATGCCAGGAAACTCACTCCATTTGTTGCGTAGTGGTTGTAACAGATGTAACTATTGAGTTAACGCTTTTCGTTAAAGTTTAAATTTCCATGAATTTCTTTTCTTTTGCAACTGATCCGACATTGATTAACTCAGAATAAAATTTTGTGAGTTACAAGGAGTGCTTGGGAAATTGTGATGTTGACTCAGGGCAAAACTCGCCCGATTTTGATGTTCCCAAATTTCTACCATTCTTGTTGAGCAGCTGTGGAGAAAATATATACTTCCTCCGTCCCGGAACAATCTTCACACTTTTCCTTTTGGGCGTCCCAAAACTTACTTCACACATTTAAAACTTATCTAAAATGGAAAGGAATCTTTACTATTCCCTCCACTCATTCTCTCTCCTACATTATTTTAATACTCACAACACCATTATAATTTACTATTCTCTCCACTCATTCTCTCTCCTATTTTATTTTCACACTTACAACACTTTCAATATAATACTCCCTCCTTAAAACCAGTGCAAACAGTGTTTGTGAATTATGTTCCGGGACGGAGGGAGTATTTTTTAAACCCTAGGTTCGGAATTTTCCCAGAAAAATCCTTGATATCACTTTTTTTGAGGTTTAGTGTCAATTTCTCTTGAAACCATTTCGTCTTCGGCTCAAAACACACCGATGGATGAGCAAAGAGAGGAGAATTTTAAGATGGAGGTGTTTCGAAGGGACCCCTTCATGATTTTGTTTGAGTCTCTTGCTCACATCTTCTACTATGTCTCCGTAGGATTGGTAGTCATGCTTCCTTATTGTCGTTGCTTTTGATTTTTGATATCCCCAATTTTGCCATTGATGAACCACCATACTTTTGATGAAAATGCTTATGTATGTTTGTCTAGTCTATCATGCTTCTTGTAAGCTAAACTATATGTATACATATTTTTGTATGGGGAAATCTAGTATGCTTACAGGACTAGTATGCTTTGCTTTAAGATTGCCAAGCTTAGACCAAGATGTTTTACGAAACACTTATTTCATGTATGGAATGAATTGAAGTAACTTCGTGGCGGTGCTAAGGTACCTCTTAAAGCTTGGCATGCATTGCCTGATGTTGTTAAGACTCGGGTATGGGAAACCTTCTTTAGCCTCTTTGGGTTGAAGGGGACCAAGAATGTGCTTCAAGCTTGAGAGAGAGTTCGTGGTACATTACCCACACTTTTCACTTGCCGATGGGCGAAGTGACTATGATATTGACTGGTCTGGCCTTTTGTGGGGAGCCCATTCCGTTGGCTCAGGGAGACGTGTTCTATTCCTCTAAGGAGTTGTTACCTCTGGTTCGTTGTGCATTCGAGGTCAAGGGAGCCTGAGTTGAGTGGAGGCATTTTGTTAGCTTCTTCAAGAGTCTTAGGATCACGAGTGTCCTGAATGAGCAGGCGGAGGTCGTGGTTCGCAATTTTATCTGGTTCAATCTCTCTCACACTCTCATTTCTACTGGGGGATGCTTAGCCCCATTTACCTTGTTGAACTTGTTGTTGGACATGGACACTGCTGCAGGGTATAACTGGGGTACAGTTGGGCTGGCCGCCTGTTATGATAGGATGGATATGATGAGTCGTTCGACTAGGAAATTGACTAATAGATACATCTTGGCTTAGGAGGTATGCTTGCTTCACTTTCTATTTTCTTTTTAGATTTTTGTTTTCAGCCTCTTTTCTTTCTCTTTAGTTGACCCTTTTCTTGATATGATTCTTTTGACAGCTTTGGGCATTTGCCATTCTTCAGATGAAGGATTTTCAAATTAAGAAGTAGCACATGCCTCAATTTCCTAACGGTCTGCGGTGGATTTATGATGAGAGGAAGCAGAGACTGCGTACCAATGCTATTGGACTGACTGATGCTCGGCGGTATCTGGATGACTTGGCGTGGGGGATGTTTATAGGTCTCTATATCGATGGGGTGCCATTGATGGTAGCATTCATTACACTCTTGCCATGACACGATCTCAAGGGTTGATGATTTTCTCTTGAAAGCTGTGTCATTTATTCGGGAGAGCAGGTGTATTGGAAGCGTGGGATGCATGCCTTCCATAGATATGATTTGCCTAGGCCTGGGGTGTGGTGCTTTCCGCAGTTCCTCCATTTTGTCCTCGACTCCGGAAAGAGCTGTCTGATGATGATTGTTTCTAGCTTGTGTTGATGCCAATCCCTTTATTTACCCTCACCAGGACTATGAGACTTTCTGTTGGGCTAACCTGATAACGATGCTCATGTCCGTGGATGAGTAGATATCCCAAAAAATATCCAAAATGGGTTTTTGATAAATTTAGAGTCACCACATATGTTTTTAAAGGAACATAAGAAAAAAGCTAAAAGTCTACTTGTTTTAACCAAAGATTCAAAGAAATGGGTTGGGGATTAAGTTACGCAACGGGAAGGTGTTAGGCACCCGTCTTGCCCAATCCTACAATTGGTCTCGTTAGGTGGTGGTGGTGATGATGGAATGTCGGATGGTGGTTTAAGATTAATTTAATTAGTTTTGAAATACTAGTTTAGAAATAAAAAATAAAAAAAGAGAGATGAAGTATAAGAAAAAAATAATAAAATAATGATGGTCTTCATTCATTTTCAGAATACGCTCGTTGCTTTCCTTGAGCTTCTTGGCTAGCTCCTTATTATCCTTCTCCAAGATGGACTTGTCGGCCTCAACAGTGTCGACCTCACCCTTCAACAAATCATTCTTCTCCTCAGCCTCTTTAAGAGCTGCCCGGGCCTTGTCCCTATCAGCCTTAGCAGTATCTCTCGACAGCTTCATGGCATCATATGCTGCATCTAGATCGCCATATTTCTCCTTCAAATCATCTATCTCCTTGACCTTTCGGGCATAAGCAGCTGTAGCAATCTTCTCCCGCTCGATGGCCGCCTTCCAGCCACTCTTGGATTGCTTGACAAGGGTTAGAGACTGCATCCACAAAAAGAAAACGGTCAAACTCAACAAATAGTTACAGTTAAAGGCGATCAACCAATATATCGACTAAAAGTAACAGCAAAAGAAATTGAAGTAGTACCTAGCAATGAGATAGGCTGGACCTATCAGTGAACTCCTCAGGTGATAGCCCCTCCTTATCAAAATGGGATAGCAAGTTCGGATCCAAAGCTCGTCGCACCACAGCCTGTCCATACCCCAGCTCGGGGCACGGTGAGGGCAAGCGCATCACTAGGTTTTGCTACCTCATCACGCACAAAATCAATACTAATCATTGGGGAACCTGAGGGGGAGGATCATCTGAAGTACCAACTCCATCAACGTTTTGGCCAAGCCTCGACCTCTTCCTTATGGTTTTGAAGGGAACATCATCATCATTCTGCTCGTCATCTCCCATGTCCAGGTCGATGAAATTCTAGGGGATGGATCCAGCTAGCTCTTGGGTAGGGCTAAACTCCGATGTTTTCTCCGAAGAAACTTCAACTTTGGCCTTCTCTATACGATCACTCTCAGGCTCATCAAGCTGTTTGAATGGCTCTGACCCATCCACGGGGATCATCCCAGTACCAAACTTAGGGAGAAGCTTTTGGCGATCAACAGCCTCCTTTTCCCTGTGCGCTCGAGCATTTGCCTTCCCGTGGGCCTTCTTGCTCCTTCGCTGGACAGCTAGGCCCGCAATACGGTTCATGTTCGCCCGTTGCGCAGGAGTAAGTACTACATAGACAAAGAAAGAAACAATTAGAAAAATATGGTCGAAGTTAAGATAATGACAAGTAGACAAAAAGTGCGAATAAAAGGAGAAATGAGATGACAGTTTACCACCAACATGCTCTCCATGGGTTCTACAGTAACCGGGCGTTTTTTGGCAAAATTGGCACTTGTCCTCGAATCTGCCTAAGGCATGGGTCACCCACTCTGGATATGTGTGGCCCCTCACCACTAAGACCAAAGTAGCTGCATCATCATCTCACCCCTGCATCATACCAGCTTGTATGAAGCTATTCTTATCTGTTTGAAGGGCGACCCAGTTTATAGTGCCTCTTTGAGCTACCAGCTTCAACCTATGTATTAACTCTTTGCTCCTACCAGAGACCCAGTAATCCTCTTCCTTCATCATCTCAGAATTACTATCGGGCAAAGGGAACTCCCACCCCTTTCTACTTTCCACCAGTATTACATGGGAGTTCCATCCTGCTACATTCGGACAAGTTAATGAAAAGCTTTGGGCATTCCTTCTGGCAGGGATACTAAACCCACGGGTTCTCTTGTCATATGCAACCTTAAAAAACTCCCTAAAGGCATGTACATATGGCTCATATCCCAAGAATCTACACACCATGGCAAAGAAGATGAGCACCCTACAGGTGTTAGCTCCCAATTGCATGGGGACGGCTCCCAGGCATTCCAGGAATTCGTAAACGAAGGGATCTAAGGGCAGTCGTAACCCGGCTTCAAATTGGCCGTAGAAAAAGGCCACTCTAGTAGGGTCCATAACCTTGTCTTCCCAGCTAAGGGTGTCAAATTGTTTGGCCGTCATATAAGTTAGCCCGAATTCCTCTTTATCGATCCCACAATAATTGTATTGTATTATGAGCCTATCTTCCGAGCCCTTCCTCCCAGTTTTGGGCTTGGGGGCCACATAACCCCTCTCATTTCGGCCTGGTACAAATGATGAGCAGAAAGCATCAACAATGTTGGTAGAGGGAGAGCTCATTGTGGCAGAGGTTGTCGCCCTTTCTTGAGTCGACATATCTGAAGAACAACAAGAGGAAACAGGGGAATCAGTACTATATACAGACTCAAGGGACCTAGGGGACCTATCAATGGGCGGCCTAGATTCCCCCGAAAATCCTTTTCTATTCCTAAGAAAGGAAGGCTTTTTGGGACCTCTGATGTTAAACAAGACTATATGGTCAAGCAATTCGGGAAAAAGGTGAAAGGACACAACTCTTTGGTTGTCAATTTCTAAATCACCTAGGGTTTCTCCTGCGGGCAAACCTAGCTCGTTAAAGCGTAAACCCAACCTGGTCAAGATGGAAATATACTCCTCAATGGTTACTTCCTGCCATACTCCACCTAAGTGCTTGTATACTCTACGATTGACAGTGCAATAGCCGTAACAAGCCCCAGATTCACAGCTAAAGGTCCTAGACATGACAGAATCAAAAGGAAAAGCAAAAATTAAACCCTAATGTTAAGAAATAGAGGGGTACCTTACTTAAATTATTGAAGACGAGTTTCAGAAAAGGATCGGAAAGCTCGAGGACACCAGGGATGATGGAGGCTCGTGTTCGTCTTTGTTCTCGCCTGTTGCTTAAAAATTAGGAATTCGTAAAAATCCAAAGAGGAAAAGGATTTTCCTTATATACTCCTTGCTAATTCTTTCCTGAATGGGAAAGATGTGGGGTTTCAAATGGTTTAAACTTTTCAATTAATGCTTAAAACGGTTCCCGAGGCGGTTGTCCAAGCGTCAAACTGGGCAATGATTACGGAATTCCGGCACTCCTACCAATCTAGCTTTCCAAAGTCAACGATCGAGATTAAGACACGTCATCATGGTCGATCATCTGTCAAAGTTCGAGCATCTATCTACGACCTACTCAATTCTTCATCAAAAATTTTTATAACTTCCTGGTCGACAAAGTCAACCCAAAAAGTTGGGGGCCATTGAACGGAATAAAAGTGAAGGGCTAGGCCCAACGATCAAGCCCAGTTATTTGAGTATTATTTCCCCCACAATCTTAGTGGGTTGGCCCAAATATTACCAGGCTCAAGGCCCATCGCCAGTAACCAGTCAACCTAGCTCATCGTCCGACCTAAACGATCCCGACCTAGCTTTGTCCGATAAGCAATCCATATCCTATACGGGTATTATCTGGCCCTATCATTCAGTCAGGTCGACCTAGACCAATGCGGGCGACCTCGACCTACAAGGCGTACGTCGACCTACAGAGTCTTACTACGACTACAACTCTTTTCAACACAGACTCCCTACAAATCAGGAGTTATATATGGACATGATCTCTTATACAAATCTGATCCACGATTATAGGGATTTCATATAATCCTACTATAATTATACCTCTTATCAAGACCTATAAATACTACACATCTTCAACGGTTTTGAGGTAATTGCTATTTGATATTCTGAATACATTGTTCATTATATTTTACAAGCTCTCCATACACCATACTTACTCTCAAAAACCGAGGGTCTTCTCCGGAGACCATTCCAGCTAGTCGTGGGTTCTGATTTCAGGTCAACAGCTAGGTGATTAATCTTGCAGTTGGACGGAGATTGATTACAGCACGATTCCTGCAGCATCAACACAAAATAAACATATTTCTCAATTGTAAGTGAGAAATGAATTTCTCAATTGTAAGTGAGAAATGAATTTCTCAATTAAATAATTGCTCAATTGTGAACAATTTTAAAGATTAGATAAATTGAATTATTATTTGTAAGGGTATATGGAAGGCCAAAATCTTACAAAAAATGCGTTTTTCTTAATTTTAGAAAAAAAGTTTTTTGTTTCCCCGTTGTTGCCAGTGTTAGTGTAACAAATTGACAGTGTAAAGAGTGTCAGTGCATGTATTATTAAATGGGAGTGTAAAAAAATGTCAGTATTAGTGTAACAAAGTGCTAGTGTAAAGAGTGTCAGTGAAAGTATTATTAAATATCAGTATAAAAAGTGTCGGTGTTAGTGCAAAAAAATGCCAGTGTTAATGTAAAAAAATGCAGTGTAAAGAGTGTCAGGCAAGTGTAAAGAGTGCCAGTGCATGTGTATTATTAAGTGTCACTGTTAGTGTAAACAAATGCCAATATAAAGAGTGTCAGTGCATGTATTATTAAGTGTCAGTATAAAAGAGTGTCAGTGTAGGGTAAAAACTTGTCAGTGTTATTATAAAAAAAGTGCAAGCGTGAAAAGTGTAGGTGTATGCATTATTAAGTGTCAGTGTAAAAATGATTTTTCCTTAATGTTAGAAAAAAATGTGTTTTTATAAGACCAAATAATATGGAAAAACATTTATATTTAACTTTAAATAACCGAGAAACTTAGTTATATGTTCATAGAAGGTGTGGAAAGACATTCATTTACTATAAACAATCGAGAAAATTGTATATATATATATATATATATATATATATATATATATATATATATATATATATATATATATATATATATATATATATATATATATATATATATATATATATATATATATATATATATTGAACGGGATATTTCGTGATGGGCCGGGCCCAATACATATCTACGAGCTATGGGCCACCAAGCCCAGGAGTGGATCAAGATCAATGAGGCCCATCAAAGTTTGGAGGCATGACTCGTCGACACACTAGATGGCGGTCGTCGTCAATGAGCGACCAAGCCCATCTAACGACGAGCCTTCCCTTCACAAGTCAGTCCATCCCAGCGTAGAACGACGGTCGTTGCCACTAAGCGATCTGACTCGCTCGTCCACTCGCTCGTCGAGTTCTGATAAGATGACGACCTTCCTAGATGTACAGCTCCAGGGTCGTCCCCTCACTTAGCTTCCTCAATAATCTTGATTAATTAGCTATATTGGGGTAAGGTCAGACCTGACACTGGGACATTCTGGGCGTGCAATCATGGAAACAGTAATATCACCAAAAGGTGTGCAGGTTGACTTTCCTTTATAAGCCAAACTACTTATCCGTGTCAGACACAATAGTGTCCTCATTTAGGTGGAGCAATCCTGGCGTGACACGTGTACGCCTAGGGAATCAAGATGATCCAACGGTTGGCAGCAACCCAATCCAACGGCTCAGATAAAAACCCTAATATCACCTCATCCACTATAAATATGGGAACAGAATCATGGACTAAGGTAATGCATCTCCGCATATTTACGTTCACACACACTCTCCATATTTTTTCCATTATTTTCCAGTCCATACGCTGATTCTCACGCCGGAGGGGCTTGTCGGAAGACCCCCGACGCAGTTTCACGGTTCTTTCTTGTGGTGTGCAGATCACGAAGTCAGCTCAATCATCTCGCTGGACATCAATACCTGAGCCCAAACACATTCCTGCACCATCAGATTGGTTCCATTGTCGGGAAGCGTTTGTCAGTGATCTTCAACAACAAAAATGCAGCCGGAAAATACCTGGAAAATGGTGTCAGACGGATACACAGCAAGCAAATCCACCGGAGACGAAGGCATACCTCCTCCCCCTCAGCAAGGCCAGCAAGAAAACCCTAGACCACCCTCTCCACCTAGGAACCCTAATTTAAGGGTTACCAGGTCACAAGGGGTAATTGATGACACAGGCCTTCAAACGGCAAGAAGAAGAGAGAAGAGACCCGCTCTGGAGAGGTAGCAACGACCTCCAACGGAAAGGAGACCAGAGGTAGCTACTGTATGGCATGTGGGAGGCCCATCCAACCCACATCTCGACAGAACCGCTTTCCTTGTCGAGAGAGCAAATGCTCTTCAAGAATTCCTGCAAATCCAGAACGAACTCATCCAAATGGCTGTGCCCCAAGCCCCGCAGGCGTCCCACCATACAGTCTCGTCAGGGAGGAGAAGAAATCGAAGGAGAGAAGGTCATCGGGAGGACGTTGCCATAGGAGACGAACGGGTAGTGCCCCAGATTGATCTTAGAGACCACATTAATCAACGTCGTAGTGAAGGAGAACCATCTCAGCACCGTCGAGATGAGGAGATAGAGCTTCGTAGAGTATTGGCAGCCGAAAATCCTGAAATGAATCAGAACCAAGTTGCTCGGGGTCGTCTAATGACTCCTTCGTTGAGAAATGAACGAGCACCAAGCTATAGGGAAAGAACCCGTACTCCCCCTTATCGCGAACGAGAGGTATCCAGATCTTACAGACCAACTCCACCACCAAGCTACAGAGGGAGATCCATCTCCCGACGACCCGCTCCCACCGAGAGGCAACGGTCTAACACCGTTACTCGGGGGCCTCGTCGAGATAGGATCCCCCCAGCCGACCCAGTAGGAGAAGTCGACATGAGAGAATTCTTAAGACTCAAGCGTCAGGTGGAGGAGTTGACGACCAAAAGAAACAAGGTGGACAGTGACGATTCGGAAGATGATGGTGGAACTATGAATCCTTTGGCACCGTGGATTCTAGAGACGGGACCTCCCAAACCAGGTTTTAAACTTCCCGATTTGAAACAATATGACGGCTCTACAAGCGCCATGGATCACATGCAACATCTCGAAGCTCAGATGTATGTGGTAGCTAGAGCATCAGGACACGACGATGTTATGTGTAAGGCCCTTACAGGCACGCTAACTGACGCTGCTTTACGATGGTTCAGAGGCCTTCCTAAGGGGAGCATTGAGTCGTGGAAAAAAATGAGGAAAAAGTTTTTGGGAAGATTTGCAATGGCGGGAGATCATCGTAAGACTGTCAACGACCTCAGCAACATTTCGCAGGGGACCAATGAAAGCTCTATGAGCTACTTCAAAAGATTTAAGAAGTTAGTTGACCAGATTGATGAAGACCTAACAGATAGGAAAATTATCAATTGTTTCAGACACGGCATTGTTTCTTCCACCCTGGACTACGAGTTACTAGTCCACCCAGCCAAATCTCGTAAGGATCTCTACGCCAAGGCGTACGCGGTAGCCGAGGCCGAGGAAAGAAAGTTGCAAAGAGAAGGGAAGGCTGTCGACGATGGTGAGACGGCTAAGTCAAAAAAGGATAAGGCTGGAGATAAGGGGAAAGGCAAGAAGGCGAAAGCTGAAAAGGTCCCAGAATCGTACACTCCCCTGACGGTGTCGCGGGCCGAAATTTTGAGCAATGTTGATTTGGCCCGGCGCCAAAGATGAACCCCAACGGAAAGGGGAAGAAAAATATGAATAAATATTGTGAGTACCATCGGGATAAGGGACATGATATTGAAGAGTGCTTCAGTTTGAAGAAAATCATTCAGAGATGGATTGATGATGGTCGTCTTCAGGAGTACGTGAGGAAGGATCGTCAGGCAGCCAACACAAGAGCTGCTAACAACGACCCTCCGGAGAGACAACCAAGGATGGTATTGGTAATCTCTGAAGAATCCAGTAAAAACCAAATCAAAAGCGCCATCTATCACCTGAAAAAAGCCCCACATGTTCCCCAAAAGTCTGAAATCCCGAACGATGTGATAAGCTTCTTCCCCT
Organism: Adenophora triphylla var. japonica; assembly: GCA_022495995.1. Classification (NCBI taxonomy): domain Eukaryota; kingdom Viridiplantae; phylum Streptophyta; class Magnoliopsida; order Asterales; family Campanulaceae; genus Adenophora; species Adenophora triphylla. Next base: position 462,773 of record JAFEMH010000297.1, on the reverse strand, counting down.
ACGAGCTAGCAGCAAATCCATTGGCTCGTCAACAAACCCTGGTCATACCTGGTTTTATCAACAACTGTGAGTCGAGACATATTCTGATTGATTCTGGTGCGGCCAAAGATATCTTGTTTTACAATGTCTACCTGACAGCCGCCTAAGTCCCTACATAGGTCGTCTAGAGGGATTCACCAACCACAGGGTAGACGTAAAGGGCCAGATTGACCTTCCAGTCGATATTGGAGATCACCCGCTGAGAACCATTCAAACAGTGACTTTTATTGTGATTGATGTCGTAAGTGACTACCACGCAATTCTTGGCCAACCTGGCCAAGCCGCTTTAGGGATCGTCGCCTCAGTCCCTCATCAACGAGTCAAATTTCCTACACGTGCGGGAATTGGATGTGTGTTGGGGACGGCCCCAGAATTTCTGGAGCATGTGCTGAAGGCAAAGCGGACTGTTGAAATAGACGACCCAGATCACATTGTGAGGTTCTCCAAATCAGTCAAACAAACGACGACCTCTTATGCCAGTGTATCCACCATCAAGTGTATCAACGACCCAAAAGACTTTGTTGAAGCATTCATGGACGACCAAGCTGCAGAACCGCAACTTTTGACCGACCATGAATCGGGGGCCGAGCTAGACAAGTTGATTGAAGACGAGGTTCCAGACCTCACCCCCGAGGCAAGAAAGAAAATTAAAGAAATTGTTATTGAATCCATGGACTTTAGAGACGATTCTCATGAGATGAAGCCGGCCGAAGAGCTAACAGAATTGGTCATTAACCCAAATTATCCAGAGCAAAAAATCAAACTGGGGTCTCAGTTATCTATTGAGGAGAGGGAAGAGATAATCTCCCTACTCAAACAAAACCTCAACATTTTTGCCTGGAGAGTTGAGGATATGAAGGGTATCAAAGAAGAGGTAGCCATTCATAGGCTCAGAGTGAATCCCACAATGAAGTTCAAGGAGCAAAGGTGCAGAATTTTTTCAACTGAAAAGGAGGTAGCCATCAAGCAGGAGATTGAGAAGCTATTGAGTGCTGGAATTATTGTGGATGCTGGGTTAACAACGTGGCTGGCTAATGTGGTTCTAGTCAAAAAATCTAACGGAAAGTGGAGGCTGTGCGTGGATTTCACCAACCTAAATTTGGCGTGCCCCAAAGATAGTTACCCCTTGCCCAGAATTGACAAGCTCGTCGATTCCGTGGCCGGTCACACGACTTTGAGTTTTCTAGACGCGTATTCCGGCTATCACCAAATCAAGATGGCCGAAGAAGACATTCCGAAGACGGCCTTTAAGGTCGCAGGGGGAACTTATTGCTATACAAAGATGCCCTTTGGGCTCAAAAATGTCGGGGCGACGTACCAGAGAATGATCAACAAAGTATTTAAGGGACAACTCGGTGACAACCTGGAGGCGTATATTGACGATATGGTTGTCAAGTCCAAGAAGAGAAAGCATGTCAACGATCTCCAGCAGACCTTTACCAACCTTCGAGCGAATGATATGGTTCTTAACCCGGCAAAGTGCGTGTTTGGAGTGGCCGCAGGAAATTTTTTGGGATTTATGCTTTCACAGCGGGGAATTGAAGCCAACCCCAAAAAAATCAAGGCTCTGATTGATATGGAAGAACCAAAGAGCATCAAGGAGGTTCAACGTTATGGACGAGTGGCGGCCTTGGGTCGTTTCATCTCCAAATCCGCCGAGAGATCACTCCCATTTTTCAAAGCTCTCCGAGGTGCCAAGGATTTTGAATGGACAGAAGAATGTTCCGAGTCGTTCAAGCAGCTTAAGGAATATCTGGGCTCCCCACCAGTCCTCAGTAGCCCCGTTGCAGGGGAAGATTTATTTGTATACCTCTCGGCGAGTGACAAGGCCGTCACCGCCGTATTGGTAAGAGAGGAGGATGGGATACAGAGGCATGTATATTACGTAAGCAAAGCTTTGTCCGACGTAGAAACCTGCTACTTCAATGCTGAGAAGATAGCTTACGCTCTCGTCATCACAGCACGAAAGCTACGAGCTTACTTCTCTGCTCACCCCATTACTGTTTACACAAATGCCCCACTGCGCAAGATTTTGCATCGTCCGGAGAGCTCCGGCCGTCTTCTTAATTGGAGCAATGAGTTAACTGAGTTTGACATTCAGTACAGAGCAAGGAAAACTCTACAAGCACAGGCATTGGCAGATTTCCTGGTTGAAACGTCATTCAGTATTGACGATGACCAAAGGCCACCTCCGAAAAGCAGCAAAGGCAAGGAGGTCGACGACAAACCAGAAGAATTGATCTTGCCCGTAGGCTGTTGGAAGATTTTTTCAGACGGATCGGCAACCAGAGATCTCAGTGGGGCAGGAATCGTGCTCGTCGAGCCAGAAAGTGGCACGGTCTTTGAGGAAGTGTTGAGGTTCAAATTTCAAGCGTCGAACAACCAAGCGGAATATGAAGCGCTAGTGGCGGCAATTGAATACGCTAAGTGTTTCGGGGCCACTAAGATCGTAGCGTTTTGTGATTCTCAGTTGATTGTGAACCAAGTGCGTGGAGACTATCAGGTCATCGACTCCACCCTACAGAAGTATCATTGACGCGAGTTAATTCAGGGGCTAGAATTTTGGGCCATCCATAGAATTGCCCGTGAAAACAATGAACACGCCGACCTTCTCTCTAAGTTAGCCACCGACCAATTGCCTGAGGATGAACATGGCCACCACCTGGCCTACCTCGAGCAACCAGCGTACGATCTAGTGAAGATTTTTTGCATAGGAGATGGCCCGAGGTGTTGGATTGACGACCTAAAGGCATTTATTAAAAAAGACGAGTTGCCAACTGATGAAGTCTTGGCGCGGCAAATTAAGAGGAAGGCCGCTCGATTCTCGGTCGTAGAAGGCGATCTCTATAGACGATCCATCACAAGGCCACTACTGAAGTGCGTCTACCCTGATAAAGTAGTTAATTTGCTTTTTGAAGTGCATCAAGGAGAATGCGGGGGCCATCCTGGGGCCCGTACATTAGCTGACAAGTTAATCACCATGGGGTACTACTGGCCCCATCTCCGGGAAGATGCCAAGCAATTTGTAAAGAAATGTGATACAGGCCAACGGTTCGCCGACCTCCCCAAACTCCCGACGACCGAACAGACCCCAGTCATGGCAGCTTGGCCATTCGACATGTGGGGTGTTGATTTGATTGGGCCATTTCCACAGGCTAAGGGGGGAGTGAAGTATGTGATTGTGGCGGTTGATTATTTTTCCAAGTGGGTGGAGGCCAAAGCTCTGAACAAAATTACCAAAAGCAATGCCCTTAGCTTTATTCATGATTCAATATGGTGTCACTTTGGGATTCCAAGGGTAATTGTTTCCGACAACGGTCTGTAATTTTCAAGGAAGTTTGAACAAGAGCTAAACAGAATGGGCGTCAAGCATTCAAAGTCGTCTGTTGCCTATCCCCTAGGCAATGGACAAGCTGAAGCAACAAACAAGCTCGTCTTGTCAGCCCTGTGTAAAAATCTTAAAGGACGGGATACGAGATGGTTGGACGAACTCCCCTCAGCTCTCTGGGAAGTCCGCACAACCACCCGGGGGCCCACAGGGGAAACCCCATTTGCTTTGGCCTAGGGCTCTGAGGCCATGTCTCCCGTCGAGCTTCAGCTTCCAACTGATCGAGTGGCTCTCTACGACGTTGAAAAGAACATACACAACAGACAGGTCGACCTAGACCTTTTGGACGAGCGACGATTGGACGCCCAATTGAGGATGGATAATTACAAGAAAAGAACCCAGGCGTACCACGATAAGAAAGTGAAGAAAAGGTTCTTCAAGGTCGGTGATCACGTTCTCAGAAAAATTGAAGCAACGGGCCTCAAGGCCCATCAAAACAATATCTCCCCCAACTGGGAAGGACCTTACATCGTCACCAGTGTGGTTAGAGAAGGAACATATCGCCTTGCCAAACCAAGTGGTGAACAGCTCAAGCACCCGTGGCACGCCAATCATCTAATGAAGTATTATTTTTGAGGTCGTCATAACCTCTCAGCGCCCTCAGGGTACCCTTCTTGTGGTTCTTTGTCTAACTGTCAAAAGAAATGGTTGAAGTTTTTGGAAATTTGTAAGGGATGGACTATAAACCCCGTTAGCTTAAAAAGCGATTAGATGAAAATTCAATGTAAAGTCGTTGTCGAACAAAGTTATCAATGAAACTCGTCGCTTTGAGCATTCTCTACAAACTTAAGAAACTTAGATCGGTTGAAGCCAAAACTTCGACCCCTACAATCACTTTGATCAAGTATAAAGATCAGTCGAAGCCAAGACTTCGACATTTGCGCCCACTTTAGCCAAGTATAAAGGCTAGATGAGGCCAGACCTCGTCGACTGCTATAAAGGAATAAGACGACTCATCCTTAGAATCTTGCCTACGAGCAAATACCTACGGACCTTCGTACTATTCCTACGAGCGATTGAGAAGTTGAGAAAACACAGTATGAACAAGGGTCGATCATTTGAGAATGACCCATGTTCTGGTCACCACTTACGACGACCATTCACACTTGTCCTCAAACTTACTCGTTTAATAGGTTGTCACGCTATCTACGTTAACACAGATTAACAAGCAGAAAGCAAAAGCATTAAATAACCAAAACATTAAACAAAATGTACGACCCCCTCTAAACTACGAGGAAACGGGTCAGTTACATTACAAAAACTTAAAATTGTTTGGAACATTGTTTGATACCACAAAGCCAAGGTGAAACATTGTTGAGACACTACAAATCATTTCAAAAAGATAAGTCACTGGGGATCGCCGACATTAGATGGATCCTCGTCTGGATCAGGACCGTCTCCGAGAAACTAGGCATAGTAAGCGTCGAAGTTCTTTGGTTCCATGGCTGGGACGGGCCACTCGTCTTTCCCATCCTTCCCGTCGTCTTCTTTAATAATACCCAAGCCGTTGTCGTTGAAGGGAACGAGGGGATGGACTAAACGAGCTTCCTGGTCATGCGACGGTTCTGTGCAAAGGTCGGCCAACTTCCTCATGGACATTAAACCCTTGGTCTCCGGATCCGCCAGGATCCGTCTTGCCAAATGCTTGGCACCATCCTGGAAGAAGCCGCTAGCCTTCTCAGTGACGACCTGAAGAAACTCAGCGCCTCCCTTAAACTCCGCGACGGCGTCCTGCTTAGCATCCTCTAATGCAACCTGATGATCCACCCTCATCGTTTCAATCTGACCACGAGCAGCCTCGTAGTCAGATGACAGCTTTTCCACTTTCCCCTCGGCTGCACGAAGGCTGTTGGCCCAGATCCCTAATTCCTTCTCCAGTTTGGCCTTGGCAGTTTTCAGAGTCTCCACCTCCTTCAAAACTTCATTTTTCTGAGCCATCAGAGACTCGTAGGCAGTGGTCAATTGGACGACGTTATCTTCAACTTCCTTCAGCTTCTTCTCAGCAGCCTCCTTGGCTCCAACAGACTGGATCAACTGCTCATTTTCCTTCTGCTCGGCGTCTAGGCATGCCTTAAAGTATGCCGTCATGGCATCCATCATCGACATCATCTGCAACAACGAGGTCATTATTATTACAAGTATAAAACAACGAGAGATAGACATGAAGAGCGAAAGACTTTCATTACCTCAGTTTGCATCAGCCCGAAGCGAGCGTGGTAGGTCTCAGGCTTCGTCTTGGCCTCCCTCATCTGGCGGACGAGGTCGACGTCCCTACCCCGTTTCGTCAAGGCCGCCCCCAGGATGAGAGGGGGACCACTTCTTGCCAAGCAAGGAATCCTAGAGATCTGAGGAACTTTGGCTAACTTGGTTGCCAATTCCATGGCCTGTTTCCTATTAAGGACCCCTGACGACGAGCCTGGAGTTTCAGCCTGAGGAGTTGAGGGGTCGGAGGAGCTGATAGGGTCGTTGGCATCCTTCTTGTTCTTCTCTCTCTCTCCCCCAGAACCAACGGGGTAATCTTTTCTCTTCTTGGAGACGTGGCTCCCCTCACCGACGACCTCCGGATTGGAGTCAGAGCTTCCAACAGTCTCAAGGTTAACGTGCTCACCCTCAACGACGACCAATTGATTTTCGGCATTGGCAGCCGCAGCACTTGTCTCTACTCCAGCATCCCTCTCTAGCGCGTCAACTCAAGATTGACGACCTCCAGTGTTCAAACCTTCAACGACGGACTCCTTTTCAATCATGGGGATGGCGCCAACAGTGTTGTCCTTAGGAAGCTGGTCATTCCTCTTCGTCATGTTCTCCTTGTGGTCGTAGATGGCATTGGACAACGCCCTATCCTTCTTTAACTTGGTTCGTTCGTTGGCTCTTGGTAGGTAAATCGCACACCTACTAAATTACTACAAGGACTCCAAATAATGTAGATAGTGAAAGTCCAGGATCGAACTCAGGGAACAGTATTGTACACGATCAAGTCACGCACACAAATGGGGGGTTTTTTTTTTGTTTGTTGAATAATTTTAATCCTACGACGGGAATTAAAATCTAAGTTATGAATAATAATGTAAACTAACACTTTGGATATGCAAAATTATCCCCGTCTATCAATCAATATCACCGGAATGATTCTTTCTTTCTTCTCCCTAATTACTTGATCACAAGATGTAGAATCTTTATCTCTTCTTTGTTAATAATTACTAGCGGCGACACGCTCAACTAATAATCCTAATCAATACCAAAACCTAGCCGACACGGTCAAGATTCAAAGTATTAATCGATGAAAGATTTAAGAGATTAAGATCAAGAAATTAACCTATTATTATTTCAAATAGAATCAAAGCCAATTTTACTTTAATTACAATCCAAGATGAAACATTCAAGAATTGCAAGGATGCTACAATGATAACCCTAGTCCGACACGATAAGAGGGAAATCTAGCAATAATCAATTCAAAGGATTAAGGGATTGATCAATTTCTCAAAACCCTAGAAATTGATTTTGAATTAAGAACAAGTAAAATTGCAATTAGGGAAGAATAATCAAAAGAAATCAAACCTCAATTGAAAGTCAAGATGGTTCAAAGATTACAAATCCAAAGCAAGAGAACTTAGCCTTCCATGGAGATTCAAAGCTTGAATATTCTTTTGAAAAGCTAATGAAAGATAAGATAACCTAAAATACTGATAGGAATTAGTATTTATACTTCCTCCCTAAACCCTAGCTAAAAAGGAAAAGAAAATAAATTAAAAATAAAGAAAATTGCAAAAAATACGTCATTCCAGTGATCAGGGCACGACTCGTCCCTAGGGTCACGAGTCGTCCCTTTGTCTTCCTTCAATGGGGACGAGTCGTGATGTGGGGGACGACTCGTCCTGGCCGCAGCCTCTCTCTCGAACCTGGCGTCCCCCCTTTGGGGAATAGTTGGGCCAAAGGGGGACGACTCGTCCCCTGAACCAAAATCCCTGATTTCTTCACATTTTCTCTTCAGTCCTTGGCTCGCTTCCGAACCACCTTGGCTTGACTTCCATGGAGTAACTTTGATGAACTTTGAGCAACACTTGAGGACCAAAAACACTTACATCCAAAGACTATCTAAGAATTCTCTCAATTTACATCTTTTATCTCAAAATCCTCACAATACATAATATCACTCAAAAGACATCAAACCAAACAAATTACATGGAAATAACACAAAATAATACCGGAAAACATAGGAATTACATAGAACAAATCCGTGTTATCAAATACCCCCACGCTTAGACCATTACTCGTCCCTGAGTAATATCCTAAACTCCAATCTAGCACCGGCCTAAAACAGATGCATGGAGGGTATTGATTCCTAGTCTCCTCTAATCCGCCAACAAGTCAATCAAAATTCACAACAGAGTACAAGAAACTCCGTCTCCTTATATCACCAATAAATATGATCAATGAAAACAAATGACCTTAACTTGATACCAACTCCCAAAATAACAGTATCCAAGCTAAGGTCCTCACACAAAAGCCAAGGGGAACTAAATATAACCTACGTTTCCCCCACGCTTGGCTCTCACTACATCATCCCTCAAAATAAAAGTTGTTCGGGTGTTAATCCCTCACAACTACCTCATGAAAACAAACTCCTACACCCCCTTATAACTCCAGAATGAATGAGGATTTCTAACCTATCTCCTCTAATCCGAACCTCCTACACCAAAGTGAACATCCTAACCCGAAACTCCGAACCCCCCTTATGACTTCAACACCGGTGAATAAACAGATTGAAAGAATTTCACTCACTCACCTTTTGCCTAGGTGCCGTTTCCGGTTTTCACCTAGCCTCTCGGTTTTTTTTTTTTTTTTTCAAAATTTTTTCTATTTTTTTTTTTTAATCAAAAGAAATCAAAAGAAACTGTACAGATACAAACATCCCCCATACCCCCACGCTTAAACTACACAGTGTCCTCAATGTGTGTGCAACAATAAAATTGCTAGGACAGTAAAAGTGTTAAAGGGAAAAAAAATAATACCATCACTGAGGTGGCCATCGCCACGGCCGCCACTGCCACTCCGGTACGCCACCGACTACTCGACCGTGATCGCGAACTAGAACCCACACCAGAGCAGGCATCCGTCTAGCCGCACGCCTCATCTCACGGGCCTCGCTACGGGACAACAAACCGGCATCTTGCTCATTCGACACTGGGACATATGCGGAAGGTCCCTCGCGCGCATCATCCAGACTCCATCCGTTGGCGGCTATCTATCGCAGTTGGCCGGTCTGTATCTCCTCCAATGTATCACCATACTCCGCCCACCTCCAATCCTCAAAAGCCACCCGGCTCATGAACCTCTGATCCTCGTAAGCATATCTCTCCTGGGTCCTCCTGTCCTCATATGCATATCTCCCATGCTGCTCATCTAGAAACGCCCTCATCTCATCCCACTGATTAAACGAGCCCTGCTGGCCCTGGTTATGCTCTTCTTCACCGTGACCACCCTGCTCCTGCTCCTGCTCCTCATCATCGTCTTCTTCAACATTATCCATCACATCCTCTACCCCGGGCATACGCCACTGCCTGGCCTGTGTGCCACTCGGAAATGCGGCTCCTGCCGTGCAAATAACCGTCCTCTTCGGATCACCATACTCAAATAATAAGGAAAGGTTGCCCGCGGCCCTCGGATTCTTCGCAAACTTGTCATATTGAGTAAGCCACTCTCTCGAATATAGACTCGTGCCCCCTGTCAACTTTACCGCCTCGGGTTTTAACTCTCCAACACAAGCTGCAGCAATCAAAGATATCATCCCTCCTACAGAAATGTTGCCCTTTTTGGTTAGGGCGAACGCCTCACATCTCTTCATAAAGATATCCACCCAATCCGGAATGACCTGATAACTCCTTAACCCCGTGCGCAAAAGATTTATCATAGCAAGATTTAATTGCGCAGGTTCCCCGTTCGCCAACCAAGTCATAGCCAAACCTCTATAAAACAACTTCCAAGCAGGGTGGGAAAGAGAAGAAGCTCTAAGATATTTTTTTTGTGCAAGGCACCCCGTGAGCTCCGTAAAGAAAAAGCAGCTAGCCCCATCAACATCTAACCAATCTCCCCTCGGCTGGTCAACCCCCAGGATTTCCCTCAACTCATCGTAGGACACTCTATAAACTACATCATCAACTTGAACCCGAATAGTATTGGCATTTGCCCCCTTTCCTACCTCCACGGTCGAAAGAAATTCAAGAGTATATCTCAAATAAGTGTCCGCTCTCTTCCCCAAGAAAGTACTCAACCCGGCTTGGTTCATTAACTCTGCAACTAAGGTTTCTAAACCCAAAGCTCTTAACACCGGTTCATGGAGGAAGGTGGTGACTTGAATTTTCCTACTCTCCAAATTCCGCCACCTTTTCTTTTGAGCGGAAGACAAATTGAGCAATCCCATATATGGCAAGGAATCATTAGGGGGAAGGGGATCATTTGGGACCTCGGATTGGGTAGATATTCTACCTCTTTTGTTGCCACCCCCTCTACCATCTCTTCCCCTAGAAGTCATTTTTTTTTAACACAATTCACAATTCCTCCACCACACAAAATTCACAAAAAATCAAGTCAAACAACCCACCACAACAACAACAAACACCTTCAAATTCCCAACCGAACCGCCAATCAACAAATTCAACAAATCCCAACAAATTAAAATGCAAGGGAAAAAGTTGAAAATTTTACCTTACCAAAGCATCAAAGCAGTCCAAAAACCCTCCTTGTATCCTCCAAAATAGCTTCCAAGAACTTTTGACCCCAAAAATTCGAATTTAACTTTCTAGGGCTTGATGAAATTTTTAATTTGGGGTGGATTGAAGGCCAAAATTGAAGAAAGTGGGTCGGAATTAGGGAGATAGGGTGGATTAGGGCTTGGAATTCGAAGAAAAGAGGGAGATTTGGTGGAATTTTCGGTTTTTGGGTAGAGAGAGAAAGCTTGGAGATTTAATGGTGGGTTAGGAGGTTGAAGAAGGAGATAAAAGGAGGGTGGGGCTCGGTTTTGGCTAGGGAAGGGTAGGAGAGGGGAGATTTTGGTTGTAAGAGAGGAAGAATGGTGGATTTAGATGGTGGGAATGGTGGAATTGGTGGGTGTTGTAGAGAGAGAGAGAAGGAAGGAGGGGGAAAAGGTACGACTGGGAAGAAGGGGAGGGGACGCTTAGGGCTTTTAAATTTTTTTTTTTTTTTTCCACGCTTTGACTGCTCAGGCCCCAAGGGACGAGTCGTCCCAAGGGGCACGAGTCGTCCACTTTTGCCCTCTCTCTGATTCATGCGTCCCCCCTTTGGGGAATACTTCCTTTTGTCTTGGGGACGAGTCGTCCCCTGGGCCAAAATCCCTTTTTTTTTTTTTTTTTTTTTGTTTTTTTGAGAATAGCCCCAAGGGTTGATCCTTTCTCCTTGCTACTCCCTGCACAACACCACAAAAACAAATACCTTAAGTAGCATCGATTCAAATATGATAGAAAGTAAATACAACAACAATAAAAACTAAGAATGAATGATTAAATCCCGGGTTGCCTCCCGGTTAGCCGCCCTTCTTTAACGTCTTTAGCTAGACCAAACGCCGGGTAAGCCCGGCTAGCATCAAATTTTAAGTCCTTGACAAGACTCGAAACACGGTCTACTCATAATTAGGATTTTGGAGATAATGCACCTCCATATCCTCATTTATTCCCACGCCATCATGATACAATTTTAGGCGTTGACCATTTACTTTAAAAACCTTGTCTCCAGAGAGACTACTAATCTCAACCGCACCATGCGGATATACCTCCCTCACAATAAAAGGTCCGGTCCACCGCGACCTTAGCTTTCCGGGAAACAACCGGAGACGGGAATCAAATAAAAGGACTTTTTGACCAACCTTAAAGTCCTTTCTATTGATCATTTTATCATGCCAAGCTTTTGCCCGCTCCTTATAGAGTTGGTTGTTCTCGTAGGCTTCTCTCCTAATCTCATCCAACTCACTTAATTGCAATTTTCTCTCCTCACCGGACCCATCTAGGTTCATATTGAATTTTTTTATGGCCCAAAATGCTCTATGCTCCAACTCCACCGGTAAGTGACAAGGCTTTCCAAACACTAACCGATATGGGGACATACCGATAGGTGTCTTGTAAGCCGTCCGGTAGGCCCACAAAGCATCATCGAGTCTAAGACTCCAATCCTTCCTAGACGGATTCACGGTTTTCTCAAGAATAGATTAGATCTCCCGATTGGACACCTCCGCTTGGCCATTAGTTTGGGGGTGATAGGCGGTCGAAATCTTATGAGTGATATGATATTTCTTAACCAAAGCTTCGACCGTCCTATTACAAAAATGGGTCCCCCTATCACTAATGATGGCCCTTGGCATACCAAACCTACTCACAATGTTGGTCTTAAGGAAATTGACCACTACCCGTGAATCATCGGTGCGTGTGGGGATTGCTTCAACCCACTTGGAAACATAGTCAACCGCCAACAAGATGTACAAGAAGCCAAAAGAATTGGGAAAAGGACCCATAAAGTCGATTCCCCATACGTCAAAAATCTCACAATTTAAGACAAAATGTTGTGGCATCTCATCACGTCGACCAATGTTACCAACTCTTTGACACCTATCACAAGATTTGCAAAAATTATATGCATCATAGAACATGGTAGGCCAATAAAAACCACTCTCAAGCACTTTCCTCACCGTGTTTTTAGCACCGAAATGACCACCGCATGCATGCTCATGACAAAATCTAAGGATAGAATGAATCTCACTATCGGCTACACACTTACGGATCACTTGGTCCGCACAATGCCTCCACAAATAAGGCTCATCCCACACATAATATTTTGCCTCACTCCGGATTTTATCCTTCTTAGATTTATTAAGTCCTGGAGGGAACTTTTGTGACACAAGAAAATTGACCAAATCTGCATACCACGGTGCAGACGACTGAACCACCCAAAGAGACTCATCGAGAAACTCACCCCGAATTGAACAATAATTAGAGGGCTCATCCTCTTTAAGCATAAGACGACTCAAATGGTCGGCCACAAGATTCTCGGCCCCCTTCTTATCTTTCACCTCAATATCAAATTCACTCAATAAAAGGATCCACCTAATAAGTCTAGGTTTCGCCTCTTTCTTGGTCATAAGATACTTAAGAGCAGCATGGTCGGTGTAAACAATGACTTTGGTGCCTAAAAGATATGACCGAAACTTCTCAAGAGCAAACACAACCGCCAACAACTCCTTCTCGGTTGTGGTATAATTCCTTTGGGCATCATTGAGGGTCATAGAAGCATAATAAATGACATGGGATGCCCTCTCAACCTTTTGACCCAAAACAGCCCCAACTGCATAATCACTAGCATCACACATGATCTCGAAGGGGCGAGACCAATCGGGTGCTTGAATTATGGGGGTGGTGGTCAACCTAGACTTCAACTCATCAAACGCTCCCTTATACCTCTCATCAAAATGAAAATCAACCTCTTTTTGTAATAAAGTGCATAGAGGAGAGGCGATTTTTGAAAAATCCTTTATGAAGCGCCGGTAAAACCCCGCATGACCGAGGAAAGACCGGACCTCACGCACATTAGTGGGATAGGGAAGGGAAGAAATGACATCTATTTTCGCCTTATCAACCTCTATGCCTTTCTTTGACACCACATGACCCAACACAATGCCTTGCTCAACCATAAAATGGCATTTTTCATAATTCAAAACCAAGTTTGTTTCAATGCAACGGTCCAAGACAAGAGCAAGGTGAGCAAGGCATTGGTCGAATGAGTCTCCATGAACAGTGAAATCGTCCATAAAGACCTCCATGAAATTCTCAACAAAGTCGGAAAAGATGCTCATCATACACCGTTGAAAAGTCGCAGGTGCATTACACAATCCAAACGGCATCCTCCTATATGCAAAGGTGCCAAAAGGGCAAGTAAACGTAGTTTTCTCTTGGTCTTCCGGGGCAATAGGTATTTGAAAATACCCGGAATAACCATCAAGAAAACAGTAATATGCCCTTCCGGCTAACCTTTCAAGCATTTGATCAATAAAGGGGAGGGGAAAATGATCCTTACGTGTTACCTCATTAAGGCGCCGAAGGTCGATGCAAACTCGCCAACCCGTTTGCTCCCGGATTGGCACCAACTCTCCCTTATGATTTATGGAGACGGTGATCCCGCCTCGCTTTGGAACACACTGAGTGGGACTCACCCACTTACTGTCGGATATGGGGTAAATGATCCCCATCTGTATTAACTTCAGCACCTCCTTTTTTACCACCTCCATCATTGGTGGATTCATCCTCCTTTGCGGTTGCTTAACCGGCTTTGCATCATCTTCCAGAACAATCTTGTGAGTACACAAAGATGGACTTATGCCCTTAAGATCGGCAATAGTCCACCCAATCGCCTCCTTCCTTGCCCGAACCACCTCTACCAATTTCTCTTCCTGCACCTCATTCAGCTTGCTTGAGATTACCACCGGCAACGTATCATTCTCTCCCAAGTAAACATACTTCAACCCCTCCGGTAGGGTCTTCAACTCGAGCTCAGGTGCCTTTTCAATAGACGGCACGGGTTTCCCTGGCGGAATTTCTAACTGCACCTTCACATACCCCGGAGTATCACCTGTTAAGCTCATTACTGCTTCCTTCAAACTGTCAAAAATTTCAAAATTCAACTCCGCCAACCCCAAGGCATTCTCTAAAACCGCCTTCAAATCATCATTGGTGCGCTCACCTCAAAATATCCTCTACCACAGGCTCGATTACATCCATGAAACATAAAGAGTGGACGTCCTTTGGGTATTTCATGGAGTCAAAGATGTTGAACTCCATGACCTGCCCATCGAACTCCATAGACAACGAACCATTGGCCACATCCAACTTGGTTCTAGCTGTAGACATGAAAGGCCTTCCAAGAAGAATGGGGGCCTTAGGATCGAATCCATATCCAAAACGTAAAAGTCAGCCAGAAAAATCATCTTACCAACCCGGACGAGAACATCCTCTACTAACCCCTTCGGATAAGCGTTGGACCGGTCAGCCAGCTGTATAATTACCCGGGTGTCTTGCAATGGCCCCAATTTTAGGTTCTCAAACAATGTGTAAGGCATCACATTGATTGAAGCCCCCAAATCGAGCATTGCCTTGTGCTCCGATGAATCCCCTAGAGAAATAGGGATCACAAACATTCCCGGATCATTGCACTTCTTAGGCAACTTCCTCTGATAAACGGCGAAACATGCTCATGAACCTTTGCCTTTTTCTGACTCCTCAACCTCTGGTCTCTCTTAGTGGTACACAGCTCCTTCAGAAACTTGGCATACCTCGGGACAGTCTGAAGAAGGTCCAGGAACGGAATGTTCACCTCAAGCCTCTTGAAAGTATCAAAAATTGCCTTGTCAGGCTCAGGTTTCCTTGACTCTCTCAAGGCTTGAGGAAACGGCACATCTGGCTCTACTACTGGTGGCACTGACTCAGATGCAGTATCTTTCTCTTCCACGACTTTTTCTGTCGGCTCAGTCTTCTCAACCTCTAACTCCGGTTCCTCGTTGATCACTGTATCTATCAACTCCCTACCACTCCTCAGTGTTATGGCACTCACATTCTTCTGATTTGGATTCGGTTCAGTCCTTGATGGCAACTTTCCCGAATTCTGAGCCTCCAATCTACCCACCGCATCTGCAATCTGTCCCATCTGCCTCTCAAGACCACTGATACTCGTATCAGTCCTCTGCTGATACTGCTGAAGACCGCTGGATAAGGTGCTCATACTTTGAGCCAATGTGCGGAACATATCTTCTGTAGGCTTTGTCCTGGTGGTGGCCGCATTGCTTCTTCTTCTGCCGCGGCTGAAACTGTTGTGGCTGAAACTGCGGTGGCTGCATAGGTGGCCTAAACTGCACGGACTGCTGAACCGGCAGAAAACCCCTCGGATTACCGAACGATTACGCAGCGGGCCGCCGCGCCCTATTCGGATTGGACCAACTGAACCCTGGGTGATTCTTCCAATTCGGGTTGTACGTGTTCTGTCTCTGGCCTCCGAATCCTACTGCATTCACATCTTCATACTCACCCGTTTGTAATGTCGGACACGAATCCGTCGGATGAGTAACATCGTAACAAATACCACACTGCTTCGGTGGCTGTCCTAGCATCATTGCTTTCATCATACTTTTGATGTCCTCAACATCAGTTTTAAGTTGATCCGCCACCCCACTACTGGACCCAGCTGCATTAACCTGCCTGACACTTGACCTCATACCATGCGTCCGGGTACTCTTTGCTAACTCCTCCAATAATTTCTGAGCTTCCGCAGTAGTCTTGTTTAGTATGCTACCCCCACATGAAGAGTCAACCATTCGCTTGTCCTGATCAGTAAGCCCTCCGTGGAAATACATAATCAGTTGATCAGCATCATACCCGTGGTAGGGACAACTCCGAGTGAGTGTATGAAATCTGTTGAAGTAATCGTAGAATGATTCATCCCCCTTCTGCTCCATATTGCTTATGTCCCGTTTCATCACATTGATTTGATTCACCGGGAAGAACTCATCCAAGAAAGCCTCCTTTAACATCTGCCAGGTGGTAATGCTGTTCGGGGCCAGGTGATAGTACCATACATTGGCCCTGTCCTTCAATGTGAACGAGAAAGCTCGGAGCAGAAGCTGTTCAATTGGGAGATCCGAAGGCTTCATACTGTTGCATACTTGCACAAATTGGGAAACATGCTGATTCGGGTTTTCACCGGGTAGCCCACTGAAGCTAGGCAATTGATTTAGAAGCCCCGGTTTCAACTCAAATGTGACTCCCGCCGGCAATGCAGAAAAGTGCACTGCGGTTGCTCCGTCCAGTTTGGAGCAGTTTTCTCTCTAAGTGTCTGCGCTGCTCTATCCCCCATCTCTGTCTCCCAACTATTATAGTTCAACCTCCTGTTTGCTTTACGTCCTTTCCTGAAAGAACGTTCTATTTCTGAATCAAGAGGCACAAGTAAATTATTAGTAGAACGGGTGTGCACCATGCACGGTTACACACCACAAGAGAGCAGGGTATATCACTTAGCAGAAAACACAAAGACTAAAATAAAAATAAATAAAAAGAAAAAGAAATAGATTAAGAACAGAATATGATCGTAAACAATTACACCGTTCCCCGGCAACGGCGCCAAAATTTGGTAGGTAAATCGCACACCTACTAAATTACTACAAGGACTCCAAATAATGTAGATAGTGAAAGTCCAGGATCGAACTCAGGGAACAGTATTGTACACGATCAAGTCACGCACACAAATGGGGGGGTTTTTTTTGTTTGTTGAATAATTATAATCCTACGACGGGAATTAAAATCTAAGTTATGAATAATAATGTAAACGAACACTTTGGATATGCAAAATTATCCCCGTCTATCAATCAATATCACCGGAATGATTCTTTCTTTCTTCTCCCTAATTACTTGATCACAAGATGTAGAATCTTTATCTCTTCTTTGTTAATAATTACTAGCGGCGACACGCTCAACTAATAATCCTAATCAATACCAAAACCTAGCCGACACGGTCAAGATTCAAAGTATTAATCGATGAAAGATTTAAGAGATTAAGATCAAGAAATTAACCTATTATTATTTCAAATAGAATCAAAGCCAATTTTACTTTAATTACAATCCAAGATGAAACATTCAAGAATTGCAAGGATGCTACAATGATAACCCTAGTCCGACACGATAAGAGGGAAATCTAGCAATAATCAATTCAAAGGATTAAGGGATTGATCAATTTCTCAAAACCCTAGAAATTGATTTTGAATTAAGAACAAGTAAAATTGCAATTAGGGAAGAATAATCAAAAGAAATCAAACCTCAATTGAAAGTCAAGATGGTTCAAAGATTACAAATCCAAAGCAAGAGAACTTAGCCTTCCATGGAGATTCAAAGCTTGAATATTCTTTTGAAAAGCTAATAAAAGATAAGATAACCTAAAATACTGATAGGAATTAGTATTTATACTTCCTCCCTAAACCCTAGCTAAAAAGGAAAAGACAATAAATTAAAAATAAAGAAAATTGCAAAAATTACGTCATTTCAGCGATCAGGGCACGACTCGTCCCTAGGGTCACGAGTCGTCCCTTGACAAAAATTTGGTAGGTAAATCGCACACCTACTAAATTACTACAAGGACTCCAAATAATGTAGATAGTGAAAGTCCAGGATCGAACTCAGGGAACAGTATTGTACACGATCAAGTCACGCACACAAATGGGGGGTTTTTTTTTGTTTGTTGAATAATTATAATCCTACGACGGGAATTAAAATCTAAGTTATGAATAATAATGTAAACGAACACTTTGGATATGCAAAATTATCCCCGTCTATCAATCAATATCACCGGAATGATTCTTTCTTTCTTCTCCCTAATTACTTGATCACAAGATGTAGAATCTTTATCTCTTCTTTGTTAATAATTACTAGCGGCGACACGCTCAACTAATAATCCTAATCAATACCAAAACCTAGCCGACACGCTCAAGATTCAAAGTATTAATCGATGAAAGATTTAAGAGATTAAGATCAAGAAATTAACCTATTATTATTTCAAATAGAATCAAAGCCAATTTTACTTTAATTACAATCCAAGATGAAACATTCAAGAATTGCAAGGATGCTACAATGATAACCCTAGTCCGACACGATAAGAGGGAAATCTAGCAATAATCAATTCAAAGGATTAAGGGATTGATCAATTTCTCAAAACCTTAGAAATTGATTTTGAATTAAGAACAAGTAAAATTGCAATTAGGGAAGAATAATCAAAAGAAATCAAACCTCAATTGAAAGTCAAGATGGTTCAAAGATTACAAATCCAAAGCAAGAGAACTTAGCCTTCCATGGAGATTCAAAGCTTGAATATTCTTTTGAAAAGCTAATGAAAGATAAGATAACCTAAAATACTGATAGGAATTAGTATTTATACTTCCTCCCTAAACCCTAGCTAAAAAGGAAAAGACAATAAATTAAAAATAAAGAAAATCACAAAAATTACGTCATTCCAGCGATCAGGGCACGACTCGTCCCTAGGGTCACGAGTCGTCCCTTGATCTTCCTTCAATGGGGACGAGTCGTGATGTGGGGGACGACTCGTCCTGCCCGCAGCCCTCTCTCGAACTCGGCGTCCCCCTTTGGGGAATAGTTGGGCCAAAGGGGGACGACTCGTCCCCTGAACCAAAATCCCTGATTTCTTCACATTTTCTCTTCAGTCCTTGGCTCGCTTCCGAACCACCTTGGCTTGACTTCCATGGAGTAACTTTGATGAACTTTGAGCAACACTTGAGGACCAAAAACACTTACATCCAAAGACTATCTAAGAATTCTCTCAATTTACATCTTTTATCTCAAAATCCTCACAATACATAATATCACTCAAAAGACATCAAACCAAACAAATTACATGGAAATAACACAAAATAATACCGGAAAACATAGGAATTACATAGAACAAATCCGTGTTATCAGCTCTGATCACCCCACTCATGATGTCCCATTTGATGTGGCTGATATCCTTTTCAGAAAGAACTGCCAAGCAAAAACAAAGAAAAAGGTTAAGTCCTTCACGACGAGACAAAAAGACAAACTATCAAATCAATTAGACAAGTGTTAAGAACCCAACCCCCAGTCATTTAAAGGTTCTCGTAACGCTCTTCAGGATGTTCGAGGCGGGCACCGGCACAGTTTATACAATTTTCTTCCCAGGTCAAGTCGTCGTGAACGACCCAGACCGGATAACGAGCGTCAAGATTGATTTGTACTAAAGGTTCTGGCCCTTTCGACGGCTTGGACATTATGCCGACCCTTATATATCTCCAATGTGAGGCTTCTATGTCTTTCCATGACACCCAGCCAAGACTCATCAAATCGTCAATCTTCTTTTTCAGCTTGTCGGCCCAAGGCACCGGCCATACATACTCATCTGCCACCATATCTTGACTCTCCGGGAAGGGAAATTGCCAACCTTTATACCCTGCTTTCAACGACGATCATATGGTGATCCCAACCATACACCTTGTTCTGAGTATCCAAGAACAAGCCTTGTACGTTTTGGATTGAGGACACACTCACCACAGATTTTCCCTTCAAGGTGGTTCGGGTCGTCCGATAGTATTGGCGAAAAACCTTGTTACATGGCTCGTAGCCGAGGAACCTGCAGACTACGATGAAGCAAGACAAAATCCTAACTGCGTCGCCACTTAGCTCCATGGGCACACAACTTGAATCCTCAAGGAACTCATTGATAAAGGGATCTAGGGGAAACCTCAAACCGAGCTCAAACTGTTTGTAGTAGAAGGCCACCTTCTTTTTGCTAGTAAGGAGGGCCTGTCGACGAGGCTCATATTCTTTTTGGCTGAGATACTCGAGCCTGTATGATGCAGCATGGACTGTGAAAGAGTCTCGTAGGGAGTCAATCATTAGATTCCCAGTGTTAGGGGTCCTTGTACTGACCTTGGTGATGGCCCAATCACCTTGTGCCCCGGCTCCAAAGCCTCGTTCATTCCTTCCAGCTCGTACGTCGGTGTGGAAAGCGTTAACTATTTGAACGCCCCAGCGCTGGTACTGGCCTCATTTGCTTATTGGGCCGGTTGAGTAGGACGGCCGTCGTGATCCATGACTACAAAACAAGGAGAAAGAGAAGGGGAATCAGTCCTAACATCCAAAGGCGACGACCTATCTAAGGGCAACCTAGATTCCCCTAAGACCAAATCCCTAAGTGAATCACGATGGGACAATGAATAGTGAGTTTGGATGTGGTTGGATAGGTCGTTCATTGACCTGAAAGGCGTCACCCTTGGGTCATCTTCCTCAAATTCTCCAAGGACCTCGTCCGTGGGAAAACCCAGGCTCTCATTCTCAAAGCTGAACTTTACCAGAACTGAAGAACACCCAGTCAATGGGATTTCCCTCCAAATACCCCTAGCACATTTATATACCCTTTGATTTAACCCAAAACCAAATTTAACTCCTCTCTCAAAGCTCACCGTTCTGGGTCCCATTAAACAGATTCTTAAACCCCAAGAAAAACCCAGAAAACGAAGAACAAACGAAGAAATTACCTGGTACTGGGTTAGGAGATGCGTTTTCCAATGAATTTATCGGCGGCAAGTCAAAGAAATCCCTAATCCACGCTGCTGGGTTGCTTAAAGGTGGTGAAGCCAGAACAGTCAATGTCGCCGGAAAACGTTTGCACGGTGGTCAGAATGTTTCTTGCCGGTTGCCGGAAATCGCCTTTGCTATCTGCTCTCAAAGGATTCTGACGCGTAAAGTTTGAAATGGAGGAGGGAGAAAGTTTTTATACTTGGGAAAGATGAGGAGTTGGTACCTGGGAAATCCAAACGGCGAAATGATGGGAGCATTAAATACCCACTGTAATTTTCGAGGAGAATGTCCCATCATGGGACGCGTGTCAATTAATGGAGGGATCCCAGCCGCCCACGTCATCGATGCTGACATCATCACAATTCAAAATTCAAAATTGACGGTCGTACGGATAACCCTAAGAAAAAGCGCGAACTCCTGGCTCGTCAAGACGACCCATGAGTTGGGGACCACTGAACGGGATATTTCGTGATGGGTCGGGCCCAATACATATCTACGAGCTATGGGCCACCAAGCCCAGGAGTGGATCAAGATCAATGAGGCCCATCAAAGTTTGGAGGCATGACTCGTCGACACACTAGATGGCGGTCGTCGCCAATGAGCGACCAAGCCCATCTAACGATGAGCCTTCCCTTCACAAGTCAGTCCATCCCAGCGTAGAACGACGGTCGTCGCCACTAAGCGATCTGACTCGCTCGTCCACTCGCTCGTCGAGTTTTGATAAGACGACGACCTTCCTAGACGTACAGCTCCAGGGTCGTCCCCTCACTTAGCTTCCTCAATAAGCTTGATTAATTAGCTATATTGGGGTAAGGTCAGACTTGACACTGGGACATTCTGGGCGTGCAATCATGAAAACAGTAATAACACCAAAAGGTGTGCAGGTTGACTTTCCTTTATACGTCAAACTACTTATCCGTGTCAGACACAATAGTGTCCTCATTTAGGCAGAGCAATCCTGGCGTGACACGTGTACGCCTAGGGAATCAAGATGATCCAATGGTTGGCAACAACCCAATCCAATGGCTCAGATAAAAACCCTAATATCACCTCATCCACTATAAATATGGGAACAGAATCATGGACTAAGGTAATGCATCTCCGCATATTTACGTACACACACACTCTCTATATTTTTTCCACTATTTTCCAGTCCATACGCTGATTCTCATGCCGGAGGGGCTTGCCGGAAGACCCCCGACGCAGTTTCACGGTTCTTTCTTGTGGTGTGCAGATCACGAAGTCAGCTCAATCATCTCGCTGGACATCAATACCTTAGCCCAAACACATTCCTGCACCATCATATCTATAGTATAAATGGCACCCCTCCTTGTTACAGTACAATGAACAGTTTCATAAGCCAAATTTCCCATTTTGTCCTCACTAAGTTGTCCCTTTTTCATTTTGCCCTTAAAAAAAAAATTAACTTTTTTTAAATTAAAAAAAAAAAAAAAACACGTGTCCTTGGACACGAGCTTGCTCTAGTATATATATATATATACTCCCTCCGTCCCGCCCGAAAAGCCACAAATTTTCATTTTGGGCATCCCATTTAAAAAGACACTTTCCCAAAAAGGAAAGTTTTTATTATTATTTCACTCACTCATTCTCTTTCCTACTTTACTTTTACACTCACAATATTCTCTCTCCTAACTATTCCTCCTCCTAATTCTCTCTCCTATTTAATTTTTCATACTCACAACATTTAAACTTTTTCTCTTTCCTACATCATTTTCCTTAATTTGCGTGCGAGATTTGGTTTGGACATTTTCAGACGGGACGGAGGGAGTATGTTATTTTTTGGGAAGTTAAAAATGTTGGGAAGTTACAGAATGTAGAGGGAGGGCAAGGTCCGGTTAAATAGTTAAATAGACGGAGATGAGAAGTAGCGGCAGTAAACAAATATACTAGCGTCTTTTGGTCTCAATTCTACACTAGTAAGCCCTAATTTTAGAAATTGGGTATTTCCATTCATCATAATTAGCTCTGTTACCACCCATTCATTTGCTGAATTACATTCTATTAAATGGTTATTAATTTGTTCATGGTACAGTGGAAGAAGATGGAAGCAATTAGGTCAAACCATTTTCCATCATTCCTTGTAATGAACTAACGCATAATTAAAGAAGCTCTTTCGGTAATTATTTTACTTTACTTGTTACTTCAAAATCTGAATTCAAGCATAAACCTTGATTTTTTTTTCAAAATGTAGCTTTTTAAAAATTTATATACCAAAATAGAGTTAGTCTTATGAAAAACGCATTTTTTCTGACCCTTAGGAAAAACATGTTTTGTGTTTTCCCGTTTGTGCCAGTGCCAGTTTAACAAAGTGCCAGTGTGACAAAGTGCCAGTGAATATGTAACAAAGTGCCAGTGTAAAAAAGTGTCAGTACCATTTTAACAAAGTGCCAGTGTAAACAAAGTGTCAGTGCATGTGTAACAAAGTGCCAGCATAAAAAGTGCCAGTGCCAGTTACATTAACACTGACACTTTGTTAAACTGACACTGGTGCTTTTTACTCGGACACTTTTATATACATGAACTGGCACTCTTCACACTGGCACTCTGTTACAATAACACTGGCACTTTGTTACACTAACATTTTTGCTGGCTCTCAAAAACACAAGTACTGGCATTCAAAAACACATGCACTGGCACTCAAAAACACATACACTGGCACTCAAAAACACTGGTAATCATTTTTGTTGGCTCTCAAAAACACAAGCACTGGCACTCATAAACACATGCACTGGCACTCAAATACATGTACACTGACATTCAAAATCCCTAGCACTGATACATTTTATATGGAAAAGGGGGACAACCGTAAGTGCCTTCGCCAATTTGTAGATGAAGCATATGAATTCAAAAATTAATGAATAACCGGAAAAGTGGTACTAACTTGGATACGAACAATTGAAACGAGGGGATTGCCGGAGGACGCATCAAGGAGGAGACGCTTGTTCGGTTGGTCATATTGAGATCTTTTTAGGTCGAATTTGAAGATGATATCGCCGCAGGAATTTGTGAATCGAAGTTGGCTTCCGCCGGCGAGGCCCTTCAGAGACTTCTTCGAGATGAACAGATCGACCGGAATATGAACATCGGTTAGAAATTCAGGACCACCATAATCCATATAATCAGCAAAAATATGTATGATAATAGTTTAATTCAGCAATCCGATCAGATTTGTAGATGAAGAAGAAGAGAGAAAGGGACCGAGCGCGACAGGTGAAAAACACGTTTTTTGTTAAGCTTAAAAAAACGCATTTTTTACAAGTTTTTGGCACCAAAATAACATTTTAAAAAACTTAAGTACCAAAATGACACTTTCCACATTAATTTCAGAATTGGTAATTCCGGAATAATGTAATCCGGAATTACCAATTCCGAAATCCAATTTTTTTTATTTTTTTTTCAAAACTAAAATCAACAAAATAATATTTTCTATAAAATACGAGCGATCGCGCCATACATGGGGCGATCGCGCCAAATGTAATCCGGCGTTACCAATTTCAGATTTTCTTTTTTTTTACAAAACTGATTTTAGCAAATTAATATTTTCTGTAAATATAGAGCGCTCGCGCATTTGGTTGGGGCGATCGTGCCTAATGTAATCCGGTATTGGTAATTTCGGATTTCATTTTTTTTAACTGAATTAAGAAAATTATTTTTTTGAAAAATTCAATTCCGGAAATGCTAATTCTGAATTTGCTTTACAAAACTCTTCTCCAACAACTCTGTAAACAACCCACGCAGAAATCAACGCCATTGAAGAATAAGAAAAAAATAAGGAAGAAGAAGAGGAGAGGAGGTGAATTTTTTTCAAAAAAAATTTGAAAATTCAAGAAGTTGATTAAGAAGTTCAAGAAGAAGAGAATGGAGGTGGTGGATTTTTATAAAAAAAAAAGCTGAAAATTCAAAGAAGTGAGCATAAGAAGATCCAAAAAAAGAAGGTACATTTTAATCCCTCTTAAATTTTGTTTGAAATTTAAAATTAGTATTTATTTGATTTTTTTGTAAATGTTGTGATATTGTTAAATTAGGTTTTTGATAAAAATTTTTTTCAAATTTTAGGAATAAATATGGCTGGAGTTCCACTTGTTTTCATGTGTTACTGGGGAGGAGATGATGAACACCCGTTTGAAGGTGAACATTTTGAAAGGGGACCAAATGTTCACTTAGGGCTAAAACTCGGTGGAGTTACAAGAAGTTGATTAAAAAGTTAGCTAAGAAAATTGAGGTAGATCGAGTTATTGTTCAGTCGCAAGTTACATGTAGATATCCTCATCTTGTCGCTCCCGGGATTGCAAATTACATTCCATTTACAACCTTGGCTCGTACTACAAAACGTGGAATTTCTTTTTCATCCAATCCACGACGATCGAGGCCAATTGAAATGTAGATTATATTGTCCCACGTTTTTACCCTAACCCGGACCATCGACGTGACTAGAAGTAAGGGAGAACCAAGTCAAGGCGACTTAGAAACTCTATGGATTGGCAAGTTGCAAAAAAAAAAAAGAATCGTTATGGGATTTGCAAGGTAGAAGGTCACACGCGAAGGAGATGTCCAACTCTTAGACAGTAAGAGTTAATTGTTATTTGTATTTTTAGTTCTTAATTTAAGTACTTGAACTTTTAAGTATTGTTGTTTTATTCGAACTTGTAATATATTGAACTTGTAATATGTTCAACTCTTGGTGAAATATGTCATCAAATATAGTTGTAGTTGTGGAACTTGAAACGACCAAACGGGCCAAAACGAGTGTTGTTTTGGCATTTTAGTAGAATTAGAGGAGTTGATTTGGGCAATATCTATGTCAGTATTTCATACAAATGGGGCGACCGCGCGGTTTCATGCGCGCGATCACGCGAAGTTACTGGAAAAAAGGGGTGACAGCGCGATAAAGAGGGGCGATCGCACCATTAAGAGGGGCGACCTCACCCCATAGAAAAAGAAGGCGTACGCTTTTTTACTATACGTTGTTGACTAAGTTGAAGTTTGGATGAGATTAATTGTTTTGGGTTAAAGTATTGTTCCTTCGTCTCGCATTATAAATGTATCATATTGTAGCAAATAATTTATAAAAAACTGAAATAACATTAAAACAAATAGTTCAAATTAGTGATCACATCCCGATCACATAGGATAGAAAATATAAGTTCAACAACTATTACATTAATAAAACAAAATATTTAGTAACCACTTCCAGGTGACATGAAAAACCCCTTCATAGAAAATCAGATGGAATGAAATCCTTATGAAATACCTGCAACGCAAATAAACTAATGTCATTTGTTGAACAATCACTCACTCATAGTAGTATCCTAACAATTTTACCTTGAATACATTGGGGAGTGTGATGTTAAGATAATAGGCTTTACGTGAGGGGGAGAAAAAAAACAACCTAAAAATTACAAAACAACATGATTAGATGGCAATATTAATACTAGGTTCCAGCTGTTGCATTTTTAATACATCATACCAGATGAAGTATCATAACAGAACCAACAGATATGTCATTTGCGAACTCACTCTCAGTTAGCACCTTATGATGAATTGAAGCACCTATTGTTCCCGTAGGATCCTATCAATTTTACCTTAATTAGTAAGATAAGACACATACTAATTATGCTAGAAAACGTACAAAACTCTTATGCTAACCTTCAAAGTCACCATAGAGTCACCAAATTCATTTCGTGTGATGGTCTTGACAACAGCAACAACAACATTAATCCTATCAAAATTGATACATCCACCCTTGATAGTATTCAAAGGGATAGCAAGAATCATACCATCGCCATTGAGCAGTTCAAGTGTGGAGAGCCAAGGACTGCGCTGAAAATCTTTATCCTCTAAGGGATCTTCAATCGCTCTCCGTACATACTCTTGGGTCGGAATCAGAGGTTCCTGATAGGAAACGCTTTGACGATCGAGGTTTTTCTGGCGCATAGCGGCCTGCACTACACCAGCGGGACCAGGAATCAGACGCTCTGAAGAGGGTTGAGAGAGATTTATTTGAGAGAGGTGAGAGGGTTGAGGGGCAGATGTTTGGCCCGAGGAAAGAGGGCGTCGATTGGAATGGCGGGGGAGACTAGGATTCATTTTTGGGTTTTGTATGAAACAGGTTATAAAGAAACTGATCCTTTCTTTTAAAGGGGAAATTCAGATTTGATAAAACCGGCATTGGCAGTGCCGGATTTGTAAGTTAAGATAAATTCGGCATTGGCAGTGTCGGATTTGTCAGTTAAGATAAGATAGGCATTGGCAGTGCCGGATTTGAACGTATATTTACTATTATATCTTTTTTTTTCTAAATAAATATTTAATTTTGTTTATGAAATAGTTGCTTTTATATAATTTACTAGCACAAATGCATTAGTATTCCTACTATCTATTTTTAAATATTTAATTCGTAAGTATAAATAATTAAATAACAAAGAAAAGGTGGTAAAATATATTTAGAAATATATGGAGTTGCTCAGTAAAAAATAACTTGAAAAAGTAGTATTTTCTCCATTCCAAAATAGGACCATTTTGAACCTTCTTTTGGCTAATAAATAAAAAAGTATAATCAAACAATAATAAGTGTTTAGAACTCGCAGAAATCATAGCATAAGTATAATTACATCAAGATTTGGATAATTAAAGAAGTAATTAACCACTAACAAAGAAATTAACAACGAGTTTCAAAATTTAACAAACAGATTCACTAAATTGAAATTGCAAAGAAATTTATAACATGAAAAAAAAACTATGGAACTACTCAATACGGGCCACCATGGCTTGAGCCACTTCCCGGTGCTGGTGGCATCTGTCCCAGCAGAGTCTGGAGCAACCGAGTGTGCTCCTCTGACCGAAAAGTCTTTTGTGCCCTCCAAGCCTGGGCCGCCTCAATCTCCATATCCACGCGGGTGGATAGTTGTCCAAAATCTCCCCTCAGATCTCTAATCTGACTCTCTAGGGAGCCAACCTGCTGTGACAGAAAATAAGCACCCTCGGTCGGGTCTGCTCGCCATTCCTCAGCCTCATCCTCCTCCTCATCATCATCATCATCTTCAACCTGACATCCCCTAGATGACTCCGCACCTCTCTTTTCATTATGACATTTAGTGGTGAGGGTGAACTTGTTGATCTTAGGACCTGTTCTAATGTCCTTGTTCACTCAGGTCACGTTCAATCCCGCTCTCTCTATCAGGGCTGTGATCAACAACGGGAAATTGTAGGTTGTATTGGCCATACCCTTAGCTGTGTGCCATATCTCATTACAGATTATTTTCCCGAAGTCAATTTTTTTTCCTTGAACAATCATGTGCATCAGAAATGCACGCCTCCAATTCACCTCATTAAAATGCGAGGAGGGGAGGATCCTCTCATAAATAAATCTATGAATCACCTTCATCCAATCGTCCATATCCCAGGCCTTCATAATAGTCCCCTTCTTCACAGAATTCGGGTAAATTTTCCCGAAAGTCGAAGCTAGCACATGCAGATTCTCCTTATAATTCTTTCCAATCCTCTCCATCTCTTTCGTATATTCACATCCATCCTCCTCCATGTCATAGTCTAACCCGTAATATTGATTAATCACCTCCCTGGAGTAGTTACCTGCACTTCCCACACAGACGACACCTGTTAGTGTTATGCCCTAGGCCTATAGTTGATAGACTTATATGTTGACATTATTTATTATTATATGAAAAGTTTATTATTTGATTATTATATATTTTTCATATTTATTATAATAATCTCCGTCCCTAATTGTTAAGTGAATAATTAGTATAATTGTTAATGGATAATCATATGATGATTATATGCATAGAGATGCACATTAAAATTAAGGGTACTTGTTAGTGAACAAGTGACTGGACTTAACCCGTATGAGATTTATTTCATGGTCAAATGTCATAATTAAATCTCATATGGTCACTTCATTTAGTCCCTAGACCTGAGATTATCATGACCTTACATATGATGAAAGTTATGTTTGATTTTAGTCAAACAATATCTTAACACGATATTTATAAAGGCTATCTTTGGCATGATCGGATTCATGATGGGAAGGATGATAAGTCAAGATGGAATTCATCCCTCGAAAGAGAGATGTTTTGCTTGGGTCCCTCGATGAGTGATAATGATGAAAGTGTATGGACATACCCCAATGCGATTGGATTATCATTATACTCAAGATCGAGAAAGCATTGAACAAATACAAGTTGACGTGGACCATGACTTGTGTTCAATATAAGAACGTGAGACAAAGGGAGAAATGGAAAGTGTACCATTGGAAACGTGAACTCTTACGTTATATTAATTGGGTAGACATAATGGCTTGCTAGAGTCCGCTTATGTTTTATGAGGGTCGATAAGATCGGGCTCATTGCCAACATAATATAATCTTATTGGGTCACACACAATTGGAATGAATTGGTTAAACCAAAGGAAGAAAATTGAGAGTTCCTGATCTGGCAAGAGTCATCGCGCGACAGATATTGCCAGAGGTGGCAAGAGGTCGCGCGACAGATCAAGCCACAAAGGCGGTTTATAGACTGTTTCCTAATACGATTAGGACACAAATACTAATACTAACGTAGTATAAATATGAGGTCTGTAAACCCTAATTGACATCCGAATTTTCAAAAAAAGGAAAATCACAAAAAGGTTTTTTAATTTCATTCTAGGGTTTAAGGATCTAGCAATCCTCAAGAACCGTTCTTTGTTCATTCAAAGGTGTGGATACTACTAGAGGGTCTTCACTCGTACGACGATTAAGGCCTAGAGTTCTAATCTGAAGATTCAAGTTTTTGAAGATCGAGGTTTGTGATTCAAAATCACATTGATAAATTGTTCGATAGCTCAAGAACAGAAAATAATTAAGGTTGGTAAATTCTATTTCATAGGAATTCAATTTAATCGTATAGAACGGATCTTAGGGCTCTTGAGTTTTGTGTTATTTAGATGCTAATTCCACTGTGCGTGGACCCATAAAACCCAACAGTGGTATCAGAGCCCCGTTCGTATGGTTAAGTTTGAATTAACATGATAGAAAAGTGATATAAATTGTTTATATATTCCTTGCATGTTTTGTATGCGGTAGAATTTTAATTGTTTATGTGAAACAATGTGAAAAATCGTTTTCTGATTATGTTGAATTAAATCTGTTAAAAGGTTATTTTATATGATTTAATTGCTTTATGATTGTAATTGATTGAAATTTGGAAAAATCTGCAAGTCTGGCAACTCTAGTCACGCGACAGAGTTGGCCATGGCAACTCTAGTCATGCGACAGAGTTGGCCATGGGCAGTCAGATGGGCTCGTCTGGTCGCACGACGGATCCGGCCTCCTGGAAGTATCTGTCACGTGACAGACTTTGCCAAATCTGGGTAATCTGTGATTATGTTTATAATCTGATATGTTTCTGTTTTAATCTGGTTGCTGTAAATTTCTGAAAATTAAATTTATAGGGCTATGCTAGATTAATTCATTGTTTATGCATGCTTAATTAATTTAAATGTGATTTTATTAATTGTTGCGATGCATGAATTATATGTTCTTATATGTTAAGAGCTTTGTTAGATGTTTAGTTGAAACATTGAATTATAATTTCCTGAATGTTTAAGTTGAAACATTAAAAAAAAAATCTGATTGTTCATGAGAAACAAGTCAGTTTACGCCAAATTTGAAGAAATCTGATTGTTTGTGAGAAACAAGTCAGTATACAAAGTATTGATTATGTTGCAATCAAGCTGATATTGTAATTGTACATGTCTAGGAGAGTTCTGTCGAAGGAAAGATTTGGTACTTAAGTAGTCCATGTGGCTCATCTATTTTCCTGGGAACTTACCTGGTGTACATTATGATTATCTTTGTTGATATGCTTATAATCTGCTTTAAAGAACCTTCATTTAACTTTTAAGTTGTTTATGCCAATCCATGATTAAAACACTTGAGACCACTCAGATAGTTTTGGGTGGGCTTGCCATAGCAAGGTACTTTGATTCTATTCGTTTGCGAGCAAGATGAGGAAATGGTGGTTCCTATACGTTTAAAATGGATGAACTTAATTGGGTTATCAAAATAGTTTTGGACCCAAGGCATAAGATGAGATTAAAATATGTTTAGACATATGATGTCTTAAATGAATCTCATAAAAGATCTAAGAGTCATATATATGATATGATTGATGTTTCTACCTAATTAATTTAGTTTTGAGCTAATTGTCATAGCAAACTTGAAATTAAATTAAAGTTGGATCTTAGCCCACTAAATGTATATTATGCTTATTTGCATTGGAAGGTGTATAATTTAGTAGAAGCATTTATTTTCATGTAAATGCATTATTCTTCTCATATAATATGTTTGCTTATATGTGTTCATATTTTATGTATATCTTTTTGTAGAATAAATGACATCAAACAATAATCATCTGTCACTGCGATCTATCCTTGAGAAGGAAAAACTGGAAGAGAATGGTACAAACTATATGGATTGGATCCGTAGCGTGAGAATTGTTCTCAGGCAAGAAGAAAAATTGTACGTTCTCGAGGAACCTGTTCCACCTGAACCTGCTGCCAATGCTACTAGGGCAGTGAGGGATCAATATCTGAAGCATAAGCGTGATGCTACTGATGTTGGTTGCCTCATGCTCTCCGCCATGTGCAAGAGCCTTCAGAAGGATCTTGAGCACTTGGGGACAGTTGATCTAAACTATCGACTGATGGAAATGTTTCAAGTTCAAGCAAGGCAGGAAAGGTATAACACAGTTAAAGCCCTAACCTAATGCAAGATGAGTGAAGGACAAGCTGTTGGTCCCCATGCTCTAAAGATGAAGGGCCACATCGAGCATCTTGAGAGGCTCGGTTTTCCAATTAGCCAAGAGTTGGCTACTGACATGATATTGAATTCATTGCCTGAAGGTTTTAGTAATTTCATAATGAACTATAACATGGGGGGCATGAATAAGAACCTTTTCGAGCTAATTCAAATGTTGAACACTGCGGAAACCAATATCGTCAAAAAGAAAATCGATCAAGTGTTGATGGCTAACAAAGGGAAAGGTTTCAAGGGTAAGGGAAAGGCAAAAGTTGCTAATCCTAAGGCAAGTGTTGCCAAACCCAAAGAGGCTGCCAAACCCAAAGAGGCTAAGCCCAAGTCCCAAGAGGACGCAGTCTGCTTCCATTGCAATGAGATTGAACATTGGAGGAGAAACTGCAAGAAATATCAGGAAGCACTGAAGAAAAGCAAAGGTGTTGCCTCGACTTTAGGTATCTTTATTATAGATATATTCCTATCTACTTCTAGTTCTTGGGTATTGGATACCGGATGTGGATCTCACATTTGTTTAAATGTGCAGGGTCTAAAGAACATAAGGATGCTTAAAGATGGTGAAGTGGACCTACGTGTGGGAAATGGAGCAAGAGTTGCTGCATTAGCCATAGGAACTTATGAAGTTACTTTACCTAGTGGACTAATACTTGTTTTGAACAATTGTTATTACGTTCCAACTTTATGTAGGAATATTATTTCGATTTCAAGTTTGGATAATGAAGGTTTTAATTTTCTTATATGTGATAAGAAGTTTTCTATTTACAAGAGTGATATGCATTATTGTACTGCTATTTCATTCAATGGCCTTTATATCCTTGATGTTGAAAATCGTGATAATGATATCTATAACATTAACAAGAAATCTAAACCCAATGATGTAAACCACACTTACTTATGGCATTGTCGTCTTTGCCATATAAATGAGAAACACATTTCTAAACTCCATAAAGATGGATTTTTAGACTCACATGATTATGAATCATATGAGACATGCGAATCTTGTTTACTAGGCAAGATGACCAAGGACCCATTTACCAAAACTGGTGAAAGGGCGGGCGACTTATTAGGCCTCATACATACTGATGTATGTGGACCTATGAGTAGCAATGCTAGGGGAGGATTTCAGTACTTCATTACATTCACTGATGATTATAGTAGATTTGGATATGTTTATCTAATGAAACATAAAAGTGAATCATTTGAGATATTTCTAATATTTCAAAATGAGGTGCAAAATAAACTTGGCAAAACTATTAAAGTACTTCGATCCGATCGAGGTGGCAAATATTTGAGCTAAGAATTTTGAAGTCATCTTAAGAGTTGTGGAATCGTTTCAGAACACTCTCCACCCGGAACACCACAATGGAATGGTGTGTCTGAAATGAGGAATAGAACTTTGTTGGACATGGTTCGTTCAATGATGAGTCAAGTTGAGCTTCCTTTATCCTTTTGGGGACATGCACTAGAATTGCTGCTTTCACTATAAACAGAGTTCCTACCAGATCAGTTCAAAAGACCCCATATGAGATGTGGCATGGAAGAAAATCCAGTTTGTCTTTCATGAATATTTGGGGTTGTGATGCATATGTCAAGAAGTTAACTTCTGACAAGCTAGCACCTAAGTCTGACAAATGTGTTTTCGTGGGTTATCCTAAGGAAACTAAAATTACTATTTCTATAACCGAAATGAGAACAAAGTATTTATTGCTCGAAATGGTACCTTCTTAGAAAAGGAGTTTCTTCGCAAAGGAACCGGTGAGAGTAAAATAGATCTCGAAGAAATTCGAGAACCCGAAAACAACATTGAACCAATGGTAGAAACTGAACCAAGTTCACAAGGAGTTGTGGAACCGATTCAAGATGCACAAGTCTTTCGCAGAAGTGGTAGGTCACGATTCGAACCTAAGAGATATGGATTTCTCGTTACGGAAAGAGATGAAGTGGAGTTCATCGAAAATGATGAACCTACTTGCTATCAAGAAGCGACGTCCTCTCCTGATTCGGAAAAATGGCAAGAGGCCATGAAGTCCAAATTATAATCCATGGCTAATAATCAAGTTTGGAACTTGATTGATCCACCCAAAGGTGTAAAAACCATAGGGTGCAAATGGGTCTTCAAGAAAAAGACCGACATGGATGGGAAGGTGCACACCTATAAGGCTAGGCTTGTAGCTAAGGGATATAGGCAGATTCATGGTATCGACTATGATGAAACTTTTTCGCCTGTAGCTATGCTCAAGTCTGTTAGAATTTTAATTGCCATAGCCGCATATTATGACTATGAGATATGGAAAATGGATTTCAAGACAGCTTTCCTGAATGCGAAGTTACTTGAGGATGTATACATGATACAACCTGAAGGTTTTGTTAGTTCAGAAAATTCTAATAAGGTGTGTAAGTTGCAGAGATCCATTTATGGATTGAAGCAAGCTTCTAGGTGTTGGAATCTATGTTTTGACGAAGCAATCAAAGAGTTTGGCTTTATCAAGAACGAAGATGAACCTTGTGTATACAAGAAAATTAGTGGGAGCGTAGCACTATTTCTAGTTTTGTATGTCGATGATATCTTACTCATTGGAAATGACATTCCTGCACTACAGACTGTCAAGTCTTGGTTGGGAAAGTGCTTTTCAATGAAAGATATGGGCAAAGCCACATATATCCTTGTTAACAAGATCTATAGAGATAGATCTAAAAGGATGATTGGTTTAAGTCAAAGTACTTACATTGACAAGGTTCTTAGAAGATTCAAAATGGAAAATTCTAAAAGAGGAAACTTGCCAATGTTGCATGGTGTATCTCTTAGCAAGACTCAAAGTCCTAAGACTAATGATGAGCGAAAGAGAATGAATGGTATTCCATATTCTTCGGCAATTGGATCTATCATGTATGTTATGTTATGTACTAGATCCGATGTCTCGTGTGCCCTAAGCATGACGAGTAGGTACCAATCGGATCCCGGCGA
Organism: Adenophora triphylla var. japonica; assembly: GCA_022495995.1. Lineage (NCBI taxonomy): Eukaryota > Viridiplantae > Streptophyta > Magnoliopsida > Asterales > Campanulaceae > Adenophora > Adenophora triphylla. The sequence continues at coordinate 428,406 of JAFEMH010000297.1, read as the reverse complement.
ACCACATTTGATAGCAGTCAAGAATATCCTCAAGTACTTATGAAGAACTAAGGATGTATTCTTGGTCTTTGGTGGAATGGAAGAAGATCTTGTTGTAAGAGGTTACACAGATGCTAGCTTCCAAATCGACGAAGATGATTACAGATCGCAGACATGATTTTTGTTTACGCTGAATGGAGGCACTGTCTGTTGGAAAAGTTCTAAGCAAAGTACCGTCGCTGATTCTACAACCGAAGCAGAGTACATAGCAGCATCTGATGCAGCTAAGGAAGCTGTTTGGATCAAAAAGTTCATTAGTGATTTGGAAGTCGTTCCAAGTATCAATGATCCTATTGAACTTTATTGTGACAATAATGGTGTCATTGCACAACCAAAGGAACCAAGGTCACATCAAAGATCCAAACACATACTTCGACGTTTCCACATTATCTGAGAGATATGCGAAAGGGAAGACGTAAAGATATGCAGAGTAGACACTAATGAGAACGTGGCGGACCCATTGACTAAGACTCTTCCACAAGCTAAGCATTATGGTCATGTTAGGTCCATGGGTATTCGATACATGGGAGATTGGGCCTAGTGCAAGTGGGAGACTGTTAGTGTTATGCCCTAGGCCTATAGTTGATAGACTTATAGGTTGACATTTTTTATTATTATATGAAAAGTTTACTATATGATTATTATATATTTTGCATATTTATTGTAATAATCTCCGTCCCTAATTGTTAAGTGAATAATTAGTATAATTGTTAATGGATAATCATATGATGATTATATGCATAGAGATGCACATTAAAATTATGGGTACTTAGTGAACAAGTGACTGGACTTGATCCGTATGAGATTTATGTCATGGTCAAATGTCATAATTAAATCACATATGGTCACTTCATTTAGTCCCTAGACCTGAGATTATCATGACCTTACATATGATGAAAGTTATGTTTGATTTTAGTCAAACGATATCTTAACACGATATTTATAAATGCTATCTTTGGCATGATCGGATTCATGATGGGAAGGATGATAAGTCAAGATGGAATTTGTCCCTCGAAAGAGAGATGTTTTGCTTGGGCCCCTCGATGAGTGATAATGATGAAAGTGTATGGTCATACCCCAATGCTATTGGATTATCATTATACTCAAGATCGAGAAAGCATTGAACAAATATAAGTTGACGTGGACCATGACTTGTGTTCAATATAACATCGTGAGACAAAGGGAGAAATGGAAAGTGTACCATTAGAAACGTGAACTCTTACGTTATATTAATTGGGTAGACATAATGGCTTGCTAGAGTCCGCTTATGTTTTATGAGGGTCGATATGATTGGGCTCATTGTCAACATAATATAATCCTATTGGGTCACACACAATTGGAATGAATTGGTTAAACCAAAGGAAGAAAATTGAGAGTTCCTCATCTGGCAAGAGTCATCGCGCGACAGATCTTGTCCAGAGGTGGCAAGAGGTCGCACGACAGATCAAGCCACAAAGGCGGTTTACAGACTGTTTCCTAATACGATTAGGACACAAATACTAATACTAACGTAGTATAAATATGAGGTCTGTAAACCCTGATTGACAACCTAATTTTCAAAAAAGAAAAATCACAAAAAGGTTTCTCAATTTCTTTCTAGGGTTTAAGGATCTAGCAATCCTCAAGAACCGTTCTTGGTTCATTCAAAGGTGTGGATACTACTAGAGGGTCTTCGCTTGTACGACGATCAAGGCCTAGAGTTCTAATCTGAAGATTCAAGTTTTTGAAGATCGAAGTTTTTGATTCAAAATCACATTGATAAATTGTTCGATAGCTCAATAACGGAATGCAATTAAGGTTGGTGAATTCTATTTCATAGGAATTCAATTTATTCGTATAGAACGGATCTTAGGGCTCTTGGGTTTTGTGTTATTTAGATGCTAATTCCACTGCGCATGGACCCATAAAACCCAACAACCTCCGTGTTCCCCATTCTAAAAACATTGGCATCAAATTCTTTTACTAAAAGCCCGCATCCAAAGTTTGTGGGCTTACTCCCCAACTTTTCCCATTTGTATAGTTAACATAGTTGTTGACATACAAACCTTCAAAATCAAATTCTCCCTCCGGGTTGAAGGACTTGGATTCGTATAGCTCAAAGAATTGTTGAGCTTTATACTCAACAAATTTGGTCCTATCAAACGGGGGACCGACGGGAGGAGTGGTAGTGTTTCGTGCTTTTTTCGACATTATAATAGTAAATCAAAACTCAAAAATACAGATTTGAAGCTTACTTCGGAGTGGCCGGAATTATGCCGTAATTTGGCCGAAATTTGGCCGGATTTATCGCCTTCAAAATCAAATGTTCACCCTTTGCCTCTTTCAAATACACCTCTTAGCCTTGAATGAAGTTTTGAAACTGGTTGGTTGGTTGATTTTGTGGTTGAAAGTTGTTGATTTTGTGATTTGAGGGATAAAATTTTAGAGAGAGAGAGAGTAGTAGGCGGCTGGTATGAGAGAAAAGAAGGGTTTGTTTGTTTGAGAGAGGGGAGGGTTTTTTGATAAAACTGGGTTCTTGGGAAATCCGCATAAGGAGCGATCTCCCGGTATTTAGGGAGCGATCGCGCCTTTTCTCTGTAAAAAGAGGGCGACCGCTCGTCTTATCGGGGCGATCGCTCGACCTCTCAAATATTGTTTTTCCTCCTTTTTCCTTGCTTTGACTGTCCGTTCAACTTTTTTGAAATTCCAGTCAATTTTTTAACGTTTCCAGTTGGTTTTTCAGAATTCCAGTTAGTTTTTTAGAATTTCCATCATTTTTTTAACATTTCCAGTTAGTTTTTCAGAATTCCAGTTAGTTTTTTAGAATTTCAGTCATTTTTTTAATGTTTTCCAATTAGTTTTTCAGAATGTCCAGTTAGTTTTCAAATAGTATTCTTTATTAAAAAAAAAGGGCATATAGAGTACAAAAGTTCACAAAAACTGTTAACTTTTAAAAATTTAGATGTTTAAAAACATATCCATGACAAGCTTTCATGGAATAAAATTAACAATAATAAAAGAATAAGTATGAGGGAAAATTGACCACATCCCGGTCACGTAGGATACCCGTCAAGGATAATCAGACGGGGTAAATTCTACAGGAGGATTGCGAATCCTACTCCCTCTCCTCGATACATGACGACCACCTGATCTAGATTGTTGAGATGAGGATGAGGATGATCCAGATGGATTTTCTGAAAACTGCACATGAGGCAAATGAAAACTAGGCCTAAATCCCGGAATCCCGAATGCCTGTCTGAGTATAATTGCTAGAAGAAGGGAAGGAGCTCTCAGGCGGTTGGGTGAAACCAAACTGATTCATCAATTCTGTAAAAGAATTACCCGGTCCTGTTGGAGTGAAGCCAAACTGATGCATCTCATCGTATTGATCCTCCATCTCTGGCTCATCCTGCAGCATGTATCGGGCACATCTACGAACCCGATTTTGCCTATGTGGCTCCTCTTCAGCAGCATGATCAACCATTGGAGGGGGAGCTTGGGCTTCCAGTCGTTGCTGCTCCCTAATAGATGTCAATGTGCTTCTGATATATTGACGGTTGTAATTGCGCAGTTCTTCCAAGGATGTGGCATTCTCGTTGTATATGTGCATCCCTTGAAGGCTTTAAATCTGTTCAAAACAATTAAGTAAATTAATTAATACGAAAAAAAATGGTAATTTTTTTTTGTAAAACCATTGTATGTAGTATATAACTTACCACACACTCAAAAGAAGTGGAACGTGGCCTGAACCCTAGACCCTCCACATCAGACGAATTCTGGATGAACGATCGAGTAATTCTCCTATACCATATCATATAGGGATGACGGTAACTCATATCCACTTGACCATTCACTCCATCAACGACATTAATCGCTCATTCATTCCACGTTTCTATGTGCGAACCATGTTCTTGCATCCATTTAACGGCTGACCGACCTGGCCGACAAATCTGATGCAGGTCCAAACAAGTGTCGCATTCATCAGGCACACCTTGAACCATCCCAAACTGTCACATTACGCGAACTGGAAAGTGCCATTCAACTCTCTTAAAGCAGATGAGGGGCACCTTCGCCCTCCATATAACTTGCCCCTGAAGACAGTAATTCGGAGCTATCACACCTAAGTATGGCTGCCACACAACCTGATCCTCGTTCATATATGACAATTGGTCTCGGTAGCCTTGCAGGTTATGGGCAGTCACATAAGTATACGACAAGGGACCCTTCCACCTACATATGAAACAATTGACATAAAAAATAATGAGTAAAAAAGTGATAAAATACAAAACAGATCATTTACAAAATGAAGTAATTGAAATATACCTGCAACCCAATGGTAATGCTCCATTAAGTGTGTCACCTCCATGTCTCCTAGGTTGTGTACACAACAACCTCTCCCATGCCCAAAGCTATAAAAAAAATTATCATTACGTACAAAACAGATTAAGTCCACTAGCATAATGTAATCAAATATAATTGACATACCTATACAATGGTCAAGAAGCCACCACACCCTTTTGAATCGTGCTTAGATGCTACACACATCTCCCTATACAAGAAGGCCAACGCTGCACTACCCCAACTATACTCACCAATATTATTTATTTCCCTAAGAAGTGAGAGGTACATCAACTTCACTAGGTTATCAGACGAGTCGGGCATAATGTATGACCCCAATAACAGAAAAATATAGGCTCGAGTATATGTCTCAATCATATACTCGGAGCATTATTGGGAAGCTGATCCAAAAGAGGGAAGTGATCTAGAACCCATCTCATAGACACCATTCCACCTTTTTTGATGTCTGTGGGAGATATTGTAACCCCAAATAACTCCTTAACAATATTAACCCATTCCTCCTTTCTCCTACTAGTTTCTTAACTAGTCACACCCAATCCATCTACAGGAAGACCACACAACATACCAATATTCTCTAAAGTGATGGTCATCTACAGGTAAGTGAAAAGTGTGGGTCTCTGGATGCCACTCTCAATCAAAGCCTCTATCAAGTGCCAATCATATTGTAAATGACCTAATAAATACACTCCGTAAAATCCAACATTTATAAGCTTATTTTCTATCCTCCAAACAACTCTAGCTGGAAGCTCTGTACCACGCCTAGGTCTTAAATTGGGCAACTGTTGTCCAGCCCAAATGTAGTTAGATCTATGTGTCTCCTGTGAAATCAATACATGTGGATCGATTGGCCCAGGAACAATAAAAGGTTGTTGTTCATGTTGATTCATCTGAAACACATAAATTCAATAGTAATTAAATTTAAATGGGACTTAAGGTGTTGCTATATTTAAGCTCAAATTTTAAATTTAACACTTAAAAATTAATAATTAAGTAGAAAAATTGCAACAAGTTTGTCAAACTAATTTTAACAAGCACTTGATTTTAAACCTAACTTAAGAAAATTCTAACTAGGCTAAAATTGAATTACAATTGTTTAATTCATTGACAATCAACAAATTATATAAAAATACACAAATAAACTCTTAGGAAAATTTATATGGCTAAAATTAAGAACTCAAAACAAATAAAAAGAAGAAATAAAACTAACCTTTTAATTTTGATAAACTTTTCCTATCTTCTTCTTCCTCTCAAAAAATTTACCTCTTAACCCTTCAAACTAACTCTTTCTCTTTCTTTCTTTTTCCTTCAAACTCAGACAAACTCTTTCTCTTTCTCTCTCAGGCTAACTCTTCTCTCTCTCAGGTAAACTCTTCTCTCTCTCTCTCTCTCTCTCTCTCTTCAAATCACAAAAACAATATCAACTCTTCTTCCTCTCTATCTCTCTCTCTTTGAATCTGATGAAACAAACGACTCTTTCTCTTTTTTCAAATATTTGAATCCGGAAATGCCAATTCCGGAATTCAATTTTAATTGAATCCGGAATTTGCATTTCCGGATTTGAAATACGCCTTTTGGCGCGATCGCCCCACCTATACGCGCGATCGCTCGCTCTCTATTTACAGAAAATATTATTTTCTAAATTTTGTTTGTAAAAGAAAAAAAAGGATTCCGGAATTACCACTTCTGGATTACGTTCTGCGCGATCGCTCGCTATTTACAGAAAATATTATTTTATTAATTCAGTTTTGTTTTTTTTTTTTTAAAAAAAAGGAATTCCGGAATTACCAATTTCGGATTACATTATTCCGGAATTGGTAATTCCGGAATCCAATTGAAAATGTTACTTTGGTACTTAACTTTTGGAGGAGGTTATTTTGGAATATAAATTTTTAAAAAGCTATATTTTGGAAAAAAAAATCCATAAACCTTTGTGGTTAGTTCTCGAGTGATAAATTTATCACAAAAAAGAGAGAATATTTATCGTGCAATTTAAAATGGCTAATCGACATTTTGAACCCTCGTACTTTGCTTAACCTTCGGTTTTAACCATCGTTGTTTATTTTTAGGAGTTTTAATCATTTCACTTTGGATACGCACACATTTTCCCCCAAAAGCCTAAAGTAAAATGGTTTAAATTGCTAAAAAATGTCTTAAATTTCACTACTTTGGGGAAAAATGGGTGTGTATCCAAAGTATAAGGGTTAAAACTATTAAAAAAAATAATAACGATGGTTAATAACCGAAGTTTAATCAAATTACGAGGGTTCAAAATGTTGATAGCCCATTTTAAAAAGTTACAAGTAAATAACCCAACATCCATAAAATGTTTTATTTGTATTTTTTTTATTCTAAGGCATTTTGAATCATTGTACTTTTATTTAGCTCCGATTTTAACCATCCATGTCGACACCGCAGATGAGGGAGGTATTGTGAATGTTGTACTCATCCCTGAGGGATCGCTCTGGGGATAGGACACTTATGTAGAGCTGTTGACCCAAATAATTCCTCTCGAGTGAATATGACCTCAGATTCCACATTCCAGCATTGTCGAATGTTGTCATTATGGCTGCCCATGAGTTGGGGTACACCTGAATGCTGTGCCTGCTTATTGCATCAAGAAGATTGTAGTTCTTCCTCTTTTCAGGACCCCATTTCCTAGGCTCAACTCTGCAAGCGACATATTAATCTCACTAAGGACACATCATTTAAAGTAATATGACTCTTCAAATATTGTCTCTTGCAAAAGACATATATTTGAAAACCATTGGCAAGCAATATATCGTGTACTAAAGTACTTAAAGAAAACCATTGATTATGGTTTAACCTACAAAGGTGATCCTCCAGTTTTAGAGGGATATTTTCTGATGCTAGTTGGATAACGAATGAAGAAGATAATTCTTCAACAAGTGGATGGATATTTCTACTTTGGGGAGGTGCAATTTCTTGGGCATCTAAGAAACAAACATATATTACAGATTCAACAATGGCTTCAGAATTTATAGCATTGGAATCATTAGGAAAAGAAGCTGACTGGTTAAGAAATCTCTTGTGTGAGACACCTTTGTGGTCAAAGCCGATATCACCTATTGTTATACATTGTGATAGTAAATCGACTTTGGCAAAAGCATATAGTCATGTTTATAATGATAAGTCAAGACATATTAGTTTGAGACATAGTTATATCCAGGGACTTGTCAAAGATGGAATTATAACAATTGACTATATTTGGACAAAAATAAATTTAGCTGATTGCTTGACGAAAGGATTAGTTAAAGGTGATGTGCACAGAATGTCCAATGGGATGGGTCTAATATGCCCTTAGATATAAAACTCATTTAAGGAAGTCTTAACTCAACGCTTAATACAACTTTAAGTCTTGAGTTCAATAAGATTAATTTCTTAATTGGTGTTTTGATAGCACTATATTATCCCAAAGGTGAGTGCTAATATGCCTGCAATTAAGAAGAGGTTGGTTTTCTTAATAGATTTCTTGATAAAGTGTTTACTTTGCAGGGACACAGTTAGAGAAATTTACCTATGTAAGTGCGAAGTTTGGCTGCTTCAAGAAGCAAAACTAGGGCAAAAGGCTTTGATGCACTTATGAATAGATGTGGACATAGGGCCGATAATGTGTCAGAATAAATAGGAATTATGTAATGACCTTTTGTGTATAGCAACTTCAATAGTTCAATATATATTACTTGGTTCAAACTTTATAGTTACCTTTGTAATATGAATTCTTGGAATGTGTGTTATACTATGTGAAAGTTCAAATCCTAAGGATATTTTCATTTATGCATGAGGTTGCAATGTGTTTATTTGTATTAATTGTAATTTTGTGCAATTATAAATTACTCTAAATGGGGGAGGATTGTTAGATTATTTAGAGTTAATTATAAATGTACAAATATTCAAATGACTTTATTAAATAATTATGATTGGATATGGTATATCATAATTATTAAATAAAATATTGATAGAAAATTTATCGTTGAAGGACACATCATTTAAAGTAATATGACTCTTCAAATATTCTCTCTTGCAAAAGAAATATATTTGAAAGTAAAAGATACATCTCTTTAAAAGGATGTATCATTTGAAACGTGTCTTTTAGAAAATGAATCTCTTTATTCAAAGTGGTGTAGTTATTTATATAAATAAGAGTGACTTCCATTCATTTGGGGGACATAAATTTAATCAATTTACAAATCTTGCAAACAAGAAAAATTCTGCAGATTTTCTCTTTGCAAAATACACAAAATACATCAAACAGATTCCTAAGTGACTATAATTGAAAGAGCAACAATTATAGTTGATTCTTCTTTGTATCTCAAAAGTAATTTCGTGGTAACCCGGTGCTCTAAGTAGGGGCGAAATATTACTTTTAGGAAAGTGTGATCCACGCCTAGAAGATAAATCAAGTTTTGTCATATCCATCACAATTCCCTACATATTGTTCTAACAAAAGTCAAAAGTCTCATTTAGTCGCCTGAAAAGTTACAAGGAAAACAAATATTTTGTAGATCTTATTATCAACATCCTTCCGTTTCTTCCCAATTTTGATCAATTTCTCTCTTTTTATTCAAAATGTACGGGAAAGTTAATACTAAACGCCTTAAGAACATAATTCATCCTCGATTGGTCAGATTTCGCTAGCTACATTTTATTTTGTAGAGTTGTTGCTGCACAAAACTTGATACTCCCTCCGCGATAAACTGGATGTTCAAAAAATTTACCATTCGTCAAGAAAAATTTTGAATTATTTTTTTTTGACGTTCATTTTGGGAAAGAGGTGGTATATTTTATTTCTATTGTAAAGTTGTATATCTTAAGAAGAGATCTATTCGTCAATTTCCTAGATCCAGTTGATCGGCCATGCTTTGGTTATAAGAGTGGCAAAAGGAAAAAAAAAAAAAGAAGTTCAGACTTGAAATGTTCAACTTCTTATTCGAAAAAAAAAACTGCTAAAAAGGTACAACTATTTGTTAAAAGTGTTCAGAAAAGAAAAAGAGAGAGGAATTAATTTTGATGGCCGCAGAAAAAGAAAAAAATGTTCAAAAGAGTACTCCTATTCATTAGAAATGTACAACTTTTTGCTCAAAATATTTCAGGCACATTAATTTGAAATCTAAATGGATATGAATCAATAGTATAGAAGATAACTCCAGAAGTATTAGAACACTAACTATGATTATATTCTCATTAATTATAACGTAAATAATTGGAAAGAAAATAACAAATGAATAAGGAAACAAAAATTACAACTTTTATTTGTACTACTAGTTTTCTTCCTTGCACATCATACACACAGGAACAGAACAGAACAGATGCTTCATGATTTTCCTGTGTGTATTTCATTCTAATTTCCTTTCTTTGATGCAGCTTCTTCATCCCATGAGATAGGATGGAGGCTTGGGCAAGCCCTTAGCGACACCGCAGATGAGGGAGGTATTGTGAATGTTGTACTCGTCCCTGAGAGATCGCTCTGGGGATAGGACACTAATGTAGAGCTGTTGACCCAAATAATTCCTCTCGAGTTAATATGACCTCAGATTCCACATTCCAGCATTGTCGAATGTTGTCATTATGGCTGCCCATGAGTTGGGGTACACCTGAATGCTGTGCCTGCTTATTGCATCAAGAAGATTGTAGTTCTTCCTCTTTTCAGTACTCCATTTCCCAGGCTCAACCCTGCAAGCAACATATTAATCTCACTAAGGACACATCATTTAAAGTAATATGACTCTTCAAATATTGTCTCTTGCAAAAGACATATATTTGAAAACCATTGGCAAGCAATATATCGTGTTCTAAAGTACTTAAATAAAACCATTGATTATGGTTTAACCTACAAAGTTGATCCTCCAGTTTTAGAGGGATATTCTGATGCTAGTTGGATAACGAATGAAGAAGATAATTCTTCAACAAGTTGAAATTACCCGGATCGCGCGGGCTGCGCGCAAGCGGTTGTCTTTCGCGGTGTTTGGGACCTCGCTTTCGGGAAGGAGAGGAGTCGCCACACGGTTTTGTATTTTGAGCCCAAACATTGAAAATGGATTTGAAAAAGGTGTCGTTTTGTATTTTGAGCCCAAACTTTGGAAATGGCTTTGAAAAACGTGTCGTTTTGTATTTTGAGCCCAAACTTTGGAAATGGCTTTGAAAAATGTATCGTTTTGTATTTTGAGCCCAAACTTTGGAAATGGCTTTTTAGTATCAGAGATTGTTAGGTTCGGAGGTCACTTTACGTTTCGGGAAGAGTATTTTGAGATCACCCGAAACGCCTCGTATGACGAGTCTTTCTACCTTTCTCGAAAATGTGTGTGTGTGTGTGTGTTTGTGTGTTTGCATTTTGAAAATGGGGGCTTGAATGTCAAGCTTAATCTTGATTTGAATGTCGAATGTTGATTTTATGATTCTTGGAAAAAGTGAGCGTTTGAATGACAAACGTCGGTTTTGAAGTGTTTTAGGAAAAAATGTGCGAGTGACGAGTTTGAATCTTTAGCTTAAGTGTCAAATGTTGACTTTTAAGAAAAGAGCGTTTGAATGTCAAATGTCGGGTTTTGAGTTTAAAAATGATCGTTTGGATGCCAAACGTCACTTTTGCGCGTTTTGAAAGGGAGCTCGAATGACGAACTCCGGTTTTGAACCGGGCATTAAATTGTTAGCGATTTTATGGAAAAAAGCATTAAATGAGATGCGATCAACGAATCGTTTTGCGACTCGGACTTTGATAAGTAAATACTATCACGAGCCAAACGACTCGGACTTGTAAATGACAGTATTTAAAATGCGGTGTCGACGGAATCAAACGATCCGGACATTAAAGATGCGATCAACGAGCCAAACGGCTCGGACTTGTAAAGTTGCGTAATTTAAATGACAATATCAACGGATCAAATGATCCGGACTTTGTAAATGACTATCACGAACCAAACGGTTCGGACTGTAAAGTTGCGAATCGACGGATCAAACGATCCGGACCGTAAATGACATAAACGTAAAGAACGGGGCCGGAATGCCGTTTTAACCCGAGATTATTTCTCTTACGGGAAAGAAGATGATCTTGGGGTAAAACGTATTGAACCCCATAGACGGCGTTACGTCTACATTTTAATGATTTTGACCGAAGCGATTATAGCGTTTGACGCGTAAACCGAGACGGAATGAGTGTTTAGGGAGAGAGAGTGTTACCTATGGCTGGGGGTTGACTCTTTTGGCTCGATTGACGTATACGGGATACTGTTTAGTGTTTGAAAGGGTGTTTTGAGTTTGTTTGATTCGTGTTTGGTTGAAAAATGAGGTTTTCACGCAAATCGAGACAAAACGGAGCTCGAGAGGGGATAGAAGTGGTTCATGCTGTGGGCTTTGATGAAAATGGTTAATATTTTTTCTCTTTTGAAATGTTTGACAGCCCTTGTATTTATAGGGTGAAATTGTAAAACAGTCCGGACGGACTTTTCCTCAATTTGGGGAGGTTTTCTAGTATTTTGGAAAATTGGAGGACTTGTTGGCAATTCTGAATTTTCTGTAAAACAGTCCGTCCGGACTGTCACTTAATCTCAGGGGCATTTTGGTCTTTTCACCTTGAAATCTGATTGATGTTAGTCGAAGGGCATTGGCATGTGTGCCACGTGCCCCTGTGACTCACCTAGGCTAGGGTTTTCGTCCCGTTATTCCCGGTTTTGTCCGTTTTTTAAATAACTATCCGGAAAATGTCCGAAATGCCCCCGGAAAGTGTCGGAAAGTGCATTTTTCAGGAAAAACTGTACTTTTACGAGTGATAACGTGTGTTGAGTACGATTTGACGTTGGGATGCACGGGTGTGAATGTGGTGCCCAAGATCGCGGCTTTCCTTTTTTCTTGTTTTGGAACCGCTTTCTCGTGTAAGGGGGTCACCGCCTCACATCGGTTTGAAGACATCCGGTTTAAATTGAAAAACGGAGTCGCCACGCCATTTTGATTTCCTCAAAACTTTGAAAAAAGGGATTTGGGTCCGGAGGTTAAGTTACCCCTTGGGAAGAACGGATCGACGTTCACCCAAGGGCCTTGCCGAAGCAAGTCTTCCAAGATCCGATATTCATGCTTGCCTTTGTGTTTTCGTGTGTGGGATGTGTTTTGGTAAAAGAGGGAATGTGCCAAGTGGTTTTCCGAACGTATAAACCATGAGTTGGTTATCGCTCGGGATTCCTTGGATTTTGATATGTTCGTGACATTGATCCCGGTCTCATCTTGGACTTACGATCATCATTATGAGACCTTGGGTCACATGTGATCGGAATAGGGATGCCTCTTTTATAGTCCAAGGATGAGACTCTTTAGAAAGGAAGGACCTTTGCCCTTCAATCCTACATCTTGAGACGATTTGAGCTTTGTCGGGACATTTATGCTCATCTCAAGCGATGATCGGAGATGTAGGGGCTTAATTTCATCCTTTTCTAAATGAATATCCGGCTATGGCATCTTTGTATGGAGGAAACGATGTAAAGATATGACCTTTACACCATTACGCCCCAAGAAATGCTTCAAGTACCAAAGGGGACTAAGGGAGGGGTATAAAGATTGGATCTTTATACTCATCTTATGCCTTTTTGTTCCTTAAGAAGGTCACTAGGCAATCCTTGGAGAGTGATCCAACCATGAGGGACATGGGGAATGCATTTTAAAGTAAAGATGACATTTTTATGCTAACATATGTAATGAACATGATGCACTCTAAGACTAGGAATATAAAGGGAGGACCTTTATGGCTTTCCTATGTCTTTTAAGAACCATTTAGGTGGACAATCCTTGGAAGCAAGGTCTATGGGAAGGGGGATGATATTCATGAATAAAGATGACATTTTTAATGTAAAAGATGACATTTTTATATGAAAAAGATGCTATTTTCACATCATCATGTGAGAGATCCACCCTAGAACAAGCCATTTGAGGTCTTATTGTTCATCCTTGGGATGGATCCTCCATGAATCCCATGTGATGGGAAATGGAGGTATTATGATCTACATGACTAAAGACTTGATTTTTATGGCAATAAATCAAATATAAAGCAAGTAAATGGCAATATAAATAGCAAAGATCAATATAGCAAGTATGAAAAGTATATTTTAAAGAGAAGAGGAGGAAAGGTTACCAATGGTGGTGTTTCTCTATCTCCCTTGAAGATTTCCTAAGGAAGGATCAACTTTGGAGAGGTTTTGAAGAGGAGGGAGGTGATTTTGGGAGGCTTTTGTTCTCTGGAAATTCGTGGCTGTATTTTGGCATAATAACAGTGCCAAAAATTGTCTCTCAAAATGGGTAGAGGAGGCCTCTATTTATAAGCAGTTTGGTGATGGCTAATGAAGCCGTGCGGTCTTATCCATTAGTGACTCAGCCTATTTCTAGAACCATGCAAGGTGGCCTTCTAGAAGCTCTTTTCCAGTGAGGGACTACGTAGAATTTTAATTCCTAACAAGTCCTTCACCCCTTGGAAGGTTTGGGAAAGTTTCCAAATTGCCCCTAAACTTTAGGAAAGTCAGGGGAATTGTCGGGAAACTTAACCGGAAGGCATGAGCCAGATTTGGCTACTTACAGAAGCCCCTCGGCAACGTCACTTGCAGGGCGAGTGGGGTGTCGATAACAAAGGATCCAATCTGGCGAACTGCCGAGACGGATTGGGTGACCAAGGTGGTCGAGGGGCTGAACCTTTGGAAGGCTACCTATGTATCCCGAAGGAATCAAGCCACGATCGTAGTTCGGAAAAAGATCCGCTGGGGAGAGGGGTGTCATATGTGATGAATTGGATGAACCTAAAGTAGGCTACCTACGTATCCCGGAGGAATCAAGCCAGGTCATAGTTCGGGATCCACTGGGGCATGGCGAAGAGAAACTGGTCCCTTGCTAGGAAGATGGAAGGAAAGTGACCTAGGAGGTCAAGTGGCTGATCCTACTGGGGATATGCTAGATGAAGGAGGTGACCCATGTGGTCGGATATCTGGACCTCTCTGAGGGGGCTACTTCACCACTGAGGAGTGATGAAGGAAGGGAGAGACCAATGTGGTCGGATGGCGGGACCTTTATGAAAGGCTCCCTCACCACTGAGGAGTGATGAAGAAAAAGGGTGACCATTGTGGTCGGATGGCTAAACCTTTATGAAAGGCTCCCTCACTACTGAGGAGTGATGAAGGAAAAGGGTGACCATTGTGGTCGGATGGCTGGACCTTTATGAAAGGCTACCTACGTATCCCGGGGGAATCAAGCCTTGGTCGTAGTTCAAGTCTCACTAGACAGTTAGGAACAATGTCTAGGATCCTTGAGGTTTTGACGATTAATGGAGGAGTCACCTGATTTGACAATTAATGGAGGTTGTCACCTGATTTGACAATTAATGGAGGTTTTCACCTGATTGACAATTAATGGAGGTTGTCACCTGATTTGACAATTAATGGAGGTTGTCACCCGATTGACAATTAATGGAGGTTGTCACCTGATTGACAACTAATGGAGGTTGTCACCTGAAGAAACTAAAGCTTACGTCACTATCGAGGAGATAGAGGTAGCTGAAGTTTGGAAAACTGAAGCGTATATCACTATCTATGAGATAGAGGTAGCTAAAGTTTGGAAAAACTGAAGCGTACTTCACTATCTATAAGATAGAGGTAGCTAAACTTGGAAAAACTTGAGCGTACTTCACTATCTATGAGATAAAGGTAGCTTAAGTTGGAAAAACTTGAGCGTACTTCACTATCTATGAGATAGAGGTAGCTTAAGTTGGAAAAACTTGAGCGTACTTCACTATCTATGGGATAGAGGTAGCTAAAGTTGGAAAACTTGGGCATACTTCACTATCCATTAGATAGAGGTAGCTAAATCTTAGAGAAACTGAAGTGTACTACACTATCTATGGGATAGAGGTAGCTAAAGTTTAGGGTTTTGACAATTCGGATGATGTCACCTAGCGTTTATTCCGTTATAACGGAAGTAACGGAGGCGACTCGGGAGGAAAGTTTATTCTTCTTGGAGATAACGGATATCCTTGGGAAACAGTGTTATTCTGGTTAAGAGATAACGGGAATTGTATGCATAAGTGGAAAGTCCAGGGGCAAAAGTGTAAATTCAGCTCAGAGCGAATGAGGCCGCCTGGCGAGAGATGGGGGAAAAAGAAGCCGTACGGCTTTGAATTTATTTTCACCAGATTATTTAAACAGAATTTGAAACGGGCAAACAGTCATTGCTTGCTTATTTTTCTGTCGAGGAAGAGGGAGAGAGGAGAGAGAGAAAAATTCAAATTTCTTCAATTCTATTGCTTCTACCACTCAAGATGGATCCGGAAGGGAACATTACGCCTAGGCAAGAACGAAGAACCTTGTCGGAAGCCGCTAGGAGGAGGAGGAGGGAGCTCGTTCGAACGGAGCAGAAGTATGACTTCAACACGCCTCCTTCCGAGCTCTATTCCGGTAGGAGGAGCACAAATCTACGAAACCTCAATCTATTGGGGTAAGCATTCTTGATTTGCTTGATTTTGTCAATTGTTGATTGGAATTTTGATTGATTTAGGGCTTGACCCGATTTTTAGGAATTTTTCGAATTTTCCTATGATTTTTGTTGATTACTTTGGGAGTTTGATTATTAACCTATGAGGCTAAGGAGGTAAATGAACATGCATGTGCAATTTATTTGAAAAATAATGAGAATGACTCATTTTTTGAGAATAAAGTAAGAAAAATAATGTCTAAAATGTGACGGAGTCCTTGCATGTGCTAGAACTAGGTCAATTCTTGATCATAGATGAGAAAACAAGATTTTGGACGATGAAAATGATTCATGCATGCCATTTTGAAAGATTAATGCTTACGTGCAAAGAATTTTGTGAAAATTGGAATTTTGGTTCTTGAGAGAGCAATGTGCTCGGGATGACGTGCTTCAAATGATGACTTGCTTCAAATGATGAAGGACACGCTTTCTAGGCAAAGGATGCTAGAAATCTCTTATGAATGCTTTTCTTTGAAAATATGTGCACTTTTTAATATATGCATGCTTTTGAGATGAGATGAAGGACTGACACATTTTTTATTGTGTGTTTCCTACAGGAGAACAAGTCGAGGGGACCTTCTGAGGTGGCTGTGAAGTTGTGGGATAGGATGCCCAACTTCGAGAAGGATGGGGTGAACCCCAAGCAGCTGGTGATGGCTACCGGCCTTGATTTGTTCATTGACGCTATTGGTAGAGGTATCCATGTGACCTCTAAGAGAAAGGGGCTAGTCCAGGCCTGTAAGTACCCAAATCCGGATCGTCAAAATCCGTTAGAAGTTAACCGAAATCCGTTAACTGGCCCGCTCCAAGTTAACCGGAACTCGTTAAACTCCCCGTTGCCATGCTAGCGAGACATCCCGGGACTGCCCCATGCATCCCAACGTCGAAGCATACTTGAAACGTGTCATCACACGTAAAAGTATGGCTTTCCCTGAAAAACGCACTTTTCGGGGGCATTTCGAACATTTTCCGGACTGTTATTTAAAAAACGGACAAAACAGGGACCGGGGAACGAACTCCCACGCATTTGGTGAGTCATGGGACACGTGGCAGCCATGCCACCTCCCTCCCATCACCCTTCAATCAGAAATCAAAGGGAAAAGACTAAAATACCCCAGGATTTCAGTCAAAGTCCGGCCGGACTCCCTCTGCAGTCTTCAGAAATTGCCAGCAAGTCCCTCAAAATTCCAAAATACCACAAAACCCCCTGGATTTCAGTCTAAGTCAGGCCGGACTCCTACTGAAAATTCACCTATAAATAGAAGTTGCTATCAAAGACAAAAGGAGAACAAAATTTCACTACAAAAATTCACCTCACCCACGGTCCAACTGAGTTTCACCCCTCCCGAGCCCCCGTTTCGTCTCGATTCGCGTGAAACTTCCGTATTTCGATCAAATACGCCCCTCAACACTCTGAAACACCGTTCCAAACCAATTTCCGTATCCCTTATACACCTCTCGAGCCAAAGGAGTCGACCCTAGCCATAGGTACAACTCCCTCTCTCTGATCTCTCGTTTCGTCTCGGTTTACGCGCCAATCGCTATAACCGTTTCGAACCACGTTATTGAAATGTAGACGCCTCCGTCTAACGGGGTCCGATACGTTTTAGCCCCTCGATCCTCTTCTCTTCCCGTAAGAGAAGTAATCACGGGTTAAAACGGCGTTCCGACCCCGTTCCGTTTACTTTTTATGTCATTTACTATTCCGGATCGATCGATCCATCGATCGTCATTTACTTTATGTCATTTACAATTCCGGACCGTTTGATCCGTAGAACGTCCTTTACATTTCATGCAACTTTACAACTCCGAGCCATTTTGTCTCGTCGATCGTCATTTACAATTCCGATCCGTTTTGGCTCGTTGATCGTCATTTACGATTCCGGATCGTTCGATTTCGTTGATACCGCATTTAAATACTGTCATTTACAAGTCCGACCCGTTTGGATCGTGATAGTATTTACTTTTCAAAGTCCGAGTCGCAACCCGATTCGTTGATCGCAAAATCATTTAATACGTTTTTTCCCGTAAAAATCGTTAACAATGTAATGCCCGGTTCAAAATCGGAGTTCGTCCTTCGAACTCTCTTTTAAAACGCGCGAAATGACGTTTGGCATCCAAACGCTCATCTTCAAACTAAAAGCCGCCATTTGACACTCAAAATCATTTAATACGTTTTTTCCCGTAAAAATCGTTAACAATGACTCGCCCGGTTCAAAATCGGAGTTCGACCTTCGAATTCCATTTCAAACTCAAAATCGACGTTTGCCACGCAAACGCTCATTTCAAACTCAAAACTGACGTTTGCCACGCAAACGCTCATTTCCGTCTCAAAACCGACGTTTGTCATTCAAACGCTCGTCTTTTCAAACAAAGTCACCTAATCAACGTTTGACATTCAAACCAAGATTAAGCTTGTCATTCAAGCCCCCATTTCAAAACACACACACACACACGATTTTCGAGAAAGGTAGAAAGACTCGTCATACGAGGCATTTCGGGTGATCTCGTAATACTCTTCCCGAAACGTAACGTGACCTCCGAACCTAACAATCTCTGGTACTCAAAGCTTTTTACTCGTTTTTGCTACCAATAAAAATGACCCCCATTTTCAAAGCCTTTTCCTAAGTTTTTGCTACCAATAAAAACGACAACTTTTCACTAAAGCCGTTTCTCACCGAATTCCAAGTGTTGGACATTCCAATCACTTTCACAGCCATCCTGGGGCGTCCCTGGCTGCATCAAATCAATGGCGTGGCATCCACCCTTCATCAGTGCCTCAAGTTCATGCAAGGCAACGAGCTAACCACAGTCTACGACGACAGCGTCACCACCGAGGGGACCAACACCAACGACATTCCAGTGTTGGAAATCAAGCATAGTGACGACATGGCATTAACTGGATTCACTCTGGAGACCTCCAAGATCCAAATATGCAACGTGGACCTTCCACTGTCTCACGACAAGATTCCTCCTGCCATGAAGATGATGAAACTCATGAACTTCATCCCAGGACTGGGGCTTGGCAAAAGGTTACAAGGCCAACACCAAGTCATCGAAGTCAAGGACCACACCACGGTCCAGGGGCTTAGCTACATGCCAACACCTGACATCAAGGAAAGCAAAAGGCTCGCCTGCACCAAGGCAGCAGCCCGCAAAAGGGGAACCTCCGACGGCACACCCAACCTCTGACCTTACAGTTTCAACCTCGCTCATTACTTCACCAAGGGAACCAACAGCAGAACTGAGGGGACCGACAGGGGAACCGACAGCAGAACTGAGGGGACCGACAGTGGAACTGATGAAGATGAGAAAGAAGCAGGGATAGTCAGCACAGAGACTACAGAAAGGATGGAACAGCTAGCACGGGACCTCAAGCGTTTCAGAGGACTCAAGGCTAATCCAATAAGGGGAGCGTTCCTCGACATCACGGCTCTACCTGGACCAACTGCCACCACAGTCCAGCATGAGTACACATTCAAGGGAATCCCAGATGCGGAAGAGCAACTCAAGGTACTCTTCACGGGAAACAGATTGTTCGGATCAGCCGCCGAGGCCACATTCGAGACAGTAACTCCAAAGCAGAAAGAACCAGAATTCATAGAAGACGCTCTCAGTGGACCAGATCTACAGAGTCCTTCTGAAGAAGTCATGGAGGTGCCGAACCTGATTGACCTGGGCTCCGAACACAGCATGATCGCCATGAATGGGACAGCAAAAGCCAAGCCTCTCGATCCCCGAACCCCTCATCAAGCATCCAGCAATGCCACTGAAGAATTGGGTAACTTTCACCGGACCAAGGGCAAGCCAGGCAGAACTGGAAGACAAGCTGGGCCCGCACCCACATCTCCCTAAACCCGGTCTCAAACCCTCTGATTCAGTCCTTGTCAGAGTCCAGTCCTCTGAGTCGTCCAACGGCCTTACGCCGAAAGACTATGATAACGTAGCCAACCATGTATTTCCGTTCTCGTTTAATGAAAAGTCTGACCTTTCGGAGTATCCTCTCATTGCCACTTTAACAACTGATAAGTTAACAAACAACTTAAAAGACGTTAATAACTCAATTGATAAAGAAGCAGACACATTAAACGAACAATACATTGAAGTTTTCGAGCGTGTAGTTGACCAAGAGGACAACCGGGCCCAAGCTGCCGAAGAGGTTATGACCAAAGTGAACCTGGGGTCAGTGCAAGAGCCTAAAGAGACACAAGTGGGCAGTTTCTTCGCCGATGCAAAAAAAGAAGTCCTGATAAGCCTCCTTCGGGAGTATGTTGACGTGTTCGCCTGGTCGTACCAGGACATGCCAGGACTCGATCCCTCGATCGTGGAGCACAAAATTCCCTGGATCCCGAATCCAAGCACGTCCAAAACGAAGGCTGCGCAAGATCAAGCCAGAGTGCTCCTTGCAAGTTAAAGAAGAAATCGAGAAAATGCTCCGAGTTGGTTTCATCAGAGTGATTGAGTACCCGACTTGGCTCTCCAACATCGTGACGGTAACCAAGGCCAATGGAAAGGTCGAATCTTTGTGTGGATTTGCGGGATCTCAACAAGGCCGGCCCTAAAGATGATTTCCCATTTGCCTAACATCGACATGTTGGTCGACACCACGGCAAATTTCGAAGTAAAGACCTTCGTGGACGGTTTATTTGGATACAACCATATCAAAATGTCCGAGGAGGATCAAGCCAAGGCTGCCTTCACCACTCCGTGGGGGACATGCTTGCTACACGATCATGCCGTTCGGTGCGAAGAACGGCGGGGCTACTTACCAACGGGCCGCGCGACCCTCTTCCATGACATGATTCACAAGGAAATCGAAGTGTATGTCGACGACATGATCATCCACTCCGGAGGATCGGACATGCGGCACATGACGGATCCGAGAAAGTTCTTCAACGGACTCGAGAAAACACTCCATGAGATTGAACCTGCGAAGTGCACCTTCGACGTCAAGCGCGGCAAGGTCTTGGGGTACATGGTTACAGAAAGGGGTATCGAAGCCGATCCCAAGAAAATCAAGGCCATCATCGACATGAAGCCGCCTCGGACTCGACGAAGTGAAAATTTTCATAGGAAGACTTGATACATCGGTCGCTTCATCAACCAGTTGACATCTCTCTGCGAGCCCATGTTCAAGCCGATGAAGAAGAATGCCGACATCAAATGGGACTCCGAGTGCCAGACGGCTTTCGAGAAAATCAAGACCTACTTGGTGAATCCCCAATTCTATGCCCGCCACATGAAGACAAGCCACTACTCCCGTATCGACGAATGACACGTCAATCGGAGCATTGCTGGCACAAGAAACGAGAAAGATTCCAAGGTTGAGCATGCAATCTACTTCGTAAGTCGGAAGCTTCAAGGATGTGAACTTAGCTACTCGGCGTTAGAGAAAACTTGTACCGCCTTGGTATGGGTAGTCGGAAGCTGAAACACTACATGCGAGTCACATTCGGTGCTCCTGGTCTCCAAAATGGACCCCGTCCGATATCTCTTTGACAAGCCATCCTGTCAATGCGACTAGCCAAGTGGTCATTCTTCTGGTGAGTTCGACATCAAGTACATGGTCGAAAATCAACAAAGGGCGAGTAATCGCAGATCAGTGGCCGACTTCCCAAGCAGTGAACCTAAGGGTCACGATCTGATTTCCGGACGACGGAATCTTTCACTGGACGGCGCAAACCGGCGGCAACTCTTCTTCGATGGGGCAGCCAACAAGAAGGGGAATGGTATTGGAATGCTCCTTGTCGATCCAAGGACGAGCACACTCCCATAGCCATCAAGCTGAATTTTGAAACAACCAACAATGCAGCTTAATATGAAGCCTGTGCAGCAGGTCTGGAAGCCGCTCTCGAGCGCAACATCTCAGAACTGGATGTATACGGAGACTCAGCATTGATCATCAATCAAGTGTCCAACAAATGGAAGATGGTAGATTCTGGCCTCCAGAAGTACCACACGTACATGGAGGAGCTCATTGCTCAGTTCAAGGACATCTCTTTTCATTACTTGCCAAGAGACAGGAACCGCTTCGCAGACGCCCTGGCAACCCTCGCCTCTCTTGTCGAAATTCCCGATGGGAAAGCAGTAAAACCCCTCAAAATAGACAGACGGGAAACACCCGCCTATTGCTGTGAGATCGAAATAAAAAAACAAACGATCGACGAACCCTGGTACAATCAAATATACCAGTACCTCCAAAACGGAGAAGCTTCCTTCACGAATGAAGATGGAAAATACAAAGAAGGGATCAAAGCCAAAAACATGATGGCATTAAAATGCCTGGCATCCCATTTCGTCATCCTGGGGGGTATGTTGTACAAGAAGCACCACCAAGGGCCACTCCTTCGGTGTGTAAACAAAGAAAAAGCCAGCGAGCTAATGAATGAAGTTCACAACGGAACCTGCGGTCCGCACATGAACGCCCGAGCATTGAAACAGATCATTCTCCGTATGGGATACTATTGGATATCGATGGAAACAGACTGCATCTAGTTTATTCGAAGCTGCGACAAATGTCAACGGTTCTCCAACCTCAATCACATCCCTCCTCACGAACTCTATTGCATGACTACACCATGGCCTTTCGCCACATGGGGAATCGACGTCATCGGCAAGATCACTCCACCAGGGAGCAATGGTCACGAGTTCATTCTAGTCGCAGTCGACTACTTCACCAAATGGGTAGAAGCCAGATCGTACAAGGTACTGAATTCTAAGAAGGTGGTCGATTTCATCCGAGAGAACATCATGTGCCGATACGGAGTGCCCAACGAGATCATCTCCGACAACAGGACTCACTTCGAAGGAGATTGTGATCAACTTCTGACCGAATTCAGAGTCACGCGTCACATGTCTTCTCCTTATAGACCAGAAACCAATGGTGCAGTGGAGGCAGCCAACAAGACTCTCGCCATGATAATCAGGAAGATGACCACCAGAGGTCGGGACTGGCCCGAAAAGCTACATCTAGCCCTCTGGGGATACAGAACATTAGTCAGAACTGCCACAGGGGAGACTCCGTTTGCGCTTACCTACAGAATGGAAGCAATGTTACCCGTGGAATTGGATATTCCATCCCTCCGAGTCCTCTTGGAAAACGGGATCAATGAAGTCGAATAGCTACAGAGCCGTCATGACGAACTTTCTCTACTCGACGAGCGCAGATTGAAAGCCATGGAACACACTCAAGCCTATCGAAGCAGAATGGCCCGAGCATTCGACAAGAAATTCAGGATCCGAGACATCAGAGAAGGTGACTTGGTGCTAAAGGAAAAGCCTCCTACGCAGACCAATCCCCTCGGAAAGTGGGAGCCTACCTGGATAGGACCGTTCGTGGTACAAAGAATCTTCTCCGGAGGAGCCATAAAGTTAGCAGACTTGGACGGGAACCCTTTCGTTAACCCCGTAAACGGAAGAAAGCTCCGCAGATACTTCGTTTGAGGAAGAGTATGAGTCAACTCTCCTTCCCCATACACCACCCCTCAGTAAAATTAAAGTGCTAAAAGAGTAATACCCAACTGGATACATTCCCGCTAATGATCCAGGTAAAAAACAGGGTCGCACTTCTTTTGTCTTCGTTTTTCTCAAATTCACCTAAAAGTGTTGAACTACGGTGACCTGAGCCCCTTAGTCCAATTGTAAAAGGGGAACGTAGGCAGCCATCATTGGTTCGGTCTAAAAAACAAAAAAAATACTATAAGCATCAATTGCTTGTGTTTCGAAAAACTCTTTTCATTTAACCTACAAATTCATTACGGTTAAAACATTCTTTGATGAGTTCAAGCACGGTCAACTCTTGACTCGCTACACGCTAGCAAAACTACAATAAAACATTAATCAGTTAATGTGTCTGCAATGACAATGGGTGGATACTCTGGACAGCAAGGTCAACCTAGTTTTCCGAACTTGGTCCTTCATCCTTCTTCCCGTTCCCTTTCCCCCGGCGAGTGTTCTTCACCTTTACAGGGAATACTAGTCCTTCTACCTGGCTCAGGGACCCTTCCCGATGCCTCCGTCAAGCCTGTAGCTGTCAACGCAGCCCTTTCCCTAGCTCTGTCTCGAGCTGCCTCGCTTCGAGCCATCATAACCGTGCTTTGATTGGCCTCCCGATCAGCATTGGCCTCATAGTCAGCCATGTCATTCCCAGTACGATCCCCGGGATTAGCTCTCGCTTCGGTCCTCCTCAAGGTCGAGCTGTCAAGGTGTCCAGCACCCAACAGCTCACTCCGTCTCCACAAGATAGCCATCTGTGTCTCCCCTATACTTTCTTCGTACCAGTTCAGATACTGCGTCAACAGAACAGTGCCCCCTCTCCGGTGAAAGAGAACCCTGGCAGGAAAGGACGTATATTGCCACCACCGTGTGAGCAGCAATAGCGTCGAAGGATCTTCCATCAGCAGAGATCCCACCTCAAAGGTAGCAGCATGAACCAAGCCCGTCAATGGCACCTGCTCCAGCCCGTACTGTCGCAGAACCAACGATGGAATGTAGAAGGACGTCTGAGACAGCCCCGGCACTCTGACAACCAATAGACCCTCCTGAGCGGTCCGACAAGTCTGTAACTTCCAATGGGGAACCCACCATCGCAAGTGATGCGTGCGGAGTCTGGCCATCCAGAGCTCCAACTCAGCCTGATTGCCCCCAATCACCAGAGGACGTCGAGAGAAGGACCAAGCGTCACAAGACATTGGCACCTCAGGCATCATCTGCAGTCTCTCCCTCAACCACATGGTAAGCATAGCGGGACTCCCTCCCCACATGTATCGGCTATCGGTCACCATCCGACCTATGCCCAGGAACGTCTCGCCCAAAACCAATGGCACGATATCTCCCCCGCTCCGGCACTGCCTCACCAGGTCCAGTACACTGTGATGGCACACACCCAGGGACGTGAACGTGAACAGAGTAGCAATCGCGCACAGAGCAAACGCGTCCCACGCAAAGACGCTCCCCTCAGCTCCGAAAAATCTTTCGGGCAGTCCCGAAATGTCAACATAATCAATATTCAGTATCAGCATCCCGTATACTTCTCCACCCGAGATACCAAGCAAAGACACTAGCTTCTCAATAGTGGCCATGCCACCAGCATACAGTAGAACTAGCTGTTCCGTCTCAGGTCCTCCCAGAATGGCCCGGAAATCTTCAAACGTAGGAGTGATTTCGTTGTACGAAAAGCTGTACACATTCCTCCGTACATCCCAGAACCGAGACGCAGCTCTCAAAAGATCCCAATCTGGCATAAGCTCCTTCAAAGCCCAAACAGATTTCATCCCGTAACAGCCTTCGAAAAACCCTTTGTTCTGCCTCGTGTGGTTCCGTACCCACGACTGAAAGTTGTCCAAATATCGCTCTTGCATCCGAGACAATAGCTTAGGAAAGTGAGCCATGAAAGAAAGTGAAGGAAACCTTGGGAATCTGAGAGAATTCAGCTAACTGATCAGAGGTGAATGCGCAGTTCTTAACAAATTGCAAAGCTGAAACTGCAATTTAAAAGACTCTGAAAATACACCCTCAGTCCGGCCGGACTCCCTCTGCAGTTGACTTGGTCAAATCTGCAGCCAGCTGCTCCTAAATTGGAAGCAATTCCAAACAACGCCCTGTTCATGCCTTGTGAATCTGCGTGCTGCCCCTAGTTTCATTCAACCAATGTCAATATCCCTTCCGCCCCGGGCTCGTGCAACAGTGCAAATAATTAATAATCAGTGCATATAGGCTTAAATTTTGACCCGTTCAATTTTTTATGCATGTTTCATTTTATTTATTTTTGATTAACCTACTTCCTTATTTACCGAAAATAACAGAAGGTGATCACAGAATAAATGTGTGAAATACAGGTTCCGCCACACGGGCGCCTTTTTTCAAGTACAGTTCAAATCAAATCGTTCCAGACGATACAAAAAAAAAGAGAGAAAGCAGTAAAGGAGGACTACTCCGAGTCCTGCTCGTCATCCGAGCACTCGACGCACTGCTCCGCAGCTGCCGGATCCGTCGCAAACAAGAAGTCGCCAAATTCCTCCAGGCGGGAATATGCAAAAGGCCTCCTCGGCGTCCGCGAACTCGAGGACTCTCCCCTCTCGTGCCCCGAGTGCGAAGGAGGATGAGCTCCAAACCCAGCCGTTCCGCCCGCGAACTGGCCAAATCCCTGTACGAAGTCCTCCCCACCAGCCGTGGGAGCAGGCGAACCTCTCGGCCTAGACGGCCTCGGCTCACGGACATCCACGCTCCTCCGGGAACTGCACCGCATGAACGCCACGAGCCTCCTAGCGTAGGCGGCCCACCCGTCCACCAGCCTCATAGCGTCGTTGTACGTACGGCCAGACACCTGCGAACCAGGAAAGTCATCAGAAGACGAGCAGAAAGTACAGATGCAACATTTGCAGAATGCTACTATCAAATGCAGAAAATCAAAAAGGTACTCACCGAAGTATTGGGGTCAACCCTATACCGTGGTCTCGGCTCATCCGGGAGCGGGATCACCAGCCGCCTGCGCAAACCGTCCAGCCCCTCGTACGCCAGCCTAGCGCATGGGAGCAGGAGATCTCGGGGACGTCCAGGGACCTCGCCCTCCCTGTGCTGCACCTGTGGGCTCCTCAGCCTCATCCTCAAGAAAGTCTCATAGTCGGCCCCTATTATGACATACTCGGTGTAGAACACACCCTGTCTATACCTCTCCAACTCCTCCATCGGCATCAACAGAGGATGCTGCATGTGCATAGGAGGATCCACCGGCACCATCGGAAGTGACCCCGGGCCATGCTGATGGGTCACCCTCTCCCCCAGATACATAGCGTCGCAATGAAGTCCCACCAGGAGCTTCCACCGCCGCATAACCTCGCTAGCAACCTGAACCGCGACAGCGTGGAACCGACTCCACCAGGTCAGCTGGATATTCTCAGAGAACTCCCGGTTCAGGGCCTGGGACACCTCCTCGTACGTCAGTCGAGTGCCCACCCTCGACGAGACCGCCTTCTTCGCCCTCTTCTGCCAAACCAGCATGGCGGGGAACAGGGGTCGATACGCCTCCCTAATGTCCTACTCCTGCGGACTGAACACCTCATAACACCAGACCTGCCAAGCAAATGGAAAGTTATGTCAGCTACAGAGCAGATACATACGAGTACATAAACGAGATAAGGAAGAGAAAAAGACGTAAACTTACATCCAAAGCATGCGAGAAATAGCTCAAGGAATTCTCCTCTCCCCGTGAGAACCTGTCCAGGGAATGATAGAGCTCGGCCAGTCCAGCCTCCCCCCATGCATACCCCCTCACGGCATCCAAGTCTGTCAGCGACCCGAGCAGAGGGAAGTGACAGGATGTGTCAGAAGTCGGGAACAAAGTCGCTGACAACGCGAACCAAATGAACCCTGTACCGAATGCCTAAGCCCCTGGCATCGGTAATATCAAAACCCAGCAGCTCCGACAACTGCCCCGGGGTATACCCATCCACCCACACCAGCGTGTTGCCCCAGAATGGCAACCCAGTGATAGCGGCAAAGTCAGTGGGAGTCACCGTCGCCTCCCCCCATCTGAAATGGAATGTGTGGGTCGTATCCCACCAGTACTCGCTCAAAGCGACGTACATGGACCTGGCCCTCTGCGTGTCAGCTATCGCAGCTACCGCACTGATAAACCCAGCTAATCCGGAGTCAAGCACCAGCTGCCGTGGACTCCTCTCTCCCTCTCGAGCATCGTCCGGGAATACCTCCCACAGCGCTCGCACTGCCTGAAAGGCACCCCGACTCTTCTGGTTGTGGGTATCAACCGTCCCTCGCCCCTGCAGGTGAATAAGGCAAAAATACGTTAAGCACAGGAGCAACGTCAACAGAATGCATGAACGCATGTCAAAAGGATGCAATGCAGATACAGTTCTCATTCATTTCCTAACATATATTTCCATCATTTCGAAAACTCCGTCGAATCCGAAACTTTCAAAACATTTCGAAAACTCTGTCGAATCCGGAACTTTCAAAACATTTCGAAAACTCCGTCGAATCCGAAACTTTCAAAACATTTCGAAAACTCCGTCGAATCCGGAACTTTCAAAGCATTTCGAAAACTCCATCGAAACCGAAACTTTCAAAGCATTTCGAAAACTCCGTCGAAACCGGAACTTTCAAAGCATTTCGAAAACTCCGTCGAAACCGGAACTTTCAAAGCATTTCGAAAACTCCGTCGAAACCGGAACTTCCAAAACATTTCGAAAACTCCGTCGAATCCGAAACTTTCAAAACATTTCGAAAACTCCGTCGAATCCGGAACTTTCAAAGCATTTCGAAAACTCCGTCGAATTCGGAACTTTCAAAACACTTCGAAAACTCCGTCAAATCCGGAACTTTCAAAACACTTCGAAAACTCCGTCGAATCCGGAACTTTCAAAACGTTTCGAAAACTCCGTCGAATCCGGAACTTTCAAAGCATTTCTTCGAAAACTCCGTCGAAACCGGAACTTTCAAAGCCTTTCGAAAACTCCGTCGAATCCGGAACTTTCAAAACATTTCGAAAATTCCGTCGAATCCGGAACTTTCAAAACCCTTCGAAAAATCCGTCGAAATCGGAACTTTCAAAATCCTTTCGAACATTTCGAAAATTTACTCCGTCCCGAATTAAAGCTACTTTAATTTTGGAAAATGCATCTAGACATGGAATTTTGCAACCAAAATTTTTATGTCATCTACCCATAGTGTCAATTGAACTACATCCTAGTCAATTTCGACAAAGGTTCATAGCAAAGTCAAAAGCCCCAATCCGGGCACCAAAATCCCTAACTCATTCCTAGTCAAATTTCTAACATTTAAAGAATGCAAATTCTTAAAATTAATGGAATTTGAAGGAAGCTTACTTGTCTCTCGATCCCTCCTTTGGAGTTGTGTTTGTCCCTAGCCGGGTAGAACTCCGCCGGATTCAATGGATGAATATTGGTTCGAATGGTCCGAACCAACCGCGTTCTTTCGTCATCGGTCCTTCCATGACGAGCCATTGGTTCCCAATCACCTTCCATAGCAATTTTCCTTCACAAATCTGAGCAAATCTCACAATTTGGTTGAGTTTTTCTCTCTTTTTCTCTCCTTCCCGTCGGAAATAATGGAAGAAATGGATGGGTGTGCGTCGGACTTGGAGCTGATTTGAATCTGGTCAAACTCACTCCAAGTCCGGCCGGACTCTTGTTACAATTAAAAAAATTCCTTCCAATTCAGCCCCTCAGCTTTTAACAGTTCCAATTTTACCCCTTTGGCCCCCAAAAGTGTAAAATCCCCCCAGTTAGACATTTCTAACATCCTATCCACCGAGGATAAATTCCCAGTTAGTTTTCACTAACGCTCGTCTCCAGACGTT
Organism: Adenophora triphylla var. japonica; assembly: GCA_022495995.1. Classification (NCBI taxonomy): domain Eukaryota; kingdom Viridiplantae; phylum Streptophyta; class Magnoliopsida; order Asterales; family Campanulaceae; genus Adenophora; species Adenophora triphylla. Next base: position 399,185 of record JAFEMH010000297.1, on the reverse strand, counting down.
AAATTCCCAGTTAGTTTTCACTAACGCTTGTCTCCAAACGTTAAATTCTCAGTTAGTTTTCACTAACGCTCGTCTCCAGACGTTAAATTCTCAGTTAGTTTTCACTAACGCTCGTCTCCAGACGTTAAATTCTAAGTTAGTTTTCACTAACGCTCGTCTCCAGACATTAAATTCTCAGTTAGTTTTCACTAACGCTCGTCTCCAGACGTTAAATTCCCAGTTAGTTTTCACTAACGCTCGTCTCCAGACGTTAAATTCCCAGTTAGTTTTCACTAACGCTCGTCTCCAGACGTTAAATTCCCAGTTAGTTTTCACTAACGCTCGTCTCCAGACTTTAAATTCCCAGTTAGTTTTCACTAACGCTCATCTCCAGACGTTAAATTCCCAGTTAGTTTTCACTAACGCTCGTCTCCAGACATTAAATTCTCAGTTAGTTTTCACTAACGTTCGTCTCCAGACGTTAAATTCTCAGTTAGTCCTCACTAACGCTCGTCTCCAGACGTTAAATTCCCAGTTAGTTTTCACTAACGCTCGTCTCCAGACATTAAATCTCCAATTGACGTTTGACATTCAAACGCTCAATCATGTCTCCGGACATTCCAGTTACATTTCCGTCTCCAGACGTTAAATTCAATCCTCAGTTGACGTTTGACGTTCAAACGCTCAATCATGTCTCCAGACATTCCAGTTACAACTCCGTCTCCCGACGTTAAAATTTCTATTGGTTTTCACCAATGTTCGCTATCCCCGGCCGCCAGTCGTAAGCCCGATCGTTCCACCTCAGCGGCCATCAAGGTAAGCCCGCACAACAATCCCTCTTCGGCCAGCCGTAAGCCCGAACATTCCTCCCCAGCAGGATTCTAAAGAAGAAACGTCGATCCTTCCGAGTTGTTAATAACGCCAGTTTAACACAACCGTTCCCATCATTGTTACCCTATCCCCAGCAGGATAAACCTGGCAGTCAACGTAAGCCCAGCATCCAAGGCACGAACGCCTTCGTCTCAGGATAAACGTATCCTCGTAGCTCCGGTTTGAGGCGCCACACGCCCTCGTATGATCCAGAAACTCCGGTTTGAGGCGCCATACGCCCTCGTCAGTATCAGCAACTCCAGTTTGAGGCGTCACACGCCCTCTTATGTTCAGCAACTCCGATTTAAGGCGCCACACGCCCTCGAAGGTTTCAGGAATCCCAGGTTCAGACGCCTCACAATAGTCTCCATTCAGGTTCCGGTACCTCGCAATGGTCTCCTCTCAGGTTCAGACGCCTCCTAACAGTCTCGCTCAGGTCAAGGTCCCCACGCGCGGCCCTTGCACCTACGAACTACGATCGGCTTGATTCCCGCTCAGGATACGTAGGAATCCTTTCGCTAAGGGTCCAGCCAGCTGACTGCCCAGGTCTCTTTCAATGTAAGGCATCTCGATTTGGATCCTTATCTTTTTTCAACGACCCCACCTCCTTCGGAGGAGACGAAGCTGAGGGGCTAACTGTAAGTACCCAAATCCGGATCATCAAAATCCGTTAGAAGTTAACCGAAATCCGTTAACTGGCCCACTCCAGGTTAACCGGAACTCGTTAAACTCCCCGTTGCCATGCTAGCGAGACGTCCCGGGACTGCCCCGTGCATCCCAACGTCGAAGCATACTTGACACGTGTCATCACACATAAAAGTACGGCTTTCCCTGAAAAACGAACTTTCCTGGGGCATTTCGGACATTTTTCGGACTGTTATTTAAAAAACGGACAAAATCGGGACCGGGGAACGAACTCCCACGCATTTGGTGAGTCATGGGACACGTGGCAGCCATGCCACCTCCCTCCCATCACCCTTCAATCAGAAATCAAAGGGAAAAGACTAAAATAACCCTAGATTTCAATCAAAGTCCGACCGGACTCCCTCTGCAGTCTTCAGAAATTGCCAGCAAGTCCCTCAAAATTCCAAAATACCACAAAACCCCCTGGATTTCAGTCTAAGTCCGGCCGGACTCCTACTGAAAATTCACCAATAAATAGAAGTTGCTGTCAAAGCCAAAAGGAGAACAAAATTTCACTCCAAAAATTCACCTCACCCACGGTCCAACTGAGTTTCACCCCTCCCGAGCCCCCGTTTCATCTCAATTCGCATGAAACTTCCGTATTTCGATCAAATACGCCCCTCACCACTCCGAAACACCGTTCCAAACCAATTTCCATATCCCGTATACACCTCTCGAGCCAAAGGAGTCGACCCTAGCCATAGGTACAACTCCCTCTCTCTGATCTCTCGTTTCATCTCGGTTTATGCGCCAGTCACTATAACCATTTTGAACCACGTTATTGAAATGTAGACACCTCCGTCTAACGGGGTCCGATACGTTTTAGCCCCTCGATCCTCTTCTCTTCCCGTAAGAGAAGTAATCACGAGTTAAAACGGCGTTCCGACCCCGTTCCGTTTACTTTTTATGTCATTTACTATTCCGGATCGATCGATCCATCGATCGTCATTTACTTTCTGTCATTTACAATTCCGGACCGTTTGATCCGTTGAACGTCCTTTACATTTCATGCAACTTTACAACTCCGAGCCGTTTTGGCTCGTCGATCGTCATTTACAATTCCGAGCCGTTTTGGCTCGTTGATCGTCATTTACGATTCCGGATCGTTCGATTTCATTGATACCGCATTTAAATACTGTCATTTACAAGTCCGACCCGTTTGGATCGTGATAGTATTTACTTTTTAAAGTCCGAGTCGCAACCCGATTCATTGATCGCAAAATCATTTAATACGTTTTTTCCCGTAAAAATCATTAACAATGTAATGCCCGGTTCAAAACCGGAGTTCGTCCTTCGAACTCTCTTTCAAAATGCGCGAAATGACGTTTGGCATCCAAACGCTCATCTTCAAACTAAAAGCCGCCATTTGACACTCAAAATCATTTACTACGTTTTTTCCCGTAAAAATCGTTAACAATGACTCGCCCGGTTCAAAACCGGAGTTCGACCTTCGAATTCCATTTCAAACTCAAAATCGACGTTTGCCACGCAAATGCTCATTTCAAACTCAAAACCGACGTTTGCCACGCAAACGCTCATTTCCGTCTCAAAACCGACGTTTGTCATTCAAACACTCGTCTTTTCAAACAAAGTCACCTAATCAACGTTTGACATTCAAACCAAGATTAAGCTTGTCATTCAAGCCCCCATTTCAAAACACACACACACACACGATTTTCAAGAAAGGTAGAAAGACTCGTCATACTAGCGTTTCGGGTGATCTCGTAATACTCTTCCCGAAACGTAACGTGACCTCCGAACCTAACAATCTCTGGTACTCAAAGCTTTTTACTCATTTTTGCTACCAATAAAAATGACCCCCATTTTCAAAGCCTTTTCCTATGTTTTTGCTACCAATAAAAAGGACACCTTTTCACTAAAGCCGTTTCTCAACGTTTTGGGCTCAAAATACAAAAACCGCGTGGCGACTCCTCATTTTCCTTCCCATGAAGCGAGGTCTCAGACACCAATACCTCGTGAAAGATAACCGCCTTTCGCTCGCGCGAAATCCGGGTAATTTCAAGGCCCTTTCAGAGTTCTGGTGGGACACCACTCACAGCTTTCATCTTAGCTGGGGAGAGATTACGGTGACTCCAACCAACTTCACTGCTATCACAGGTTTGCAGTTTACTGGGAGGCCTGTGACTTGGAGAGATCACATCACTGCAAAGGAGTTTAGAGCTTTGGTAGGTTTTGACCTCCGTCCTAAGGTGCTTGGGATGGAGACGAGGTATGTGGAGGTGGCGGTCCTGGAGTGCATGTAGGGGTTTGTCGCCAATGAGGTGACTGCACACCAGCTCGCGAGAGCTTTCTTGTGGTTGATGCTGTCAGTCACCATTTTTGCAAACTCTGGGACATTAGCAATGCTTTACCTGCTTGACACTTTGGAGAATTTGGATGAGGTTGGGACGGTCTCTTGGGGTGATGCCGGATTGGCTGAGCTCTATTTCTCTTTGGATATGTACATTCGTAACAAGGCTGCTTCTATGGATTGCTTCTCTTTTGCTTTGGAGGTATTCTCACTTCCTTTTCTCTCTTTTACATCTTTTGTCTTGAGAGATTTTTATGAGAGAAATGACCCTTTTGTCTTGAACATGCAGGTCTGGTTCTATGAGGTGATCGGGTTCTTTCCTTGAAACCAGCAGAGTGATCCGAAGATCTTCCCTGCCATGATTCGTTGGAGGGGAGAGGCTAGAGATAAGTTTACCGGGAAGACCCGGATCACTTTTGATTATAAGATGGTGAGACCGGTCATCAACAGGGATGGTCATGATGGGGTGGATTTTTATCCTTAGGGAAGGTACCCGCAGGTTTTGCTAGGAGATGCCTTGGAGGCGACTAGGCAGAGGAGGTGGTTGACAGGGCTGACCTGTGGTGTCATTTACTTGGGGGATCGCTTTTCCAGGCAGCATGACCATGTCACTCCTTTGGATGCCATCACTCCTCACGACCCTCCACCGCGTATGCTGCAGCCCAGGAACTGGTCAGAGGATGAGATAGCAAGGTATCAGGCCGGTGTGGCAGCTGAGGAGTATTTCGACTTGGCTACCCCGTATGCCACCTTTGTGGAGCAGTGGTTGAGGATGCCGCAGAAGCTAGTGAAGATGGCTGTCACTCAGGGGGTACGGGGAGGCTGAGCCGACTGATCCGCCTATGCCTCCTACTCATCTTTCCTATGTGGTAAACGGGGTACCAAGAAGGTTCATGGTGCCTGTTCCTGACACGAGGGAGCCTCGGTATACTCTGCCGCCTGACAGCACTGTAAGTACCTCTAGGGTCTCTTCCCTTTTGGATTTCTTTGCTTTCTGCGATTTTGAACTTTTCTAGGATTTTTTGAGTTCTTCTCCTCTTTTCCCACAAGTTCCTGCTCGTTCCTATGACATCTTGGTACGGCATAACAGGGGTTGGAAGGATGTGTGCCGGTCCCTTCTGAGGAAGTTGGCTTGTGCCTCCAGGGCTGGGGCGAATGTGCAGGAGCCCATGCACAAGAGGAGGTACGTTGGGAGCACAGCCTCTACCTCATCAGCCTCAGGATACCCGACCTCCTCCACCAGTGCCATGCCTCGGGGACAGGGACCCAACACGGGCATTCTGGAGTAGCTGGCGGAGTACGAGCATGTGAATGTCAATCTTTCTGACGTGAGTGATGCTGAAGATTTGATGAAGGATCCTAGCTTTTACGAGCTAAGCAGCGACGACGAGGAGTCGGAGGCTTAGGATTCCTTAGGGTTGATCTATGAGAGGAGAGAAACAAACAATGAACAATTATGCACAATTTGTTTATTTATCATTTTATTTGGGTGCCAAGGAGGCGAAAACATTGTAATGGCATTTTATTTGCTTTTCCTATTTATGCTTTATGTTTTTTGCATATTACTTGAGCCTTAGGGCAGCTTTTTTGCTTGGAAATGGGGCTGAAACTGGGCCAAAATGATTTATGATGACATATGATTGCATGAATGGTGTTTGGATATGTTTTTATGCAGGTTTCATTGAGAAAGTGGGGTGAGAATTCCACTTGGGCAGCAGCAAGAGCTGCTGCAGATTATTTTTCTGCAGAAGGCAAAAGACGCCGTCTGGCCAGGTCCTGGGGCAAAATCCGGCCAGGTCCTGGGGCAAAAGAAGCCGTGCGGCTGGAAGTTCTGTCTGAACTGGTTTTTTTCAAAATAAAATCAAGGCTTGGCCTTTTCATTTTATTTTCACCCTAGACTTGTCCCAACTGATCCCAGAGCATATTTTTGACCAAAAATCATCAACTTTGATCACGGCCAATGGAGAAACCAATCAGATTGCAAAAGGGGAAAAGAGACCGTTTTCTGTCCGATCTTCAATCTTGGATGAGACACAACTTTCAATCTAACAAGGGGCTGTTCGATACCACCTTTAAGATCAAGTCTTTATTGCATTTGAAGGATCTCCCGCCTGATTGGGACCTTTTGAGAGCCGCGGCGAGGTTTTGGGACGTCCGGAGACATGTTTACTGCTTTTCTTACAACCAACTCATCCCAACCTTTGAGGATTTCTGGGCATTGATTGGGGGTCCAGAAATTGAGGCCGTGTCGATTCCTCTGACCGGAGACGTGCCGGTGGCGGTAAAGCTGGCATCTTTTCTGCAAATTTATCTGGAAGAGGCCGAGGGGATGATGGTAGCACCTGATAGGATTGACCTTTCTGATATCCCGGGCAGGTTTGGGTCTCCGGATATGGCTACGACCCCGGTGGCTATGGATGCCTTTATCCTCTGCGTGTTCTCATTTCTGTTCACTGCCGAGTCCGTAGGGGTCTGTCATGGTGGTCTTTTGGACATGGTCAGGGATTACAGGGCTGGGGAGGACATCGTCCCGCTGGTTTTGAGCGAGACTCTGAATGGCATTGACAGGATGGCTAGGGGAGACCATTTCATGAGGTCTGGCAGCCCAGCGGTGCTGACTTTATTGTTACAGGAGAGGCTTGGGGCTTTGCCGGGGGCTTCGTCTACTCAGTGCCCTTGGGTGATTTCTCAGAGGGGTGCACCTAGGCAACAGGACCAGGGTAGCTGAGAGCTGACGATGGCTAGGTTGTCCACCTCGGACATTCACTTTGGGTGCCTCATTGGAGGTTGCAGACCCGGAGGACATTTCAGGAGTCCTACATAGTGAGGGTTCCGGGGCTGTCTTGGTCATCTTTCTGCATCCCCTGCTTAGTCTCCAGGTAGTTTGGGATCTTGCAGGAGCCTTTGGATGATTGGAAGGAAATAAGTACCATGGAGGCAGTGCCTTTTGACATGAGGGATCCAGCCATCTTCTCATTTTTCTCGAGGGCTTGGACCTATGCTGCTTTCCCACCTAGGGCCATTCTTAAGAGCAGGAAGAGTACCATCTTGACCACGGCCTACTTGGACTGGTACGAGAAGGAGATGGGAGCGACTCAGGTCATTTTGGGAGAGAGACGTCAGGCTTTATTGGGGGCGGCGTGACTGCGGGATTACGAGGAGGACCGAGGCCAAGGCTAGCTCTCATAACCAGTCTGGTGACCTTATCAGGGATATGGAGGCTCAATATGAGAGGCTATCAGAAGTTGCTCCCCTGACTGAGGCTCAAAGGGAGGAGATACGAGCTCGTGCCCGAGTTGAGAAGGCACTTATTGACTGGGTTTGGTGGAGGCTCCAGTGAGGATACCTGAGATTGGGATGAGGGACACCGACATCATCGAGAAAAAGAGGAAGAACACTCGACGGGGTCGAGTTAAAGGGAAGAAGAACAAGGAAGACTCAGTGAATGACAACTGATAGGTCTATTACTAGGATTCCCTTATTGCCATTTTGCAAACACAATAGCTTATTAGGTCATTTATTGTATTTTAGATCTTTGTAGCAGGTTAGTAGAGTCAAGAGTAGACCGTGCTTGAACTCATCAAAAAGTTTTTGACTTGTAAATAACAAGAGATATTTATCTTAGAACTTATTCAAGACACGTTTCATGGAAACTTAGATGTCTTATTTATTGTTTAGACCGAACCATTGCTGGCTGCCTATGTTCCCCTTTTACAAGAAAGATTAAGGGGCTCAGTCTTCGTAGTTCATTCTGGTGAACTATCAAAATTTTTGTTTTTGGTTTTTTTTTTATGTGCAACCCTGTCTTTTGCCTAGACCGCCCTTTTTGGAGTTTTCAGCCTAGCTGGGCATTACTCTTTTTTGCACTAAATTGTTTTCTTTTTGTTTTATGTGCAACCCTGTCTTTTGCCTAGACCACCCCTTTTTGGGGTTTTCAGCCTAGCTGGGCATTACTCTTTTTTGCACTAAAAATTTTTCTTTTTTTTATATATAGTTTATTTTTTCTTTTTTTTTTATTAGACATAATACTTGCGAAGCTTATCACCGTTGACTGGGTGGACAAATGGATTGCCGTCCAGGTCCGCAAGCTTCATTGCTCCTCCCGATAGTATCTTCTGTACAACATACGGGCCGATCCAAATGGGCTCCCACTTTCCCAGGGGGTTGTCTCTGGTGGGGGGCTTCACTTTCAACACTAGGTCACCCTCTTTGATGTCCCTGGCCTTGACCTTTTTTGTCGAATGCCCTGGCCATTCGCCTATGGTAGGCTCAGGTGTGCTCCATGGCTTTTAGCCTTCCTTCATCGAGCAGGGCCAATTCATCGTGCCGGCTGCGCAGCCACTCTACTTCATTGACACTATTTTCCAGGAGGGCCCTTAGTGACGGGATTTCCAACTCTACTGGCAACACTGCTTCCATCCCGTAAGTTAGGACAAAGGGAGTTTCTCCCGTGGCTATTCTGACAGACGTTCTGTAGCCCCAGAGTGCCAGATTCAGCTTCTCAGGCCAATCACGACCATGGGTGGCCATTTTTCGGATAATCCGCCCGAGCGTTTTATTGGCAGCTTCTAAACCAGCAATGCAAGCTTCATACTCGGCGACATTGTTCGTGGCGGGGAAGTTCAACTTGATGGCTATCGACGTGTGCTCACCTTTCGGATCGACCAGTAGCATTCTTATGCCATTTCCTCTTTTGTTAGCAGCTCCATCAAAGAAAAGCTACCATCGGTTCTCAAGCTCAACTACGAAGATCCCTCCATCTGGGAATTGGGGTTCAGGCCCGCGGTCCTCATTGCTAGGGAAGTTTTCCAGATGGTCTGACATAGCTTGACCCTTGATTGCCTTTCTCATCACATAGTTGATGTCATACTCAGCCAAGAAGAACGACCACTTTTCTAGACGCATCGAAAGGGAAGGCTTGTCAAAGATGTACTAGATGGGGTCCATTTTTGAGACCAAGTTCACAGAGTAGGCTTGCATGTAATGCTTCAGCCTACCGACTACCCAGACCAGTCCTGCACAAGTCTTTTCGAATGCTGAGTAATTGAGCTCACTTCCTTGCAGCTTCCGGCTGACAAAGTAAATGGCATTTTCTACCCGAGAGTCTTTATTCTCCTGAGCAAGCATAGCCCCAACAGCCGTATCAGTGACAGTAAGATAGAGCAGAAGAGGTTTCTGTCTATGTGGAGGGCATAACACCGAAGGATGTACTAGGTACGCCTTTATTTGGTCAAAGGCATCTTGGCATTCTTCGGTCCATTCTGTGTCTGCATTCTTCTTCATAAGCTTGAAGATGGGCTCGCACATGATAGTCAGCTGGTTGACAAAATGGCTGATGTACTGTAATTTTCCCATAAAGCTTTTGACCTCTGTCTGGGTTTGAGGTGGCCTCATGTCCATAATGGCCTTGATCTTTCGAGGATCGACTTCAATACCTCGTTCCGTGACCATATACCCAAGCACTTTTCCCCTTGTCACTCCAAAGGTGCATTTGGCAGGGTTCAGTCTCATGGAATGCTGTCTCAATCTCTCAAAGAACTTTTGCAGGTCGACAAAGTGTTGTCCATCCTCGCCTTTGGAGTGGATTATCATGTCATCGACGTAGACCTCAATCTCCTTATGGATCATGTCGTGAAAGAGTGCGGTCGCTGCCCTCTGATACGTAGCCCCAGGATTCTTAAGCCCAAAAGGCATCACAGTATAGCAGTACGCTCCCCACGGTGTGGTGAAGGCTGTCTTTTCTTGGTCCTCCTCGGCCATCTTGATCTGGTTGTAGCCAGCAAAGCCATCAATGAAGGATTTGACTTCGTAGTTAGCAGTGGCGTCCACCAGAATGTCTATGTTTGGCAAGGGATAGTCGTCTTTTGGGCTGGCCTTATTCAGATCCCGGAAATCTACACAGCAGCGCACCTTACCATTGGCCTTAGTCACAGTCACGATATCTTCCTTGACCTGTAGAGACCACTCTGGCTTGATCTTTTTCAGTTTCTGCTTTACTGGCTTGGCATCTGGTGCTAGAGGGATTTTGTGCTCCACAATTAAACTGTCTAGCCCCGGCATATCCCTGTATGACCATACAAACACATCCATGTATTCTCTGAGCAGATTGACCAGTCGGTCCCGTTCAACCCCCTAGAAGAAGTTCCCAATCTGTGTCTCTTTAGGTTCCTCGACAGTACCCAAGTTAACACTTGTCAAAACCTCCTCGGCAGCTTGGACCCGATTTTCCTCTTTGTTTGTAACCTACTTAAAGATTTCTTTAATGTATTGTTCGTTTAGTGTGTTTGCATCTTGTTCAAATGATTCATTATTAACTGTTGTTAAGTTATTAGTTAATTTATCATTTGTTAAGTTGGCAATAAGGGGATACTCAGAAAGATCTGTCATTTCATTCAAAGGAAAAGGAAAGATGACATTGGCTACATATTCATAATCCTCAGGCGTGAGGCCTTCGGATGACTCGGAGGACTGGAATTTGAGGATTCCTGACTCACATGACTCTTAACCCTAACGACTCTGGACCCTACACTACTTATTGACTCAAAGTGTTTGACACGTGTTGGACTGGGGTTTACTCTTTTCTGTTGTTGCCCTGGGGAGTAGCAGTCTTGTCAGCGTTCCCATCCTGCTGTGCATCCTGCGAACCTTTACTGCCTTTGCTGACATCATTCCCATGGGGGATGTTCGGCTGATCTGGCGCAATCTCCTTTCCGAATCTGACCACATTCATTTGTACCTCTGGGGTAATGGGACCAGTTGCATTTTTGGCATCCGAGAGACAGCTTTCTCCATCATCAAAGTCTTCTGGCTTATCCACTCTTCTTTCCACATTCTTCCAAACGGGGGATTGGGATTGATCTCCTTGAACAGAAAGAGCCATCACGAACACATTATGCTTACCGTGAGTGATGAAGGGTTCCGGAGAGACTTCCATCATCATAGCTTGGCTTACTTCTGGCTCACAATCTTCGTAAGTGAGTCTTCCTTCTGTAATCTTGACTATGGTCACTGGTTCGAAATCACAAAAGAGAGGTCTGGCCTTGACAACATTAACGAAGTCGTTTCCTATTATAGGTCCAAATTGTCCTTCCATGGCGGAGGCATCAATCAGATCTTTCCATTCTCCTTGCAATTCAGCATAAGGAACATTGAATTCCAGGATGTCTATGATCTTTGGATTCCCGAAACCAGCTGCATTTGTCTTTCCAAACTCAATCATGTTGACTCGATTGTTAGCAGGAAGAGGATTCTTGACTACATTGGGACCCCGAGGTGGTTCAAGCTTGCCTTCTTCAATCAGGCGTGAGATCAAGAATTTCAGGTAAGTACAATCATTGGTGTTATGCCCATGATATTTATGAAAGCGGCAGTGCTTGGTTTCATCCATTCTAACGATAGGTTTCTTCGGTTTTCCAATTTTCCAAAGGTCTAATGAGTCCTTCGGCCACCAAACCATCGAATACTTTCTCGAGTGGCATTCCAAAATCTTCGACAGTATAGAAGCGAGCCCTTGGCTTCACAGCGGCTTGACCTGAACCTTGTCCAACTTTCTCATTCTGGATATAATTAACCGCGCCAACCGTTTCTTTTCCCTTCACAGTTACGGCTGTGGCATTTGAAACTGGTGCTTTGTACTGGTAAGAGTTGCCTGTCCCTGTGACCGGAGCCATGTTGAAGACATTTTCAAACTTGGTGCCGGCATTTACCATTGCCCGAAGATCCGGATAGTAATAATTTCCAATCTGGACCCTTAACTGAGGCTTCAGGCAGGACTGGAAAATCTCTATCTGTTCCTCTTCATTCAACGGGGTCATCATTTCACTAAGTTTCCAATTCCACCTCTTGTAGAATTCACTTACTGGCTCATCTGGGCGCTGCAGAGTGCCTTGTAGGTCATTCCTGCTGGTTTCCCAATTCAAGTTAGCCTTGTACTTTTCCATGAACGCTTCCTTGATCTGGTCCCATGTGGCTCGGGCCTCTGGCTTCACATGCAGGAACCACCTAAGAGCTGAACCCTTTAACGATAGTTGGAAGTGATCGGCCATTTGCTGATACGTACAATCCTTAGCCCTCATGGCAAGAAGGTAGCTTTCAATGTGAGTCCGAGGGCAATCTGTGCCGTTGAACTTTTCAATCTCGGGCATTCGAAATTTTGGAGGAAGAGGGACAATTTTGCTGGGATCAGTGATCTGGTATGCTGCCTTCTTGGTGCTCAGTTCCCCGAACTTCTCTTGCATGGACTTAACTTGTTCCATCAGCCAAGTCATGTTGGGGTCAGGTGACGGTTTTGGATTGTTCGATTCTGAAGCAAGCTTATCAGATTTGGGTGGCAGGATAGTGGGTGGCACATTGGTAGCTGGTACCATGACTTGGGGATCTTTCGAAGGGAAGTAAGTGTAAACTTGACCTGGTCCCGTGCTTCCGTGAGGATGGCCGGAGGCATAGGAATTAGGTTCATAGTTATCGGGGTAAGGAAAGGAATAAGGAACCTCGTGGGGTCCTGTTGGCAAGGTTAGGGGGTGGAAGATCTGCTGTGGCAGGGCATAGGTTAAAGAGATCATTGGATTGATTCTGAGGCCTGGAGATTGTCTGATATGGCCCAAACTGAGGAGGGGAGTGAATCCCATAGGATAGTGCAGAGACTGAGTAATTGGGATAGCTGTGGCATTTGCTCTCTGTTGGTAGGGAACAAAGCTGGGTCTAATCTGAGGAGGCGAGGGCATTGGAACCCTGGTGGCCTGGGATGTTGGAAAGGACTGAAAAGGGGTAGTCCTTGGTAAGGGGTCATATGTGGATGGAGGAGGGCATTGGTTATAGGCTGGGGGAGCTGAGATTGCTGCTTCTGGACTCTCATCTTCTACAATAACCAGGGAACCGTTGGACTCAACCACTATCCGAACCCCATGATGACGGAGCGCATCAATGATCATGGCTTGCTGTTCCTCATGGACCTTACGACTATTTTCCAAGGCTAAGGCTAGCTCCTCTTCCCTAGTCATCTGATTACCCAAACCACTGCTATTTTCTGTCAAATCTGCCATTCTGACTCTCTGGACTGACAAAACTGAGGACTCTGGCGAGCTATCTAAAATTCTGCGCTGACAAGCCGCTGACCCGGTATTCTCACCCACTTCTTTCTCGCTGCGGGAAAGGGATAGGCAAGGTTTAGACTCGGGGGTAGGCAGAGTTTAGACTCTGGGGTAGGTGTTTAGGCTGAAGGCTCAAGAAATATGCAAATTAAGAATCTTTCAGTTTACTTAAAACGGTGTCTTTTATTAATTTCTATTTGGTTGGAAAAGGGGTTGCCCTCCTTTTTCGCAACTACTCTAGATCTTGGATCAGTGGGTTTCGTCACTACGTCTATAAGCCCCTGGTATTCCACCTGTATTTCGACCTCCCAGGGTGGACAGCCCCGGGCGAGGGTCCTATAGGGCACGCGAATCCCACCGACCGAGAGAGAAGAACGCTCCTAATGGGTCTAGTGGGTCATAGGAACTTTTAATGCTCAAGCGATGCGGATTATAGTCAAGGCAATGCTGGGAAAGTCTCGTCTTTCAGCTTTAACGGAATTTCGGCAGAGTTTCGCTTACGCGATTGACGTTTTGAATTTTTGGCATTGTCCAAGAAGATAATAGGCATGGGTCAGACGGTAAAAGCCGGATGACAGAGTGTCACATTGAACTTTGTTGCATACGTCGTGCGAGTCAAAGTCAAAGTCAATGTCGGGTCAAGATCTTGCCAATTTTTCCTTATCGGAATTTCGGCAGAGCTCCGCTTGCGCGAAAGATCTTTAGATTTTTAGGCACGGACTCGGGCTTGACTCTTACGTATCCCGTGTGGGTCAAAGTCAAAGTCAATGCCAGAGTCAAGATTCTGCCAATTTTCCTTGGCAGAATTTTGGCAGAGTTTCACTTGCGCGAAGGATCCTGACTTCCGTCATGGGCTAAGGTTTGACCTTTACGGGGGTATGCAACTGGGCTATATGACACGGTCTAGACCAAAAACCAACCAAAAGTCACGGTTTTAAAATGTGTGACACGGACTGTGCATTGGTCGACACTGGCTGCCATGGGGAGTTTGGGATGATTCCGTGCGCGCCCGAGAGCATCGTAATACTGTCCGCGACTGCAGCTGAACAACCACCCCGGGTTAAAGGGACGTGCGTGCAAAGTGTACAGGATATATAAGGTGCGCGTAGTGTGCGGCCTCCTAAAAATGTTCCTTTTTTAGTTAAAAAACAGAAATTTTCAGAAATGTGTTTTAAAGGAATGATTTTCGGGACGGGGGAAAATGCAGCAAATAAGCACATAAATTTTCTGGAGCCCGGTCAGTCTTGGAACTGAATAGCTCCAAGCTGCCTAAGCTGCCAGATTAACCTCAGATTTTGTCCTGGTGGAATTGCCAATGAAGCAGCCCGGCTAGGATCCAAGGAGAATCAAGCCGTACGGCTGCTTCAATCAATTTTCCAGGTTCCATTTTCTTTCATTTGCAGGTTGTTTCCCCAAGCGTTTTGGCACCTTTTCAGCTCTAGATAGCTTCTTGTTCAATACCCAGAATATGCACAATCCCAAAAACCAACAATGCATGCAATGCAATGCAAGAAAAAGAAGGCAAGCATGAGAATCGGATCCACGGCGGAAGGCTAACCCACTCAAAAAAGCTTTTCTCTTTTTTTTCGAAAAGATACCGGTACGTGGCATTGTTAGACGATAGTTTATCCCAGACTCGTGTTAGGAGGCGATAACGGGAAGTTTAATGGTTTCCACCTATATACCAAGTATCATTTTTTTTTATTAAAAATGAAAGATTTTTTGGTTTTTTCCCCAGCGGAGTCGCCAAACTGTGAATGTGGTACCCAAGATCGCGGCTTTCCCTTTTTCTTGTTTTGGAACCGCTTTCTCGTGTAAGGGGGTCACCGCCTCACATCGGTTTGAAGACAACCAGTTTAAATTGAAAAACGGAGTCACCACCCCATTTTGATTTCCTCAAAACTTTGAAAAAAAGGATTTGGGTCCGGAGGTTAAGTTACCCCTTGGGAAGAACGGATCGACGTTCACCCAAGGAGCCTTGACGAAGCAAGTCTTTCAAGATCCGATTTTCATGCTTGCCTTTGTATTTTCGTGTGTGGGATGTGTTTTGGTAAAAGAGGGAAAGTGCCAAGTGGTCTTCCGGACGTATAAACCATGAGTTGGTTATCGCTCGGGATTCCTTGGATTTTGATATGTTCGGGACATTGATCCCGGTCTCATCTTGGATTTACGATCATCATTATGAGACCTTGGGTCACATGTGATCGGAATAGGGACGCCTCTTTTATAGTCCAAGGATGAGACTCTTTAGAAAGGAAGGACCTTTGCCCATCAATCCTACATCTTGAGACGATTTGAGCTTTATCGGGACATTTATGCTCGTCTCAAGTGATGATCGGAGATGTAGGGTCTCAAGTTCATCCTTTTCAAAAGGAATATCCGGCTATGGCATCTTTATATGGAGGAAACGATGTAAAGATAGGACCTTTACACCATTACGCCCCAAGAGATGCTTCAAGTACCAAAGAGGACTAAGGGAGGGGTATAAAGATTGGATCTTTATACTCATCCTATGCCTTTTTGTGCCTTAAGAAGGTCACTAGGCAATCCTTGGAGAGTGATCCAACCATGAGGGACATGGGGAATGCATTTTAAAGTAAAGATGACATTTTTATGCTAACATATGTAATGAACATGATGCAAGCTAAGACTAGGAATATAAAGGGAGGACCTTTATGGCTTTCCTATGTCCTTTAAGAACCTTTTAGGTGGACAATCCTTGGAAGCAAGGTCTATGGGAAGGGGGATGACATTCATGAATAAAGATAACATTTTTAATGTAAAAGATGACATTTTTATATGAAAAAGATGCTATTTTCACATCATCATGTGAGAGATCCACCCTAGAACAAGCCATTTGAGGTCTAATTGTTCATCCTTGGGATGGATCCTCCATGAATCTCATGTTATACGGGAATGGGGGTATTATGATCTACATGACTAAAGACTTGATTTTTATGGCAATAAATCAAATATAAAGCAAGTAAATGGCAATATAAATAGCAAAGATAAATATAGCAAGTATGACAAGTATATTTTAAAGAGAAGAGGAGGAGAGGTTACCAATGGTGGTATTCCTCTATCTTCCTTGAAGATTTCCTAAGAAAGGATCAACTTTGGAGAGGTTTTGAAGAGGAGGGAGGTGATTTTGGGAGGCTTTTTTTCTCTGGAAATTTGTGGCTGTATTTTGGCAGAGTAACAGTGCCAAAAATTGTCTCTCAAAATGGGTAGAGGAGGCCTCTATTTATAGGCAGTTTGGTGATGGCTAATGAAGCCGTGCGGCTGTAACCTTTAGCTAATGAAGCGTGCGATCTTATCCATTAGTGACTCAGCCTATTTCTAGAACCATGCAAGGTGGCCTTCTAGAAGCTCTTTTCCAGCGAGGGACTACGTGGAATTTTAATTCCTAACAAGTCCTTCACCCCTTGGAAGGTTTGGGAAAGTTCCCAAATTGCCCCTGAACTTTAGGAAACTCCGGGGAATTGTCGGGAAACTTAACCGAAAGGCATGAGCCAGATTTGGGTACTTACAACGGGGCAGTCCCAGGACGTCTCGTTGGCTTGAGAACGGGGAGTTTAACGGGTTCCGGTTAACCTGGTAAGGGCCAATTAACGGATTCCGGTTAACTTCTAACGAATTTTGACGATCCGGATTTAGGTACTTACAGTAGCCCCTGGGCGACGTCACTTTCGAAGGAAGTGGGGTCGTCGAAAAAGATAAGGATCCAAATCGGGGGATGCCTTACTTGAAGAGACCTGAGAGGTCAGCTGGCTGAACCCTTAGCGGAAGGATTCCTACGTATCCCGAGCGAGAATCAAGCCGATCGTAGTTCGTAGGTGCAAGGGCCGCGCGTGGGGACCTTGACCTAAGTGAGACTATTGTGAGGCATCTGAACCTAAGCGGAGACTATTGTGAGGCATCTGAACCTAAGTGGAGACATATTGTGAGGCGTCTGAACCTAAGTGGAGACTATTGTGAGGCGTTTGAACCTAAGTGAGACTGTTGTGAGGCGTCTGAACCTAAGTGAGACTGTTGTGAGGCGTCTGAACCTAAGTGAGACTATTGTGAGGCTTCTGAACCTAAGTGGAGACTATTGTGAGGCATCTGAACCTAAGTGGAGACTATTGTGAGGCGTTTGAACCTAAGTGAGACTGTTGTGAGGCGTCTGAACCTAAGTGAGACTGTTGTGAGGCGTCTGAACCTAAGTGAGACTATTGTGAGGCTTCTGAACCTAAGTGGAGACTATTGTGAGGCATCTGAACCTAAGTGGAGACTATGTCTGAACCTAAGCGGTGACTATTGTGAGGCATCTGAACCTAATTGGAGACTATTGTGAGGCGTTGTTAGTACCCGGTCCTAAAAAAGGGTATTCCCATTTAATATGTTGAGCTGGTTTGGTTAGGGTTGACCAAAAAACCCTAATTAAAATCTTTTAATTATTCCTCTCTTTCTCGCGCCGTCAACTGCAGCTGGCGTGGAAATTAAGCTTAAAGAAAGTGCCGATCGACCCTTCTTTGAAGTGCCGATCGACCCTTCTTGGAAGTGCCGATCGACCCTTCTTAAAAGGTTCGATCGACCCTTCTCAAAAGGGCCGATCGACCCTTTCTTTAGGTCCAGCCCATTCCCCGAAGTACTATAAATACATGCCATCGGTTCACTTTTCAAGGACAGAGGTTCCCAATAGAAAACACACGGATTCTCAACGGGGAAATCAAGACTAAACTTGATTTGTCCCATCCCACACACAATTTCCACGGAAAATTCAAGACTATACTTGATTTTCCTTCCGTACCTCTCCCATACTCTTAGAATCTTGCTAAGATTCGACCTCCGAAGCCTTGACACAATTGGTAAGCCTTTTATTAATATTCCATTCTTTGTTATCATTATTGTTATGCTTACATATGTTTTAATTGTGCCTATATGCTAGATTTAGGACTATTTTAATGTATTTAAGTATGCATAGCCGAGGATGATCTAAGGTTCTCCCCGAGAAACCCAATGGATCTAGGAACTATTTCTTTCTCTCCTCCTTAAATAATAATCATCCCATGATCAACAATTC
This sequence comes from Adenophora triphylla var. japonica, assembly GCA_022495995.1. Lineage (NCBI taxonomy): Eukaryota > Viridiplantae > Streptophyta > Magnoliopsida > Asterales > Campanulaceae > Adenophora > Adenophora triphylla. Next base: position 381,187 of record JAFEMH010000297.1, on the reverse strand, counting down.
CCCAAGGATGAACGTTGATTAGTGCACCTTCCGAGGGCCTAAATCAAAGGTTCTAGGGTGTGATCATCAATTAATTCTTTCTCTCCCCTCCTCCTTATGCATGATCCCGTTTCTTCTATCTATTCCTATAAACACCGCACACAACCAACACCCCACATGCTAGAAAGACCGATCCGTCAGGCAATAGGAGTGATGACGTTTCTTCTTCTGTTGTAACTTGACCCCCGAACCCAATCACATATTTAGCCTTTTTTCAATGCTTTGGGCTATATCAAAGCGGCGTGGCGACTCTCAAAAGTTAAACTAATATTTTTAATATGGTTTAAAGCGAGTGTCACTTAATGAACATCCCATTTCGGTCCGACTTCACAATTGTTTATTTTAAACCTCCGAATCCGTGTTGCATCGGGATGGGGTATTCACAGTGGCGACTCCGCTGGGGACTGTTTTGAAACTTTTTCAAACTTAGTGGGTCAGACTTTCATTTTCCTTTGTGGTGTTGTATTTTGCTTTCTTTTTATTTTCTTTATTCTTAACTGTTGCATTGCATGCATGCATCTCCTAAAATAAAATCTTTCTCTTTTTTCTCTTAAAAAGAATTAGACTTTTTTGCCTCACACTACCACTAAAGTCCGTGTCACACTGCACATACACCCTTAACCCATCGGAGAAGCCAAAGTGCGGGAAGTGTGGTGATCATGTCGCCTCTCTCACGAGTCTCACTTGGTCATCCACTCATTAGTGCGCTTCGGCTGCACGGTGGGAGCCTGAAACCTAACCCTTGTGTCGCCCACTTTGTCAGAAGTACACTCCCTGTGACCGGTTGGTTTGACTAGCTTTTTCATATAGACAATTAATAAGGTCTTTATGATAAGTCACTACGAATCAGTGATAAGTCAAGATCTATAGAGATAAAAAGAGCACTAAAAATTGATTTCCTTTTAAAGGACGTGCCATGTAAGGTTGATTGCTTGTTAAAATATCTTGTCTTATCATATGTCTGTAGTACTTTCCATAAATATCATCTTAAATGTCTATATGAGATGGTTAGTCGTTAGGATCCACCACTTTAGGACCTTTAGTTAGTTGCGAAAAAGGGGTATCCCTTCCAACCAAGAGTAGGTTCTATAAAAAATAGAGGGCTTTTTTGTAAATAAAATGCTTAACTATCCTTCAATCTCTTAAACCATCCATAGTCTGCTCCCTTAGTCTTAAAACCATCCATAGTTTAGATCCCTTATCTCTAGCACCCTTCAGCCAAAAATCCACCTAGGTCAAACCTCTCGACCAAACCACCATCTAGGGCCTATCTAAGCCAAACCAAGGCAAATTCTCATCCAAGTCCAACTAACTCGCCTAGATCACCCTCACTTATATCTAACCAAGGATCGAGTCATCTTCCTCTTCCTTTTTCATCAAACAGACTCTTTTACATTCATCCTCTCTCTTTCTCTAAACTTAACCCTGGTTGTATCATCAATCGGGGCCCCCCTCGAACTACGGTGACTTGAGACTCGTACCTTAAATGGTAAGGGTTACGTAGGCAACCTCAGCCCGGTCAAACTCTCAAATTGTGGAGATCAACTATTTTCTCAAGGATGCCTTAAGATTAATTATGAGCCTAATTCAACTCATTGGTTTGACTCTGCCATATGTTCTTACAGAATTCTACATCATGTCTCTGGAGAAAAGCATTGAAGCCCTTAAAGAAGTCTCAGACATGAAATTGGGAGTGCTCAACCTCCTCAAAGACATACATGAAATTGAGCAGCACCATTTGTCTTACATTCACGAATACTTGAGAAGAGTTCCTCCTCCTGTTCAAATCCAGAGTCCCTACCATTCACATGCTTGTGGTCCCCCTTATGGTCCTACACATCAAAATTTCTCATTCAGGATGCCTGCTGTGGCCACCAACCAACGAAGGGCACCAATACCTGAGTCACCCCAAAATTCAATCCAAGAGAAGAAGATCAACAAGGAGCATTTTGATGACTTGGGAATGCCTGTAGGTGAGTTCTTCGAAGTTTTGGTGAGAAAGAATTTTATCAAGCCGCTCGAGAATTACAAGCCTGTTAATAAGAGAGCTAACTTGGATACATCCAAGTTTTGCAAATACCACAAGTACGCTGGGCATACCACTGACAGATGTGTGCAACTGAAGCACTTAATTCAAAGATTGATCAACCAAGGGAAAATCCAAGGTCTCATTGATGAAGAAATCCTCGTACTTCGAGGAAAGATTTAGATTCATTCAGTCTTGTAGGTTCTAGTGTGTCTTTCTTACGTCCACTTTGGGCATGGGTATGTAATGTCCACTTTAGATTAGTTACTTCAATAATAAAAGAGTCTTTCTTTCCTTTCTCTCTAGACTTGAGACATAATCTCGCATTACTTTCAAGAAGATTGTTTTATTTATAATTATCACTTGGTTGCTAATCTCACTGATAAACTCACAGGCTAATAAAGTAAACAATGAATGAATGCTTTGATTGGAGTAAACAACTCACTGTCCCTTCCTCATATACACCATCCCTATACACCCTTCTCTCATACACTCTCTCCATACTCCACCATATACTTTTCGTACACTACCTCCAGACCCTCTCCTTGTACATGCCCTCTATACTTTCTCAAGCATACACTTCCCCAAATACACTCTCCCCCACTTGACCTCCTTTCCATATGGCCAAGACAAGCACAAAGACCGTTGTTGCTCATCATCAGAGAATAGATGCTCACGCCACTACCATTCAAAGAAAGGGCAAGGGGCTGTTCTTATCCTTCACAAGTGCTACATGAATATCAACTTGGGGCTCACCAACCCCCCCAATCTCGCGTCTCCTCTGATTTTCCATTTGATCGATAAGCTTTCGTTGAATATGCTCACATATCTTTCTCATGGTCCGAATATATTTCGCCTTACTTAATAAATCGGTTAAACGAGTTTGAATTTATTTTAAATACCCTTTTGAGAATGCTATCCAGTAGCGATTGAAGCTTAAACCTCTCACCATAGGAAGCCATAACCTTACCCTCACTAAATAATACCCTTTCATTTCAAGATCGACAAGTTTTGAAACCCTAAGGAAGAAGCCCATACAAGGGGCTCCTTCGACTCACAAAAGAAGGGACCACCTCCAAGCCCAAGAGGGAAAAGGTAAACGCATCCTAAGGCATACGCTAGGGGCTATCGCGAGCAAACAAATCCGAAGGCTTTTCTCGAGAAGAGGGTGTCAAAAAAAAAAACTCGCGAGAAGAAGCAACAAAGAGTCCCTCTTGGAGAAATCCCGTAAACCAATTCCAAAGTCCATCCTCTCACTTTTAGAGGATTCCATCACCACCCTTGACCGCGTCAAAATCAAAGTTAACCTCACTCTTAGAGGTTCTGAAGAAGCGACAGCAAGAAAATCCCTTCACCCTAGAGATCCCAAACACATCCCTCAAACCAACCTCTCATCAAAAGGCCCAGCCGACCTCTCACTTTAAGAGGCCATATTAAGCATCACCTAATGATCGATTGCAACCCAAAGCCCAGCTACAACCGCTACCGGACGGTATTCTCATTTTGAGTCACTTGTTAACCCACGTGAGCATATTACACACTCTCCCCAAGTTTGGGAACTCGTCCTATTCTTGAAATTCGTTCATTCGAATCCTCAAACACTGTCTGCAAAAGTCTCACTGGGGCTTCGCATCCTTGCCTCTCAGCGGCACTCTGGTAAAAGCAAGGAGACGCGCGCCAGGGACTACTCCCCTCGGCTTGCGAGAACAAAGGAACAACGAATCTTAACTTGAAAGAATGAAAAATAGAAGGGGCTATAATCAGTCAAATTCCCACCTTTTCTTTCACTCCAATCTTTTTTCTATTTTTCACTCTTTCTTATGAAGAAGATCAATGCAGCGGCAGCCCGCACGACAATTATCACAGAACAGTCCAGAGCAGCAAGCAACAACGGAACATCTAAAGTCAAGCCCGATTTCACCATCAATCGATTTTCTCTCTCCTATTCCAGCTTCAAATCAAAGCAGTCATTATTTGTTTAATTATATAATTGGAATTTGATAAACCAATCAGTGAGGTCCATTCTCGAGCAACCAAAGTATAATTCTGAATAAAACAATTCTTCAAATGTCTCGACAAGTCTTCTTTTCTACAATCTAGGAAGAGCCAAACACTTACTTTCTGTCGAGCAGGGGCTTCCATACACTTTTCCACACCTTGTGATGCTTATACTCTCCCAAAAGAGTCAAACCCAAGAGCGAGAGTGTCATACACGAATTCGGGATCCATTCCCACCTTCGAAAAATGTGCCCCTACACATATACATTTCCGTGTCTTGTCTAGCGACTGATTGACTGTTGTTCGAAACGATGGGTCGCCTCCGTGGCCACAAGATGACTCTGTCTGCAATAGGGATACATTGAATCTCTCCAAGCTGGGGCTTTTCTTAAGCTGTTCTCTCAGGCTCTCTTTACCAGATTCCCCTTCGGGTTTGCTTTGCATCATCGACTGGGCTTCGCCATGGTCACTTCATCAAACATTGAGGCTCTCCGAAAATGGGTCGACTATGTGACCAGGGGCTTTAAGCAAAAATCAGGGCTCCAACGAAGTCATATCCTAGAAGGGCATCCCTTGTCATCAAGATCAGCATGTGGCAAACTCTGTGAGTTAGTTAGAAACATAATCAATCATAAGGCTTCCTTATCAAATTAACATACTTTCAAAATGCCATCCTCTTTGGCACCTTGTTTACAAAATCACTCTTTGGTCTCCACAAATTTTCAAACTCTTCAAGTTTATCAAAGACGTATCTTTGTGACTCTCAAGAGGACTCGGTCCTACCTCTCATCTCTGGACATCAAACTCATCCAACCCATCTTCTATCATAGACACCTACTTAGCCTCGCCTTGCTTAAACCATAACTCAAATTGCCTTGTTCAGACTTACCTCTCAAAACCCTAGCTCTAAGCCTAGGTGACAAATACCTCTCAAAACCCTAGCTCTAAGCCTAGGTGACAAATACCGTTCTAAACCCTAGCCTCAAGCCTAGGTAACAAATACCTTTCTAAGTCCTAGCCTCAAGCCTAGGTAACAAATACCTTTCTAAACCCTAGCCTCAAGCCTAGGTAACAAATACCTTTCTAAACCCTAGCCTCAAGCCTAGGTAACAAATACTCCCTCCGTCCCATTAAGCTTAAGAAGATTCCATTTTGCGCGGGAATTAAGGAATATTATTATAGTATTAGGAGAGAGAATGAGTGGAAGAAGTGTTGTGAGTGTGAAAAATTAAATAGGAGAGAGAATGAGTGGAGGGAATAGTAAATTATAATGTGTTGTGAGTATTAAAATAATGTAGGAGAGAGAATGAGTGGAGAGAATAGTGATTTAAGGTTTCCTTTTTGGGATTTCTTAAGACTTATGGGACGCCCAAAATGGAAAGTTTTCTTAAGACTTATGGGACAGAGGGAGTACCTTTCTAAACCCTAGCCTCAAGCCTAGGTAACAAATACCTTTCTAAGTCCTAGCCTCAAGCCTAGGTAACAAATACCTTTCTAAACCCTAGCCTCGAGCCTAGGAGACGAAACTCCTCTCTAAACCCTAGCCTCAATCCCAATTCAATTTCTATGGTGACTTCCTTATACGTCAATTTCTAGGGTGACTTCCTTATACGTCAATTTCTAGGGTGACTTTTCATTGCAGTGTACAAAATAGAAAGTGTCCATAAATAGAAAATATTAAATTTCAAAATAAATCTGTGCATAAAAAACGAGTCAGCATAAAAATAGAGTCTGCATATAGTCTTTTCTTTTATTTATTACAGGAGTTACAAAAAAAAATCTTTTGACCTAATGGCCCCGACGGGAGGTCGACCTGCGACCATGGGAGAATCGAGAGGCTGAACTACCCTCATCATGGGATCGCTGTCTACGCTGAGCTGGATCCGCGTCTACTGACCTCCGAGACTGGCAAGAAAGTGCCTGCACTGCACTCCTCAGCAAACGACTCAATATATTAGTCTGCCTCACAGCCCGCACATAAGAGTCACGGGTAACCTGCAAAATCAGATACGAGGGTCACACCATGGCTAAAACATAAAGATCGGTGTATAAAAGGAGAAGTAAGAGGTATACCCCGCCGACACCGTCTGGAGGAAGCTGAGCAGCCTCGACCTCGTCAGCCTCCGTAGGCGTCAAATCTACCCTCACCTGCCGGTCACCCGTCGGCACAAAAAAGTGGTCAGGAAACGCGGGCATGTCTACAATCTCAGGATGCCCAATACCCATCAGCCTGGGGACATCTAAGCCTTGACCCCCTACACCGGCAGCCTCACCAGCCTGCCTAACCACCTGTGGGGACCTCAGAAAAAGCTCCACGAAGGTCTGGTAATCCATGTCTGACCGGAACTCAGCAGCGGGAATCCCATGCAGATAATCCTCCCTCCTTGCTAAACGGTTGGGATACCACATGTTCCTAGGAGGATGTTGAGGCGTATAAAGCGGAGCCCCCGCATAGTGCTGTCTAGCCACCCGATCTCCCAAGTACATCTCATCACCAGACAAGCCAACCAACAACCTACGGGAGGCAGTAAAATCCCGAACATCACCAACTGTATCTGAAGCCTCGACAGTCCAAGGATAAAGCAGGAACTCAATCCTCCATGGACCACCTAGAACAACCCTCAACTCGGACGCCCGGACCGTCTTTTGGGCCCCCTCTACCCTGTTCTCCTTCCTCCAATAGTATAAAACAGGCACGTCCCGGGTCTGATCACGCAAGGTAAACGGGGCAACATTGAATACCTCGTAGACCCACGCCTGCAAAAGATACAGAAAGCAGATATTCGTAAGGATATAAAGGACAAACAACAAGTAAGAAGGCAATAGAAAAAGACAAAAGGCCGATATACCTCCAAAACAAGCTGAAATGCGTCAAAGGAGGAGGTATTGGACCTCGAAACGGTGTCCAAAGCCCGATACAACTCAGCCAAGCCGGCTCCCCCCACGAGATGTCACGCACCAGATCCAAGTCCGCCAGAGCACCCAACAAAGAAAATCGGCATACTGGGCCCGAGTTGGGAAAAAGGGCCACTGAGAAGCCATACCAAAGGAACCCTCGGACAAGTGCATCAAGCCCATACAGGCCACGTGTATACTGACCAATGGCAGTCCTAACGAGCCTATACAGCTTTCCAGCATCAATGCCGAAAGTTCGGCTCGAACCCAAACTAGCACCGAACAGTTGGGTCTGACGAGCCGAGTCAGCATGGAGGGTCTCATCATACGGGAGCGCTATGTCAGTAAACCTCAACCCGGTGAGAGCAGCAAAATCTGTAGGAGTAACCGTGGCCTCACCCCAACTCAAGTGGAAGGTATTTGTCGTGTCCCACCAGAACTCCCGACGCACCTTCACTACAGCAGTGCACCGTCTGGTCTGGCCCATCTGTAGGACCATATCAAAAAAGGGAGCCAGTCCCAAGCTCTCCACCCACTCACGAGGACTACCCTCACCAGCCGGCAAGGACGCCCACAACTCTCCTACCGCCTTAAGGGAGCTACGCCCTTTCATCTTCTTCCCCTGCAGGTAAACACAACACAGGTATGTATCATTACTCGCATTTAAATAATAACATTTGTACGTACTTGTATTATTTTGTTGTTAAATAAAAAATTTTCGTACCTTTATCCCAACACGGGAGCGAAGCCCCGTGGAGCCATGATACTCCTGGCCCACGTAAAAATCAGATTGATTTCGCAACGGAAAATGTAGCCTCGAAGATCGGTAGTTGCGCAAAGCCCATCGCCTCCTCGCCTCAAAGTCCCCGCCAGCATCACTCCTGTCGCTCTCCCCGGTGTCATGGTCACCACCCTCGTCATCATCACTACCGCCGCCAATATCGCCGCCACCATAGCCGCCGCTAATGCCTCCACCACTGCCATCATAGCCACCGCCATAGCGAAAGAAACCGCCACCCATGTCGCCGGTGTACAAACCCAAAGGCTGATAATCTGGGCGATTCATCAAGGAAACCACATCGTCGACCCAATACGGATTATCCATGGCAAATTCTCTTGCAAATTTAACAAGAATCACTCAAATCACTCAAAGATTTTTAGGCCAAAATCCTCCAGAGTTCTTGTGCTCGGCGGAGAAGAAGAATGGAGGAACGGGAAGAAGACAGGCGCAGAATAAAAAGGGCCGATCGAGAAATACTATTTAGCCTAGGAAAGTGCCAATCGACCCTTATTAATAACGGCCGATCGAACCTTTTTCTGTGTTACCTCTCAACGGCTCAGATCCCATCGTTGCCTCACTGATCCTCGTCAAAATATTCTAGCCAATAAGGGAAAAGGGCCGATCGACCCTATCCTTAATATCAGATTTTCCCAACTTTACCCTTTTCTATTACTTATAACTTATCTTTTTATTATTTTCCGGGTAACTCCCACATAGTCATACTCTCACAAATCTTTGGGTGACTCCCCGGACAGTCAAATCTTTGGGTGACTCCCCGGACAGTCAAATCTTTGGGTGACTCCCCGGACAGTCAAATCTTTGGGTGAATCCCCGTACAGTCAAATCTTTGGGTGACTCCCGAAGCAGTCAAATCTTTGGGTGACTCCCGACAAATAAATCTTTGGGTGACTTCCCGACAGTCAAACCTTTGGGTGACTCCCCGAACAGTCAAATCTTTGGGTGACTCCCCGAACAGTCAAATCTTTGGGTGACTCCCCGGACAGTCAAATCTTTGGGTGACTCCCCGGACAGTCAAATCTTTGGGTGACTCCTCGGACAGTCAAACCTTTGGGTGACTCCCCGTACAGTCAAATCTTTGGGTGACTCCCCGAACAGTCAAATCTTTGGGTGACTCCCCGGACAGTCAAATCTTTGGGTGACTCCTCGGACAGTCAAACCTTTGGGTGACTCCCCGTACAATCAAACCTTTGGGTGACTCCCCGAACAGCCAAATATTTGGGTGACTCCCCGTACAGTCAAATCTTTGGGTGACTCCCCGTACAGTCAAATCTTTGGGTGACTCCCCGGACAGTCAAATCTTTGGGTAACTCCCCGGACAGTCAAATCTTTGGGTGACTCCCCGAACAGTCAAATCTTTGGGTGACTCCCCGGATAGTCAAATCTTTGGGTGACTCCCCGAACAGTCAAATCTTTGGGTGACTCCCCGAACAGTCAAATCTTTGGGTGACTCTCCGGACAGTCAAATCTTTGGGTGACTCCCCGAACAGTCAAATCTTTGGGTGACTCCCCGAACAGTCAAATCTTTCGGTGATTCCCATATCCTTGAGTGATTCCCACACGATCACATCTTTGGTTTGAGACACCACACGTCCTCCATTCTTGGGTACTAAACGCCCACTTTTCTGAACTACGATTCGGCTTGATTCCTCTTGGGATACGTAGGTAGCCCGACAAGGGTTTAGCCACTCGACCTACCTGGTCACCTTTTATTTGCGACTCAGCTCGAGTTCAATCATCACATACGCAAGCTCATCATTCCACCTCCTGAAATCCCTTTTTTCAGGATGGATCCTATCTTTATCGTCGACCCCACTTTTCTTACAAGAAGCGTTGCCGAGGGGCTACTGTTAGTACCCGGTCCTAAAAAAGGGTATTCCCATTTAATATGTTGAGCTGGTTTGGTTAGGGTTGACCAAAAAACCCTAATTAAAATCTTTTAATTATTCCTCTCTTTCTCGCGCCGTCAACTGCAGCTGGCGTGGAAATTAAGCTTAAAGAAAGTGCCAATCGACCCTTTTTTGAAGTGCCGATCGACCCTTCTTGGAAGTGCCGATCGACCCTTCTTTAAAGGTTCAATCGACCCTTCTCAAAAGGGCCGATCCACCCTTTCTTTAGGTCCAGCCCATTCCCCGAAGTACTATAAATACATGCCATCAGATCACTTTTCAAGGACAGAGGTTCCCAATAGAAAACACACGGATTCTCAGCGGGGAAATCAAGACTAAACTTGATTTGTCCCATCCCACACACAATTTCCACGGAAAATTCAAGACTATACTTAATTTTCCTTCCGTACCTCTCCCATACTCTTAGAATCTTGCTAAGATTCGACCTCCGAAGCCTTGACACAATTGGTAAGCCTTTTATTAATATTCCATTCTTTGTTATCATTATTGTTATGCTTACATATGTTTTAATTGTGCCTATATGCTAGATTTAGGACTATTTTAATGTATTTAAGTATGCATAGCCGAGGATGATCTAAGGTTCTCCCCGAGAAACCCAATGGATCTAGGAACTATTTCTTTCTCTCCTCCTTAAATAATAATCATCCCATGATCAACAATTCCCCAAGGATGAACGTTGATTAGTGCACCTTCCGAGGGCCTAAATCAAACGTTCTAGGGTGTGATCATCAATTAATTCTTTCTCTCCCCTCCTCCTTATGCATGATCCCATTTCTTCTATCTATTCCTGTAAACACTGCACACAACCAACACCCCACATGCTAGAAAGACCGATCCGTCGGGCAATAGGAGTGATGACGTTTCTTCTTCTGTTGTAGCTTGACCCCCGAACCCAATCACATGTTTAGCCTTTTTTCAATGCTTTGGGCTATATCAAAGCGGCGTGGCGACTCTCAAAAGTTAAACTAATATTTTTAATATGGTTTAAAGCGAGTGTCACTTAATGAACATCCCATTTGGTCCGACTTCACAATTGTTTATTTTAAACCTCCGAATGCGTGTTGCATCGGGACGGGGTATTCACAGGCGTCTTAACCTAAGTGGAGACTATTCTGGGTTTGACGGAAAGGCTTTCTTGAAAGGTCATTGTGCGGGCTTACGTTGATTGGCCGCTCGTGTCTTGTCTGCTGGGGAAATGGTGTTCGGGCTTATGATGATTGCCGTAGAGGGATTGTTGTGCGAGATTACCTTGATGGCCGCTGAAATGGGATGGTCGGGCTTACGATCGACGGTCGGAGAGGTGAGCGTTCACTTACTGGAGTGAAAAAGATATTCGGGCTTACTATGGCGGCCGAAGAGAGATTTAACGTCTGGAGACGAAATGTTAGTGAGGAATAACGGGAAATTTAACGTCTGGAGACGGAATTGTGATTTAACGTAAGAAGACGATCTGAGATTTAATGTTTGGAGACGGAACGTTAGTGTGGAATAACGGGAATTTAATGTCTGGAGACGAAATTGTGATTTAACGTCTGAAGACGATCTGAGATTTAACGCCTGGAGACGGAACGTTAGTGAGAACTAATGGGAAATTTAACGTCTAGAGACGGAATTGTGATTTAACGTCCGAAGACGATCTGAGATTTAACGTCTGGAGACGGAAGGTTAGTGAGAACTAACGGGAAATTTAACGTCTGGAGACCGAATTGTGATTTAACGTCAGTAGACAGTTTGAGATTTAACGTCCGGAGACGGAACGTTAGAAATGTCTAACTGGGAAATTTAACGTCTGGAGACAGAATTGTGATTTAACGTCCGAAGATGGTTTGAGATTTAACGTCCGGAGACGGAACGTTAGTGAGAACTAACAGGAAATTAAACGTCTGGAGATGGAATTGTGATTTAACGTTCGAAGACGATCTGAGATTTAACGTCTGGAGACGGAATTGTGATTTAACGTCCGAAGACGATCTGAGATTTAACGTCTGGAGACGAAATGTTAGAAATGTCTAACTGGGATTTAACCTCGGGGGAGGGGGTGTTAGAAAGGTCTAACTGGGGAAATTTTACACTTTTGAGGGTCAAAAGGGGTAAAATTGAAATTATGGGAAGCTGAGGGACCAAAGCGGCAAAGAAACTTTTAGGCTTGTAAAAGAGTCCGGCCGGACTGGGACTCAATTTGGACAGATTTTAATCAGCACCAGCGCCGACGCCAAACCAGTCCAAAATTCCATTTTCAGGCGAGAGAGAAGAGAGAAAAGAGAGAAAAATCTTCCCCTTTTTGCGAGTTTTGTTCGAATCTTCGCGGGATAATCATTATGGATGCCGAATTAGGGCCACGGGCTCGTCACAGGAGGACCGACAATGAGAGAGCGAGGTTAAGGAGTACCGTGCGGACCACCGCTCTTCCCATGGATCCAACCGAGTTTTATCCGGCTCGGGACACTGATAAATCCAAGGAAGGGATCGCGAGACAGGTAACCATCCTCTAAATTCCGTTAATTTTCAGAATGTTCATTCTTGAATTTTAGGAATTTGATTAGAATTGAGTTAGGGCTTTTGGTGCCCGAATTGGACTTTTGACTTTGCGATGTGCCTTTGTCGAAATTGACTAGAGCTTAGTTCAATTGACATTACGGGTAGACAACATAAAAATTTTGGTTGCAAAATTCCATGTCTAGAGGTGTTTTCCAAAATTAAAGAAAGTTTAATTTGGGACGAAGTAATTTTTTGAAATGTTTGAAATGTTTGAAAGTTTCGATTTCGACGTATTTTTCGAGATGTTTAGAAAGTTCTGAGTTCGACGGAGTTTTCGGAATGTTTGGAAAGTTTCGGGTTCGACGGAGTTTTCGAAATGTTTGGAAAGTTCCGAGTTCGACGGAGTTTTTGAAATGTTTTGAAAGTTCCGAGTTCGACGGATTTTTCGAAATGTTTTGAAAGTTCCGAATTCGACGGATTTTTCGAAATGTTTTGTAAGTTCTGAATTCGACGGAGTTTTCGAAAGGTTTGAAAGTTCCGAGTTCGACGGATTTTTCGAGATGTTTTGAAAGTTTCGAATTCGACGGAGTTTTCGAAATGTTTTGAAAGTTCCGAATTCGACGAATTTTTCGAAATGTTTTGAAAGTTCCAAATTCGATGGAGTTTTCGAGATGTTTTGAAAGTTTCGAGTTCGACGGATTTTTCGAAATGTTTTGAAAGTTCCGAATTCGAAGGAGTTTTCGAGATGTTTGGAAAGCTTGAACCGTGAATATTCTAACTGGGACATGAATGTTTTTATGAGAAAAACAGCTATATCTGTGTTTCATCATCTTGATATGCGCCTGTGCATTCTGTACATGTTATCTCTGTAGTAATGTACCTTTGCCGTGTTCACCTGCAGGGGCGAGGGCCGGTCGTTGTACGTAATTTGAAGAGTAGGGGAGCCTTTGAGGCGGTCCGTGCGCTGTAGGAGACACTCCCAGACGAGGCTCGGGATGAAGAGAGGAGTCCACGGCAGTTTGTGGTTGACTCCAGCTTGGCAAGATTTATCAGTGCAGTTGCCGCGGTGGCTTCGACGCAGAGGGCGAGGGTTTTGCATGTCGCTTTGAGCGAGTACTGGTGGGATACGACCCACACGTTCCATTTCAGGTGGGGGAAGGTGATTGTGACTCCCACTAATTTTGCACCGATTACTGGGTTGCCATTCTGGGGCAATACTGTTGTGTGGGTGGATGGCTACACCCAGGAGAAGTTGTCGGAGCTGCTTGGTTTTGACATTACCGATGCCAGGGGCTTGGGCATTCGGTACGGGCTGATGGAGGCTCATCTGAGGAGGGGCATTGAGGCGTATTTGGCAAGGTCTTTGAGGATGACAGAAGAGTGCCTAGCTCGAGGGTTTTTATGGTTCGCTTTGTCAGCTACCCTATTTCCCACTGCTGACACGTCATGTCACTATCCTCTGCTCGGCTCACTGACCGATCTGGAGGCCGTGAAAGGGTTTGCATGGGGAGAGGCCGGTCTGGCCGAGCTCTACCATGCTTTGGATAGGTTCTCGCGGGGAGAGGAGAACACTTTAGGCTGTTTTCAGTTTGCCTTGGATGTGAGTTTCTTTCTTTTTCTCTTCCTTGTCTCATTTGTACTTGTATGTATCTGCTTTGTAGCTGATATAAATTTCCATGTGTTTGACAGGTGTGGTTCTTGGAGGTGTTTTACCCACATAGGTGGGAGACCAAGGAGGAGTATGCGCCCTTGTTCCCTGCCATATTGATTTGGCAGAAGGAGGCGAGGAAGCCGAAAAAGTCGAGGGAGAGCACTCGGCTGACTTATGAGGAGGTGTCTTTGGCCATGAGCCGAGGCTTTTCTCAGCGGATCCATCTGACTTGGTGGAGTTGGATTGATGCTTTTATGGTGCATGTCGCTAGGGATGTTACACGTCGGCGAAAGCTGCTGGTGGGGCTTCATTGCGACGTGATGTAATTGGGCGAGAGGGTGACTTGTCAGCATGGTCCGGGGTCTATTCCTTTGGTTCCGATGGACCCGCCTCCTCACATGCAGTATCCTATGCTGATACCGATGGAGGATTTGCAGCGGTACAGGCAGGGTGTGTCCTATGTCGAATTTATCCTAGAGGATGCTGATTATGAGGTTTTCCTGAGGACGAGGCTGAGGAGCCCGCAGGTGTTGCACAGAGAGGGCGAGGGTTCTGCATATCCCCGGGACTACCCGCTCCCTCGCACTCGACTGGTGTTTGAAGGGCCTGATGGTTCTCACAGGCGACTGACGGTCCCCATTCCGGAGGAGGCGAGGCCTTGGTACAGAGTGGATCCCGATGCTTCGGTGAGTGCTTTGTTTCGATTTTCTGTACTTGATAGTAGCATTCTGCAAATGTTGCATCTGTGATGTCTATTTGTCTTTTGACGCCTTTCCTAATTTGCAGGTGTCTGGCGGTACTTACAACCAGGCCGTGAGACGTATAGATGGGATAGCCAACTACGCCAGGAGACTCATGGAGTTTCTGCGGTGCAGTTCCTAGAGGAGCGCGGCTGTGCATGAGCCGATGTCGTCTAGGCCGTCTGTGGTGAGAGACTCGTCTGCCTCCACGACTGGTGGGGCAGATTTTACGCAGGGGTTTGGTCAGTTCTCCGGTGAGACTGCGGGGTTCGGAGCTCGTCACTCTTCATATTCGGGACACGAGCGAGGAGAGTCCTCGGGGACACATGCGCGGAGGCGGCATTTCTCGTATTCCCGCCTTGAGGAATTTGGAGATTACCTGTCCTCTGTGGATCCGGCTGCGGCGGGGCAGTATTACGAGTGCTCGGATGACGAGCAGGACTCTGAGTAGTCCCCTTTTTTTTAGACAATTAGGTGTATTGCCCAAACAATTTGATTTGTATTTGAAAGGGCCTTTGAGGCGAATCGTTGTATTTTGAATATTTATTTAGTGATTACCTTCTTTTATTTTTGGCAAATAAGCAAGTAGGTTGATCAAAAATAAATAATAATGGGTCATGCATAAAAATTTGAACTGGTCAAAATTTATATCTATATGCACTGTTATTTAATTAATTGCACTGTTGCACGAGCCCAGGGCGGATGTGGTGTCGGCAATGCGTGATTAATCATACGGATGCATGGAATTTAAACAAGGCTTGAACATGAGGTTGTTTGGAAATGTTCCTGAGTTTTGAGGCAACTGACTGCAGAGTTGACCAAGTCAACTTGAAAAACAGTTCTACCAGACTGGGCTTCAATTCCAGTTCATTTTAAATTGCAGTCCAGTTTCTGCAATCTTGAAAACACTACGCTTGCTTCTGATCAAAGCTGATTTTCCTTTAAAATTCTTGGAGTTTTCCATTGTTTTTCATGGCTCCATCTCCCAGGTTATCGTCTCACTTGCAAGAGCGATATCTGGATAGTTTCCCGTCATGGGTACGGCACCACACGAGGCAAAGCAAGGGATTTTTCGAGGGCTATTATGGGATGAAAGCGGTTTGGGCTTTGAAGGAGCTCATGCCGGATTGGGATCTTTTGAGAGCTGCGGCTCGCTTCTGGGACGTAAGGAGGCACGTGTACAGCTTTTCGTACAACGAGATTACGCCCAAATTTGAAGATTTCCGGGCCATACTTGGAGGGCCTGAGGCGGAGCAACTGGTTCTTCCTTTGACGGGTGGCATGACCACCGTTGAGAAGTTAGTGTCTTTAATTGGCGTCTCAGCTGAAGAAGCATACGGGATGCTAATACCGAACACGGATTATGTTGACATTTTGGGGCTGCCCGATAAATTTGTCGGTGCTGAGGGGAGCATTTTCGCGTGGGACGCTTTTGCTTTGTGCGCAATCGCCACTTTATTCACGTTCACATCCCTGGGTTTGTGCCATCACAGTGTACTAGACCTAGTGAGGGGGTGCCAGAACGTAGGAGACATCGAGCCTTTGATCTTGGGTGAGACGTTCCTTGGCATAGGTCAGATGGCGACCGGCAGCCGATACATGTGGGGAGGGAGTCCCGCTATGCTTACTCTGTGGTTGAGGGAGCAATTGCAGATGGTGCCCGAGGTGCCAATGTCATGTGATCCATGGTCCTTTTCTCGATGTCCTTTGGTGATAGAGGGCGATCAGGCTGAACTGGAGCTTTGGAAGGCCAGACTCCGCATGCATCATTTGCGATGGTGGGTTCCTCATTGGAAGTTACAAACTTGTCGGACCGCTAAGGAGGGTCTTCTTGTCGTCAGAGTCCCGGGGGTGTCCCAGATGTCTTTTTATATTCCATCATTGGTGCTGCGACAGATCGGGCTGGAGCAGGTGCTGTTGACGGGTTTGGGTAATGCTGCTACCTTCGAGGTGGGATCTCTTCTGATGGAAGATCCTTTGACGCTATTGCTGCTCATACGGCTGTGGCAGTATATGTCCTTTCCTGCCAGGGTTCTCTTTCACCGGAGAGGGGGCATTGTTCTTTCCACGCAGTATTTGAACTAGTATGAGGAGTGAATGGGGGAGACACAGATGGCTATTTTGTGGAGACGGGGGGAGCTGTTGGGCCTTGATTACCCTGAAGGCTCGACTCTGAGGAGGGCCGAAGCGTCGGCTAACCCTCAAGATTTCACTAGGATGATATGGCTGATTATGAGGCCAATGCTAGTCGAGCGGCCGATCAGAGCATGGATATGATGACTCGGAGAGAGGCAGCTCGTGATAGAGCTAGGGAAAGGGCTGCGTTGGCAGCTGCAGGTTTGACAGAGGCATCGGGAAGGGTCCCAGAGCCAGGTAAAAGGACTACGGGGATATTCCCTGTGAAGGTGAAGAACACCCGTCGTGGAAAAGGGAAGGGGAAGAAGGATGAAGGACCAAGTACGGGGGACTAGGTTGACCTTGCTGTCCGGAATATCCACCCATTGTCATTGCAGACACATTAATTGATTAATGTTTATTGTAGTTTTGCTAGCGTGTAGCGAGTCAAGAGTTGACCGTGCTTTAACTCATCAAAGATTGTTTTAACCGTCATTACTCTGTAGGTTAATTTAAAGAGTTTTTTGAAACACAAGCGATTGGTGCTTATTTGTTTTTTTTTTTTTTTGAGACCGAACCAATGATGGCTGCCTACGTTCCCCTTTTACAATTGGACTAAGGGGCTCAGGTCACCGTAGTTCGACACTTTAGGTGAAATTTGAGAAAAAGGACAAAAGAAGTGCGACCCTATTTTTTACCTGGACCATTATCGGGAATGTATCCAGTTAGGTATTACTCTTTTAGCACTTTAATTTTACTGAGGGGTGGTGTCTGGGGAAGGAGAGTTGACTCGTGTTCTTCCTCAAATGAAGTATCTGCGGAGCTTGCTTCCGTTCACAGGATTAACGAAGGGGTTTCCGTCCAAATCTGCTAACTTCATGGCTCCTCCGGAGAAGATTCTTTGTACCACGAACAGGCCTATCCAGGTAGGCTCCCACTGTTCGAGGGGATTGTTCTGCGTAGGAGGCTTTTCCTTGAGCACCAAGTCGCCTTCTCTGATGTCTCGGATAATGACTTTCTTATCAAATGCTCGGGCCATCCTGCTTTGGTAGGCACGAGTATGCTCCATGGCTTTCAATCTGCGCTCATCGAGTAGAGCTAGTTCGTCGTGACGGCTCTGGAGCCATTCGACTTCATTGATTCCATTTTCCAAGAGAACTCGGGGGGATGGAATTTCCAATTCCACTGGCAACATTGCTTCCATTCCGTATGTAAGTGCGAAAGGAGTCTCCCCTGTGGCGGTTCTGACTGATGTTCTGTATCCCCAGAGCGCTAGATGTAGCTTCTCGGGCCAATCTTGACCTTTGACGGCCATTTTTCTGATTATCATTGCGAGAGTCTTGTTTGCTGCCTCTACTGCACCATTAGTATGTGGCCTGTAGGGAGAAGACTTGTGGCGTGCAACTCTGAACTCGGTCAACATTTGGTCACAATCTCCTTCAAAGTGGGTCCCATTGTCGGATATGATCTCGTTGGGCACCCCGTATCTGCACATGATGTTCTCTTTGATGAACTCGGCCACCTTTTTAGAATTCAGTACTTTGTATGATCTGGCTTCTACCCATTTGGTGAAGTAGTCGACTGTGACTAATATAAACTCGTGACCATTGCTCCCTGGCGGAGTGATTTTGCCGATGACGTCGATTCCCCATATGGCGAAAGGATATGGTGTAGTCATGCAATAGAGCTCGTGAGGAGGGATATGATTGAGGTTGGAGAACCGTTGACATTTATCGCAGCTTCTGACGAACTGGATGCAGTCTGTTTCCATTGATATCCAATAGTAACCCATACGGAGGATGATCTGTGTCAATGCTCTGGCATTCATGTGCGGACCGCAGGTTCCATTGTGAACTTCGTTCATTAGCTCGCTGGCTTTTTCTTTATTTACACACCGAAGGAGTGGTCCTTGGTGGTGCTTCTTGTACAACATACCCCCCTAGAAGGACGAAATGGGATGGCAGGAGTTTTAGTGCCATCATGTTTTTGGCTTTGATCCCTTCTTTGTATTTTCCATCTTCATTTGTGAAGGAAGCTTCTCCGCTTTGGAGGTACTGGTAGATTTGATTGTACCAGGGTTTGTTGATCGATTCACTTTTGACTTCGATCTCACGGCAATAGGCAGGTGTTTCCCGTCTGCCTATTCTGAGGGGTTTTACTGATTTCCCTTCGAGAATTTCGACAAGAGATGCTAGGGTAGCCAGGGCATCTGCAAAGCAGTTCCTGTCTCTTGGCAAGTAGTGGGAAGAGATGTCCTTGAACTAAGCAATGAGCTCCTCCATGTACGTGTGGTACTTCTGGAGGCCAGAGTCTATTGTCTTCCATTTGTTGGACACTTGATTGATGATCAATGCTGAGTCTCCGTATACTTCCAGTTCTGAAATGTTGCGCTTAAGAGCGGCTTCTAGGCCGGCTGCGCAAGCTTCGTATTCTGCTACATTGTTGGTTGCTTCAAAATTCAGTTTGATGGCTATGGGAGTGTGCTCATCTTTAGAATCGACCAAAAGCATTCCAATACCATTTCCCTTCTTGTTGGCTGCCCCATCGAAAAAGAGTTACCAGCGGTTTGCGCTGTCGAGTGAGAAGATCCCGTCATCCGGAAACTGTGGATCAGGACCCTTGAGTTCACTGCTTGGGAAGTCTGCTAGCTGATCTGCCATTACTTTGCCCTTTGTTGATTTTCTGACCATGTACTTGATGTCGAACTCAGCCAGGAAGAATGACCACTTGGCTAGTCTCATTGATAGAGATGGCTTGTCGAAGAGATATCTGACGGGGTCCATCTTGGAGACCAGGAGCACTGAATGTGACTGCATGTAGTGTTTCAGTTTCCCGACTACCCATAGCAAGGCGGTACAAGTTTTCTCTAATGCTGAGTAGCTGAGTTCACTTCCTTGAAGTTTTCGGCTTACGAAGTAGATTGCACGCTCAATTTTGGAATCTCTCTGTTCTTGCTCCAGCATAGCCCCAATTGACGTGTCTGTATTGTCAGGTACAGGAGGAGTGGCTTATCTTCATGTG
Source organism: Adenophora triphylla var. japonica (assembly GCA_022495995.1). Classification (NCBI taxonomy): domain Eukaryota; kingdom Viridiplantae; phylum Streptophyta; class Magnoliopsida; order Asterales; family Campanulaceae; genus Adenophora; species Adenophora triphylla. The sequence goes on along the minus strand of JAFEMH010000297.1, from coordinate 361,515 downwards.
GCGGGCACAGGATTAGGGGATTCACCAAGTATGTCTTGATTTTATCGAAAGTTGTCTGGCACTCGGAGTCCCATTTGATGTCAGCATTCTTCTTCATTAGTTTGAACATTGGCTCACAGAGAGATGTCAACTGGTTGATGAAGCGGCTGATGTACTGAGGTCTTTCCATAAAACTTTTCACTTCTATCAGTGTCTGCGGCTGCTTCATGTCGATGATGGCCTTTATTTTCTTAGGATCGGCTTCGATACCTCTTCTGTAACCATATACCCCAGTACTTTACCTCGCTTGACGCCGAAGGTGCACTTTGCAGGGTTCAATCTCATAGAGTGCTTTCTGAGTCTATTGAAGAACTTTCTCAAATCTATCATGTGTTGCATGTCTGATCCTCTGGAGTGGATGATCATGTCGTCGAAATATACTTCGATTTCCTTGTGAATCATGTCATGGAAGAGAGCTGTTACAGCCCGCTGGTAAGTAGCCCCAGCGTTCTTCAAACCGAACGGCATGACCGTATAACAGTATGTCCCCCACGGAGTGGTGAAAGCAGTCTTGGCTTGATCTTCCTCGGACATATTGATCTGATTGTATCTGGCAAACCCATCCACGAAGGACTTTACTTCGACATTTTCCGTGGTGTCGACTAGCATGTTGATGTTGGGCAGTGGGAAGTCATCTTTAGGGCTGGCCTTGTTGAGATCTCGGGAATCCACACAGCATCTGACCTTTCCATTGGCCTTGGTGACCGTTACAATGTTGGAGAGCCAGGTCGGGTACTCAATTACTCTGATGAAGCCGACGCGAAGCATCTTCTCAATTTCTTCTTTCACTTGCAAGGACCACTATGGCTTGATCTTGCGCAATTTCTGCTTGATAGGCTTGGATTCTGGATCCAGAGGAATTCTGTGCTCCACGATTGAGGGATCGAGTCCTGGCATGTCCTGATATGACCAGGCAAACACGTCAACATACTCTTTGAGAAGATTTATCAGGGCTTCTTTGTCTGTACCGGCGAAGAAACTGCCCACTTGTGTCTCTTTAGGCTCTTGCACCGACCCCAGGTTCACTTTAGTCATAACCTCTTCGACAGCTTGGGCCCGATTTTCCTCTCGGTCTATTACACGCTTGAGAACTTCTTTAATGTATTGTTCGTTTAGTGTGTCTGCTTCTTTATCAAGTGAGTCATTATTAACGTCTTTTAAGTTGTTTGTTAACTTATTAGTTGTTAAAGTGGCAATGAGGGGATAATCCAAAAGGTCAGACTTTTCATTAAATGGGAACGAAAATACATTGTTGGCTACATTATCATAGTCTTCCGGCGTGAGGCCGTCGGACGACTCAGAGGACTGGACTTTGACAATGACTGACTCAGAGGGTTTGAGACCGGGTTTAGGGAGATGTGGGTACAGGCCCAGCTTTTCTTCCATTTCTGTCTGGCTTGCCCTTGGTCCGATGAAAGTTACCCAGTTTTTCAGTGGCATTGCTGGATGCTTGGTGAGGGTTCGGGGGTCGAGAGGCTTGGCTTCTGCTGTCCCAATCGTGGTGATCATGCTGTTTTTGGAGCCCAGGTCAATCAGGTTTGGCACCTCCATGACTTCTTCAAAAAGACTCTGTAGAGCGGATCCACTGAGAGCGTCTTCTATGAATTCTGGTTCCTTTTGATTTGGAGGTACTGTCTCGAATGTGGCCCCGGAGGCTGACCCAAATAGTCTGTTTCCCATGAAGAGTGTCTCGAGCTGCTTTTCTATGTCTGGGATTCCTTTGAATGTGTACTTATGCTGAACTGTGGTGGCAATTGGTCCAGGTAGAGCGGTGATGTCGAGGAACGCTCCCCTTATCGGATTAGCCTTGAGTCCTCTGAAATGCTTCAGGTCCCGTGCTAGCTTTCCCCTCCTTTCTGTAGTCTCTATGCTGACTTTCCCTGCTTCTTTCTCATCTTCATCAGTTTCACTTTTGGTCCCCTCAGTTCTGCTGTCGGTTCCGCTGTCGGTTCCCTCAGTTCTGCTGTCGGCTCCCTTGTTAGTTCCCTCAGTTTTGCTGTCGATTCCCTTGATGAAGTAATGAGCGTGGTTGAAACTGTAAGGTCGGAGGTTGGGTGTGCCGTTGGAGGTTCCCCTTTTGCGGGCGGCTGCCTTGGTGCTGTTGAGCCTTTTGTTTTCCCTGATATCAGCTGGTGTTGGCACATAACCGAGCCCCTGGACTATAGTGTAGTCCTTGACTTCGATGACTTGGTGTTGGCCTTGTAACCTTTTGCCGAGCGCCAGTCCTGGGATGAAGTTCATGAGTTTCATCATCTTCATGGCGGGAGGGATCTTGTCCCGAAACAGTGGAAGGTCCACGCTGCATATTTGGATCTTAGAGGTCTCCAAGGTGAATCCAGTTAATGCCATATCATCATCATGCTTGATCTCTAACACTGGAATGTCGTTGGTGTTGGTCCCCTCGGTGGTGACGCTGTCTCCATAGACTGTTGTTAGCTCGTTGCCTTGCATGAACTTGATACACTAATAAAGGGTTGATGCCATGCCGTTCATTTGATGCAGCCAAGGTCGCCCCAAGATGGCTGTGAAAGTGATAGGAATGTCCAACACTTGGAATTCGGTGGGGATCATCCGCTTGCCGAACCAAATATTTAGAGTAGCAACCCCGAGAACTGTGCGGGAAGTAGAATCGTAGGCCTTGACAGTGTGGACTGAAGGCTTCAGATCTGTGGGCTTGATGTCAAGCAGGTCCATCATCTTGGCGGGCAAGACATTCATTCTGGAACCTCCGTCTACCAACACACGGGGAAGGCGACGCTCGTCCAGCTGAACTGTGATGTAGAGCGGCTCATTGTGATCAGCCCCAAATTTTGGCAGGTCCAAATCTGTGAAGGTGATGATGTTGCCGTAGTGGATGTTGCCGATCATCTAAATTACTTCGTCTGGAGTTGCGTCCACGGGGACCATGGTGCGGGCCAAACTTTCCTCTAGCTTGAGCTTGTGAGGGTATGAAGATATCAGCTGAGACCAAAGGGAAATGTTCGCCTGGGTCTGCTTAAGCTGAGTGAGGATCGGGTCCTCCTTCACGGAACTTGTGTCTTCGGGCAGGCCGGGTTGCGGTTCTGGCTTCGTTGGCTTTTTGGTGGCCTTAGGTGGTAATACATGGATTTGACCCGATCGGGTCAGAACGCTGACATCAGGCTTGGTCCCCTCTGAACAGGTCGCTCTGAGCTGAGCCATAGTCAGAGGAGGATTTCTCGAAGCATAGGGCCATATGTCCTCTCTCAATTCGTTGACTGTAGATGCATTCCCGGGGGCTTTGGCAGCTTTTCGGATTCTGTCCCAGGATACTGGTTTGGGTGCCTCCACGGGGAGGGAGTCTATGGTTTTCCGCAGCTGTTCGAACGTCAGTGCGCAGCAGTGGTTGCCAGAACTGAATTGTGCATTGCTGACCCTCTGGGGGAGGTTAGAGAGTTCTTGGTTCAAGCGAACGGTCTCTTTGATCTCTTCACGGTATACTACACTTCTTTCCTTTTTGCTGAGCATGCTCAGGGCATTCTGGAGTTGGGTTAGGCGATAGTCATGGTTTGCTAATTTTCCTCCACTGTTAGCCCAGATCAGCTCTCTTGCAGTAGAGCCTACGTCGAGAGTTAGCGCCTGCATTTCTTCCCATGTGAGAATAGCCAGTGCTTCCTTGAACTGTATGTGGTAGTTTAGATAAACTTCCATCGGGGAGAGCTTTCTCTCCTACTTTAAATGAGTGGCGGGTATGTCGAAAGGTGAGTACACGGCTTCCCGAACGTCTGCCCATGTGACTGGTTTTTGCCCCAGTTGGTCGTTTCTGTAAACGAATGCCGTAGTCTGTGGAATCTCCCTGAGTAGTTGCTGGAGATGTATTTCCATCTTTCTTTTCTTTTTTAATAGACCTTCCTCTTTTAGTTGGCCTTTTAACTTGAGAGCGGAAATGATCCACTCCCATCCTCCCAGGACCCTTGGGATTCCGGTTTTGTTAACTTCACGACCGGCTTGGAAGAGAATGGTTTCATCGTCTTCGTCATCACTTTCACAGAGGACTTGCTTTTCTCGGGGAGATAAGCATTTGTACTCTTCCTGCTGTTTGGCTAGGTATTCCTTGTGCTGTGCCATTCCATCTCCTAGGTTGTCGGGACCGTTGACTGCCCTCCCTTGCCAAAGGGGGTTTGATGAGAAGTGATGGTAGTCCAGGAAGTCACCATGGGAAAAACCTTTGAGGTCAAACTGGTCTAGAGTGGCCTCTAGTTTGCTGTCTGAAACTGCTTGTGACGCTTTAAGGGCTTAGTCCCTGTGAGTCTGCTAAGCTTTGTTTTCATCCCAGAGGCGGTTCTCTTGAGCGGCTAGTTCCAAGAGGGCTTTCCTTGCAAGAGCTAAACATGTTGGGTTTTACGGGTCCATGCGCAGCGGAATTAAGCATTAAAACATAAAACCCAAGAAGCCCTAGGATCCGTTCTATACAATTAATTTAAATTCCTATGAGATAGAATTAAACCAACCTTGAAACGCTTTCCGGTCTTGAGCTATCGAACGATTTAATTATGTGATATCGAATCACAAACTTCGTTCTTCAACTTGCTTGAACTCTAGGCCTTGATCGATGAACGAGCGAAGACCCTCTTTTGGTATCCACACCTTTGAATGAATTCAAGAACAACTTCTTGATGATTGCTAGATCTAAACCTTGAAGAATATTGAGAGTATTTAATTATGAATTTTGCTTGAAAAATTTCGGCTGACCTTTTAGGTCTGACAGAACCCTTGTATTTATACTACAATAGTAGGAATACCTCTCCTAATCGTATTAGGAGAGACAGTGTCAAACCGCGTGCGGCCTATTATGTCGCGCGGTATATTAAGCCATTGGCTTAATATGTCGCGCGGTATATATAACCGGATACGAAACTCTCAACTATTCTTCCTCCGGTTTAACCAATTCATTCTAGTTGTGTGTGACCCAATAGGATTACATTATGTTGGCAATGAGTTCGATCATATCGAACCTCATAAGACATAAGCGGACTCTAGCAAGCCATTATGTCTACCCAAATAATGTAACGTAAGAGTTCACGTTTCCAATGGTGTACTTCCATTTATTCCTTTGTCTCACGATGTTATATTTGAACACAAGTCATGGTCATTGTCAACTTGTCTATGTTCAATGCTTTCTCGATTCCTTGAGTATAATGATAATTCCAATCATATTGGGGTACGGCCATACACTTTCATCATTATCACTCATCGAGGGGCCCAAGCATAACATCTCTCTTCCGAGGGACAAATTCCTTCTTGACTTATCATCCTTCCCATCATGAATCCGATCATGCCAATGATAGTCTTTATAGATATCGTGTTAAGATATCGTTTGACTAAAATCAAACATAACTTTCATCATATGTAAGGTCATGATAATCTCAGGTCTAGGAAATAAATGAAGTAACCGTATGAGATTTAAGTATGACATTTGACCATGACATAAATCTCATGCGGGTCATGTCCAGTCACTTGTTCTCTAACAAGTACCCATAATTTCAATGTGCATCTCTATGCATATAATCATCATATGATTATCCATTGACAATTATACTAAGTATTCTCTTAATAATTAGGGACGGAGATTATTACAATAAATATGCAAACTATATAATAATCAAATAATAAACATAAACGATAAAGATGATACATAACGGTTTTCAGTTAAACATAACTAAAGCCTAGGGCATTACACCAACAGTCTCCCACTTGCACTAGGCTCCATTTATGTATCGAATACTCATGGATCTAACATGCCCATCATGCTTCTGCCTATGCAAGGGTCTTTGTAAGTGAATCCCTTATGTCATCATCGGTTGATACTTTGTATATTTTAACGTCTTCTCATTCTTTATGAATTCCTTGAAGAACGTCTAAGTGAGTGTTTGGATCACTGTTGTGACCTTGGTTCCATTGTTTGCACAAGTGGCACCACTATTTGTCATAACAAAAGTTTCACCGATTAGTGATACTTGGAACATTTCCAAAACACTAATGAACTTTTGATCCAAACTGCCTCTTTTAGCCACATCATATGTTGCCAAAATTCGGCCTTAGTAGTAGAATCGACTACAATTTCTGCTTGGATCTCTTCCAATCAAAACTGCACCTCTAATAAGTATAAACACAAATTCTAATTGCGATTTTAAAATAACTTTGTTAGTTTGGAAGCTAGCACCTATGTAACCCTTACAACAAGATTAACTTCCAATCTTTCAAATCCCAAGAGCGTATCCTTAGTTCTTCTTAAGTACTTAAGGAACATCTTGACTGCCATCCAATGGTTCTCATCACAGGATCAGATTGGTATCGACTCATCATGCTTAGAGCATATGAGATGCCGGGTCTAGTACAAATCATGGCATACATGACAGATCCAAGTGCCGCAAAGATATGGAACTTCATTCATTCCCTTTTTGCTCATCAGTTGTCATAAGACAATGAATATTGCTAAGAGAAATACCATGACCCATTGACAAGCTACTCTTCTTAGACTCTTCTAAGAATCTTGTCAATGTGAACACTTTGACTCAAACCAATTTATCCTTCTAGATCCATCTTTATAGATCTTGATGTCAAGGATGTAATCGGCTTCACCCATATCTTTCATTGAGAAACCTTTCCTTGACCAAGACTTAACAGTCTTAAGTGTCGGAACTTGTTTTCCAATGAGTAAGATATCATTGTAATAAAACAATAGAAATAATATTACGCTCCCACTGAATTTCATGCATACACAAGATTCATCTTTGTTCTTTGATGAAGTCAAACTCTTTGACCAATTCATCAAAACGAAGATTCCAATTCCTTGAAGCTTGCTTCAATCCATCTCATGGATCTTTGCAACATGCATACTTTATTAGAGTTTCTTGGATCGACAAACTATTCGGGTTGTGTACTCTACACATCCTTAATAGTCTTTCCATTTAAAGAAAGTCGTTTGACATCCATTTGTCATATCACATAGTCACAATATGTGATAATGGCAATTGAAATTCTAACAGACTTCGACATTGTAACTGGCGAAAAAGGTTTTAACATAGTCAATACTATGAATTTGCCTAAATCCCTTTGTTACAATCCTTAGTCATGAAAGTATACACCTTCACATCCATGTTGGTCTTTGAAGACCTACTTGCACCCTTTAGTTTTTACACTTTTAGGTAGCCCAATCAAGTTCCAATTAAACTTGATTGTTAAACATGGATTGTAATTTGGATTCCATGGTTCCTAACCATTTATCCAAATTAGGAGAGGACATCGCTTCTTGATAGCAAGTAGGATCGTCATTCTCAATGACTTCCACTTCATCACTTTCCGCAACGAGAAATCACTATTTCTTGAGTTCGGATCGTAACCTATCCAATCTACGATAGACTTGTGCATCTTGAACCGGTTCCACAACTCCTTTGTGAACTTGGTTCCGTCTCTACTCTTGGATCCATGTCATTTTTCAGGTTCTTGAACTCTTTTCAAGATTAATTTTACTCCCACTAGATTCTTTATTGAAAAACTATTTCTCAAGAAACGAATCGTATAGAGCAACAAACATTTTGTTCTCTTTGCGGTTGTAAGATTAATTTCCGAAAATAACCTTTGTCAGATTTGGTGCTAACTTATAAGAGACAAGTCTCTTTACATAAGATTCGCAACCCCAAATCTTCATGAAAGACAAACTAAGTTTTCTTCCATGTCACATCTCATGTGGGGCCTTAGGAACCGATTTAGTAGGGACTCGATTCAGTGTAACCGCATTATTTCTAATGCATATCCTCAAAAGGAAATAGGAAATAGGAAAGTCTGATTGACACATCATCGAACGAACCATGTCCTACAAGGTTCAATTCCTCCTTTCAGACACACCATACAATGTGGTGTTCCGGTTGGAGTCAACTTTGAAACGATTTCATAGTTTTGAGATGATTGTCAAACTCTTGGCTCAAATATTCATTACCTCGATCTAATCGAAGTACTTAACAGTTTTACCAAGTTGTTTTGTACTTCATCTTTGAAATGTTCAAAACATCTCAAACGATTCACCTTCGAACTTCATCAGATAGACATAGTCATATCTAGATAAGTCTTTAGTGAAATGTGATGAAATACCGAAGTCTTCCCCTAGCAATGCTACTTAACAGTCCATATACATCTCATGTATAATGACCAATAAGTCACTAGCCCTCCCACTACTCTTAGTGTAGGGTGGTTTGATCAATAATCTCAATAAACAAGATCCACATTCCTCAAATGATTCATCGTCATATGAGTCTAAAAGTCCATGTTAATGGAGTTTAGATATATGTTTCTTATTTATTTGACCAAGCCGGCAATGCCATATGAACGCGTTGTTCATATTGTTCGGTTTAGATTTCCGTTTATATTATAGATATCTTCAACATTATTTTGTATCTTATCATCACGGATATGAAGACCATTCAATGACATATGCATTATAATAAGGCATATCATTAAATAAATATAAAACTTCTTATTGAAAATAAGAAAATTATATCCTTCATCCTCCATTTAAGAAACAGAAATAATACTCCTACTCAAATTCGGAACGTAGTCATACTTGTTCAAAACAAGTACTACTTCACAAGACAAAGTGACTTCATAAGTCCCTTATGGCTAATGTTGCAACTCTTGCTCCATTCCCATGCTTAGGTTTAATTTACCTTATTTGAGTAGCTTTCTATTCTTTGTTCCTTGCACATTTAAACAAATGTGGGATTCAATCCTGTATCATATACCCAAGAACAAGAAGTCGAAAGAAAAATATCTATCATATAGATACTTGAAGTAGTAGCAATCATATTGCCCTTCTTCACCTTTTAGGCCTTCCTAATAAGCCTTGCAACTTTGTTTCCAATGACAATCTTATTGCAATGATAGTAAACTGCATCCTTTTGAGACAATTTGGGTTTAGCCTCTTCGGCTTTGACAATTTTTGTCCTAGGTTTGGCAACCTTTGCTTTACCTACTTTTTCCTTCCTTTATGAACCCTTTTATTGTGTAAACCATTAACACAATTTGCGGATTGCTCCTTCTTTCATCATATGAATAAAGAGCCTTCACCACAACATATATATCTTTTGCCTAGCTTGCACTTGGAACATTTCCCTATTTGCGTTATGCTAGAACAAAAGAAAGTTATCATGTGCCCAAGGTTCTTCATAAGAGCCTTCAACCATGGTGGCAAATACAAGGCAAGCAATATTGTCAGAATCATCACTATGTTTCTAATGTTGCTTCCTTATTTGCCCTTTGCAACATTTGCAATGGGTTCAGTAGGAACGGATTCGTCAAGAACATACACATTATGTATTGTTCCTTTCGAACTTTGTCCTTCATAAGGACGAATCGCAATTATCATTATGTAATGCTATTTCTATAACAAAATATACAAATTATATGAACACATATCAATATCAACACAATTATCATTTAAGAGCAAATAATGTATTTTACAAATACTCCCACTAAATCATACACCTTCCAATGCTATTAAGCATAATATGCATTTAATGGGCTAAGATCCAACTTTAATTTAATCTCAAGTACGCTATGGCGCACCGCTCAAGATTAAACTAATTAGGTAGAAAAACATCAATCATATCGTATATGACTCTTAGGACTAAGATCCATCTTTAATTTGATCTCAAGTACGCTATGGCGCACCGCTCAAGATCAAACTAATTAGGTAGAAAACATCAATCATATCATATATGACTCTTAGGATCTTTTATGAGATTTATTTAAGACATCATATGTCTAAGCATATTTTAATCTCATCTTATGCCTTGGGTCCAAAACCATTTTGATAACCCAATTAAGTTCATCTATTTTAAACGTATAGGAACCACCATTTCCTCATCTTGCTCGCAAACGGAATAGAATCAAAGCACCTTGCTATGGCAAGCCCACCCAAAACTATCCGAGTGGTCTCAAGTGTTTTAAATCATGGATTGGCATAAAGAACTTAAAAGTTAAATGAAGGTTCTTTAAGGTAGATTATAAGCATATCAGCAAAGATAGTCATAATCATGCACCAGGTAAGTTCCCAGGAAGATAGGTGAGCCACAAGGACTACTTAAGTACCAACTCTTCCTTAGACAGAACTCTCCTAGTCATGCACAATTAGAAATCAACTCTGATTTGGCAACATAATCACTACCTTTTATAAACAATTAGTTTCCTTTTAAAATTTCGCGTAATTATGACTTGTTTCCATAAACAATCATAAAATCCAAAATTTACAATGTCTAAATCTAAACATATTAGGAAACTATAATGCAACGTTTCAACTAAACATTTTTAGAAAATCACAATTCAATGTTTCAACTAAACATCTAATAAAATTCTTAACACTTAAGAACAAATAATTCATGCATCGCAATAATTATTAAAATCATATTTTAATCAATTAATCATGCATATCAATGAATCAATCTAGCATGGACTTATAAACTCAATTTTATAACATCCAGATTTTCATATACATTGCAATAATTATTAAAATCACATTTTAATCAATTAATCATGTATATCAATGAATCAATCTATCGCGGACTTATAAACTCAATTTTATAACATCCAGATTTTCATATGAACATATCAGATTGTAAACACAATCACAGAATAGCAGAAAAATTGAACAAACTGATTCTGCCCAGTTTTGGCTTATTATGTCGCGTGACAACATCAGCCAGAGGCTTGATATGTCGCGCGACCTAACAGGCCAGTTAACCTGAATTCCACATGGCTCAATATGTCGCGCGACATAAGCAGCCAAGTAACAGGATTTCCAGATTCGAACCAATACAGATTACATGTAATTAAATCACGTAAAACATCCTTTTTACAGATTTAATTCAGCATAATTCGAAAACGATTTTCACATTGTTTCACATAAACAATTAAAATTCTATCGCATACAAAACATGCAATAAGCATATAAACAATTTATATCTTAAATCTAGCATGTTAATTCAAACTTAACCATACGAACGGGGCTACGATACCCTTTGTTGGGTTTTATGGGTCCATGCGCAGCGGAATTAAGCATTAAAACATAAAACCCAAGAAGCCCTAGGATCCGTTCTATACAATTAATTTAAATTCCTATGAGATAGAATTAAACCAACCTTGAAACGCTTTCCGGTCTTGAGCAATCGAACGATTTAATTATGTGATATCGAATCACAAACTTCGTTCTTCAACTTGCTTGAACTCTAGTCCTTGATCGATGAACGAGCGAAGACCCTCTTTTGGTATCCACACCTTTGAATGAATTCAAGAACAACTTCTTGATGATTGCTAGATCTAAACCTTGAAGAATATTGAGAGTATTTAATTATGAATTTTGCTTGAAAAATTTCGGCTGACCTTTTAGGTCTGACAGAACCCTTGTATTTATACTAAAATAGTAGGAATACCTCTCCTAATCGTATTAGGAGAGACAGGCTGTCAAACCGCGTACTGGCCTATTATGTCGCGCGGTATATTAAGCCATTGGCTTAATATGTCGCGCGGTATATATAACCAGATACAGAAACTCTCAACTATTCTTCCTTCGGTTTAACCAATTCATTCTAGTTGTGTGTGACCCAATAGGATTACATTATGTTGGCAATGAGTTCGATCATATCGAACCTCATAAGACATAAGCGGACTCTAGCAAGCCATTATGTCTACCCAAATAATGTAACGTAAGAGTTCACGTTTCCAATGGTGTACTTCCATTTATTCCTTTGTCTCACGATGTTATATTTGAACACAAGTCATGGTCATTGTCAACTTGTCTATGTTCAATGCTTTCTCGATTCCTTGAGTATAATGATAATTCCAATCATATTGGGGTACGGCCATACACTTTCATCATTATCACTCATCGAGGGGCCCAAGCATAACATCTCTCTTCCGAGGGACAAATTCCTTCTTGACTTATCATCCTTCCCATCATGAATCCGATCATGCCAATGATAGTCTTTATAGATATCGTGTTAAGATATCGTTTGACTAAAATCAAACATAACTTTCATCATATGTAAGGTCATGATAATCTCAGGTCTAGGAAATAAATGAAGTAACCGTATGAGATTTAAGTATGACATTTGACCATGACATAAATCTCATGCGGGTCATGTCCAGTCACTTGTTCTCTAACAAGTACCCATAATTTCAATGTGCATCTCTATGCATATAATCATCATATGATTATCCATTGACAATTATACTAATTATTCTCTTAATAATTAGGGACGGAGATTATTACAATAAATATGCAAACTATATAATAATCAAATAATAAACATAAACGATAAAGATGATACATAACGATTTTCAGTTAAACATAACTAAAGCCTAGGGCATTACACCAACAGAACAGTCTCCGTAGGTGCATGCCGTCTAACTGGTGTCTAGAAATGTAATCACATCCAAATCCCCGAATGGCGGAAACACTTGGATTATATTGACGAAGGAAGTCGTGTTGGGACATTCCATGCTGCCTTCCCTGATCTCAGTTATCAAGAAGTTTGCCCATATCTGTTTGAATAAACCTACGGGGGTATTGAATTCTATGATGTTGATGGTCTCGTGATCTTGCTGGATAGCCAAGTCTATCAGAGCTAGCAGATTACTGGCGGGATGTCTGAATCCGTGGCCGTGATGGCTGGTAGCAGGGTCGAACTTGAGCATGTTGATGCTGAGGTGATCATTCCTTTCTTCGGAAGCTTGATCTGTTGCGGGGAAGACCCTTACAAATGTTTTCAGGGTGGCTGCTGGAAGTGTTCCCGAGACTGATCTGATTTGTAGCAGGATGAGGAGCTCTGTCTCCTTCGCTGATGCCCTTGGCCTTGGCGGCGCTCTTGGTTGTAAGCTTGACTGACGGCACGGGCCGGTTGCCACTGGGGCTGGTAATTGGAAGTGATGATGGGCTTTGAGCTCGCTTGGCCAGGGCCTCATTTACCATGAGCAGGCAATCGTCAAGGGTAACTTTGGCATTGCAGAATCTGATAATAAGGACCGGATCCTTGACATCATCGGGATATATGGAAAAGATAATGTTGACGAAGTCATCGTCAGTTACATGGTCAGAGGGGTTCTTTGTCGTGTCAACTAGTTGTTTCCAATTGTCGGATAACTGCCTGTACTGGATGTTGAGCTTGACGATTTCCATGGTATTGGAGCCCTCTTCGTAGGCGACCTCATCAGAACTGGTGCCGTCCTCAAAACTGAGCATATGTATGTAGGATCTTCCCGCGGATCCGCAGCGTCTTCGACTCCGGAGAGTCCTGATTTATTGTCGTCTGACGGCTCAACCTAGACGTAAGGACGTCTCGCGTCCTGCTGTGAAGCTAGAGCTGCTAGAAAAGCATCATGCCTTTCGCTTGAGAAAAGGGGCTCGGCAGGCAATTCCTCGTGTAGGACATCCCAGACGACTGCCATACATTCATCACGTGTGTGACGATGCTTGTTGACATTTATCACGAAGATTTCTACGCCTGGCGGGGCCAGAGAATTGGCTTGAAGGATGCTGACAAATCTTCGACTGGAGACAAAGGGTTTGTGTGCCCGTTTCATCGCGATGCTCAGGGTTTCTTTCCAATCTGCGTCCAAGTTTCGGAAACGGCAATTGTACTTGATGAATCTGACTGCTTCAGGATCTGCCTGTTCAAGGACATTGACATAGTTAGCACCTCCGGACTTTGAGGGATTCTGATTAGATTTGCCCCGATAGTCCCTTAGTCGGCTTGAAGGAGGTAACCCCGGTGCCTGGCTGCGGGCACGCTTGGCTGTTGTCTCAGCTTCATTGCCTATGAGAAAACTGTCCCCTCTGATGACTTCGAGATCTCCTTTCCGGTTAATGAACTTGACGCAATGATGGAGAGTGGAAGCTATGGCTTTCATGTGGTGTAGCCTTGGGCATCCCAGCAGAGCTGTAAATTTGGACGGGATGTCCATCACGCGGAATTCTGCTGGCACCATTTGGGTTTCGAACCAAAGCTCCAGAGTCACCGTCCCCAAGATGGGATGAGATGTGCTGTCGTAGGCTTTGATATTTCGGGCAGATGGGATCATGTGGCCTTCGTCGATGCGTAGGGCTCGCATCATGCTGAGAGGGAGGACGTTGACCGCTGATCCATTGTCTACCAATACCCCAGGGAGAGAGATGGTGTTGAGTTGGAGAGTGATGTAAATTTGATCTTAGGAAACGCACCTTAGATAGCGCTTTTAAAAAGCGCTATCTAAGGGGTAAACTTACATAGCGCATCCACATTTTTAAATTTAACAACCAAGAAAAATAAATAAAAGAGATTTTTTTTAAACTAAGAAAGCGGATATTAAAAAAACGCTATCTTAGTGAAAAATTAGATAGCGCTTAATAGAAGCGTTATCTTACTAAACGCTTCATTCATAAGTAAGGTTCTTTCTATGCTATCTCCTCTCCTCAATCGTCTCCTCCAGCGTAACAAAACCTAGTTTCCGCCGTTCTCTCTCCTCTCTCTCTCTCTCTTCTCCTCCGGCCGTAACCTAACCTAGTTTCCTTTCCTCTCTCTCATTACACGACTCTACTGTAAGAAACCCTTTTCTTTTCCACTCTCGTTTCCTCCAGCGCCGTCGCCGTTCTTCCTCCAACGCCGTTCTTCCTCCTCCATGGCCGATTCTTCCTCCAGCGCCATTCTGTCCCGGCGCCGATTCTTGGATTCCAAGGTGACTCTCTCTCTCTCGCTCTCTCTCCTAGTCGCGGGCCTCGACGAATTTTCTAATTGCTCATCCGTAAATCTTCCAAATCCTAGCAATCAATCAGAATCAGGTATGTGGACCTCGATCTATTTTCGTCTATCGTAAATCCCTCAATTTGTTCGAACCAATTTGGTCTCCGCCTTTCTATTTGAAGTCAGACAGCTGAATTTAGGGTTTGATGTATTCAAATTGATGTGAAACAACGTTCATTTCTGTAAAGTTTGTGAATTTGTATCTCTTTGGATGTGAATTTCTTGTTTTAGATAGTGAAATAGGGAGTGATTTCTTAGTATTAGGAGCTTAGATATGATGGGTGTTGCTTAATAATATTAGTAATCAATGGTTGAGGTACCCGTTTTTCATGATTAGTTCTCAGCTACAAAGCTGTAAAAGATTGTCATTGTGAAGTTTGTATACTTGTATCTCTGTGTATGTGAGTTTCTTGGTTTAGTTTGTTGGGTTCTTCCAACAGGTGGTATAGGGTTGCAACATGTATATGCAATACAACAATGGTTTAAAAGTCAACTTCCTTTATCTGCAAATGACTACAATGTCGCTATTATTGAATGGTTAGCTCAAAACAAGCAACTTCCTTTATCTGCAAATGACTACAATGTCGCTATTATTGAGAAATCTGGTAAATTATGTGAATTTCTGTTTTCTTTTTTGAAATCTGGTAAATTTCTGTTTTTGTTTTTGCAGAATGGTTAGCCCAAAACAAGTCATGGTTGGAAGGACGACGCATAATTGAATTGGGCAGGCAAGTTTTATTGGATGTACTCCTGAGTATATTTGTTTTGATTTTATCCCATGAATTTGTCAGCTTTGCTCTGCTCTTTCATCTCTTCAACATTTATTCACTAAGGGTTGGCCCACAGTTTTATTCCCAAGCTACCCTTCTGATTCCCATATATTTGTGATGAAACACATGTGGACACAATTTTATTCAATCTCATCAAATCCCCATGAATGAAGTTGCGAACGAAATATAACTAGTCACCAATATCTTATGATTAGGCAATAGTTTACATAGCCACACTATAAAAAGATAGTTCTCACTTTAGGTTTGTTTTTCAAGCTAATAGCCCGATACTCTGTACTCCCTCAGTCCCAAAAGTGAATCCCAAAAGTGAATGTCCAAAAAAAAATTCAAATTTGCTCTTAATCAAGAGCAAATTTGAATTTTTTTTGGACATTTATTTTGGAACGGAGCGAGGAGTAACTATGATTAAGCAGCATGAGAGACAATGCCCATGGGACTATTAGCCCAAAAGGTTTCTCCCATTAAGTTATAACAATGTTTTGAAAATTGATTTAAATAACCAACAAATTGTCATGTAATCGAAGTTTGGAAGCACCAATATTTGTAGATCAGGCTTCTTGATGTGTTTGTATGTTTGTTTTGAGCAAATACACTTATCCTTGATCGCTTGAGATTCTGGAGTGATATTGATTGCTGTGGGGAATTCTCTTAGTTCATGTTTTTTCTCGTAAAGAATTGCGTTCCTCATATTCGTTTTTTAGGCGATGGCAGTGGAACAGGTGCATTGGCCATCTTTTTGCGGGAAATTTTAATTTCAAAAAGTATATATGCCACAAAAGCATTGGGAGTCTTCACAATCAGGTTGATGGGCTTTTATAGTTTTATTTACTTCATTCCAATTGAAGAGTCCAATAATTAAGTGATATAGTAGAATCCTTTTAGTTGGTCAGATTTACAAGAATTCTTGAGCATAGATCCAAGATGTTTTATATCAGATATGAATGAGTGAAAGTTGTAGTCATGATTTTTGATAGTATTTTTTTTTAAGTTAAACATCTATAAATAGAACTAATGGACTATTTGATTGAAACGGAGGTACAATCTCATTTTGGGAGGGGGGGGACGGAATGCGCATATGCAAGAAGATATAATGAACTTTTAGATTAGTAGAAAACCTTGATTGAAGTTGCAAATTTGATTTTGAGCGGAAACTTAAGTGGTAAAAAGCTGTGTCCCAACTTGATAAAGACGATCTCTTTCCTCTTCAATTCATTCAAGCCACAAAAAGATGATGTCAGTCCTCATGCAAATAAGAAACAAAGTGTTAATATTTGCTGCGACTCAGTCATTTTACTTATAGCTTAATAATGGAAAGCTCAACTTATTTTTAATTGCTTTTTATTAATAGATACATTTGTTGGACTGCCCCAACCAGCATTTTTAATGAGTTGGAGGCGCAGAATCGGCAAAGAGGAAGAGTCTTTATTCTTCACTGGTTGTGAGACTGCTGGTCTAGAAGTACAACATCTCGGGTCCCGCGTTTATTGCATCAAGCCAAAAGAAACTACAACCAAGGATACAGATTAAGCCAACAATTTTCTACAAGTAAGATAGTTTTTACACGAATGCTTGACTTTTTACTCGAGTGAAAATTTTACTTCTAATACATGACAAAAGTCAAAACTTCATTTGGCTGTGCACTTGCAAGGCCTGAAAGTAAATTTGAGCTCCAGAGGCTGTATGTAACGGCTTTGGGACCCACAAATTGTGTTTGTATTCAAGGCGTTGAAATGCTATAGTAGCTTCTTGTTTTAGCTTTTATGTTTATTACGTTAGAAGCCTTGTTTTTTCCCATCCATAAGTATGTCGTAATTACATAAATTGCCCTCAAAGTGATTTGTATGCCAATGTGCTTAAAGTGATTGACATGACCCATTTCAATTTCTTGACCAGACTTTTTTTTGGAATTAATTTCTAATTTATATGTTCGGGTCGACAATAGTGATTTAAATACTGGGTTTGCGAACAGAGGAATAGGGTGATAAGAATAATCTTTTGCAAACAATTTTGCCATAATTGTTTGCTGATAATTTTCCTGGAAATGATTTGCACCTTGTATGATGCAGGAATAAATCAAGCGTAACACCTTATAATTACCTTGAAGAAGTCAGATTGTTTAAGTTGGGGTTACGGTCTATTTATGTTATATCTAGTCAATTTTAACTGATCTCTCACCTTTTGCTAATCTATCAGTAGTTTGATGAACTCATTGATGGATGTGCTTATGACTAAATATGTCCCTCCTTTGATTAAATCCATAACTGTGATCTTGAAGACTCGTATAGTGAGAGTTAATGCTAAATTTGAGAGTGAATTTCGCTGGACAATAACACTATAGCCTTTCACTTCTTATTTTTATCAGAGATAAAGGTAATACTATCTATCGCACTGCGAGATTTGTGCTTTAGCTCAGCAGTAGTCCATCAGGTGAGTATGTGACAGAACCTCTATAGTATATTATCATCATCTTTGTTGTTTAGGCCCCAAAGAGATTTGTTTCATCTAACTCTAAAGCTTTAAGATGATCGGCAGCAATAACTTAATATGAGGTTATCCCTTATTGTTATAGACAGAATGATTCACTGTACTTGTATTTATTTATGACTCCCCATGTCCCAAAACGACTGTCCATTTTTGACATTGATAGGCATTCTTAAAAAGTTGAAACTTAAAACAATTTTAGTAGCAAATATATACAAGTGAACTTACTATCCTCCTTACGGACTCATAACATTGCAAGTACATATTGGAAAATGATAATTTTTTAAGGTTAAATGGGATTAACATTATGGGACGGAGGGAGTAAGCTTTATATGCAAACATGTGCATTTTCCATATGCTATGACGATATGCTATGACGATATGCTATGATGCTATGATACGAGGTTTCTGATTTTTTTTCTTGCTTTGGGAGATTTATCTACTATGACCCCATCTAGCAAGTTTCATGTTCATAGCATCCCATTTGGACATGATTTTAATGTTCTTTGCCATGCTCATACTTGCTGTCCAGAAAGTATGCTCATGACCCTGCTGCCTTGTTTTGTCTCTAACTCCTTTAAAACAATATTTTTGGGTGATTCAAAGCTCAATTTGTAGCTAAGTCATAGAGGAACAGGAGCCTGCCTAATTGATGACACTTGCAAGGCCTGATTTCCAGTTTTTGTTTTAATTACTAGTTCTCAGATTGCCTGCATGCCCTGTTTCTGGTGTTAAATGTCAAGCATGTTTTGAACCAGAAAAAGTTGCTTTCTGGGTCTAAGTTTTGGTATGCTTCAAGTTCATTATGTGTACATGAAATGCTATGCTGTGACATTCCTCTGATTCTCACATTTTGGTATGCTTCAAGTTCATTATGTGTATTTTGGCTCAATTTTTTTCAATAATGTTGTTTCTAATAAATGTCTTGTAATTTTTTTTGGTACAGTTTGTCCATACAACCCGAATCAAGTGTTATCCTCGGAGAAAAATGCGGATTTTTCAGGTTAATTGGGCAGGATACTTGTATAACCGATTTCTTAAGGAGAAGATGGCAGGGAAGTAGTAGAAAATAGGTACTACAAAAAAACTTGGTTCTAACTAGTGTTGATTGTAATATTAACGATATTATTGATGATCGAGGGAACAAATATCTTTAACTCTTGTTAGTTTATTTCTTTTGGATGATTGTAAGAATTATTGTTGTGTAGTAAATGAAAGGTTGATTATTATTGTTGAATGGAATGATTGTTAGTTTCTATTAATTTTTATTTTTATATAATTTAAAATAGGTGCAGCAGGAAAAAAAATTGAAAATAAGCACTTGCATAGCGCTTACTTGCATAGCGCCTTTGAAAAACGCTATGTAAGTTGATTTGTAGAAAAATAAAACAAAAGTGCTTAGATAGCACATAAAAAACGCTATGTAAGTTGATTTGTAGAAAAATAAAAAAAGAGCTACGATAGCGCTTTTGAAAAGCGCTATCTAAGTGTTGGAGCTTACATAGCGCATAATAAGCGCTATGTTAACTTGCATAGCGGTAGCTTAGATAGCGCTTATAAGCGCTATCTAAGCTCCAAAAAAAGCGCTATCTAAGCTAAAATTTGTACTAGTGTTAATCGTGCCCCGAGGCCCCTTTCGGTAAGTCTTCGTCACAGAAGGTGAGCATACTACCGTACAGTCGGGAATCGTAGATCTGATCTCTTTCCGGAGAGGGAGAGTCGTCAAGCCATCCGTTTCCTGTCTTTCTCTTGAGAGGCAAAGCTTTTGGTGGTGCCTCGGGATTGTGTCGAGGTAGCTTGTGGCGGTGGCCGCCCTTGGTCAGTACGTTGATTGAGTGCGAGTGCCAAGTTGACTTTGATTTTCCTTTGCCGGCCCCACTACAAGAAAACAGGGCAACTGAAACGGAATTTTGTAACCGAATTGAAATCAGTTTCAGAACAGGGCAACTGAAATGGAATTTTACAACCGAATTGAAATCAGTTTCAGGGTAAAAGTGCTCATTGAAAATTGACGTGCACAATTAATATTGCAACGGAAAACCATTTTGTCGCTTCATGATTCGGGGTTGCAACGGTTTTTGAAACAGATGAACTTCAGTTTCAATTTTCTGTTTCAAATTCAGTTGCAATTATTAATATAAAATTTATATACTTTGAACTTAAAAAATTGGCCGCAAAAAATTTGGAGGGAGAAAACCCGCCTAATTTTTCCAGAAATTTTGAAACAGATAAACTTTCGTTTCAAATTCTCCATTCAATTTCAGTTGCAATTAATTATAAATTATTTTTTATTTTATTAAATTGTAAGAAATTAATCTAAAAGCACCGTACCGTAGTCGTATGTTTTATCCATAATTACTTTTTGCGACCTAATCTAACCCAGCCAAACCGTAAACACGTACGTCGTTCCTTTTACCCTTTCTCTTCTCGCCCTCGCTCTCACTCTCTCTCTCTCTCTCTCTCTCTCTCTTCACTACTGCGACTTCTCGTGGTGCCGGCGTCTCCTTCCGGCGAAATTCGTGTTGCCGGCGTCTCCTACGACGCACAAATACATCTCCTTCCCTCTCCGCCGAATTGAACAAGGTATTGATAACCCTAAACTGCTTCTCCAAATCGATAATTAAATCTGATTTGTGGGGGTGCTAATGATTCATAAACTGAGTCAAGAAATCTCAATTCCTAGATATGAAACCAGAATCAGCAATTAAATCTGTTTGGCAGGGCCTTAAAATATAGTATGGAACTTCTGCACTTGAATACCCAGGGTTACATGAGGAAATATCTAAGAATCGAGGGTGTTTATCTTTCTTCTACACTTAATATTTAGTATGGAACTTCTGAGGTTTAATGTATTCTGGGTTTTTGTGCAAATAGAAGTATTATCCTTTGTTTTGAACTTTCACTTCATTAGTTAAGCGCCTCTGATATTGCCTTCTTCTCTCTACCTAGTAAATTTCAGCTATTGAAGCGTACATGACTGACTTCTGCTCTCTTTTATCAAGAGCTGGAACATTTCCCACCCCGCCACATATAGTATGACACTTAATATTTGTCATCCCTGTAACCAGTTTGTTGTCGTCTTGGTCATGTTGAATGCCTGTAGATGTTTTTCATCCATGTTTGGAGTTCAATATTACTTGATCTGTAGGCCTCATTTTTCGCATTAAGAGTACACTTCTTATGCATTCGCTTAACTTGTCCTTGCTCCACGAAAGTGAAATTGACAAGTCAATAAGGGAGAAAAAAGCCAAAATCATAACGCAATGCATTCCTATATTCGTCTTTGTTATGTTAACATGATTAGTTTTGGAGTTCCATGTGATCGTTTAAAACTTATTAGATTTTTTTTTTTGCAGGTATGGAAGCACTCTCAAAAATATTTTCCTTCAGTCTTTTAGACACTTATAGTCTTTACTATATGCTCTACCTCTGTGAGTTTCAATCAATCAGAAGGTTATTGATATGGAAATTTCGGCTTTGTTGACCTCAGCTGGTATCAATATAGCCCTTTGCGTGATATTTTTTTCGCTGTATTCCATCTTGAGGAAACAGCCGAGCAATGCAGGCACTTACTTCGGGCAGAGGCTTGATCAGCTACAGTCAAAAGGGAATACTCATTTCAGTTTTGATAGGCTTATTCCTTCTGCTAGCTGGACTGTGAAGGCTTGGCAAGCATCTGAAGACGAAATATTTGCTTGTGGGGGTATAGATGCAGTGGTTTTTCTCAGGATTGTTGTGTTCAGGCAAGTATTTATTCCTCAAAGGTTTTATTACAAAGGTCTTTTAGGAACATGAACTTTTTCTTGTACTTATTGTTTAAGTTGAGTAAACCATCAAATGTTGTTCTTGGGAAAAGGTTATGATGCATTTGTCCAATGTGCAGTATCCGTATTTTCTCGATCGCTGCTATCATTTGCATTTTTCTTGTGCTTCCACTGAACTACTATGGGCAAGA
The DNA here is from genome assembly GCA_022495995.1 of Adenophora triphylla var. japonica. NCBI lineage: Eukaryota > Viridiplantae > Streptophyta > Magnoliopsida > Asterales > Campanulaceae > Adenophora > Adenophora triphylla. The sequence goes on along the minus strand of JAFEMH010000297.1, from coordinate 339,463 downwards.
AGAGACACAGCAAAAGAAAGTTTCTTCACAGATGGATGTATTTACCATAGTGAATGTCAAAGAAGGGTCAAGATGGTATGACTTTATGTCATCTATATTTTTTCTATTTATTTATTTTTACTTCTTTTTTAAAGTTGTGGTAACAAGACCAAGACTGAGTGTTCATCATAATTCTTAATTAAATCATACTCTTCTTATTATTCAGGCTTTGGGCCCATTGCCTCGCATTGTATGTCATAACTGGCTGTGCCTGTATTCTTCTATACTTTGTAAGGATGTGAAATCAATTTCCCTTCTTGATCTTACTATTAGTCGGTCGGGTACATAAAACTTCTTCTAACACCTTTTTTTTTAGGAGTACAAAACTATTGCAACACTGGAGGGATCTATTTCGCGCAGTAGTAGGAAAAAAAGTGCTTGCACCAAAGTCCTGTATTTCCTGGTTTGGAATGTATTTTTTGGGAACATTCTGTCTGGGAGGAAATGAAAAATGATTTCCGGTTGCAATTCCAAGAGATGCTCAAATCAAGGACTTGGAGGCTTCAAGCATCGTTCATGAGCTCCTATGTAGTTAAAGTATGTCAATTTCACAATTTTATGTAGTTTAACAGCACGATAGTTTAGTATGACAATTTGTGAATTTATTTTGAATGTAATGTTTGAAGCTGTTGACTTTATTTGATTGATTTAAAGATATTTTACGTTAAATTTTCAATCAGGTACAATTGAGAAATATTTATAATATTAGTAATATTTTATTTTTAGTAAATAATTTTCTGCAACATAATTTTTCGTTGCAAATTAGGTTGCATACTTGAAACTGAAAAATTTAGTTGCTAATTTAGTTCTATGTAACATATTTTTGAAACAGAACAATTAGTTGCAATTAGAAACATAAATAAATCAGTTGCAAATTTTAGAAACAAAAATAACATATTTGAAACAGAACAATCAGTTGCAATTAGAAACAGAAATAAATCAGTTGCAAAATTTAGAAACAAAAATAACAAATTTGAAACAGAAAAATCAGTTGCAATTAGAAACAGAAATAAATTTGTTGTTGTTTGCAACGGACGTAAAAATTGTCCTAAGAAACACATTGCAACAGAATTTGCAACTACTATTTCCGTTGCAAGGATTTTGCAACCCATGAAAGCGGTCGCACAAATAGCGACGAGGCTTCCTGCGACTGCCTTTGCAACGGAAATTTTCGGTTGCGAACATCAATTTGCAACCGATTTTCTTGAATTGCAACCAAAAAATCCGTTTCAGTTGCCCTGTTTTCTTGTAGTGCCCGTGCTCTGAAGTTGGGCAAATTGAACCTTGGCTTATCCCATGGGGGATTAGGCTTCTGGCTGGCGGTAAGGTTGCCAAGATCTGAGGTATTCCGGTGTCTTGAGGCCTGAACTTTGGTGTCAGCAGGATTTTTCGGCTTTCCCACCCCTATCTGTTCTAAAGCTGCGTGGCTTGAAGGAAGGGAGGACTGGCTGGAGTAGTGACATAGTAATCGAACTTCCCGGATGGCTCTCCGAGTGTACCCACGCTGGTGTCTCTAGCTTCATATCTTTCTTTTAGTTTCTGTTGAGAAGACTTCTTCTTCTGCTTTCTAGGAGAATCACCCCTGATCATGTCTTGGAACTCGTACTCAAGGCATTCAGAGCAGTCACAAACATCGTAACTGATGTGGACGTTTGATGAGGACCTGGCTGGAAGAGGCGGAGGAACTGGCTCTGCGGCAATCTTCTTTGGCACCCACTCGATGGAGTTCACACTGTTGTTGTTCGAAAAAGGGTTTCCGACTGTATTAGGTCCACGGGGACGCTCCAATTTTCCTTCCTCTATCAAATTCTGGATTTCATATCGTAACCCCAAGTAGTTATCAGTGGTGTGTCCATGATACTGGTGGAAGGCGCAGTATTTGCTTTTGTTGGCATTGACTACAGGATTCTTGGGTTTGTAGTTTTCAACGGGCTTGAGGAGGCAGCATCTTACTCAGAGGCATATCCAACTTGTCGAAGTGCACGGAAGGCTGCTTCAGGGTGGAGTTGTTGCTTTGCGAGACTGGATTTCTATTGCCCGACTGCTGTCCCAAATCGATGTGGTTGACGGACGTATCTTTCCCTTTCCCGGGGGCCTGTGCGGGATTGAACGTAGCTGCTAATCTGTATCTGTACGGCTGTACTGTGGCCAGTTTTTTCCTTGAGATCCTTTTCAAACTGTGAGCCAGGATTGACCATGGCTTGGAGATCTGGGAAGAAGTGATGGCTGATGAACGTTCTGATGGACGGCCTCAAGCAGGACTTGAAGATCCGCATCTGTTCATCCTTAGAAAGTGGCTCCATAATCTCGGAGAGTTTCCAACTCAACCTCTTGTAGAATTCTCCGACGCTTTCATCTGCTTTCTGCTCGATGGTGATTAAGTCCTCTCGAATTGTTTCCCACTCTAGGTTGGATCTGTACCGCTTAAGGAAGATATTGCTGATTTGATCCCAGGTATGGCGATCTGCAGGCTTGACCCTTAGGAATGATCGTAACGCTGAACTTTTGAGCGTATGCTGGAAGTGATTGGCCATTTGCTGAAGGGTTGCACCTTTCGCTCTCATGCCGAGAACGTAGGTGTCAACATGCGTCTGTGGACATTCGGTTCCGTCGAATTGGTCCATCTCCGACATTCTGAACTTGGCAGGGAGAGGCGTGACCATTCCCGGATCTGTGGATCCGAGCGTTTCTTGCTTTGAGCTGCTTATGCTGGCCATCAGGTCTTTCATCTGTTCGACCATCCAGGCTAGGACTGGGTCCAGTGGTGGACTTTGAGGCTCGGTGCCGGGTGCTACCATATGAGCGGCAGTAATTAGAGGTGGGAGGCTTGATATTTGTGGATATATGGGGGCCTTTTCTGGACTGTATCGGGATTTGTCCCTGGTGTTTTGAGGTTCGTGTATAGGCAATGGGTTGAACCCGAGAGGGTATTGGAGGATGTTGACATCTATTTGAGATGGTCCAGCGGTGCGCTGGTTGTACTGAGTGATGGGAGTAGTACTGGCCTGGCCGTAAATGACAGGGGTGCCTTGAGAGGTGGCAACATGAAGCCTAGGTCGACTGTTTCCTTGGTTCGAAGGCATCCCGTAAGTTGGCGGGGGAGGAACCTGGTTGAAGGTTTGAGGAGTTGATCAGGGAGGCTCGTCGTCCTCGATCAGAACGAAAGTACCGTCTGGCTGGGGGATAGCTGCTATACCTCGCTCATTCAGAAGTTGTACCACAAAATTCTGCTGATCTTCTTTCTGCCTTTTGTGAACCTCACATGCCCGGATGGATTCTTCCAATGTCATATTTGTTACCGATGGCGGGGTTCCGTTCCCGTCCCGATTTCTCGGTGAGCTTGACATGTCGGAGAGTCTGGCTGAAGAAACTGAGGGAACCGAAGAACTGTCTGACGCTGCCGTAACTGTGACTCTGGCGAGGCGCTGACCTAGAATTCTGAACCACTTTCTGCTCACTGCAGGGAACGAAAGGCAGGGTTTAGGCTTTGGAAAGGGTATTTGGCTCAGGATTTCGGGCTAGTGCAATGTGAAGTTACCGATTAATGTTTACTTAAAACGTATTTTCTCAGAGTCCTAATCGGTTGGAAAAGATCGTGTCTTCTTTTTCGCAACTAACCTAAGGCTCTAATCAGTGGATCTCGTCACTACGTTTATAAGCCCCTCGTTTTTCACCTGTAAATCGTCTTCCCGGGATGGACAATCCCGAGCGAGGGTCCTATAAGGCAAGCGAGTTCCACCGACAAAGGAAAAAAGTGAACTTAAGGCTAGCTGGTCACGCAAACTTCAACGTATGTGACACGCGAGCCACGGTCGAAGTCAACGTCCTTAAGTTAAGGCAGAAATCGTGCCGAAATTTTGGCATGACCTCTCCTGACTCGCTTGCGCGAGGGGCCTTATCTTTTGGCGTTGGCCAAGTTGTGGCTGGTACGTTGAGGGTTTGGTGACACGGTGTCACATTGAACCTTCGGGTATGTTTTTCGGCAGGGCTCCGCGTCAAAGTCAAGGCTGAAAAGTTTAAGACTTCGGGTCGGGAACGACCTTCGGTCTCAACTTTTAAGTTTGACTTGTGAGGGAAACCGGCGTAAAAAACATACACTTGGGCTTTATGACACGTACTAAGCCAAAAACCAACCGGGGTCTTGGACGAAGTGTGACACAAAGAGTGCATGGCTTACACGGGCTAGGATGGGCTATTTGGGACGACCCCGTGGACGCTCGAAAGGTGTCTAGTAGACCAACCGAGCTGCAACTGAACGGTCATCCCGGGTTACGGGTCGTAGTGTGCAGTGTACCGAGGCAGCAAGTGCACATAGCGTGCGGTGTACCGAGGCAGCAGTGCAAGTAGTGTGCGGTCACTAAATTCTTTTTTCGAGTAAAACAGAGATTTTCAGAATGTGTTTTAAAGAATTTATGCGCAGTTCAAAATGTAACATGAAAATCAAGTATGAACGGGAATGCACGAACATGTTATGATTTTAGATGAAAAATGCAACACACTTTTTTTTGCTTTGAAGAACCCGTTCGATGTTTTGAACAACACACACAAAAACGAGGAAGGGTAAATGAAAGTTTGACCCACGGAATGCTTTTTGAAAACGACGGTAGTTTTGAAAAAGTATCTTTGTCCCCAGCGGAGTCCCCAACTGAAATTACCCGGATCGCGCGGGCTGCGCGCGAGCGGTTGTCTTTCGCGGTGTTTGGGACCTCGCTTTCGGGAAGGAGAGGAGTCGCCACGCGGTTTTGTATTTTGATCCCAAACGTTGAAAATGGCTTTGAAAAAGGTGTCATTTTATATTTTGAGCCCAAACTTTGGAAATGGCTTTGAAAAAGGTGTCGTTTTGTATTTTGAGCCCAAACTTTGGAAATGGATTTGAAAAACGTGTCGTTTTGTATTTTGAGCCCAAACTTTGGAAATGGCTTTTTAGTACCAGAGATTGTTAGGTTCGGATGTCACGTTACGTTTCGGGAAGAGTATTTTTAGATCACCCGAAACGCCTCGTATGACGAGTCTTTCTACCTTTCTCGAAAATGTGTGTGTGTGTATGCATTTTGAAAATGGGGGCTTGAATTATAAGCTTAATATTGATTTGAATGTCGAATGTTGATTTTATGATTCTTGGAAAAAGCGAGCGTTTGAATGACAAATGTCAGTTTTGGGGTGTTTTAGGAAAAAAGGTGTGAGTGACGAGTTTGAATCTTTAGCTTAAGTGTCAAATGTTGACTTTTAAGAAAAGAGCGTTTGAATGTCCAACGTCGGGTTTTGAGTTTAAAAATGATCGTTTGGATGCCAAACGTCACTTTTGCGCGTTTTGAAAGGAAGCTCGAATGACGAACTCCGGTTTTGAACCGGGCATTACATTGTTAGAGATTTTATGGAAAAAAGAATTAAATGAGATGCGATCAACGAATCGTTTTGCGACTCGAACTTTGATAAGTAAATACTATCACGAGCCAAACGGCTCGGACTTGTAAATGACAATATTTAAAATGCGGTATCGACGGAATCAAACGATCCGGACATTAAAGATGCGATCAACGAACCAAACGACTAGGACTTGTAAAGTTGCATAATTTAAATGACAATATCAACTGATCAAACGATCCGAACTTTGTAAATGACTATCACGAACCAAATGGTTCGGACTGTAAAGTTGCGAATCGATGGATCAAACGATCCGGACCGTAAATGACATAAACGTAAAGAACGGGGCCGGAATGTGTTAGTACCCGGCCTGAAAATACCCCTGATAGGCATTAAGGAACCTCTGAGGACCTCTCAGTCATTTATGAGTTTTAATAAGCTCAAGTAATATTTCCCCGAAAGCCCTTATTTGTAGTTTTAGAATCCCGATAGACCAAATGTCATCTAAAACTTCTGAAGGCCATAACTTTCTCATACGAACTCCGTTTTGGGCCCACCACATATCAAATCGAACGCGAGAACAAGATCTACGCAAAGGTTTGATCGACCCTTCTCAAAAAAGGTTCGATCGACCCTTCTTAGAAAGGTTCGATCGACCCTTCTCAAAAAGTGTCGATCGACCCTTCTTTTAAAGTGCCGATCGACCCTTCTCAAAAGTGCCGATCGACCCATCTCAAAAAGTGCCGATCAACCCTTCTTTTAAAGTGCCGATCGACCCTTCTCAAAAGTGCCATCGACCCTTCTCAAAAAGTGCCGATCGACCCTTCTTTTAAAGTGCCGATCGACCCTTCTCAAAAGTGCCGATCGACCCTTTTCTTCAGTCCAGCCCATTTCCCGAGCACTATAAATACGTGCACACTTATTCATTTTTAAAACACACATTTTATACGGAGAAGTCAAGACTAGACTTGATTTTCCCTTCCACGCATCTCCCAATATCGCTCCGAATCTTGCTAGATTCGACCCCAAAGTCTTGCCACAATTGGTAAGTCTTTTATTTAAATATTCCGTTCTTTATTATTATTGTTGCGCTTTATAATTTATTTGCATGCTTAATAAGTTTTAATTGTGCCTATATGCTAGATTTAGGATTGTTTTAATATATTTAAGTATGCATAGCCAAGGATGATCTAAGGTTTCATCCAAGAAATCCGATGGATCTAGGAACTATTTCTTTCCTCCCTCCTTAGTAATAATCATCCCATGATCAACAATTCCCCAAGGATGAACATTGATTAGTGCACCTTCCGAGGGCCTAAATCAAAGGTTCTAGGGTGTGATCATCAATTAATTCTTTCTCTCCCCTCCTCCTTATGCATGATCCCGCTTCTTCTATCTATTCCTGTAAACACCGCACACAACCAACACCCCATATGCTAGAAAGACCGATCCGTCGGGCAATAGGAGTGATAACGTTTCTTCTTCTATTGTAACTTGACCCCCGAACCCAATCACATGCTTAGCCTTTTTTCAATGCTTTGGGCTATATCAAAGCGGCGTGGCGACTCTCATAATTAAACTAATATTTTTAATATGGTTTAAAACGAGTGTCACTTAATGAATATCCCATTTCGGTCCGACTTCCACAGTTATTTATTTTAAACCTCCGAATGCGCGTTGCATCGGGACGGGGTATTCACAGTGGCGACTCCGCTGGGGACTGTTTTGAAACTTTTTCAAACTTAGTGGGTCAGACTTTCGTTTTCCTTTGTGGTGTTGTATTTTGCTTTCTTTTTATTTTCTTTATTCTTAACTGTCGCATTGCATGCATGCATCTCCTAAAATAAAATCTTTCTCTTTTTTCTCTTAAAAAGAATTAGACTTTTTTGCCTCACACTACCACTAAAGTCCGTGTCTCACTGCACAGACACCCTTAACCCATCGGAGAAGCCAAAGTGCGGGAAGTGTGGTGATCATGTCGCCTCCCTTCCGAGTCTCACTTGGTCATCCACTCATTAGTGCGCTTCGGCTGCATGGTGGGAGCCTGAAACCTAACCCTTGTGTTGCCCACTTTGTTAGGAGTACACTCCCAGTGACCGATTGGTTTGACTAGCTTTTTCATATAGACAATTAATAAGGTCTTTATGATAAGTCACTACGAATCAGTGATAAGTCAAGATCTATAGAGAGAAAAGAACACTAAAAAATTGATTTTCTTTTAAAGGACATGCCATGTAAGGTTGAGTGCTTGTTAAAAGATCATGTCTTATCATAGGTCTGTAGTACTTCCCATAAATATCATATTATGTGTTTATACGAGATGGTTAGTCATTAGGATCCACCACTTTAGGACCTTTATTTAGTTGCGAAAAGGGGGTATCCCTTCCAACCAAATGTAGGTTCTATAAAAATAGAAGGTTTTTTTGTAAATAAAATGCTTAACTATCCCTCAATTTAGGACCTTACAAGGTCCACTCTTCACCTCTTGGACCATTCGCGGTTCGCTCTCTCTAATTTGGACCATCCTAGGTCCACTTTCTCAATCTAGGACCCTCCGAGGTCCACTTTTCATTCCTAGGACCCTCCGAGGTCCACTCTCCATTTCTAGGACCCTCTGAGCTACACCCTTTGCCTCTTGGACTATTCGTGGTCCATATCATCAATCTTGGACCCTCCGAAGTCCACTCTTCATTTCCTTGGACCATTCGCTGTCCACTTTCTTAATCTTGGACCATTTAGGTCTACTTTTCAAACTAGGACCCTCTAAGGTCCACTCTTTGCCTTTAGACAAGTCGCGGCTCACATCCCTCATCTCTTTGACCCTTCGTGGTCCTCTTCCTCTACTATGGACCGCCTTAGGTCCAGTCTCTCTATCTTGGACCGTTTAAGGTCCACTCTTCATCTATTTGACCCTTCGTGGTCCTCTTCCTCTACTATGGACCGCCTTAGGTCCAGTCTCTCTATCTTGGACCGTCCAAGGCCCACTCTTCATCCCTTTGACCATCCATGACCACCCATGGTCTACATCCTTCAAGTTAGGACCCTTCAAAGTTCCACCTCTTATCTCTTGAACCATCCACAATCTGCTCCCTTAGTCTCAAAACCATCCATAGTTTAGATCCTGTATCTCTAGCACCCTTCAGCCAAAGACCCACCTAGATCAAATCTCTAGACCAAACCACTATCTAGGGCCTACCTAAGCCAACTTACCAATCAAGGCCAATTCTCATCCAAGTCCAATTAACTCGTCTAGATCACCCTCACTTATATCTGACCAAGGATCGAGTCATCTTCCTCTTCCTTTTTCATCAAACGGACTCTTTTACATTCATCCTCTCTCTTTCTCTAAACTTAACCTTGGTTGTATCATCAATCGGGGCCCCCTCGAACTACGGTGACCTGAGACTCGTACCTTAAATGGTAAGGGTTACGTAGGCAACTTCAGCCCGGTCAAACTCTCAAATTGTGGATATCAACTATTTTCTCAAGGATGCCTTAAGATTAATTATGAGCCTAATTCAACTCATTGGTTTGACTCTGCCATACGTTCTTACAGAATTCTACATCATGTCTCTGGAGAAAAGCATTGAAGCCCTTAAAGAAGTCTCAGACATGAAGTTGGGAGTGCTCAACCTCCTCAAAGACATACATGAAATTGAGCAGCACCATTTGTCTTACATTCACGAATACTTGAGAAGAGTTCCTCCTCCTGTTCAAATCCAGAGTCCCTACCATTCACATGCTTGTGGTCCCCCTTATGGTCCTACACATCAAAATTTCTCATTCAGGATGCCTGCTGTGGCCACCAACCAACGAAGGGCACCAATACCCGAGTCACCCCCAAATTCAATCCAAGAGAAGAAGATCAACAAGGAGCATTTTGATGACTTGGGAATGCCTGTAGGTGAGTTCTTCGAAATTTTGGTGAGAAAGAATTTGATCAAGCCGCTCGAGAATTACAAGCCTGTTAATAAGAGAGCTAACTTGGATACATCCAAGTTTTGCAAATACCACAAGTACGCTGGGCATACCACTGACAGATGTGTGCAACTGAAGCACTTAATTCAAAGATTGATCAACCAAGGGAAAATCCAAGGCCTCATTGATGAAGAAGTCCTCGTACTTCGAGGAAGGATTTAGATTCATTCAGTCTTGTAGGTTCTAGTGTGTCTTTCTTACGTCCACTTTGGGCATGGGTATGTAATGTCCACTTTAGATTAGTTACTTCAATAATAAAAGAGTCTTTCTTTCCTTTCTCTCTAGACTTGAGACATAATCTCGCATTACTTTCAAGAAGATTGTCTTATTTATAATTATCACTTGATTGCTAATCTCACTGATAAATTCACCGGCTAATAACAAAGTAAACAATTAATCTCAAAATAACAAATGCTTTGATTGGAGTGAACAACTCACCGTCCATTCCTCATATACACCATCTCTATGCACCTTTCTCTCATACACTCTCTCCATACTCCACCATATACTTTTTGTACACTATCTCCAGACCCTCTCCTTGTACGTGCCCTCTGTGCTTTCTCGAGCATACACTTCCCCAAATATACTCTCCCCCACTTGACCTCCTTTCCATATAGTCAAGACAAGCACAAAGACCGTTGTTGCTCATCATCGGAGAATAAATGCTCACGCCACTACAAAATGCAAGGGGTTGTTCTTATCCTTCACAAGTGCTACATGAATGTCAACTTGGGGCTCACCAACCCCCCAATCTCGCGTCTCCTCTGATTTTCCATTTGATAGATAAGCTTTCGTTGAATATGCTCACATGTCTTTCTCATGGTCCGAATATATTTTGCCTTACTTAATGAGTCGGTTAAATGAGTTTGCATTTATTTTAAATACTCTTTTGAGAATGCTATCCAGTAGCGATTGAAGCTTGAACCTCTCACCATAGGAAGCCATAACCTTATCCTCACTAAATAATACCCTTTCATTTCAAGATCGACAAGTTTTGAAACCCTAAGAAAGGAGCCCATACTAGGGGCTCCCCTGACTCACAAAGCTCAAGAAAGGTGGAATGCAAAAGAAACTCATACAAGGGGCTCCCTTGAAGGGACCACCTCCAAGCCCAAGAGGGAAAAGGTAAACGCATCCTAAGGCATACACTAGGGGCTATCACGAGCAAACAAATCCGAAGGCTTTTCTCGAGAAGAGGGTGTCAAAAAAAAAAAAACCTCCATCACTCCGAAGTGAACCTCCCATCTCAAAGGTTGTGAAAATGAGACATCGAGTGAAGGTCCTATCGTGATCAAGTTACCTGCTGAAATCACAACAAACTCACGAGAAGAAGCAACAAAGATTCCCTCTTGGACAAATCGCGTAAACCAATTCCAAGTCCATCCTCTCACTTTTAGAGGATTCCATCACCACCCTTGACCTTGTCAAAATCAAAGTTAACCTCACTCTTAGAGGTTCTGAAGAAGCGACAACAGGAATATCCCTTCACCTTAGAGATCCCAAACACATCCCTCAAACCAACCTCTCAGCAAAAGGCCCAGCCGACCTCTCACTTTAAGAGATCATGTTAAGCATCACCTAATGATCGATCGCAACCCAAAGCCCAGCTACAACCGCTACCGGATGGCATTCTCAAAAGATTATTTAAAAGAAATGCATATTCAGATTTTTGAGTCACTTGTTATCCTACGTGAGCATATTGCATACTCTCGCCAAGTTTGGGAACTCGTCCTATTCTTGAAATTCGTTCATTCGACTCCTCAAACACTGTCTGCAAAAGTCTCACTGGGGCTTCGCATCCGTACCTCTCAGCGGCACTTCGATAAAAGCAAGGAGACGCGCGCCAGGGACTACTCCCCTCGGCTTGCGAGAACAAAGGAACATCGAATCTTAACTTGAAAGACAGAAAAATAGAAGGGGCTATAATCAGTCAAATTCCCACCTTTTCTTCCACCCCAATCTTTTTTCTATTTTTCATGCTTTCTCATAAAGAAGATCAATGCAGTGGCAGCCTGCACGAAAATTATCACAGAACAGTCCAGAGCAGCAAGCAACAACGGAACATCCTACTCCTTCTAAAGTCAAGCCCGATTTCACCATCAATCAATTTTCTCTCTCTTATTCCAGCTTCAAATCAAAGCAGTCATTATTTGTTTACTTATATAATTGGAATATGATAAACCAATCAGTGAAGTCCATTCTCGAGCAACCAAAATATAATTATGAATAAAACAACTCTTCAAATGTCTCGACAAGTCTTCTTTTTCTACATCATAGGAAAATAGAGCCAAACACTGTCTTTCTGTCTGCAGGGGCTTCCATACACTTTTCCACACCTTGTGATGCTTATACTCTCCCAAAAGAGTCAAACCCAAAAGCGAGAGTGTCATATACGAATTCGGGATCCATTCCCACCTTCGAAAAATGTGCCCCTGCACATATACATTTCCAAGTCTTATCCAGCGACTGATTGACTATTGTTCAAAACGAGGGGTCGCCTCCACAAGATGACTCTGTCTGCAATAGGGATACATTGAATCTCTCCAAGCTGGGGCTTTTGTTAAGCTGTTCTCTCAGGCTCTCTTTACCAGATTCCCTTCGGGTTTGCTTTGCATCATCGACTGGGGCTTCGCCACGGTCACCTCATCAAACATTGAGGCTCCCCTCAACAGAAATGGGTTGAATATGTGGTTCTTCAGAAAAGGCCAAGGGCTCTAACAAGAATCAGGGCTCCAACGAAGTCATATCTAGCAAGAAGGGCATCCCTTGTCTTCAAGATCAGCATGTGGCAAACTCTTTGAGTTAGTTAGAAACATAATTAATCATAAGGCCTCCTTATCAAAATAACATACTTTCAAAATTCCACCCTCCTTGGCACCTTGTTTACAAAATCACTCTTTGGTCTCCAAAAATTTTCAAACTCTTCAAGTCTATCAAAGATGCCTCTCTGTGACTCTCAAGATGACTCGGTCCTACCCCTTATCTCTGGACATCAAACTTCATCCAATCCCATCTTCTATCATAGACACCTACTCAGCCTTGCCTTGATTAAACCATAACCTTTCTGCTCAAATTGTCTTGTTCAGACTTACCACAAATCTAAACCCTAGATTTAAGCCTAGGTGACAAATACCTCTCCAAACCCTAGCCTTAAGCCTAGATGACAAATACCTCTCTAAACCCTAGCCTTAAGCCTAGATGACGAATACCTCTCTAAACCCTAGCCTTAAGCCTAGGTGACAAATACCTCTCTAAACCCTAGCCTTAAGCCTAGATGACAAATACCTCTCTAAACCCTAGCCTTAAGCCTAGGTGACGAATACCTCTCTAAACCCTAGCCTTAAGCCTAGATGACAAATACCTCTCTAAATCCTAGCCTTAAGCCTAGATGACAAATACCTCTCTAAACTCTAGCCTTAAGCCTAGATGACAAGACTCCTCTCTAAGACTCCGGCAGCCACCATTCTTCATCAGTAAACAGTAGCCTAAGTCCTTTGGCAGCTACAGTTTTCCCGCATCATCAAGTGGCCTAAGTCCTCTGGCAGCCACCATTCTTCATCAGTAAACAGTAGCCTAAGTCCTTTGGCAGCTACAGTTTTCCCGCATCATCAAGTGGCCTAAGTCCTCTGGCAGCCACCATTCTTCATCAGAAAACTGTAGTAGCCTAAGTCCTTTGGCAGCTACAGTTTTCCCGCATCATCAAGTGGCCTAAGTCCTCTAGCAGCCACCATTCTTCATCAGTAAACAGTAGCCAAAGTCCTTTAGCAGCTACAGTTTTCCCGCACAATCATTGTAGCCTAAGACCCTCCGGCAACTACAGGTAAGCACAACACAGGTTTGAAAGCATATCTTAGTCAAATTACCTTTCTAAGAACCATTAGCAAAATCTTTGGGTGACTCCCCGAACAGTCAAATCTTTGGGTGACCCCCCGGACAGTCAAATCTTTGGGTGACTCCCCGAACAGTCAAATCTTTGGGTGACCCCCCGGACAGTCAAATCTTTGGGTGACTCCCCGAACAGTCAAATCTTTGGGTGACTCCCCGAACAGTCAAATCTTTGGGTGACTCCCCGTACAGTCAAATCTTTGGGTGACTCCCCGAACAGTCAAATCTTTGGGTGACTCCCCGGACAGTCAAATCTTTGGGTGACTCCCCGAACAGTCAAATCTTTGGGTGACTCCACGGACAGTCAAATCTTTGGGTGACTCCCCGGACAGTCAAATCTTTGGGTGACTCCCCGAACAGTCAAATCTTTGGGTGACTCCCCGAACAGTCAAATCTTTGGGTGACTCCCGAGATCAAATCTTTTGGGTGACTCCCGAAACGATCAAATCTTTGGGTGACTCCGGACGATCAAATCTTTGGGTGACTCCCCGGACGATCAAATCTTTGGGTGACTCCCGAACATTCAAATCTTTGGGTGCCTCCCCGAACAGTCAAATCTTTAGGTGACCCCCCGAACAGTCAAATCTTTGGGTGACTCCCCGGACAGTCAAATCTTTGGGTGACTCCCCGGACAGTCAAATCTTTGGGTGACTCTCCGTACAGTCAAATCTTTGGGTGACTCCCCGAACAGTCAAATCTTTGGGTGACTCCCCGAACAGTCAAATCTTTGGGTGACTCCCCGTACAGTCAAATCTTTGGGTGACTCCCTGCACAGTCAAATCTTTGGGTGACTCCCCGGACAGTCAAATCTTTGGGTGACTCCCCGTACAGTCAAATCTTTGGGTGACTCCCTGAACAGTCAAATTTTTGGGTGACTCCCCGTACAGTCAAATCTTTGGGTGACTCCACGAACAGTCAAATCTTTGGGTGACTCCCCGGACAGTCAAATCTTTGGGTGACTCCCCAGACAGTCAAATCTTTGGGTGACTCCCCGAACAGTCAAATCTTTGGGTGACTCCCCGGACAGTCAAATATTTCGGTGACTCCCATATCCTTGAGTGATTCCCACACGATCACATCTTTGGTTTGAGACGCCACACGTTCTCCACTCTCGGGTATTAAAATGCCCACTTTTCCGAACTATGACTCGGCTTGATTCCTCTTGGGATACGTAGGTAGCCCGACAAGGGTTCAGCCGCTCGACCTACCTGGTCACCTTTCATTTTGCGACTCAGCTCGAGTTCAAACATCAAATCCGCAAGCTCATCATTCCACCCCTGAAATCCCTTTTTTTCAGGACGGATCCTATCTTAATCGTCGACCCCACTTGTCTTACAAGAAGCGTCGCTGAGGGGCTACTGTTAGTACCCGACCTGAAAATACCCCTGATAGGCATTAAGGAACCTCTGAGGACCTCTCAGTCATTTATGAGTTTTAATAAGCTCAAGTAATATTTCCCCGAAAGCCCTTATTTGTAGTTTTAGAATCCCGATAGACCAAATGTCATCTAAAATTTCTGAAGGCCATAACTTTCTCATACGAACTCCGTTTTGGGCCCACCACATATCAAATCGATCGCGAGAACAAGATCTACGCAAAGGTTCGATCGACCCTTCTCAAAAAAGGTTCGATCGACCCTTCTTAGAAAGGTTCGATCAACCCTTCTCAAAAAGTGCCGATCGACCCTTCTTTTAATGTGCCGATCGACCCTTCTCAAAAGTGCCGATCGACCCTTCTCAAAAAGTGCTGATCGACCCTTCTCAAAAAGTGCCGATCGACCCTTCTCAAAAGTGCCGATCGACCCTTCTCAAAAAGTGCCGATCGACCCTTCTTTTAAAGTGCCGATCGACCCTTCTCAAAAGTGCCGATCGACCCTTTTCTTCAGTCCAGCCCATTTCCTGAGCACTATAAATACGTGCACACTTCTTCATTTTTAACACACACATTTTATACGAAGAAGTCAAGACTAGACTTTATTTTCCCGTCCACCCATCTCCCAATATCGCTCCGAATCTTGCTAGATTCGACCCCAAAGTCTTGCCACAATTGGTAAGTCTTTTATTTAAATATTCTGTTCTTTATTATTATTGTTGCGCTATATAATTTATTTGCATGCTTAATATGTTTTAATTGTGCCTATATGCTAGATTTAGGACTGTTTTAATATATTTAAGTATGCATAGCCAAGGATGATGATCTAAGGTTTCATCCAAGAAATCCGATGGATCTAGGAACTATTTCTTTCCTCCCTCCTTAGTAATAATCATCCCATGATCAACAATTCCCCAAGGATGAACATTGATTAGTGCACCTTCCGAGGGCCTAAATCAAAGGTTCTAGGGTGTGATCATCAATTAATTCTTTCTCTCCCCTCCTCCTTATGCATGATCCCGCTTCTTCTATCTATTCCTGTAAACACCGCACACAACCAACACCCCATATGCTAGAAAGACCGATCCGTCAGGCAATAGGAGTGATAACGTTTCTTCTTCTATTGTAACTTGACCCCCGAACCCAATCACATGCTTAGCCTTTTTTCAATGTTTTGGGCTATATCAAAGCGGGGTGGCGACTCTCATAAAATTAAACTAATATTTTTAATATGGTTTAAAACGAGTGTCACTTAATGAATATCCCATTTCGGTCCGACTTCCACAGTTATTTATTTTAAACCTCCGAATGCGCGTTGCATCGGGATGGGGTATTCACAGAATGCCGTTCTAACCCGAGATTACTTCTCTTACAGGAGAGAAGATGATCTTGGGGCAAAACGTATCGGACCCCGTAGACGGCATTACGTCTACATTTTAATGATTTCGACCGAAGCGATTATAGTGTTTAATGCGTAAACCGAGACGGAACGAGTGTTTAGGGAGAGAGAGTGTTACCTATGGCTAGGGGTTGACTTTTTTAGCTCGGTTGACGTATATGGGATAAGGTTTAGTGTTTGAAAGGGTGTTTTGAGTTTGTTTGGTTCGTGTTTGGTTGAAAAACGAGGTTTTCACGCAAATCGAGACAAAACGGGGCTCGGGAGGGGGTAGAAGTGGTTTACGCCATGGGCTTTGATGAAAATAGTTAATATTTTTCCTCTTTTGAAATAGCCCTTGTATTTATAGGGTGAAATTGTAAAACAGTCCGGACGGACTTTTCTCCAATTTGGGGAGGTTTTCTGATATTTTGGAAAATTGGAGGACTTGTTGGCAATTCTGAATTTTCTATAAAACAGTCCGTCCGGACTGTCACTCAATCTCAGGGGCATTTTGGTTTTTTCACCTTGAAATCTGATTGATGTTGACTGGAGGGCCTTGACATGTGTGCCACGTTCCCCTGTGACTCACCTAGGCTAGAGTTTTCGTCCCGTTATTCTCGATTTTGGCCGTTTTTTAAATAATTGTCCGAAAAATGTCTGAAACGCCCCCGGAAATTGTCGGAAAGTGCATTTTTCAGGAAAAGTTGTATTTTTACATGTGATAACGTTTGTTGAGTATGCTTTGACGTTGGGATGCACGAGGCAGTCCCGGGACGTCTCGTTGGCTTGAGAACGGGGACTTTAACGGGTTTCGGTTAACCTAGTAAGGGCCAATTAACGGATGAACTGTATTCGAAAAGGCGCCCGTGGGGCGGAACCTGTATTTCGCACTTCCATTCAGTGATTACCTTCTTTTATTTTCGACAAATAAGCAAGTAGGTTGATCAAAAAATAAAATGAAACATGCATTAAAAATTGAATGGGTCAAAATTTAAGCCTATATGCACTAATATTTAATTAACTGCACTGTCACACAAGCCCGGGGCGGAAGGGATATTGATATTGATTGAATGAAACCAGGGGCAGCACGTTGGTTTCATAAAGGTGTGAATAGGGGATTGTTTGGAATTGCTTCCAATTTGGGAGCAGCTGGCTCCAGAGTTGACCGGGTCAACTGTAAGGAGAGTCCGGCCGGACTAGGATTGAATTTCCAGATTCCTTTAAATTGCAGTTTCAGCTTTGCAATTTGTAAAGACTATGCCTTTGTTTCGATCATTTGGCTGAATTCCTTTCCAATTCTTAAGGCTTTTCTTCACTTTCTGTCATGGCTCCCTTTCCTAAGTTGTCGTCTCGAATGCAAGAGCGATACTTGGAAAACTTTTAGTCGTGGGTACGGAACCACACGAGGCAGAACAAGGGGTTTTTTGAAGGTTGTTACGGGATGAAATCTGTTTGGGCTTTGAAGGAGCTCATGCCAGATTGGGATCTTTTGAGAGCAGCGTCTCGGTTCTGGGACGTATGGAGGAACGTGTACAGCTTTTCGTACAACGAAATCACTCCTACATTCGAAGATTTCCGGGCCATTCTGGGAGGACCTGAGACGGAACAGCTAGTTCTTCCGTATGCTGGTGGCATGGCCACTGTTGAGAAGCTAGTGTCTTTGCTTGGTATCTCGGCTGGAGAAGCATACGGGATGCTGATACTGAATACCGATTATGTTGACATTTCGGGACAGCCCGAAAGATTTGCCAGAGCTGAGGGGAGCGTCTTTGCGTGGGACGCGTTTGCTCTATGCGCGATTGCTACTTTGTTCACATTCACGTCTCTGGGTGTGTGCCATCACAGTGTATCTTGGACTGGTGAGGCAATCTGCCGGCGGGGAGACATCGTGCCGTATGTCTTGGGCGAGACGTTCCTGGGCATAGGTCGGATGGCGACCGGTAGCCAATACATGTGGGGAGGAAGTCCCGCTATGCTTACCATGTGGTTAAGGGAGAGACTGCAGATGATGCCTGAGGTGCCAATGTCTTATGATGCTTGGTCTTTCTCTCGACGTCCTCTGGTGATAGGGGGCGATCAGCCGAGCCGGAGCTACGGATGGCCGCACTCCGCACGCATCACTTGCGATGGTGGGTTCCCCATTGAAAGTTACAGACTTGTTGGACCGCTCGGGAGGGTCTATTGGTTGTCGAGTGCCGGGGCTATCTCGGACGTCTTTCTACATTCCATCGTTGGTTCTGCGACGATGCGAGTGGAGCGAGGTGCCATGGCCCGATTTGAGTTATGCCGCTACCTTTGAGGTGGGATCTTTGCCGATGGAAGATCCTTCGACGCTATTGCTGCTCACGCGGTGGTGGAAATACACGTCCTTTCCAGCCCGTGGTTCTCTTTCACCGAAGAGAGGGCACTCGTTCGTCGACGCAGATTCGAACCGGTACGAAGAGTGTATAGGGGAGACACGAGATGGCTATCTTGTGGAGACGGAGTGAGCTATTGGGTGCCGATCACTGGACGGCTCGACCTTGAGGAGGACCGAAGCAAGGGCTAACCACAGGAATCGTCTTGGCGATGCCATGGCTGATTATGAGACTAATGCCGATCGGAAGCCAATCAAAGCACTATTATGATGGCTCGAAGCGAGGCGGCTCGAGACAGAGCTAGAGAAGGGGCTGCGTTGGCCCACAGGGGTTGACGGAGGCGTCGGGAAGAGTCCCTGAGCCAGGTAGAAGGCCTACCGGAATATTTCCTGTGAAGGTGAAGAACACTCATCGCGGGAAAGGGAAGGGGAAGAAGGATAAAGGACCTAGTACGGGAAACTAGGTTGACCTTGCTGTCCAGAGTATCCACCCACTATCATTGCAGACACATTAATTGATTAATGTTTTATTGTAGTTTTGCTAGCGTGTAGCGAGTCAAGAGTTGACCGTGCTTGAACTCATCAAAGAATGTTTTAACCGTAATGAATTTGTAGGTTAAATGAAAAGAGTTTTTCGAAACAGAAGCAATTGATGCTTATTGTATTTTTTTTGTTTTTTTAGATCAAACCAATGATGGCTGCCTACGTTCCCCTTTTACAATTGGACTAAGGGGCTCAGGTCACCGTAGTTCGACACTTTAGGTGAATTTGAGAAAAACAAAGACAAAAGAAGTGCGACCCTATTTTTTACCTGGATCATTAGCGAGAATGTATCTAGTTGGGTATTACTCTTTTAGCACTTTTAATTTTACGGAGGGGATGGTGTATGGGGAAGGTGAGTTGACTCGTGCTCTTCCTCAAATGAAGTATCTGCGGAGCTTGCTTCCGTTCACGGGGTTAACGAAAGGATTCCCGTCCAAGTCTGCTAACTTCATGGCTCCTCCGGAGAAGATTCTTTGTACCACGAACGGTCCTATCCAGGTAGGCTCCCACTTTCCGAGGGGATTGGTCTGCGTAGGAGGCTTTTCCTTTAGCACCAAGTCGCCTTCTCTGATGTCTCGAATCTTGACTTTCTTGTCGAATGCTCGGGCCATTCTACTCTGGTAGGCTCGAGTGTGTTCCATGGCTTTCAACCTGCGCTCGTCGAGTAGAGCAAGTTCGTCGTGACGGCTCTATAGCCATTCGACTTCATTGATCCCGTTTTCCAAGAGGACTCGGAGGGATGGAATTTCCAATTCCACGGGCAACATTGCTTCCATTCCATAGGTAAGCGCGAATGGAGTCTCCCCTGTGGCGGTTCTGACTGATGTTCGGTATCCCCAGAGGGCTAAATGTAGCTTTTTGGGCCAGTCCCGACCTCTGGTTGTCATCTTTCTGATTATCATGGCGAGAGTCTTGTTGGCTGCCTCTACTGCACCATTGGTTTGTGGTCTGTAAGGAGAAGACTTGTGACGTGTGACTCTGAATTCGATCAGAAGTTGGTCACAATCTCCTTCGAAGTGAGTCCCATTGTCGGATATGATCTCGTTGGGCACTCCGTATCGTCACATGATGTTCTCTCGGATGAACTCGGCCACCTTCTTAGAATTCAGTACCTTGTTTGATCTGGCTTCTACCCATTTGGTGAAGTAGTCGACTGCGACTAGAATGAACTCTTGACCATTGCTCCCTGGTGGAGTGATCTTGCTGATGACGTCGATTCCCCATGTGGCGAAAGGCCATGGTGTAGTCATGCAATAGAGTTCATGAGGAGGGATGTGATTGAGGTTGGAGAACCGTTGACATTTGTCGCAGCTTCGGATGAACTGGATGCAGTCTGTTTCCATTGATATCCAATAGTATCCCATACAAAGAATGATCTGTGTCAATGCTCGGGCGTTCATGTGCGGACCACAGGTTCCGTTGTTAACTTCGTTCATTAGCTCGCTGGCTTTTTCTTTGTTTACACACCGAAGGAGTGGCCCTTGGTGGCGCTTCTTGTACAACATACCCCCCAGAATGACGAAATGGGATGCCAGGCATTTTAATGCCATCATGTTTTTGGCTTTGATCCCTTCTTTGTATTTTCCATCTTCATTTGTGAAGGAAGCTTCTCCGCTTTGGAGGTATTGGTAAATTTGATTGTACCAGGGTTCGTCGATCGTTTCCTTTTTTATTTCGATCTCAGAGCAATAGGCGGGTGTTTCCCGTCTGCCTATTCTGAGGGGTTTTACTGCTTTCCCATCGGGAATTTCGACAAGAGAGGCGAGGGTCGCCAGGGCGTCTGCGAAGCGGTTCCTATCTCTTGGCAAATAGTGAAAAGAGATGTCCTTGAACTGAGCAATGAGCTCCTCCATGTACGCGTGGTACTTCTGAAGGCCAGAATCTACCGTCTTCCATTTGTTGGACACTTGATTGATGATCAATGCTGAGTCTCCATACACATCCAGTTCTGAGATGTTGCGCTCGAGGGCGGCTTCCAGACCGGCTGCACAGGCTTCGTATTCTGCTGCATTGTTGGTCGTTTCAAAATTCAACTTGATGGCTATGAGAGTATGCTCGTCCTTGGGATCGACAAGGAGCATTCCAATACCATTCCCCTTCTTGTTGGCTGCCCCATCGAAGAAGAGTTGCCAGCGGTTTGCGCTGTCGAGTGAGAAGATTCCGTCGTCCGGAAATTGCGGATCAGGACCCTTAGGTTCACTGCTTGGGAAGTCGGCCAGCTGATCTACCATGACTCGCCCTTTGTTGATTTTCTCGACCATGTACTTGATTTCGAACTCACCAGGAAGAATGACCACTTGGCTAGTCGCATTGTGAGGATGGCTTGTCAAAGAGATATCGGACGGGGTCCATTTTGGAGACCAGGAGCACTGAATGTGACTGCATGTAGTGTTTCAGTTTCCCGACTACCCATACCAAGGCGGTACAAGTTTTCTCTAATGCTGAGTAGCTGAGTTCACTTCCTTGAAGCTTCCGGCTTACGAAGTAGATTGCATGCTCAACCTTGGAATCTTTCTGTTCTTGTGCCATCATTGCTCCGATTGATGTGTCTATTATTGTCAGATACAGGAGTAGTGGCTTGTCTTCATGTGGCGGGCACAGAATTGGGGGATTCACCAAGTAGGTCTTGATCTTCTCAAAAGCTGTTTGGCACTCGGAGTCCCATTTGATGTCGGCATTCTTTTTCATCAGTTTGAACATGGGCTCGCAGAGAGATGTCAACTGGTTGCTGAAGCGACTGATGTACTGAAGTCTTCCCATGAAGCTTTTCACTTCTGTTAAAGTCTGTGGTGGCTTCATATCGATGATGGCCTTGATTTTCTTGGGATCGGCTTCGATACCTCTTTCTGTAACCATGTACCCCAGTACCTTGCCGCGCTTGACGCCGAAGGTGCACTTCGCAGGGTTCAATCTCATGGAGTGCTTTCTGAGTCTGTTGAAGAACTTTCTCAGATCTGTCATGTGCTGCCTGTCTGATCCTCTGGAGTGGATGATCATGTCGTCGACATATACTTCGATTTCTTTGTGAATCATGTCATGGAAGAGGGCTGTTGCAGCCCGCTGGTAAGTAGCCCCAGCGTTCTTCAGACCGAACGGCATGACCGTGTAACAGTATGTCCCCCACGGAGTGGTGAAGGCAGTCTTGGCTTGATCCTCCTCGGACATCTTGATCTGGTTGTATCCAGCGAACCCATCCACGAAGGATTTTACTTCAAAATTTTCCGTGGTGTCTGTAAGTACCCCAATCTGGATCACACCCTTTCAAACGCACGGGAAGCACCGCAGACTCATCAACGCAGTCTCGACGACCCCTCTCACTCAAAACCCTCTCTAAACCCCCAGCCAAACCAAGGGAGGAGCCTTCCTGGGATAAAAAGGGACAAAAGGACCTTTCGGGAATTTTCAGGAAATTGGAAAAGCAATAATGGTCCGTACGGACCTCTTTGTTATCATAATTACTGAATCCCCTTAAAGTCCACAATATTCCCTCAAATCCCGGAGAAAATGATTACCCTCATGCTTAGTTGGTCCGTACGGACCTCTTTGCATGCAAGATGGTCCGTACGGACCTTATTGCTCAGGGGACACCATAATTACAGAATATTCACCATCATCACATATTCCCTCAAATCGAGGAAAACCAAAAAACTGGATTACCAGGGAGGTCCGTACGGACCTCTTTGCACCAAATCTGGCACTATAAATAGAGGGCTCCCCCTCCTCATTTCCACACACCTCCCACTTCTCTCTTCCTCCCTAGGCCTTCTGGCTTCCCCTCTAAGTCCTTCCGAGGCATTCCCGGCCCCTTTCGGATCCTTCCGAGGCCTTCCGAGCCCCCTCGTGGTGCTCCGAAGCCTCCCGAGCGCTCGACGCTCCCGCGCCGCCCGAGGCACTCTCGAGGTACTCTGAGGCCCCTCGTGGTACTCCGAGGCCTTGCCTGGTCTTTCCACGGTGTCCCGGCTCTTTCCGAGTCAAATCGACGATCCCAAACCACGCCGAAACTCTGCCCGAGTGACTCCTGCCACCTCAACGCACGCCGAACCTCTGCCCGAGTGATCCCGACGATCCCCACGCACGCCGAACCTCTGCCCAAATGCAGCCTGCAACATCAACTCACGCCGAAACTCTGTCCGCAGACAACCGGTCCCTCCCGAAGCAATCCCGATCCGTACCGGAACGCTACTCCGACCTCAAACACTATTCCCCAGCGGAAGACAGACACGAACCAACATTGGTAAGGCTTCCTTCCATTACTATTTCAATACATTTCCATACATAGCATACAATGTAGACATCCGATATAGCATGCATTTTTAAAAGCACACACACACACACAACATTTAAAGGATATTAGGGGTATCCGAAAGACTCGTTTTACGAGGCGACTCGGGTGAGCTCTAATATTCTAATATTCTCTTCCCGAGGAGTCATCTGACCTCCGAACTCAAAATCTCATCACACAAAAACAGTTTAAAATTATCTTTAAACTGATGCCCTTTTTCAATGTTTTGGGCTTAATAAAAACGGCGTGGCGACTCTACAAATGCGAAAACAAACGGCGAGACGAAACCGCCGCCAACGTGAAAGATGCCAGATGCCGGGGCGCGAGCCTCTCGGATCCGGGTAATTTCAGTTGGCGACTCCGCTGGGGAATATATTTTGTTTTAAAAACTTTTAAACAAAACAAAAGATTCTTAAAACAATGATGAGGGTCAAACTTTCATTTTACCCCTTCCTTTAACTGTTGTGTGTGTGTGCACGTGCTTTACTTTTTATTTTACAAAAAAAAATAAAAATGCAAAAAAAAATGCATCAATATAAATCTGTGCATACATTTAAAATTCTTCAAAAACTTCTGTTTTACTCAGAAAAAGAATTTTAGAGACCGCACACTACGCGCACTGCTGCCTCGGTTACACCGCACTCTACTCACACCGTCGCTCGGTTACACACCGCACGCTACGCGCACTGCTGCCTCGGATACACTGCACACTACAACCCTCAACCCGGAGTGGTCTCAGTTGCAGTCCGTTAGGTCTTCCTAGGCCTCTTGGACGCGCACGGGATCATTCCAAACATCCCATTGATAAGTGACTATTATATAGTCATTTATCCTTATTTTTATATACTTTTTATTGCATAAATCATCATTTCTCATTTCATTTCATATACTTTTTAGTTCCTTTTCCTTATTTTCTAGATTTTACGCTTTTGGTATTTTTCTTGCTTTTTAAGACAGGTTTTAGGTTCATTTTTATCAAAAGGATACTTGGACACTTCAAGGCAAAAGACTTGGGAGAGCACCAACCAAATCAAGAACACAAAGTTAAAATTCAGACAGAGCGGCCGTGCAGCAAAGATGGAGCGGCCGTGCACTTGGCCTTTTTCAGGCCATTTTTGGCCCTAAATTATAGAGTGGCCGTGTCTTGAAGAGGGAGCGCCCGTGTCATCTTATGGAGCGGCCGTGCAGCTTATATAGGAGCGGCCGTGCGAAGTGTCAAGACTTAAATTCAAATCTGGCGCCAAGGGTCACACGGCCGTGCAACTTCCTTGACGCGGCCGTGCAAAACGCGACTGCAGACGTAAAGGCACCTTTTGGTTGCACCCGATTGAAGAGTTCCCTCCTTTTTATAAATAGGACCCTAGTGATCAGTCTAAACACGAATTATTAGAGAGAAACTACTGAGATTAGATAGATAGAAAACACAAATACTTGTGATAACAATTTCTAAGGAGATTTGAAGATCAAGTCATTATTTTGTTCTTGAAGTCACTTTGGAAGAAGAGCAATAAAAGTGAAGCATTATTTCCAGCATTTGTTCATCATAAGTCTTTCTTACTCAATCTCTTATTTTAATTGCTTATTTATTATAAATGGCTTGTGAGTAATCCCCCATATTCTTGGGGTTGGAAACTCAAAAGCATGCTTATTCATCATCTAAAAATGATTAGTCTTGTCTTCTTTCTTCATCTAAAACAATCTCTTTATATTATTCTCTAAATGCCTTACTTATTGGCGATATCCAATTTATATGATTCAGTCAATTGAGAGAAGTACCTAGCGGAGAATCTCAATTGACGGAACCATATAAAGAAACTAGGTTTATTGATCACGAGAGTAGTTCAATGGCCTAGGGATGTTCCTTTAATGGAAAGTATGTTGACTTCCGTCCTTAATGGATTCTTACTAATTATGGTCAGCTAGAGATAAGCCGGAATGCCCGTTTGTGACAGGGCGGGGGCAAACATAAACGGATTTCTCAAATAGTTAGGACATAATTAGTGAAGAATACAAACGCTATTGTCCTAGCCCGAAATAGCGTAGGCCTAACATACCATCCTTGCTTTTTATGAAAACCTTTTATTTCTAAGACAATGACAACTTGATGAATAAGAATATGTGTATGATTTCCAATCCCAAGAATGCTTCGTTTTATAAGATTTAAATTAAAAGTATTTTCTGTTTATGATCTCTCTATTATTCTAAAAACAAATTTTATCTACCCCCCAATCCTTTCTATATTTTCTAAAAGACAAAAATATCCCTTAAGTAAATCCTGTCTCTGTGGGATCGACTCGTACTTGCACCCGCTATATTACAATAGCCCGTGCGCTTGCGGATATAAAATAAACCGTTAGGTTTCGACTCTAACAAGTTTTTGGCGCCGTTGCCGGGGACAACGGTTTACTTTTTATTTTTGTCTTTACTACAAAATTTTTTGTTTTTTTTTATTTTATTTTTACTATTTTGCTTTCTTGTCCTATAATCTGTTACGTTTAATTTTTTCTTCAAGTGTTTTTCTTGTAGTTTATGAAACGGTCTCGGACATTCGTTGACAACTTTGATCCGGAACCCGAAAGAAGCTTTCACGAAAGATTAAGAAGATTTAGAGAAACTCTACAAAAACACATGGACGGAGAACCGCAAACACCCGCTAGGACCCTACGGGACTTTGTTAATCCAAGTACCCCGGGAACTAGATCCCCTATTGTTGTGCCGAATGCCGAAGCGGCACACTTTGAGATAAAGCCGCGACTTTTGCTTATGGTTATGAATAACCAATATAGCGGCACTGCTTTCGAAGATCCTCATCTCCACATCCAAACATTCTTGGAATACTGTGATACCACACGTATTCAGAATGTTACCCCGGAAGCGATTCGGATGCGCCTTTTTCCTTTTTCTCTAAGGGATAAGGCGAAACAGTGGTTAATTTCAGTCCCACCCAACTCTTTTACAACTTGGGACCAAATTGAAGCAGCATTCCTTGGACGTTTCTTTCCTCCGAGCAAGACTGCTCAAATTCGGACGAAGATTACAAATTTTAGCCAAACAGGAAGCGAATCACTGTATGACGCTTGGGAGCGATTCAAAGAGCTCCTAAGGATGTGCCCTCACCACGGGCTTGAAAAGTGGTTAATTGTGCATACTTTCTACAATGGTCTCACACATAGAACAAGGGAGACAATTGATGCCGCCAGGAGGTGCACTAATGAATAAGACGGTGGACGAAGCATATGACTTGATAGAGAACATAGCCCCGAATCACTATCAATGGTTCAATGAGAGGGAACAACCGCAGGGGATTCCAGGTAAGTACAATATTGATGTCATTACTACCTTGTCTTCTAAAGTTGATATGCTTCTTAAAAAGTTTGAAAACTTGAATGTAAATCTCGTGGCCAACATTAATGTTGTTTGTGAACTATGTGGGTCAAACTCACATAGTACAGAATGTTGTGAATTGCTTGACACTACTTCTAGTGTTCAAGTAAACTTTGTTAATTCTTATAGGGAAAATGGTGGTATGTATTCAAACACATACAATCCCGAGTGGAGAAATCACCCTAATTTTTCCTATAAGAATAACAATATTTTAAACCCACAACCTTCTACACAACCACCGGGATTTACACAAAAGAATTTCAATGGCAATTCTAGTGCTTTCCCTCCCCCTAAGTCTAAATTGGATCTTATCATGGATTTTATGATTGAAAGTAATAATGAGCAAGAAAAGACCAATAATGAGTTAAGGGAATCCATAAAGTCGTTGAATGCTAGGTTTGATAATTTAGCCGCCCACAATAGAATGCTTGAAAATCAACAAGCTCAACAAGTCGGCACCTCGCATAGACCACAAGGGAGTTTTCCCGGTCAATCGCAAAGGCCCGATGAGCATGTTAGTGCGGTAGAAACTAGGAGTGGAAAAGAAATTGTAGATCCCCTTCCTAAGAAAAATATCAAACCGAGTAAGGAGAACATTAGTCCAACCCCACCGCTGGTTGAGACTAATGAAGATGTTGAAAATGGGACAGAATCCCCTAAGATTTCTAGAAATTTTGACCCTCCAATACCATACCCCCAAAGGTTGGTAAGAGCCAAACTTGATAAACAATTTGCAAAATTTTTAGAAGTCTTAAAGTCTATTTACATCAACATACCTTTTACCGATGCCCTTCAACAAATGCCGTCCTATGCTAAGTTCTTAAAGGATATTCTTGCAAATAAGAGGAAACTTGAGGAGCATAAGACTGCCGCTTGACAGAAGAAGTAAGTGCCATTTTACAAAGAGAACTTCCTCCTAAATTAAAAGAGCCCGGCACTCTCTATTCCTTGCAAAATAGGTAAATATAATGTTGATAATGCTTTGTTAGATCTTGGGGCAAGTGTGAGCCTCTATTCCGTTTTCGATAGGTAAGAAACTAGGTGTGGGGGGACTTAAACCCACCACTATTTCTCTCCAACTTGCTGACCGTTCCATTAAATACCCGATGGGTATTATGGAAGATGTCCCTTGCCAAATCGGGAAATTGATCATCCCGGTCGACTTTGTAGTCCTTGAGATGGAGGAAGATCACCAAATTCCAATTATTCTAGGGAAGACCTTTTCTTGCCACCGCTGGTGCAGTAATAGATGTAAGGAATGGCGCTCTTTCTCTAAACATTGGAAATAAGAAAGTCGAATTTAAAGACTTAAATCTCAAGAAACCGTGCCATGAAATCAACACTCCTGAGAATGATAGCAAAAAGGGTGAAAAATTGCAAGCCAAGGACTCAAAAATAATAATTAAAAAACCCTTAGATCATAGAGGTGAAAAAAATGTGCACCCTAAAAAGCCTAATAAAATTGAAAAATCAAAGGGTAGGGGGCCTAAGAAAAAAGGCACACCGGGATGTCGTATGTGCATCAATCATAAGAGCTCAATCACGCCAAAGGGGAAGGAATGGCGAGTTGTTAAGGATAAGAGACCATTACAATACCACTCACCGTCCATTGTCACTGATAGAAAGGGGTCGAGCTTATGACCTTAAACAAGCATCATCGGAATAGTAAACCGATGGATTATATTACTGTTTATCATAATTTTGTTTACCACCACATGCTTATCTCTTTACTCTTTGTCCTTGAAACATTAAGGACAATGTTCACTTCAAGTGTGGGGGAGTATTTATCTATTTGCTTTCTAGTTTTAATTTACTTGCTTTCTAGTGTAATTTTTTTCTTTTTAACTTAGTTGCATTTTCATTTTTGCATGTATAATAGTATATAAAAAATATATAAAAATTCCTATAATGATCCATATCATTATTTCTTATGCTTGCCAATTGTCCTAGAATAATGCCTATTTATCTTTCCTCTCATATTTTCTATACACTTAGAAATCTATAAAAAGGAAAAGTATAAGGGATCTTTTTAGGAAATAATTGAAAGCCTCATAAGTTGGTATAGCACAATATAGAATCTCATCAAGGAAAATGCATTTGATTAGAAAGGAATTCTTTTATGCTTGGTTATATATGCAAATTTTGAATATATTCTTTTAAGATTGTACATTTTTTATCTTTATTAGATATTTATTCCCTTTTTAGAAGCACCTTTTTGTTTGCATCCCTTGAATCACACCCTTTCATAAATTCCATCCTTCCATTTTCAAATCAAGTCAAAGAAAAACACTTCTATCTTATTAATAAAAGAGTGACATTGGTCACCAAACCTTAAAAGCAAAAAGAAACCTATTATCTCCTAAGTAACTCGGGGCACGGCGTTCGCTGCGACGATGCTTCCTTGCCAAAACGGAAATAATATCCAAAAGTATTCTTGATCTAAGTATTAGGAACATGGGGCTCGCGACCACAATGTCTCCTACTTGAAAGGATCAAGAATAACTTAGGTCTTTTTGCAAAAATATAACACGTACAAAAATAAGATAAATTTGTTTGACTTTGACGAGATTTTTCCACTACCATCACCCATTCTTCACCCTTGTGATTCAAGAATGTAATACAATTCTTCGGAACTTCTAAATTGTGAATAAAATGTCTATACCTTCTCTTGTACATCTTAAAGAAATAAAATTCATCTTTTAAAAAAAAAAAAAAAATCACTCTAAAAAGTGATAGCTTTTCCTACCAAGAAGATTCTTCCTTCTAGCATGCTTTACTTGGTCAAAATTCTATATATGCTATACTAGGTTATTGTCTTGCATTTTATCTCTTTAAAATATCCCTAAAATATTTCTTCCTAAAATAAATTTTTAAAGGTATTCAAAATATGATTAGATAGATAAAAGGCATTATCTACAAGGCATTCAAGGGCTTGCTACTTTATTTCTGAGGGATCAATCATATTTTTCTCCCTCTCCATATTTCATTCTAAGTTTGCTTGGGGACAAGCAAAGGTTTAAGTGTGGGGGAGTTTGATAAGTGACTATTATATAGTCATTTATCCTTATTTTTATATACTTTTTATTGCATAAATCATCATTTCTCATTTCATTTCATATACTTTTTAGTTCCTTTTCCTTATTTTCTAGATTTTACGCTTTTGGTATTTTTCTTGCTTTTTAAGACAGGTTTTAGGTTCATTTTTATCAAAAGGATACTTGGACACTTCAAGGCAAAAGACTTGGGAGAGCACCAACCAAATCAAGAACACAAAGTTAAAATTCAGACAGAGCGGCCGTGCAGCAAAGATGGAGCGGCCGTGCACTTGGCCTTTTTCAGGCCATTTTTTGCCCTAAATTATAGAGTGGCCGTGTCTTGAAGAGGGAGCGCCCGTGTCATCTTATGGAGCGGCCGTGCAGCTTATATAGGAGCGGCCGTGCGAAGTGTCAAGACTTAAATTCAAATCTGGCGCCAAGGGTCACACGGCCGTGCAACTTCCTTGACGCGGCCGTGCAAAACGCGTGGCTGCACGTAAAGGCACCTTTTGGTTGCACCCGATTGAAGAGTTCCCTCCTTTTTATAAATAGGACCCTAGTGATCAGTCTAAACACGAATTATTAGAGAGAAACTACTGAGATTAGATAGATAGAAAACACAAATACTTGTGATAACAATTTCTAAGGAGATTTGAAGATCAAGTCATTATTTTGTTCTTGAAGTCACTTTGGAAGAAGAGCAATAAAAGTGAAGCATTATTTCCAGCATTTGTTCATCATAAGTCTTTCTTACTCAATCTCTTATTTTAATTGCTTATTTATTATAAATGGCTTGTGAGTAATCCCCCATATTCTTGGGGTTGGAAACTCAAAAGCATGCTTATTCATCATCTAAAAATGATTAGTCTTGTCTTCTTTCTTCATCTAAAACAATCTCTTTATATTATTCTCTAAATGCCTTACTTATTGGCGATATCCAATTTGTATGATTCACTAATTGAGAGAAGTACTCTAGCTGGAGAATCTCAATTGACGGAACCATATAAAGAAACTAGGTTTATTGATCACGAGAGTAGTTCAATGGCCTAGGGATGTTCCTTTAATGGAAAGTATGTTGACTTCCGTCCTTAATGGATTCTTACTAATTATGGTCAGCTAGAGATAAGCCGGAATGCCCGTTTGTGACAGGGCGGGGGCAAACATAAACGGATTTCTCAAATAGTTAGGACATAATTAGTGAAGAATACAAACGCTATTGTCCTAGCCCGAAATAGCGTAGGCCTAACATACCATCCTTGCTTTTTATGAAAACCTTTTATTTCTAAGACAATGACAACTTGATGAATAAGAATATGTGTATGATTTCCAATCCCAAGAATGCTTCGTTTTATAAGATTTAAATTAAAAGTATTTTCTGTTTATGATCTCTCTATTATTCTAAAAACAAATTTTATCTACCCCCCTCCCCAATCCTTTCTATATTTTCTAAAAGACAAAAATATCCCTTAAGTAAACCCTGTCTCTGTGGGATCGACTCGTACTTGCACCCGCTATATTACAATAGCCCGTGCGCTTGCGGATATAAAATAAACCGTTAGGTTTCGACTCTAACACCCATCCTAGCCAAGCGTCAACCCTGCACGTTTGAGTCTTGAGTCACACTCTGTCCAGACTCGGTTGGTTTTTACCCAGTCCGTGTCATACAACCTGGATACATATACCATGCCGGCCATTTTTCTGAGTCAAGGCTCGGAACTCAAGATCCCTTGCGCAAGCAAAGCGATGAAAGGTCATGCTAAAATCTTGACCTGATCTTGATTTCCGAAGCTACACCCAGACGATGTTCCGTCCCGGATATACATCCATGCTCACATGACACCATGTCATCACGCCTTTGATACGTCAGCCATGACAATATGACCCAGCCAATGCCTAACGTCACAGATCCCTTGCGCAAGCAAGGTAAAGAGAGGTCATGCCGAACTCTTGACCTGATCTTGACTTAGTGGCCGGCTCGGTTCACTATTCACATGGCTAACGCATCAAAACGAACATGACAGGCTCGGTCCTTAGGTTCGATTTTTCTTTTAGGCCGGTGGAAACCGCTTGCACTATAGGACCCTCGCCTGGGGCTGTCCACCCTGGGATGTCGAAATACAGGTGCAAAACGAGGGGCTTATAGCCGCACAGATGGTCTCCACTGACCCAGGATCTAGCATAGTTGCGAAAAAGAAGAGCAATCTTTTCCAACCTACCTAGGACTCTGAGAAAACACGTTTTAAGTAAATTAAAACAACAAAAATCAAAAAATAAAAGAAACGGAAACCGCATGCCACGTGAGCTTTCCCCCTTTTATCCCGTTAGGCCATTCCTGTGTCTAAACCTTGCCTATCACCCCCTCCAGCTAACAGAGAGTGGTCGAGAGTACCCGGGAACCCGTCTCCCAGTGTCAAAACAGCAAGGTCCTACCTCCTTCCCAGCTCTGTCACCAGGACAGTCCGTCAAATCCCCATGGCCAAGTCAGTGGATAACAACGATGAGAACGGGACCTTACCCCCAAGAAATTTCCCAACATTGGAAGAAGTTTGGCAGGTCCTCATGGCTATTGAGAAACGTCAAGGTGAGCAACAAGCCTGGATCGAAGGTGCCATGCACCACTTCGGAACCTTAGCCACCCAACTACCTGGGGCTTCCCAAGCCATGACTGCTCCTACAGCCTCTAACATCTCTCATTGTCTCCCAGAAGTCAACCTGTTACCCTCGTACGAGCCATGCAGTTATGACGTAAGGCCACAAGACCTTCCAGAGGAAAGCCTGCCCATCCAGCCTCCTGAGGTCCCGATACCACCGCCGAACAACGAACACATCTGGTGGGACGTCTGCGATTGCAGTGCTTGTCTGGAAATGGAATTCCAGGATGCAATGAACGAGGGCCGTCCTCGACGAAAGAAGAAGCTATCTTCTCAACAAAAACTGAAAAAGAGGTACGAATCTGGTGATCCCACAGTTGGAACCCTTGGAGAACCCTCAGGAAAGTTTGACTACTACGTCATCTACTCCAGCAAATCTCCCCAGCCTAGTTCTGCACAAGGCCACGGCAATGTTTGCTCCATGATCAGCTGGGACGAACTTCGCACCGCCACCGAAGGCCCGAAGGTCCAGATAATCCAACCCCTGTCTTGGGAAGATCTCAAAGCCACTATTGATGCTTCAGTAAAGGCTATGACAGTGAACGAATTGAAATGCGCAGTCTGGCCTTACGCCAATCAGGCTCCTCCCACTACAGAAATGGGAGAGACAAGCAAAACCCTAAGTCCAGAGGTGAATGTTCTGACACGTTCCGGTCAAATCCCAGTGAATCCTCCGCGGACAGACAAAAGGCCAGCCATACCTGAGCCACGAACTGAAAAGGGACCCTACGCCAAAGAAGCTGAAACCTTGGACCCAAAGGCTGAAGATCCTGTCTTGACACAGCTCAAGCGCACTCAGGCTAACATCTCACTCTGGTCCTTACTCACTTCATCTTACCCGCACAAGCTCAAGTTGGAGGAAAGCCTGGCCCAGACTATGGTTCCCATCACAGTGACACCTGATGAAGCAGTTCAGATGATTGGCAACGTCAATTACAGCAATATCATCACTTTCACAGAGCTCGACCTTCCAAAATTTGGGGCTGACCATAACGAGCCTCTCTACATAACAGTTCAACTGGACGAGCGTCGTCTCCCACGGGTGTTGGTAGATGGGGGATCATCCATGAACGTCCTTCCAGCCAAGATGATGGATTTGCTAGGGATCAAAGCAACTGATCTAAAGCCCTCGACTCAGGCAATCAAGGCATACGACTCAACATCCCGCCCAGTCTTGGGAATAGCCTCCTTGAACCTGTGGTTTGGAAAACAAATGGTCCCAACGGATTTCCAAGTCATCGACATCCCGATCACATTCACTGCCATTTTGGGACGCCCTTGGCTACACCAGATCAATGGGGTGGCATCCACTCTCCATCAGTGCGTAAAGTTCGTCCAAGGAACAGATCTAACCATCATCTACGGAGATAGCGTGGTCAACGAAAGGACCGAAACAAACGGCGTCCCGGTCTTAGAGATCAAACCCGACGATGATGGCATGATGCTAACAGGATTCACCATCGAAAGCCCAAAGGCCCAAGTATGCCACATAGACCTGCCTTTGATTTGGGACAAGATCCCTCCCCCGATGAAAATGATGAAGCACATGAACTACATCCCGGGGCTCGGTTTGGGAAAACGCCATCAGGGCACTCAACAGATCATCAATATCAAAGAACAGAATACCCTGCACGGCCTGGGATACTCCCCTACTCCCGAACACATTGCGGAGGACAAGCGAGCTGCACGAAAACGCTCCACAGATAACAAAAGAGGCTTGCACGCCATCTCCGATCTTCGTCCTTACAGCTTCGACATGACCAAGTACTTCACAAAGAAGGCCGGCAACTTGGAAGAAGATCCAGGAAAGGGAACAGAGCTGATCAGCGCCAAACAAAGCTGGCCGACAAACATGGACAAGCTCCAGCAGAACCTGGCAAGATTCAGAGGCCTCAAGCCAAATCCCGTCCGAAGAGCATTTCTCGACACACCGCCCCTGCCGGGATCCACAACCACCACTATTCACAATGAATTTTGGTTCGGAAAAACTCCCTCTTTGGCAGAAGAACTCGAAAAACTCTCTGTCAACACTCCTGTATTCAACAAGCGGGACGAGTCTGCATTCGAGCTAGTAATGCCCAAGACAAAAGCAAAAGACTCCGCAGACGATGCTTGGGACGAGCCACTGCTCCACCTGCTCTTCAAAGAAGAAATCGAGATGCCAGATCTAATCGATTTTGTTTCTGATAACTCTATGATAGCAATGATCGGGAACGGTGACATAAAGCCCTTCAAGCCCCATCTCCTATCAAGCTCATTGCCACTCAATAACTGGGCCACTTTCTCCGGACCCACTGCCAGCAAAAAGGACATGATCGAACAACTTGGTCTGACCCCTCGAGTCCTAGAGTCTAGTGTCAAAACTCATCCTGAGTCCATTAGCTTTGAATTTGAGTCTCTCGAGTCATCTGATGGCCTCACGCCAGAAGATTACGAACTCATTGCCAATAATGTATTCCCGTATGCTCTTAATGAATGCTTCGATCTTTCCGAGTATCCTCTCATTGCATCTTTAACAACTGATAAATTAACTAACACACAAACAGTTAATAACGATTCACTTGATAAAGAAGCAGACACATTAAACGAACAATACATTAAGCACATCTTTAAGCATGTTGTCAAACGAGAGAAAAACCGGGCCCAAGCTGCCGAGGAGGTTTTAACCAAAGTGAATTTGGGAACTGCTGAAGAGCCAAAAGAGACGCAAATCGGAAGTTTCTTCACCGGCACAGAGCAAGACGCATTGACTGCACTGCTCAAAGAGTTCGTGGACGTGTTCGCTTGGTCTTACCGAGACATGCCCGGATTAGATCCTAACATTGTAGAGCACCGGATCCCTTTGAATCCTGAGGCTAAGCCCATCAAGCAAAAGCTACGCCGAATCAAGCCAGAATGGTCTTTACAAGTCAAAGAGGAGATCGAAAAAATGCTCCGCGTCGGCTTCATCAGGGTGATCGAATACCCCACATGGCTCTCCAATATCGTCACGGTCACCAAGGCCAATGGAAAAGTACGCTGTTGCGTGGACTTCCGAGATCTCAACAAAGCAAGTCCCAAGGACGATTTTCCACTACCCAACATCGACATGTTGGTAGACACTACAGCCAATTTCGAAGTCAAGTCCTTCGTGGACGGTTTTGCCGGCTACAATCAAATCAAGATGGCCGAAGAAGACCAAGAAAAAACAGCTGAACCTACTGCTACACAGTAATGCCGTTCGGACTAAAGAACGCTGGGGCTACCTACCAACGGGCAGCAACCGCCCTCTTCCACGATATGATCCACAAAGAGATCGAAGTGTACGTCGATGACATGATCGTTCACTCAAAGGGATCAGACGGACAACACCTCACAGACCTGAGAAAATTCTTCAATCGCCTCCGAAAACACTCAATGAGGCTTAACCCCGCCAAATGCACATTTGGGGTTAGCCGAGGCAAGGTTTTGGGATACATGGTCACCGAGAGAGGCATCGAGGTGGATCCTCAAAAGATCAAAGCTATCATCGAAATGAGACCACCGCAAACTCAGACAGAGGTGAAAAGCTTCATGGGCCGCCTGCAATATATCAGCCGCTTCGTCAACCAATTGACCTCTATGTGCGAGCCAATCTTCAAACTGATGAAGAAGAACGCCGACATCGAATGGAACTCAGAATGCCAAGATGCCTTTGAAAAAATAAAAGCATACCTTGTGAGTCCTCCGATTCTCTCGTCCTCCCCACGAGTAAAAGCCACTGTTGCTATACCTAACTGTGACCGACACCGCAGTTGGAGCCATGCTCTGTCAAGAAAAGAAGGAGTCACGGGTCGAAAACGCCATCTACTTCGTCAGTCGAAAGTTTCAAGGCAGCGAACTCAATTACTCAGCCCTCGAGAAAACCTGCGCAGCTCTGGTATGGGTTGTCGGGAAACTACGGCACTACATGCAATCGCACACGGTACACTTGGTTTCCAAAATGGACCCAGTCAAGTACCTCTTCGACAAACCATCTCTGTCAATGAGGCTCGCCAAATGGTCTTTCTTCCTAGCGGAATTTGACATCAAGTACGTAAACCAAAAGTCAATCAAGGGACGGGCCATGGCTGAACAACTGGCTGATTTCCCAACCGACGAGGCTCGAGGCCCCGAACCACAATTTCCAGACGAGGGAATCTTCGCAATCGAAGGCGAAAATCGATGGCAACTGTTCTTCGACGGAGCAGCCAACAAAAAGGGAAACGGCATCGGTATGCTCTTGGTAGATCCCAAGGACGAGCACACCCCAATTGCTATAAAGCTCAATTTCGAGGTAACCAACAATGCCGCCGAATATGAAGCCTGCGCTGCTGGACTACAAGCCGCACTCGAGAGGAATGTCCAGAAACTCGAAGTTTATGGGGACTCAGCCTTGATCATCAACCAAGTCTCCAACAAGTGGAAAACCATAGACCCAGGCTTGCAAAAATACCATGCCTGCATGGAGGACCTCATCACACAATTCGAAGAGGTCACCTTCCACTACTTGCCAAGAGACCGAAACAAGTTTGCAGATGCCTTAGCCACCTTGGCTTCCCTTGTGAAAATCCCCGAAGGAAAAGCAATCAAACCCTTCAAAGTCGGACGAAAGGAAATTCCTCGCCACTGTTGTGAGATCGAACCAGAACCTAAGCCCGTCAATGAGCCATGGTATAACCAGATCTTCCAATACCTCAAGAACGGGGAAACCACCTTCATGAACAAGGGAGACCCACACACAGAAGGGGTCAAAACCAAGAGCATCATGGCCCTAAAACGCCTCGCCTCTCACTTCGTCATCCTCGGGGACATGCTATACAAGAAACGCTACCACGGGCCACTCCTACGCTGCATCAGCCAAGAAGAAGCAAACAAGTTCATGAACGAAGTCCACAATGGGGCTTGCGGTCCCCACATGAACGCCAGAGCCCTGATGCAAATCATTCTCAGGATGGGCTACTACTGGATCTCCATGGAGGCAGATTGCATCCACTTTGTCCGAAGCTGCGACAAGTGCCAACGGTTCTCCAACCTCAATCATCTACCTCCTCACGATCTCTACTGCATGACTACACCTTGGCCCTTTGCCACTTGGGGAATTGACGTCATCGGGAAAATCGCTCCGCCAGGCAGCAACGGTCACGAGTTCATCTTAGTAGCCATCGACTACTTCACCAAATGGGTCGAAGCCAAGTCCTACAAGGTACTCACCTCCAAGAAGGTCGCGCATTTCCTCAAGGAAAACATCATCTGCCGATACGGCATCCCAAATGAGGTCATATCAGACAATGGTTCACACTTCGAAGGGGAATTCGACAGACTGCTGGCTGAATTCAAGATCACACGCCACAAATCTTCTCCCTACCGGCCACAAACAAACGGCGCCGTGGAAGCAGC
The DNA here is from genome assembly GCA_022495995.1 of Adenophora triphylla var. japonica. NCBI lineage: Eukaryota > Viridiplantae > Streptophyta > Magnoliopsida > Asterales > Campanulaceae > Adenophora > Adenophora triphylla. The sequence goes on along the minus strand of JAFEMH010000297.1, from coordinate 301,800 downwards.
AAACAAAACCCTCGAACGGATCATCCGAAAATGACCACCCGAGGACGAGATTGGCCCGAGAAGCTGCACCTTGCACTTTGGGGCTACCGCACATCGCCAGAACAGCCACGGGAGAAACCCCATTTGCCCTGACATACGGGATGGAAGCAGTCCTTCCCATCGAGCTGGAAATTCCCTCACTCCGAGTGCTGCTGGAAAATGACATCAACGAAGTTGAATGGCTCCGAGGCCGACATGACGAATTGGCTCTGCTAGACGAGCGACGACTAAAGGCCATGGAACACGTCCGAGCCTATCAAAGCAGGATGGCTAGAGCTTTCGACAAGAAAGTCAAATCCCGAGACATCAGGGAAGGTGACCTTGTACTCAAAGAAAAGCCTCCCACTCGAACCAACCCACTGGGAAAATGGGAACCCACATGGATCGGCCCTTTCGTGGTTCAAAAGATCTTCTCTGGAGGCGACATGAAGCCGCATGCACCTAGACGGCAATCCCTTCATGAATCCAGCCAACGGAAGCAAACTTCGCAGATACTTCGCCTAAGAAGAACAACTCATCTCTTGGCACTCCATGTAGTGTCGAACTACGCAGACCTGAGCCCTCTAGTCCGGGGGGAACGTAGGCAACCTTAATTGGTCCGGTCTAAAAATACACAAAAAGTCAAAAGTTTGAATGTCAATCAAGACCTCCATCAAGCTACGCACTTTTCAAGAACACGCCCCAGCGGTCACCTTGACCAAGTCAAACGACGGCGGCAACATCAAAGGACATCCGAGGGTCACTCAGCATCAAACGACTGACTCATGTCTGCTTCCAAGCCAGGGGCTTGTCTTCGCCCTCACGCGCTTCAAAAAAAAAAAAAAGAGCTCGAGCAAGGGCTCACAAAAAAAAAGAAGCTCGAGCAAGGGCTCACAAAAAAAAAGAGCTCGAGCAAGGGCTCACAAAAAAAAACAATAAATAAAAGAAGCTCAAGCAGAAGCTGCAAAAAAGAGGTCAAGAGCCCGACGCCAACAAGAGGCAAGGAAGCTACAAAAAAAAGGACCGTCAAAACGACTTGTCAAGGGAGCATTCAACCTCTCAGCCAAGCACAAAGCCCCAGCAAAAGGGATTGCCGTCATGGCCCAGGCCGCTTCAGCCCGCAAATGCAACAGAAAAGTCCAAAGATGGACGCCGACAAAGTGCACAAAAGAAACAAAGGCAAACAAGAGATCTTGCGTCTCGACAAAGCTTTAAAAGTAAATCACAAATCACTAACGGTTACAACATTTCTTGATGAGTTCAAGCACGGTCTACTCTCAAGTTCACAACATGCTAAAAGACAGCTTAATACATTTAACAAATAATGTGTTTGCAATGCAATGAATGGATACCTAGGAGGTCATTCCGCGCCATCTGCGCTTGTCCCCTCGCCATTCTTCCCTTTCTTCCCTCGTCCCCGGCGAGTCTTCTTTCGCTCCACGTGAACCAACTCTGCGTCTCTCAGTCCGAGATCTGGGGTCCTCCCCGTAGAGTCAAACAATCCAGCAGCTCTCAGGGCTTCATTCGCCCGTGCTTCGGCTCGGATCTCCTCCCTGCGAGTCTGTAAAAGAGGACCTCTCCCTGTCAGTCGGTCAACTCTAGTCTCGTAGTCAAACAAAGTGTCTCCCGTCACATCCAAAGGGTCAGACCAGGCTTCGGCACTCCTAAGGCAATAGCTACTACGGCAACCGGGTCCCAGAATCGCTACACGCCTGCTCTCCAAGACCACTTGGGACTGCCCAACACGCTGCTCATACCAGGCCAGGTACTGAGTCGTCAACACGACACTCTCCCGACGTCTAAGGAGTACCACAGGAGGGAAAGCGGAATACTTCCATACCCTCAGAAAATACAAGAAGGCACCTGAAGCTGCCATACAAAGAGGAACTACCTCCGCAGTAGCAAGGTCATCCCAGCCCAACAAAGGCTCCTGCTTCATCCCAAACTGCCGGGAAACAAGCGACGGAATATAGAAGGAGGACCAAGACAAACCTGGAACTCTGACAACGTAGGACCCTTCCTGCAAGATCCTCCTAGTCTCAATCCTCCAGTGCGGAACCCACCAGCGGATCTGATGCGTACCAAGCTGTGCCATCCATCTCTCCCAGGCGGACTGATCCATATCCAACACAAGAGGTCGCTGAGCAAATGACCACGGGCTAAACGACGTCGGAGCCTCGGACATGGCCTGAAGTCTCTCTCGCAGCCACAAGGTGAGCAAAGCGGGGCTTCCCCCTCTCATAAAACGATCCCCAGTCGCCAGACGATCGATACCATGAAGAGTCTCCCCCAGCACCAACGGGACAATATCCTCTCCAGCTCTGCAGTGCCCTACCACATCTAGCAAAGCCCCATCACAAATGCCAAGGGAGCTGACCAGAAAAAGCGTCGCCATCACGCACAAGGCGAATACATCCCAAGAGACGTCACTCTCATCATCAACCATGAACCGCTCCGGCAGCTCAGAAATGTCGATATGACCCGAATCAAGGATCATGCCCTGCACTTCTTCCAACGAAGTACGAAGAAAGCTCGCAAGCTTCACGCTCACCGCAAAGACTCACCAATCAAAGGAAGCGAGATGGCCTCCACCTCCGGTCCCTCCAATCAAAGCCCGAAAATCCTCAAAAGTGGGCACCATTTCATTGTAGGAGAAACAGTACACGTGCCTCCTAACATCCTGAACTTCGCGGCAGCCCGCAACAAATCCCAATCAGAACCAACTCCTTAAAAGACCAAATCGAGCAAAGACGAAACCTTACCTCGAAAGCCCGTCTTCGATGCCTCATACGGCGCCGCATCCACGTTTTCAACCGCTCAAGGAAGTGTGCTTGCCTCTCCGCGAAAGCCTCGGCAAAATTCTAGGACGTACGAAGAATCCATGGCAAAAATGGAGGTTCCTAGAGAAAATGGGGAAGAAAGCTCGAAAATGGCTGCAAATGGGGAAATGAGGAAGAACCAGACACTGGAAAGCATTTATGTCCTTCCCAAAAGCAAGGTTGGTCCGTACGGACCTCTTTGCATGCTAAGTATGTCCGTACGGACCTCCTTGCAAAAAGAACCCATTTTCCCCAAAGAAACAAGACAACAACCACCGTCCTCATAAGACCTTGCTCCAAACCGCCCAAACACCGGCCAAAGCCATTCCCGCAAACATACACTACCCACAAACGCACTCTCACCACGTGGCATGTACAAAAATATAATAATAATAGCAACAATTTCTAGGACAAATCCCGGGAATCACAAAAATGACATTACATCTTAAAATAAAATGCTGTTTGCCGTGCAAATATGAGTGTTTTATTACAGGAATATCAAATGTCTGTTGCTAAACAAAAAAAAAAGAGGGATATGAAAAGAGGGAAAGCAAATGAATACTAATCAGACTCCTCAGCATCATCATCCTCGCCAAGGTCCTCCAGAGAGAAGTCGGGCATCCCAGTGAACTCGCCCGCCACATCCTCGTCGCCATCGAGTACCGAGCACCCGCCGAGGCCGCCACTCAAAAGTAATCCGAAGGATCAAATCCGGCGAAAGGATCAAAGAAGGAAGGCTCGACGAACCTCACCCCGTGCATCCCGCCGGAGGGAAGAACCGATAAAAGGGCCGCTCGAAGGCCTCGAGCTCCCGAAGATGTCCCGCATCCATGCTATGCCGCCCTCGAAGGTCCCTCCCGCTGCGGCTCCGGCTCGGCTCTAGGCGGAGGAACGTCTACGTAATGCCTCGAAGGCATAGGCTCGTACGCCGGCACGCGTCGCGAAGACCGGCAAGATATCTTCGAAGCCATCTTCTTCGCAAACGACCTCATCGCCACATAACGGCGAGTCGCATATCATAGGCTCTCCCTGACTCCGCACCAACAAGCAGCCAAGGAAACGCTCAAAGAATACAGCTTATACTCAACAACAAAAAGAGAAAAATACGTAAAAGATGCCAAGATGGAAAAGAGTCAAGACACTCACCGATCTATCTGGGATCCACTTCAGTATGCAGCAGAGCTCGCCAGAACGGCACAGACACCCTCCTCTCGATCCGTCCCCGCGGACATACGTGAAATCCGGCCCCGGCATCGGAACCTCTGGGAGCTCGCGGGCGCCTCTCTCTCCTCGCGCACTCGCGGCGTCCTCGCCTTCCTCCTCACGAAGGCCCCGTACTCCTCTCCATACAAGATGAACTCCTCGGCGCCCACACCGCCAAGGTACCTCTCAAAATCAAGCACATCCATGTCCCGGAATCAAGCATCCCAAAGGGAGGGTCCCTGAGCCACGGAAGCACACCGGGGCCATGCCGCGTAAGACCCGCTCCCCAATACATAACATCGCAGTCAAGCCCCGCAAAGATCTTCCGTCGCGCTGTCACTCCTGGAGCCCTCAAACTCATCCCCTCATACCGAGCCCACGGGAACAAAACGAACCCCTCCGGCTACCCCTCTCCAGTACGCTCCCGCACATCCCCGTAGGCGATGGTGAGCTTCCCCGCCGGTCCTCCTCTTCCTCGCCGTACGAGCCCAAATTTCAAAGATAGCAGGTGGTACGCAAAGAATGCCCAGGATCTCTATCCCACGGGAAGCACCGAAAACCTCATAGAACCACACCTGACAAAAACAGAGAAGGCTCAGCAAAAGAAAACGGAGAAACGACAAGTTGCTAAATCAAAAACAAAGCAATAAACTCATACCTCCAAAGCAAAGTCAAACAAAGCCAACGAATCGGCCACACCCCGGCTAAACCGGTCCAAGGAGAAGTAGAGCTCGCCAAGCTCGCTCGCCCCAAGCAATGTCACAGACCCTATCCAGGTCAATCAAGCTCTCCAACAGAGCAAAGGGAGCCGCGGTCGCGTGGTTCGAGAACAAAGTCTCGGACAATGCATACCACAAAAAGGAGCGCGCCAACTGCTCCGCCGTCACCTGGCCGGTCCCCCGAACATAGGCCCCAATGCCGGCCGTGATCTTCAGCTCCACATCACTATACAACATGCCTGTGCCCCCGCGAGGACGAGGCTCAAAGCCCAGCAGCCTCGGTCAACACCACATCGTAGATCATATCTCTCCACCGTACCGGCCCTCCTTTCAAGGAAAGCCGTGATCGCAAAGCAAAGTCGGTCGGCGTCACCGTCACCTCTCCCCACTCGATGGAAGGTGTGGGTGGTATCCCACCGCACTCGTAAAGGCCAAGGAAGACGCTCTTGTTCTTCCTCGTGTCGAAACTCCCACTGTGTTCTCAACGAACACCCCTGTGCCGAAGCGTAAACCGCCTCCTCCGGGACTCGGCCTACCATCCACGGAAATATCTGCATCCGCCGCACAACCAACAATGCCTCGAGCGATCCCCGAAGTCTTCATCCTCTTGGCCTTCCCGGCCATAAGCCCCGCATCCCGCAGTAAACACAAAGAAAGGTACGTCAATCACAGTACTTAATATAAAACAAAAGGCACAAAAGTCCGTCCCAACACGGAAAGCCATGAAAATAACCCGTCACAAAACACGGCACACATTGCACATATTTTTCACATATAACCCGTCACAAAACACGGCACATATTGCACATAATTTTCACATACATTATACATATAATTTTTCCCATGCAGTCCGTCACAAAAACACGGCACACACTGTACACATTTTCTCAAAAGAAAAAAAAAGGGGATTAAGCCCTACACGACACATTTTCAAAAAAGTCCGTCCCAACACGGCAAAGGCACATATAACCCGTCACAAAAACACGGCACATATTGCACATATTTTCCCCACAAAGTCCGTCACCCAAGAACATGGCACACACGGCACGACACATATGCATAACACATTTTTCAAAAAATCCGTCCCTACACGGCACACACTTTCAGACAAAACCCGTCACAAAACACGGCACATGTCACATTTTTTCACAAAAATTATCACTACACGATAATTTTTCTCATAATGTACATACATAAATAGCATACGGTACAAAACACCAAAGCATGCATTTCATTAGAGAGGCACTTTATTTTCACAAATAAGAGCTAATCTACACATTTCTGCACAAAATACACATACCCACAATTTTTACATGTCCATTTTCAACAATTCATCAAGAATTTCACAAAAAGGCATAAAAATAACAAAAAATTCAAAAATGCGAAAAACTAAAACCTAGTTCTAGCATTCAAAAATTCGAAAGGTGGAATCAAAACGGAACGGATTTCTTACCTCCCCGACGTTCATAGAGCGACGATTGTGCACCTCCGGATTCGGATACAAGACATCCGGGTTCTTCGAAGATGGAACGAACGAGATCCAATTTCTTTGAAGCTCCATCCGTTGCTCGACCACCTTGATCAAGCGCTGACGACGACTCCTTCGAGATCCTTCCGCCATGGCAAGCAATTCAAGCAAAAAATTGTTGATTTTGGTTAACAATGGAGGATTTTCTCTTTCTCTCTCTCTCGGTTCACGCATGGAAGAAGAAGGAATGGGAAGGGCTCGGCATTTAAACCTCGGTCAAAACTGGGAACCGTAAAAACTAAGGTGGTCCGTACGGACCTCTTTGCAGCCAGGTTGGTCCGTACGGACCTCTTTGCAAAGGGTGGCCAAATTACTTTCCTGCCCTTATAATCTTTGCCCCTGGCTGTCCTAAGGCCGTTTCCAGCAAATCCAAGTGCATAATGGTCCCTAACCCTTCAATTCAATCCACCGGCCGTCGGTGTAAGACCGGTCTCGCCCACTTCAACGGCAACTCAACCAGTAAGACCGGTACTCCAACGTCAACGTAAGACCGGTCTCGCCACCTAACGGCAATTCAATCCGGCCGTCAACGTAAGACCGGTCCTCGCCACTCTAACGGCAATCATCAACGTAAGACCGGTCTCGCCCACTCGGCTCGCCACCCGAACTCGCACTTCAACGGCAATTCAACCACCGGCCATCAACGTAAGACCGGTCTCGCCCACTCCAACGGCAATTCAATCCCGCTGTAAGACCGGTCTCGCCCACTTCAACGGCAATTCAACCACCGGCCATCAACGTAAGACCGGTCCTCGCCCACTTCAACGGCAATTCAACCACCGGCCATCAACGTAAGACCGGTCCTCGCCCACTTCAACGGCAATTCAATCCCCGGCCGTCAACGTAAGACCGGTCCTCGCCCACTTCAACGGCAATTCAACGCGACCTCAACGCAGTACGTAAGACCGGTCTCGCCCACTTCCAACGGCACTCAACCACCGACCGTCACCCAAAGGACCCAACGCAGCACGAATCAAGGCACGAATCCCATCAACGGCTTCAATCAAGACTCGCCCACCAAGGCAACGGCAAAACCGCCCGCTCAACGGCAATTCAAGAAGGAGCCAACACCTCCCAGCACGAATATCAAGGCACAAGACGCCTCCAAACGCTCAACGACAACTCAACCACTGGCCCTCAAAAGAGGTCCGAAGTCATCTTCCCAACAGAAAAGGGCCCCTACAAGGTCATGCATCCCCAGCAATTCAAGCACCGGCAGTCAGTGTAAGCCCGAACCTCGCCCACTTCAACGGCAACGCAAGCACCGGCCATCAAAGTAAGCCCGAGCTCCTCCCCCAACAAGTCAAAGGGAAGTCATACAAGACTGCATATCCCCAGCACCGACCATCATCCTTGCCCACTCAAACGGCAAAACAAGCACAAGAAGGAGCCAACACCTCCGAGTACAAGTCCCAAGGCACGAAGCGCCTCCAAAATGCCAAATGGTGAAGCAATCACCGGCCGTCATCCTTGCCCACTTCAACGGCAACGCAAGCACCGGCAGTCATCGTAAGTCCAACCTTCTACTCAACATGCAAAAACACAAAGGCATCTACGCCTCTCGCTATCAAAGCACAAGGCAGCCACGCCTCCACAAATGCGGCTAGAAGACGATTCAAAGTCCTCGCGCATAACATCAACTGCGGCTAGAAGACGATTCAAAGTCCTCGCGCATAACATCAACTGCGGCTAGAAGACGATTCAAAGTCCTCGCGCATAACATCAACTGCGGCTAGAAGACGATTCAAAGTCCTCGCGCATAACATCAACTGCGGCTAGAAGACGATTCAAAGTCCTCGCGCATAACATCAACTGCCGCCAGAAGACGATTCAAAGTCCTCCAGCGTGGCACCAACCGCAGCCAGAAGACGATTCAAAGTCCTCACGCATGGCAAACTGCAACCAGAAGACGACTCAAGTCTTCATACTACCTCCAGCCCGGAAGGCTTTAAACCACTCGGTCCGGAAGACCGTATAAACCTCCCAAATCACTATCCCCGGCCCGGAAGGCCTTAAACCACCCGATTAGGAAAATCGTAAAATTTCCATCCCAGGACACCACCACGTCCTCACAATTGACCTCGGCGGTCACCACACTTCGTGGCACCACCACGCCCGCACTCACAAATTTCACGACCTCCGAACTACGACTGTGCTTGATTCCCGCCGTGGATACGTAGGAATCCTATCACAGGTCCAGCCATCGACCCATGCGGTCACCCAGACACCACCACGTCCTCACGCGGTCACCCAGGACACCACCACGTCCTCATCATCGACCTCGGCGGTCACACGACACTTCAGGGCACCACCACGCCCGCATTTCACAAAACACTCACCCCACACCCGAACTACGACTGTGCTTGATTCCCGCCAGGGATACGTAGGAATCCTATCACAGGGTCCACCTACCGACCTATGCGGTCACACAAAAGGACACCACCACGTCCTCACACCGACCTCCACGGCCACTTCCTCTCCCAAAGCACGCGATCCGCATTAGGACCCTTATCTTATCGGCGACCCCACTTCTTTCATAAGTGACGTCGTCGAGGGGCTTCGTAAGTACCCCAACTGGATCACACCCTTTCAAACACACGGGAAACACCGCACTCATCAACACAGTCTCGACGACCCTCTCACTCAAAACCCTCTCTAAACCCCCAACCAAACCAAGGGAGGAGCCTTTCCTGGGATAAAAAGGGACAAAAGGACCTTTCGGGAATTTTCAGAAATTGGGAAAGCAATATTGGTCCGTACGGACCTCTTTGTTGTCATAATTACCGAATCTCCTTAAAGTCCACAATATTCCCTCAAATCCCTAAGAAATGATTACCCACATGCTTAGTTGGTCCGTACGGACCTCTTTGCATGCAAGATGGTCCGTACGGACCTTATTGCTCGGGACACCATAATTGCAAATATTCCTCCATCATCACGCATTCCCTCAAATCGAGGAAAACCAAAATACTCGGATTACTGTGAGGTCCGTACGGACCTCTTTGCACCTAATCTCGGCACTATAAATAAAGGGCTCCCCCTCCTCATTTTCACACACCTCCCACTTCTCTCTTCCTCCCTAGGCCTTCCGGCTTCCCTCTAAGTCCTTCCGAGGCATTCCCGCCCCTTTCGGATCCTTCCGAGGCCTTCCGAGCCCCCTCGTGGTGCTCCGAAGCCTCCCCGAGCGCTCCCGAGACGCTCCCGCGCTGCCCCGAGGCACTCTCGAGGTACTCGAGGCCCCTCGTGGTACTCCGAGGCCTTGCTCGGTCTTTCCACGGTGTCCCGGCTCTTTCCGAGTCAAACCGGCGATCCCAAACCACGCCGAAACTACGCCCGAGTGACTCGCCACCACAACGCCCGCCGAACCTCTGCCCGAGTAATCCCGACGATCCCCCCGCCCGCCGAACCTCTCGCCCGAACGCAGCCTCGCAACCTCAACTCACGCCGAAACTCGTCCGTCCGCGTACAACCGGCATCTCCCGAAGCAATCCCGATCCGTACCGGAACGCTACTCCGACCTCAAACACTATTCCCCAGCGGAAGACAGACACAAACCAACATTGGTAAGGCTTCCTTCCATTACTATTTCAATACATTTCCATACATAGCATACAATGTAGACATCCGATACAGCATGCATTTTTAAAAGCACACACACACATACAACATTTAAAGGATATTAGGGGTATCCGAAAGACTCGTTTTACGAGGCTACTCGGGTGAGCTCTAATATTCTAATATTCTCTTCCCGAGGAGTCATCTGACCTCCGAACTCAAAATCTCATCACACAAAAACAGTTTAAAATTATCTTTAAACTGATGCCCTTTTTCAATGTTTTGGGCTTAATAAAAACGGCGTGGCGACTCTACAAATGCGAAAACAAACGGCGAGACACCTCCAACGAAACGAAAAAACGAACCGCCGCGAGGCGGGGGACAAAAATGCCAGATGCCGGGGCGCGAACGCGCTGCCTCTCGGATCCGGGCTATTTCAATTCTGAAACCCGGAGTCGGAACAAACGGCGAAGCTGATGACGCGCTTGACTCTTCCCAACTAATCAAACGATGACCTGGTGCCCGAAACCAAGCTTTGTGCGGAGCTGCGGGGGAAAGGACACGAAGGTTCAGATGTCTGGGAATGGAAGGAGGGTAGGTGTTTGTGCTTTTGGCTCATGCAACATGCGATTATTTGTTCACGTTTACTTAAAACATGCTTTATTAACCTAATCGGTTGGAAAAGATTGCTCTTCTTTTTCGCAAACTACTCTGGATCCTGGATCATTGGGCCCCGTCACTACGTCTATAAGCCCCTCGTATTCCACCTGTATTTCGACCTCCCGGGGTGGATGCCTGGCGAGGGTCCTATAGGGCAAGCGGGTCCCACCGACCGAAAGAAAAACGATCCTAAAAGTCGGCGGGTAATCGAGTCTTAACGAGCATTCGATGTAAATTACGGACAAAGCCGACGTCAAAAGTCGAGATCATGTCAGAGGGCTCGACGAAAAGTCGGCATGATTTGGACCGATAAGCGTCCACAATTGATCTTGACTTGTCGTCGCTAGGGCCGTAATTAGGCATGAAATACTCATTAATCCTTGATGACTCGGTGTCACGTCGAGAGTCGGTGTATAATTTGTGCGCCGAGCCGAAGTCAAGGCGCCGGTCAATATCTTGGTCAAAGTCTGCGGCGGAAAACCTGCAGAACTTCGACTGATTACGGTCCCCGAAAGATATTGAGTCGGTATGCCGACAAAGGCTTGAAAGGAAAGGTCTATACACGGACGGGGCATGACACGGACGGACTAAAAACCAACCGGGTCTCGGACAAAGTGTGTCACGGACAAGTGCATGGTCGACACGAGGCTCCATGGGATGTTTGGGTAGTCCTGTGCTCATCCGAGAGGCGTAATAAGACCAAACGGACCGCGACAAGGATTTCCCCGGGTTAGGGACGTAGTGTGCAGTGTACGGTCACGTGCGCGTAGTGTGCAAGCAGTCTATATTCTTTTTCTGAGTAAAATAGAAAAAAATTTTATGTGTCTTAAAAATATGATGCATGATTTTTTTTGAAAATTTTCTTTTTTTTTTTTTGAAAATCCTTTTTTTTTTTTGAAATTTAATGAACACATAAGCACGTAAGCACGAAAATTCCGACAGTTAGGGACATTATTCCGACAGTCAAAATTTTGACTTTCTCCGAGGCGGCCAAAACAAACACGAAAAATGTGCAAAAATCAACACACACACAAATGATTTTCAAAGCCGGGACGGAAGCTTGACCCTCAAAAGCTTTTTCTCCTTTTTTTTTTTGAAAACGGTGATACCGGTACGTGGGATTGTTAAACCACAATTTATCCCCGACTCGTGTTAGGAGGCGATAACGGGAAGTTTAATGGTTTCCACCAATATACCAAATATCATTTTTTTTTTAGAAAAAGCTTAAATCCCCAGCGGAGTCGCCACTGTGATGATGTGTCGCCATTTCGCGGGAAAAAATTCGATTTTTCGCGTTTCTTTGAAAAAAACCAAATAAGACCCGGGAAAAAGAACGGAGTCGCCACGCCATTTTTGTTTTAAGTGCCAAAACTTTGAAAAAGCCCGAGATCAGAAATTTGAGTTCGGAGGTCATGTTACACGCCGGGAAGGACGTTAGTGTGCACCCGGAATGCCTCGTAAAACGAGTCTTCCAAGCTGAAAATCATTTGTGTGTGTGTGTGTGTGTTTTGGCCAAAATAATTTGAAACTCAGAAAAGTAAAAATTGGGATATCTTTTTAAGACTTTAAACTGATCCCATGATTTTTTGGAAGATTTTTGGATTGAGATTTGGTACTCAAAAGACCTTTTGAAGTTGAGAACCACTTCTGCCAGAATGAAAAAGGCAGTGGACCTTTGATTTTGAAATGGATTCAAGGGTCTTAAAACTTCATAATCTGGATAAACTCAGAGAATGAAAGTTGTTCCAGACACCTTAAATAAGATTTGTGAGAAGGAATTTTCCATTTTGGAGAAGATTTGAGGGGTCAAAACCTTCTGGAAACCTCAGATATGAGATCTGGATTCCCAGAAGCTGATGAACTAGCCTCTGAAAGAAAATTTGAAAAGAGGAGTTTTACTCACCCAAAAAATAAAGTAAAAATATGTATGGAAAGATCAGGATGTTGGCTACAAAAAGTGTTTTGTAGTCAACACCAAATTCCACATTTATCTGTGTCCAAAAAATTAGACCATGGACTGAGGTCTGAGGAAATTGCTACTGGACAGCAACTTCTCAAGAAAGAAAATATGATTTTAAAGGGGGTTTTGCATCCATGCTTGTCCCCATGCTTGAATGTGTTTAGGGTTTTAATTTGAGAGTGAGTGTGAGTTGGGAAAGATTCAAGAGAAAATGGTGACAATTCAAGTGAATTCTCACTGTTTTCTCTCTATATTTCGCCAGAGGTTCAGTGCAAATTGTGTTGTTGCTTCTTATTTTTGTTCGGAGGGCTCAATTTATAGCCCTCTGAATTTTACAAAGATGTCCGCGCGGATGGGATTGGTGGCGTGCACTTGTTCATTAAATCGCCGGGGCTTTGGACAAGAGGAATATTTCTTTTGAAAATTCAAATTAACAGCCAGTTTATGTTTCCAGCCATTTCTATTTTTGGTTTTCTTCCTTTGTTTTGCTTTTTAAGATTCTTTTTGAGGTTTAACCTTAAATAACAATTCCCATTTTACCCTCACTTTGTTAGAAAAGTTAGGATTGTTAGGAAATGTTAGTAATTGTTAGTAATGTTATAACTTTCGTTAATTTTCTAACGAAAATTCTAACAAGCTCAAATTGGAGCACTTACAGCAACCTTTTCCAACCAAATAGAAATAATTAAAAGACACTGTTTTAAGTAAACTTGAACAACTAATGGAATCACAATTGCATGGTCCCATTTCTGGAATCTCTAATCTCGACCTTTCACGGTCAAATCTCTAATCGCGACCCACACGGTCCGATCTCCAATCTTCGATCTCGACCTTTCACGGTCAAATCTCTAATCGCGACCTTCACGTTCTGATCTCCGATCTTCGATCTCGACCTTACACGGTCAAATCTCTAATCGCGACCTTCACGGTCCGATCTCCGATCTTCGATCTCGACCTTTCACGGTCAAATCTCTAATCGCGACCTTCACGGTCTGATCTCCGATCTCGACCTTTCACGGTCAAATCTATAATCGCGACCTTCACGGTCCGATCTCCGATCTCGACCTTTCACGGTCAAATATCTAATCGCGACCTTCACGGTCCGATCTCTGAATTTTGGTCTCGACCTTTCACGGTCAAATCTCTAATCGCGACCCTTCACGGTCCAGTCTTCGATCTTCGATCCTCGATCTCGACCTTTCACGGTCAAATATCTAATCGCGACCTTCACGGTCCGATCTCTGATCTCCGATCTCGACCTTTCACGGTCAAATCTCTAAGCGCGACCCTTCACGGTCCAGTCTCCGATCTTCGATCTCCGATCTCGAACTTTCACGGTGAAATCTCTAATCGCGACCTTCACGGTCCGATCTCCGATCTCGACCTTTCACGGTCAAATATCTAATCGCGACCTTCACGGCCCGATCTCCAAATTTCGGTCTCGACCTTTCACGGTCAAATCTCTAATCGCGAACCTTCACAGTCCAGTCTCCGATCTTCGATCCTCGATCTCGAACTTTCACGGTCAAATATCTAATCACGACCTTCACGGTCCGATCTCTGATCTCCGATCTCGACCTTTCACGGTCAAATCTCTAAGCGCGACCCTTCACGGTCCAGTCTCCGATCTTCGATCCTCGATCTCAACCTTTCACGGTCAAATATCTAATCGTGACCTTCACGTTCCAGTCTCCGATCTTCGATCCTCGATCTCGACCTTTCACGGTCAAATATCCAATAGAGACCCTCACAGTTCGATCTCCGATCTTCGATCCTCAATCTCGACCTTTCACGGTCAAATCTCCAATCAAGACCCTCACGGTCCAATTTTCAATCTTGACCTTTCATGGTCTAATCTTTTCTGATCAATTAGGATTAGGAGAAAATGTGTTTTAAGTAAAAATTAAGCAATATATGCATGTTACTTGAGCCTCCAAGTCTAAACCTCACCTACCTCCTAGTCTAAACCTCACCTACCTCCGAGTCTAAACCTCACTTACCCCGAGTCTAAACCTCGCCTACCCCCAAGTCTAAACCTTGCCTATCTCTTTTCCGCAGCGAGAAAGAAGTGGGTGAGAATACCGGGTCAGCGACTTTTCAGTGCGGAAACCTCAGGTTCAGACAGTTCAGCAGAATCATCAGTTTTGTCTACTCAGGGGTTTAGAATGGCAGATATGACAGAAAACAGTGATGGTATAGGAAATCCAATGATTAGAAAGGAAGAGTTAGTCCTAGCTTTGGAAAATGCCCATAAGGTTCATGAAGAGCAACAAGCCATGCTCATCGATGCTCTCCGCCGCCATGGGGTTCAAGTAACAGTTGAGGCAAATGGTTCTCTGGTCATGGTCGAAGATGAGACTCCAGAAACAGTGATTTCAGTCCCTCCATCATATAACCAATACCCTCCACCCTACAACCAATACCCTCCATCCTACGACCAATACCCTCCTCCTTTGACATATGATCCCCCACCAAGGACTACTGCCCTCCAGTTCCTCCCAGTGTCTCAGGCCATCAGGGCTCCATCGCCCTCAGCTCCTCAGAATGGATTGGGCTCCATTACACCTGTTTCTCAGTTTCAGCAGTACCTGCCAGTTTATGCTCCAGCTTCACATAATCAGTTTGAGCCATGTGGCTATGTTCTGAGACCCCTATACCCACCTGAATACGATCATGAGTTGCTAAAAGAAAATCTGGATGCCCCATCTACCGAACTTAGTGAATTCACCCGTCAGTTTCACCGGTCTGTGGCTGTGGTTCCCTCTACTGATAAAAGTCTTGTTGCGAGTTCCAGTAACTCGAGAGTTCCCGTTGACCCCCATGTGGCAATATTGATAGAGCAAGTGAAACGAATGCAAGAAAAGATTGATCTCATGATGAGTACCAGTACTCCCTCGACCCAAGATGTCGAACCAAGCAAAGAAATGATTCTGCCGTGCAAAATTCAAGTGTCCGAAGCGAGAAAATCTGATAGGACAACTTGCCCCGGAGTTCGCTTGGCCAATGCCAGTTCTAAGTTTGAGAAAGGTCTGAAGACACAACCAGCCTCAAACATAACCCAATACCACCAATACCAAGCAGCACTTTCACCCAACTCAGCTTCGGTTCCTCACAAAGGAAAGAATGCCACAGCCTCCTTCAGACAGATCCAACAATGGAACCAACTGAACAATGGAAATCCGAGTCTTGGGAACAACAGTGTCTCCCGAAAACTTCACTCCCTTCATTATGACGATGTGGAGATGCCTTTAAGCAAGATGCTGGAAGAACTAGTGAAAGGAAAGCTGATAAAGCCACTAGAGAATTGGAATCCCAAGAACCCTAAAATTCGGTTGGATAAGTCTAAGCATTGTCATTTCCACCAGTACTACGGACACGACACTGACGATTGCCACTCTTTGAGGCATGAGATCCAGAAGCTGATAGAAGATGGGACGCTTGAATGCCTGCGTGTATCTAACAATCTTTCCCCAAGCAATGCCAATATAAGTGTCATGGAGTGGGAAGCAGTGGCTGGCCAACTCGGACTCCAACTCCTTTGCCAAAGGCACACATCTGTTACGACAAGTGTCAGACTGTGAAGAAAGAAGTCCAAGGGTTGATCGACGAAGGAAAGCTCAAGTGCCCTGGCAGTCCAACCAGTAAAGAGTAGCTAGGCTAGGGGCTACCTATCCTTAAACAAAATTAAAAGATAAAACAGTCTCTCAGTCAACCTTCGTAGGTTCTAGTACTTTCCTCTTTCAATCAAGTCCTCCTCGGACATTGTAATTAATTTTAAATCTTCTATAAAAGAGTCTTTTTCTTTCCTTGCTAGACTTAAGACATTATTTGCACACCTACATTACATTTAATGAAATGGTTTTATTTTATATGATCACTTGCATTGCTCAACAAATAATCTCTTGAAATAATTAACGTTCCGATTAATCAGTGTGAGAAAGTCAACTAATGCCTTCCCCATACACTTCCCTTTCCTCACAAAAGGCCTCCACCGAGCCATACACTTCCCAAATCATGTCTTCACCATTACCTTGACCAAGTCAACGACGGCGGCAACATCAAGGAACAACAAAAGGTTACTCAGCATCGAAAGATTGACCACATGTCGGCAACAACCTAGGAGCTTGCCTTCGACCTCAAGGGTATCAAGAAAGTTCAAGCAGGGGCTTTCCAAGGATCCAGCGTCACCAATCAGAAGCTTGACAGATGGACAAAATCAAAGCTTGAAGAACAGATGTTGTCGATAACAATGGAGCGGCTAAAGCAAAGGCAGAAGCATATCGTAAGTCGTTAAGCTAGATCCAAATTCTTTCTCTCCCGATAAAAGAAGACTATCAAGAAGCAACAGAATCATTGAAGCAGCCATCCAAAATGACTGGTCAAGGAATCATCTCAAGGCCCATGCCTCATCATCCAACCTTCATCTGAGCCTTCTCACCAAAGGAACCACAAATATTCAAATCTCATTTCCCAAAGCCAAACACAGTTCAGCCGAACTACGGCGACATGAGCTCCTCACAGTGAGGGGAACGTAGGCAACCAGAAATGGTCCGGTCATAAGCATATTCAAATTCCAGAAAATCTGATCTCATCAGTGGCCTCTCCCATAAACATATTCAAATCCCAGAAAGCCCAGTCTCATCAATGACCTCCCTATACACAAACCTTTCTTTCACACCCAGCCAACCTTGATCCGCGACATCGGTTGACTTTCTCCTCATGATTAATCAAAATGTTTGTTCATATCGAGATTAGTGGTTGAATAACCCGAACATTAATAAAGGGTTTTAAGCAATCATGTGATCATTGTAAATAAAACAAGTTTTCAGATGTCTTGACAAGTCTTCTTTTTCTACATTTTAGGAAAAGTAGTGCTAAACACTGATTTTCTGTCAGCAGGGGCTTCCATACACTTTTACAAACCTTTCTACGCTTATACTCTCTCAAAAGAGTCAAACCCAAAGCGAGTTCTTGTGCCTACGTTGAATGAGGCCATCAAAATAACACAAAATCGGGATCTATTCCCACCTTTCGAAAAATATGTCCCTGCATGTATAAATTTCTAAGATTCTTTTCTTTTACATCTTCTTGCGGTTGACTGATTGACTAAAGAAAACAAGAAAGTAAGTATGAAAGGATAGGTTTTCCCTCTTTTGCTACAATTCGCATTAGGGTTGCCTTGAAACTCTTCAAGGTTGGGGCTTCGCCAAGCCATTTATTTAAAATGGGGCTTCTTTAGTCATTTTTGGGTCCGCATCGAGTTCCTCACTATGTCACAAAATGGATTCAGTCTTGGTCAAATCAACCTCATGATCACTTTTGCAGTACCAATCATATTGGGATTTTTGCTAGGTCATCAGATTGGGGCTTCACCAAGTCACTTCCTCAAAATCTAGACTTCGCCTACCCAGTTCATCAAATCAGAGCTTTGCCAGGCAAAGGGAAGTTTTGTTTGTTGAAAGCCTGCCACGAACAAATTTTTTGGTGTCAGGATTGGGGCTTAATCATGACCTTTAGTCCAACATTGGAAGTCGAGTCTACAAGACCCCTTTCGCACCAACCAGAATGAGAATCCTTTTGGAATCCAGGATGGGTTTCACACTTCATAACGTAATGCTTCAACGAATTGGGGCTTCATTAAATGCCTTTTAGGATCTGTCATGGTTGACCAACAGTTTGGTTTTATAATCAATTCATTTAGGCCTTCCCCATGATACTTTGTAAAGTCGGGGGCTTCACAAGTCATTTTGGAGAAAGTTTCGCTCATAGATTCCGTAAGGTTGTTTCAAACACGACTCTCTCTCTCTTTGGATGACCAGTCAGTTTGGTGCTTCACCGTTATCTTGGATCAGACCATCAGTCGGAGCTCTACCAAGTCATCTCTTCAAGCCGGGGCTTTTCCAATGAAAGGATCTTTCCTTGCTTTAAGAGAACCTGGGGCTTTGCAGAGTTTTTTTCCCTCAGACCGAGGCTTCAATAAGTCACGTCTACCCTCAAAAGAGAGGTTTGGTCACTTTGACAATTATTTTGGAATTTCAGTTTTGGGGCTTTTCTGTATATAAGGTTCAGAATCAGGTTCTTCCCCGTACCAACATTTCGCCAAGTCATTCTCTGAACATGGGCTTTGTCAAGCCATAACAAACCCAAACTGAAAAGGTTCATTGCTTTAATCTTCGGTTCTAAAAGCCTGTCAACATCAGCTTCAAGTGCCAGAATTTGAGAAAGGAACTTTAAACAAGACCCGAGATTTAAACCCAATCTCAGCTCAAGAGGGAATTCTGGTCCACGTGATGCCTTTTGGCAGCATTGACAACATCTCAGCAACGACAGCAGTTCAGTTCGCACCCAAGGGATACAACCCCACCTTCTCAAAACCTGCATAGAAATCATTCCCCAAACACATTTCATATACATCCTGACCCAATTTCCGCCACATTTCCACACAAAAAAAATCGCCCCGAGGCTCAAGTAACGTGCCATGTAGTAATAATAACAACAAAAAAAATCCCATTATCTCCAAATGGGATAACGCTTCCTCCGGGAAGTCCTTCCGTTATCGCCAAATGGGATAACGTCTCCTCCGGGAAATCTTTGTTATCACCAAATGGGATAACGCTTCCTCCGGAAAGTCCTTCCGTTATCACCAAATAGGATAACGTTTCCTCCGAGAAATCTCCGTTATCGCCAAATGGGATAACGTTTCCTCCGGGAAATCCTCCGTAATCGCCAAATGGGATAACGTTTCCTCCGGAAAGTCCTTCCGTTATCGCCAAATGGGATAACGTTTCCTCCGGGAAATCCTCTGTTATCGCCAAATGGAATAACGTTTCCTCCGAGAAATCCTTCCGTTATCGGCAAATGGGATAACGTTTCCTCCGAGAAATCTCCGTTATCGCCAAATGGGATAACGTTTCCTCCGGGAAATTTCCCGTTATCTCCAAATGGAATAACGTTTTTCCCAAAATTATTGTCCGTAGCCCGGAAGGCTTTAAATTACCCGGTTCGGAAGACCGTATAAATTTTCCAAGTCATTGTCCGTAGCCCGGAAGGCTTTAAATTACCCGATCCGGAAGACCGTATAAATTTCCCAAATTATTATCCGTAGCCCGGAAGGATTTAAATTACCCGGTCCGGAAGACCATATAAATTTCCCAAAATCATTATCCGTAGCCCGGAAGGCTTTAAATTACCCGGTTTGGAAGACCGTATAAATTTCCCAAAATCATTATTCGTAGCCCGAAAGGCTTTAAATTATCCGGTCCGAAAGACCGTATAAATTTCTCAAATTGTATAAATTTCTCCCAAAAATCTCTGTTATCTCTGTTATAATTTAATCAAATAAGGTGACAGCCTCCGAATTGTCAAGATTCAACTTTAGCTACCTCTATCTCTGTTCGAAAGAGATAGCGAAGTACGCTTTAGTATTCCAAATTTAGCTACCTCTATCTCTGTTTGAAAGAGATAGCAAAGTACGCTTTAATTTTTCCAACTTTAGCTACTTCTATCTCTGTTCGAAAGAGATAGCGAAGTATGCTTTAGTTTTTCCAACTTTAGCTACCTCTATCTCTGTTCGAAAGAGATAGCGAAGTACGCTTTAGTTTTTCCAACTTTAGCTACCTCTATCTCTGTTCGAAAGAGATAGCGAAGTACGCTTTAGTTTTTCCAACTTTAGCTACCTCTATCTCTGTTCGAAAGAGATAGCGAAGTACGCTTTAGTTTTTCCAACTTTAGCTACCTCTATCTCTGTTTGAAAGAGATAGCGAAGTACGCTTTAGTTTTTCCAATTTTAGCTACCTCTATCTCCTCGATATCGAAGTACGTTTTAGTTTCCCAACTTCAGCTACCTCTATCTCCTCGATAGCGAAGTAAGCTTTAGTTTCCCAACTTCAGCTACCTCTATCTCCTCGATAGCGAAGTACGCTTTAGTTTCCCAACTTCAGCTACCTCTATCTCCTCGATAGCGAAGTACGCTTTAGTTTCCCAACTTCAGCTACCTCTATCTCCTTTCCCAACTTCAGCTACCTCTATCTCCTCGATAGCGAAGTACGCTTTAGTTGCCCAACCTCAGCTACCTCTATCTCCTCGATAGCGAAGTACGCTTTAGTTGCCCAACTTCAGCTACCTCTATATCCTCGTTAGCGAAGTACATTTTAGTTGCCCAACTTTAGCTACCTCTATCTCCTCGATAGTGAAGTACGCTTTAGTTTCCCAACTTTAGCTACCTCTATCTCCTCGATAGTGAAGTACGCTCTAGTTTTCCAACTTTAGCTACCTCTATCTCCTCGATAGCAAAGTACGCTTTAGTTTCCCAACTTTAGCTATCTCTATCTCCTCGATAGAGACGTAAGCTTTAGTTTCGTAAGGTGACAACCTCCATTAATTGTCAAATAAGGTGACAACCTCCATTAATTGTCAAGTAAGGTGACAACCTCCATTAATTGTCAAATAAGGTGACAACCTCCATTAATTGTCAAATAAGGTGACAACCTCCATTAATTGTCAAGTAAGGTGACTCCTCCATTAATCGTCAAAATCTCAAGGATCCTGGACATGTTCCTAACTATCTAGTGAGACTTGAACTACGACCAATGATTGATTCCTCCAGGATACGTAGGTAGCCTTTCATAAAGGTCCAGTCATCCGAACACTTTGGTCACCCTTTTCCTTCATCACTCCTCAGTAGTGAGGCATCCTTTCATCAAGGTCCAGCCTAGACATGGGCAAACCGGAATCGGAACCGGGCGGAACCGGGCGGAACCGGAGAACCGAACCGGAACCGGAACCGGAACTGGCAGAACCGGAACCGGCAAGAACCGAAACCGGCCGGTTCACGGTTCAGTCTCGGTTCCTCTTTTCAGAAAACCGTGAACCGCCGGTTTTAGAACCGGAACCAGGGAACTGGCGGTTCGGAACAGGAGAACCGGCGGTTCTTGCTGAAAATTCAAAAAAAATCAAAATTTGCCCCTTTTCTTATAGCTTTTTCAGTCAAATTTGCCCCTTTTTTTTACTTTTTACAAATGGATGTCTGCTGATGTTTCTGCTATCAAATAATAGTTCATGGCTTTTACCTAGAACAAAAGCAGATATGCACTTTGCTTGCCTTTTTTTGTTCCTTGCAATGTTTGTTTCTTCATTCAAGCCTTGGTTATGAATCAGCATCCCTATGTATATGCTCTAGTATATAAACTGGTTATGCATAGCAGTTTCATTTGCTTGCCCTGTTGCAATATTTTTGAAATCCATATGCTCTAGTATTTAAACTAGTGCTTAGAGGATTTGAAGCTCATTAGGAGGAATGGTACATAATTTTATGCGAGGAGCTTTAAACCGGTTAAGCATGACAGTTTTATAGAGGAACAATGAGGCTAGTTGTGCTCATAGTGAATAGTAAGACTTGATCATGACAGCAGTAGCGAATAAGTGTTGGACTTTTGGTAGGCTTCTCAAGAACTTAACTGAAAACTTAACAGAAAATGTAACGGAGATTGGAAAACTATGAGACAAGTCGAGTCTTGTATTAAATACAATCTCTGTAAGAAGTTATTGCCCCGCACAGGTGCTTACGGTTTCAATGGCAATCTTCTAATAAGATAAAACGACTTTTAAGTATATGATAGGAGCACTCCAAATCAAATACTCTAACGAACAACACTAAGTTTGAAACTTTGGACTTTGAAGGATTTGATGCAACAATATGCCAATGAGTTGGGTATGTTTTTCTATCTTACTAGAGGGTAGGAAGGCTCAAATGACTGTATGAATGAATTGAAATTCGGAGGGGGAAGTATATAAAGAGAGTCAAAAGGTTTTGTGCCTTTTCCCTTGAAAAGGTGCAATTTTTCAAACAGCAGTGAAGGGCACGAGTCGTGCTCTTTGGCACGAGTCATGCCCACGACTCGTTCCCAAGCATTTCACTCGTTCTGATCAGTTTTGAGCCAAAGTCCATTGAGGTCCATTCGTGCTCACGACTCGTGCTCATAGTCCCCACTCGTTCTGATCAGTTTTGAGCCAAATCTCATCACCCAAAAACACTGTTCAAGTCCAATTAAATCCAAATGATTTAATTTACCTTTTAACCAACTTTTGTTAAGTTACAAACGACCTTTGTCATTAATTCTCATTCACCCTAAATGGTTTTGAGACATTAAATGAGTTTAATAATCTACAACAAATGTAGAATACATTTTGTAACTAGTTTCGTTAACAAATAACGAACTTCCGTTAGAAACTAGATCAACGTTAAGTCAAACTTAACTTTCCGTTACCCATTTCCAACAATCCCCCACATGAATGACAATTAATGCATGAATGCAATTTCGTCCAAAGTTCCGGCGAACTATTATTACATCGGGATAGATAGCTTGTGGCCTTGAATCTTCCCTAGTGAAATATTATCGGATATACTAGCCAATTGGTAGCGAGTCGCTTTGAACCAGTGACTGTCGGATGTATACCAAGACAATAATACTCACATAATAATAGCTCTAACAATTGTTGTTCTCACGTTTTGTCCATTTCGGCCCTGGACCGTATCTCATTCATAAGCGTTTGTTTAGAGGCGACCTAATTACCTTTCGCTTATATAGGTGATTCTCACTATAAGGAGTATCATGCACTACTCCACCCGTAGGTATAGAAATTATTAAAAGTTTTCTCAACTTATCCTTACCACTGCTGCATGTGCTTGTACTTGGATGTTCTGGGAATGAGTATTCAACATCTCCAGGTTAATAAACCTAGTTGTTGTTTCCAAGTAACTCTACTAGAACTTATAACTTGGTTGTCTCATTGAACCAAGGGACTGGGATCTCCATTTCTCAAGGTTGAGTGTCCGCTATAAGTTCTTTTTGTTGTGGGTTTTAAACCCATTCCCCTTAACAGTTTATACAGTTGATCTCGATTTATACCTTTGGTAAACGGATCCGCTAAGTTATCACATGACTTTACATAATCAATAGTGATAACGCCATTATTGATCAACTGTTTAATGGTATTGTGTCTATGACGAATATGTCTAGACTTACCATGATGTTCTACACCTTTTCCTATTTCTCATTGTCGTCACAATGCCTTAGGTCATGTAGACACAAACTTATTCCACAAAGGAATATCTTTCAAGCTACCATTCAGATTCCTTATTGAATCGAGTTGTTCAAGTTGTCTTGGAAGTTTGACACCGTTGCTCCATTTATTGTGAACACATTTTTCACCTTGGAGTTTATTTGTGTCTGTTATCCAATCAGTATATTATTTTCATACTATTGAATATCTTATTTATTGTAATCTGTAATCATAAGAATATCTTTAAGTACTCCAAGTTCTTTGACTATCCTTAGTGATTTATTACAATGATCTCTGTACCGATCCGACTTCCCAAGTATTTAGTATCTCTAAGTGGTTTGACCTCCTTAGAGTCTACCTTTCAGAAATCTATCTTACAGAGATTACCTCTCAAGATTCTACTTGAACTTTTGAAGTACTTTTTCAAGATAATGGGATTGAGATAGGATTATTCCTTCTGATGTTCTAGAAATATTTATTTCTAATATGACATCGGCTAATCCCATATCTTTCTTGTCAAAGTTCTTCTTTATCATGTCTTTGGTATTCATGATCAATCATGACTACCATTGTTATCCACGTAAGGACAGACTATTAACAAATGATTCAGATGTTCCTTTAATGTATGTAGACACATTTGTCACATTCATTAATCTTGAATCCATTTGATAACATAGTTCTATCGAACTTCTCATGCCACTATTTAGTTGCTTGTTTTAGTTCATATGAATACACAAGTAAATCCAACACGGTTTTGCGATATAAAACGCTCTGTTGTGTCAATGGGATAATCTTGCATGAATCATAATGTCCTTTTGACAACTAGCCTGGCTTTATACTTATCAACAGATCCATAGGCTTTATACTTTCTTTTAAGAATCCATTTGCAACCTAATGGTTTGCAACTTGGAGGGAGATCTACCAATTCCCAAGTATTATTAAGCATTATGGATTTTGTCTCACTGTTAATAGCCTCTTTTCAGAATGAACTATCCGGACCAGATAACGCTTCCTTAACAGTTGCTGATTCGTTTTCCAACATAAATGATAGAAAATCAGGACCAAAAGACTTTTCCACTCTTGCCCTTTTACTACGTCTAAGTCCTTCATCTTCAACTTGAGATGGACCGTTTGTAGATTCATATGTTCTCTTTTGAGAATTTACCTTATTTCCTGTCCTTAGCAGGAAAGATATTTTTCAAAGAATACTGCATTTCTTGATTCTATTGTCTGTAGAGACTACCTTTCAAGATCCTTTTATCAAGAAAAGTACTTTTCACTCTTTAGACTAGACCTCTTGAAAATTCTTCTTATTGTTTTTAAGAGTCTAACATTTAAAGGTTTCATCCTTGGCACTTCTAGTTATGCAACCCAACGGTTCGCATAGGAAGATCAACCATCTTCCAAAATAGAATAGGATGCACTATTAACTGTTACCAATTATTTAACAGTTTCAATTTATTTTCCATCTTAGAAAATTTAGAACCAAAAGAATTAGTAACTTTTGTCCTCCAACTACATCTTGGTTCTTCTTCTTATTAAGAAGACCACCACAGTTTCTATAAATTTCCTATCATTTCAAGGAAGTATATTCTCAAAGAATATAACGTGTCTTGCTTAAGTATTTCTACTTTAGCCAAATACCCCCACACTTGAGGTGTACCTCCACATATCAAATATTTTATGAATATCCTAATTCATATTTAATATTTTCCTTTTATGTGAAGTCATTTAATTGTAATAACCATGTTGTCTCCTGACAACATAGTCATAACTATGTTCAAGTGAGGTCTCTTCAACCTTGGTCTCTTCAATCATTTGGTTTCGAAGAATACCGTATTGCCAATGGAAACGTAATCCATGGTTTTGGGTCCTATCTTAACCTCTTTAGGTTTAGATAATTCTACCTTTGCTAGGTATACCCACATAAGACGGAACTTATCAATAAGGAGTTCACCATCTCCTTAAAAGTTCTATTTTTCCTTTTTCTGTGATTCAATTGATTTGAGTGTGTAAGAAGCATTCGTTTGATAAATAAGTGTTAGCGTCCCAACAATTATTTTTTCAAACGGTACTACATACTAACCACCTCTATCACTACGACATTCTTAATTGTTAATTAAGATGAATCACAAACCTTATTGTTTACTTAAAACTTTAAGGTTTTACTTTTCCTTTTCCAAAAGATGAACTTTGCATTATCAAATGCAATCATTAATAGAAGTAATGAACTATCTATTTACTATCTCTGGTTTGAACTGATTTCTACAAAAGAAATCACAATTGATTTGCGAATCAAACTTCATTTTAGATAGTAATTTTAAATTAACTCGCCGACTTAGTGAATTTAAATTTACACGACCTAAATGAACACGCCATAACAATTGGAACACTTCAAACCAAGTAAATAAAATTTGAAATTTTATTCTTCGCACTTAGGCGGATAAAACATTTACAATTCAAGTTAAGGAGTCCTTCAACAAGGTACCCTTTACTAACACAATAACCACATTTGGTCAGTTCAAACTTATCCCGATAGACTAAGTTGCTCGAAGTTCAATGGAACATTTCTATCTTCATTCACATTGGCTTGAAGAGGGTTTCCACCTTGGTTGTTGATTCTAGGATGTCGACATTCCCTAGCCATATGCCCGGGTTTGCCGCAATTAAAACAACTACCTTTGACCTTCTTGGCGGTCCTCTTCACTTTCCCGGTGTTCTTTCTCTTGATTCCGGTACTTGTTTCCACCAAGTTCACTTGCGGTCTTTTAGTCACAATACACATAGTATTGTGCATCTCGAGAAAATCCCAAAGTTCTCTCGCGGTCTTTATGCCACAACACACCTTGTATTGTGCATAATCCAAGCCATTAAGAATATAATTGCGACACAAGAAATTGCTGTGATTCCATGTATCCAAATCATTCTTTGCTTTGGATTCATCCTCGTCGGATATCAATGGTGGATATTCCCAAAGAAATTGCATCAATTTTAATGTTGTCAAATAGACCAACATTTTCTGTTGCCACCTCTTAAAATTCATCCCGGTAAGAATACCCGGTCTTTCCGCATGTACGAACACATGAGACGGAGGGAGAGCATTATGAGGTGCAACCCTTGAGGTTGTACCAGAAGGAGGTTTCTTACCATGAACCGAGTGAGATGGTGTAGTAGCGGGTGCAACATTGTTGAACGCAGCGTCACCTTGAGAAGGAGGCGTTACATTCCCTTGACTGGAAGCGGTGGTGTCTTTCTCGGTTGCCATCTCTTGAAGATCTTGAAGAAGCGTAATTAACTTCTTACGATTGTTGGACTTTTGGTAGGCTTCTCAATAACTTAACTGAAAACTTAACAGAAAATGTAACGGAGATTGGAAAACTATGAGACAAGTCGAGTCTTGTATTAAATACAATCTCCGTAAGAAGTTATTGCCCGGCACAGGTGCTTACGGTTTCAATGGCAATCTTCTAGTAAGATAAAATGACTTTTAAGTATATGATAGTGTGAATGTGTGCCCAAAATTCTTGTTTATTGGAATTCACGCGAGTTTGAAGACATCCGAGTTATTTGAAAAACGGAGTCGCCACGCCATTTTGATTACCTCAAAACTTTGAAAAAAGGTTTTATGGGTTCGGAGGTTAAGTTACCCCTTGGGAAGAACGTTTGGCGTTCACCCAAAGTGCCTTGCCGGAGCAAGTCTCCCTAGATTTCATTAATCGTGTTTGCTTGCGTGCTTTCTTTGTGTGCATGTGTTTGAAAATAAGGGGGAATGTCCCAAGTTGTCTTCCGGACGTACAAACCATTTGTTGGTTGTCGCTCGGGATTCCTTGGAATTTATGTATTTGGGATTATGATCCCGTCCTCATCTTATGACTTATGATCATCGCATTTTAAACCTCGGGACCCTCGGGACTTGCGTGATCGAGAGAATGACTCTCTTTAGGGTCAAAGATGAGGTTCTTTAGGAAGGAATGTCCTTAGCCCATCAATCCTACGCTTTAAGACGGTCGAGCTCGTATAGAGGCTTCATACTCATTCTTAAGCGATAATCGGAGATATAGGGTTCAAGGTTATCCTTTTCCTAAAGAAATCATGAACCTTTAATGGAAGGAACGATGCAAAGATGAGAACTTTTACACCGGTCCGTTCCAAGGTTGGGGGAAAGGGGAAATGCATGATGAAAAAATGACTCTTTAATGAAAAGATGACATTTTGGTTTTAGCAAATGATGCTTTTTTGATTTGAAGAAATGATCTTTATGCAAATGATGCATAAAGATTTGATTTTTATGCAAATGATGCATTGAAAAAGGGGTTTTGATGCAAAGGATGCATTTTTATTGAAAAAGATTTGATCTTTATATGCAAATGATGCATAAAGATGACATTTTTATTGGAAAATAGGGATTTTAGGTGCAAAGGATGCACATTTATGAAAAAGACTACATTTTTATGACAAATGAGGTCTTAATGCATGCAAAAGGGAAAGGGGGTGATAAAGATATGATCTTTATGAATAAATGCCAAGTCCCAAGCAAGATATATGAATGCAATGAGCAAGTATATCAATTAAAATGCAAGGTTAGGGCGTGCGAGGTTACCAATCGTTTCCTTCGCTTCTTCGGACGGAGCTAGGAGGAGAGGTTCTTCTTGGGTCTTCAAGGAGGAGGGAGATGGCTTCTTGAGCTTCTTCTTCGCCTTCTTGAGCCTTCAGCAGCTCCTTGGGGGATTTTCTTCGTATTATGAGAGTATTATGCTTGTTGTTGATGATTAAAATGGGTAGAGGAGGGCTCTATTTATAGGCAGTCTGGATAAGGCTAATGAAGCCGTGCGGCTGCAGGCTCTTTGCAAATGAGGCCGTGCGGGCTTATCCATTGTGACTCAGCATTCTAGAACCATGCAAGGTGGCATTATTCTAGAAGCTTCCCTCCTAATTAAAAAAAACGTGTTTCTTAATTAGGAAGGATTCCCTTCAGCCTTTATTTAATTAAAAACAGTTAGAATATTTCCGGAACACTAGGAAGGTTCGGGGAATTACTGGAAAACTTACCGAAATTGTCGGGAAATTTAACCGAAAGGCATGAGCCAGATTTGGGTAATTACAGAAGCCCCTCGGCAACGTCACTTGCAGGGCGAGTGGGGTTGTCGATAGAAAAGGATCCGATCTGGCGAATGTCGAGACGGATTAGGTGACCAAGGTGGTCGAGTGGCCGAACCTTTTGGAAGGCTACCTACGTATCCGGAGGAATCAAGCCAGGCCGTAGTTCGGAATTAGGATCCGCTGGGGGAGGAAGAAGAGAAACTGGTCTCTTGCTGGGGACAAAGAAGAGAAAATGACCTAGGAGGTCAAGCAATTGATCCTACTGGGGACATGCTAGGAGTGACCCAGGTGGTCGAATATTTGAACTTTTATGAGGGGGCGCTTTATCACTGAGGGGTGACAAAGAAACAGGGTGACCAAAGTGGTCGAATGGCTGGACCTTTTATAAAAGGCTACCTACGTATCCCGGAGGAATCAAGCCAGGCCGTAGTTCGGAATTAGGATCCGCTGGGGGAGGAAGAAGAGAAACTGGTCTCTTGCTGGGGACAAAGAAGAGAAAATGACCTAGGAGGTCAAGCAATTGATCCTACTGGGGACATGCTAGGAGTGACCCAGGTGGTCGAATAACGAAGTCTCTTATGATGGACTACTTCATCACTGAGGAGTGACGAAGGAACAGGGTGACCAAAGTGGTCGGATGGCTGGACCTTCTAGGAAAGGCTACCTACGTATCCCGGAGGAATCAAGCCTTGATCGTAGTTCAAGTATCACTAGATAGTTAGGAACGAAGTCTAGGATCCTTGAGATTTTGACAATTCGGAGGCTGTCACCTGAGGAAGCTAGAGCTTACGGCACTATCTCTTTATGATGGAGATAGAGGTAACTTAAGTTGGGAAACTTGAGCGTACGTCACTATTCGCGGATAGAGGTATCACAAGTTGAAATGACTTGGGCATACGTCACTATTCGCGGATAGAGGTAGCACAAGTTGGAATGACTTGGGCATACGTCACTATTCGCGGATAGAGGTAGCACAAGTTGGAATGACTTGGGCATACGTCACTATTCGCGAATAGAGGTAGCACAAGTTGGAATGACTTGGGCATACGTCACTATTCGCGGATAGAGGTAGCACAAGTTGGAATGACTTGGGCATACGTCACTATTCGCGGATAGAGGTAGCACAAGTTGGAATGACTTGGGCATACGTCACTATTCGCGGATAGAGGTAGCACAAGTTGGAATGACTTGGGCATACTTCACTATTCGCGGATAGAGGTAGCACAAGTTGGAATGACTTGGGCATACTTCACTATTCGCGGATAGAGGTAGCACAAAGTTGGAATGACTTGGGCATACGTCACTATTCGCGGATAGAGGTAGCACAAGTCTAGAGTTCGACAATTCGGAGGTTGTCACCTAGTGTTATCCCGTTATAACGGAATTAACGGAGGCGGCGGGAATAAAGCTTGATTGCTAAAGAGATAAGGGATATTTTACGAAAAGATGTTATCTTGGTTAAAAGATAACGGAAATTGCATGCCCAAGTGGAAGGTCCGGGCGGGATTGTAATTTCGCCGTAGCGAATGAAGCCGCCGGCATGAGATGGAGAAAAGAAGCCGTACGGCTAGAAGCTGTTTTTTCCAGTTATTTAAAACAGGTTTTGAACGGGCATTGGGCACTTGTTGCCGCCCACTTCAGCCGAGAGAGAGAAGAGAGAGAGAGAATTTCCGAAATTCTTCAACCCTTTTGCTTCCCTTTGATTTGAAATGGATCCGGAGGGCAATCCCGTACCAAGGCAAGCGAGGAGAAACATCTCGGCGGCCGCGAGAAGGAGGAGGAAGGAGCTCGTGAGGACGGAGAGGAAGTATGACTTCCTTACGCCTCCATCGGAGCTTTACCCGGGGAGGAGGGAGCATAAATCAACGAACCCGCGATCGGTTGGGGTAAGCATTCTCATTTTGCTCAAATCCGATGATTTTGCTTGAATTTTGAATGATTTAGGGCTTGACCCGAATTTTAGGATTTTTGAATGATTTTTTGAATGATTTTGAGATGCATGAACAACCTATAAGGCTAAGAATATGCAATGTGCAATTTTATTTGACAGAAATTATGAGAATGACTCACTTTTTTCTCGCAAAATGAAGTAAGAATTTTTTTTTTTTTTCAAAATATGAGACGGAGTTCTTGCCTTGTGCTAGAACTAGGTCAAAATTCTGATTTTCAATGAGAAAACATGATTTTGGAAGATGAAAATGATTCATGCATGCCATTTTTTTTTTGAAAGATAATGCTTATGTGCAAAAAATTGTGATTTTGTGCTTTAGGAAAGCAATGACGCGTTTCAAGTGATGAAAGACACGTTTTTTATGCAAAAGTTATGCTAGAAAAACTTTTATGAATGCTTTTCTTTTGAATATATGCATGCTTTTTTGAAATGATATGAAGGACTGACGCTTCTTTTGATGTGCTTGTCTACAGGAGAACAAGTCTAGAGGACCGTCGGAGATTGCGGTCAAGCTCGCAGAGGATGCCGACTTTGAGAAGGATGGGATGAATCCCAGCACTGGTGAGGGCTACCGGCTTGGATGCATTTGTAGAGGCCATCGGCGGGTGTCCACATCACCTCGAAGAGCAAGGGCTTGGTCCAGGCCCTATCTCGAGTTACGGTGGGACAAGACACATAGCTTTCACCTCGAGCCGGGAGAGCTGACAGTGACTCCTGCCGATTTCACTGCTATTACGGGCTTACAGTTCACTGGGAGGCCCGTGACTTGGAGGGACCATATTACTGCTGAGGAGTTTCAGGCTTTGGTCGGGTTTGAGCTGATTCCGAAGGGGCTGGGGATGGAGACACGGAATGTCGAGGTGGCGATCCCGTACTAGCATGCGGGAAATTTTGCTTTGCTAATGATGTGGCCGCCGGCTGGCTAGAGCATTCATATGGTTGATGCTATCAGTCACCATCTTTGCCAATTCTGGGACGATAGCTATGACTTGCCTCCTCGACTCTCTGGAGGATGTTGATGGGATAGGGACGGTCTCTTGGGGAGAGGCCGGATTGGCGGAGCTCTACTTCTCGTTGGACATGTACAGTCGGAACAAAGCTGCTTCCATGGACTGCTTTTCTTTTGCCCTTGAGGTAGTCTCCTTTCTTTTCTCTTTTCTTTTCTCTTCTTTTCCTGTCTTGAGACTTTTATGAGAGAGAAAATGACCTTTTGATGTTTTGAACATGCAGGCCTGGTTTTGCGAGGTGATCGGGTTCTTCCCTTGGAACCAGCAGAGTGATGTCACCATCTTCCCTGCTATGGTTCGCTGGAGGGGAGATGCGAGAGATAAATTCACGGGGAAGACCCGGATTACCTTCGACTACAAAATGGTGAGGCCGGTCATCAATAGGGATGGGCACGATGGAGTGGACTTCTACCCCTGGGGCGGTATCCGGAGATCTTGGGGGAGATGCTATAGAGGTGACGAGGCAGGAGGTGGCTTACCGTGGCCGACATGTGATGTCATCTACTTGGGGGACCGCTTCTCGAGACGGCATGGTCATGTTCCCCACTCAGATGCCATTACTCCTTCCGACCCTCCGCACGGATGGCGTGCCCGGTGGATTGGCCGGAGGATGAGATTGCTAGGTACCAGTGTGCGTGGCCGCGGAGGAGTACTTCGACATGGACACCCCTACTGTTTGTGTTTGTGGAGCAGCGCCTGAGGACGCCACGAAGCTAGTGAAGCTGGCGGTCACTGGGATATGGGGAGGATGAGCCTGCGGCCCGCCGATCCCTCCTGCGCATTTGTCCTACGTGGTCCATGGAGTGCCGAGGAGGATGAGGATACTGTCCCCGATGCTAGGGAGCGGTACACCTTGCCGCCCGATAGCACTGTAAGTGTACTCTTAGGGTCTTATTCCCTTTTAGCTTTCGATTTTACGCTTTTTGGCTATTTTACGAGATTTTACGAGATTTTTCTCTTTTTTTTTTTTTTTTCTCGGGTTCCGCTCGCACTTACGATAGAGGTGGTCGGGCGGAATAGGGGCTGGAAGGACATGTGCCGGTCTCTTACGAGGAAGCCGGCTGCGCTTCGAAGGCGGCGGCGGATGCGCAGGAGCACAGGCGCGAGACGGCACGTCGGGAGCACGTCCACCTCATCGGCCTCGGAGTACTCTTCCCGGTGCTATGCCTCGGGGCGGGGACCCAACGCCGACATTACGGAGCAAACGGTGGTGAGTATGGGCACGATAATGTCCATTTATCGATGTGAGCGACAGGAGGACACGATGAGGGAGGCTAGCATCTATGAGCCGAGCGGCGATGAAGATGAAGAAGAATCGGAGGCCTAGGAGGTCTCTAGAGTAGATTTGGAACAAAAACAAACAATTTACCATTTTTATGCACACTTTGTTTATTTTTGCTTTATTTGGGCGCCGATGGGGCGAAAACATTGTATTTATGTTTTAAATGCTTTTCTAATTCATGCTTTTTCAATTTGCATATTATCTGAGCCTTGGGGCGACTTTTTGCTTGGAATTGGGGCTGAAAATGGGCCAAAATGATTTATAATGGTGTATAAATGCTTGAATGGCTTACGGATATGTTTTTGTACGGGTTTTGGTTGAAAAAGTGGGGTGAAAACTCCCTTGGGCGGCAACTTTGGTTCTTTGCCAGAAATTTTTTTGCGAGAGGGCTAATGTAGCCGTGCGGCATGGCCTTGAGGGCAAATGTAGCCGTGCGGCTAACGGTTAAATGCGAGAAATTTTGGTTATTTTCTACGAATAAAAGCAAGGCTTGGCCATTTCATTTCATTTTCACTCTAGACTTGTCCCAATTGTTCCCCGAGCATATTTTGGACCTAAAAGCACCATCTTTGATCATTTTGCGATGGAGAATCCCGTTAGATTGCAAAGGGGGAAACGAGACCATTTTCTATCCGGTCTTCAATCTTGGGCGAGATATAACTTCCAAAATCACAAGGGGCCGCTTGATTCTTCCTTCAAGATCAAGTCTTTATGGCATTTGAGGGATCTCCCGCCCGATTGGGATCTGTTGAGAGCCGCAAGGAAAGTTGCAGGATGTCCGGAGACATGTTTATCAAGTTTCTCTTTACAACGAAATCGTCCCAACGCACGAAGACTTGAGCCTTGATTGGGGTCCCGAGATTGAGGCTATATCTATTCCGCTGATCGGAGACGTGCCGGTGACGGTAAAGCTTGCATCTTTTACGCAGATTCCTTTGGGAGAGAGCCGAGAGGATGATGGTAGCCAGGATAGGATTGACCTTTCCGATATCCCGGGCAGGTTTGGGTCTCCGGATATGGGCTGCGACCACGGTGGCTATGGATGCTTTCATTCTCTGCGTATTCTCTGTTTTGTTCACCGCCGAGTCCGTGGGGATGTCGTAGTGGTCTCTTGGACATGGTCGAGAGGCTGAGTGGGAAGGATGTTGTCCCGCCGGTTTTGGGAGAGACATTTCATGGGATCGACGGGATGGCTCGGGAGACCGTTTCATGAGGTCCGGAGTCCGGCTATGTTGACTTTGTGGCTGCGGGGAGAGGCTCGGGGCTTTGCACTCAGGGCTGCCGACTCGGTGCCCTTGGGTGATTTCTCGGAGAGGTGCGCCTAGGCGGCGAACGGGGTAGGCCGGGAGCCGATGATGGCTAGGCTATCCACTTCGGACATCCGTTGGTGGATACCACATTGGAGGTTGCGGACATCAGAGGATATTTCGGGAGTCTTATCTTTGTGAGGGTTCCGGGATTGGTCCTTCACATTACCTGCTTGGTATCCGGGCGGTTTGGGGCTTTACAGGAGCCATTGAGTGATTGGGAGGACATCCGGACCATGGAGGTGGTGTCATTGGACATGAGAGATCGCCTTCTCTTTCTTCTCGAGGCTTGGACACATACCGCTTTCCCACCTGTGGGCTATCTTCGAGGAGCAGGAAGAGCACCATCTTGACCACCTGTCTACTTGGGTGGTATGAGAGGGAGATGGGAGCGACTCGGGTTATCTTGGAGGATAGACGTCGAGCTTTATTGGGAGGCGCGTGACTCGAGTAGGACTCGAGGGAGACCGAGGCTAAGGCGAGTTGCCATAACCGGTCGAGTGACTTGGTCGAGGATATGGAGGCTCGGTACAAGAGATTGTGCGAGGTCGCTCCTTTGGCCGAGGCTCGGAGGGAGGAGGTGCGGACTCGTGCTCGTATAGAGAGCGCTCATTGACACGGGGTTGGTAGAGGCTCCGGTGAGGATACCGGAGGTCGGGATGAGGGATCACAGGCATTATTGAGAAGAAAAGGAAGAAGACTCGACGAGGCCGAGGAAAAGGGAAGAAGGCGAAGAAGACTCGGCGAATGACGACCGACAAGTCTTTTCTCAAGATCCTCTTATTGCCATTTGCAAACACATTAGTTTATTTAGGCATTTTTATTGTATTTTAGATCTTTTTAAAGGAGTTAGCGAGAGTTAAGAGGTAGACCGTGCTTGAACTCATCAAGAAGTTTTTAACTTGTAATGAACAAGGCATATTATTTTAGAAATTAATCAAGACATATTTCATGGAAATTCAAATGTCTTTATTGATTGGGACCCGTTTATGAAAACCGAAATACCCTTTATTATTTTTTAGGACGCACTTCATGGAAGCTTGATTGTCCTTTTTATTGTTTAGGACACATTTCATGGAAACTTAATCGTCCTTTTTATTGTTTAGGACACATTTCATGGAAACTTAATCGTCCTTTTTATTGTTTTAGACCGAACCATATATGGTGCCTACGTTCCCCTTTTACAAGAAAGGCTAAGGGGCTCAGGTCTTCGTAGTTCATTACGGTGAACTAAAAATTTTTTTTCATGTGCACTGTCTTTTGCCTAGACCGCCCTTTTTGGGGTTTTCGGCCTAGTGGGCATTACTCTTTTGCACTAAGATTTTTTTCTCGCGAACCGTTCCGAGGATTCTGCGCTAACAAGTCGCCGACCCTGGTGTTCTCACCCACTTTCTTTCTCGCCAAGCGGAAAGGGATAGGAAAGCGTTTAGACTCTGGGGTAGGTGTTTAGAAGTCAAGGCTCAGTGCAATATGCAAATTAGAATCTTCAAGTTTACTTAAAAACGGTGTATTTTATTAATATCTATTTGGTTGGAAAAGGGATTCCGCCCTTCTTTTTTCACAACTACTCTAGATCCTGGATCGCTGGGTTCCGTCACTACGTCTATAAGCCCCTCGTATTCCACTCCGTATTTCGACCTCCCAGGTGGATGCCTGGGCGAGGGTCCTATAGTGGGCACGCGGATCCCACCGACCGAGAGTAAAGAACGCTCCTATCGGGTCTAGCGGGTCATAGGACCTTTCAACGCACGAGCGATGCGGATTATAGTCAAGGCAATACACGCGAAAGTCTCGCTCTCGCCTCGACGGATCTTTGACGAGTTTCGCTTGAGCGAATGACGGTTTTTGACTTTCGGTAATGTCCGAGAATATAATAGGCATGGGTCGGCGGCAAAAGCCGGATGACACAAAGGTCACATTGAACTTCGTTGCATACGCAGCGCGAGTCGAATCGAAGTCAATGCTGGTCAAGATCTTGCCAATTTTTCCTTGTCGGAATTTTGGCAGAGCTTCGCTTGAGCGAAAGATCTTTTATTTTGGCAAAGACTTGGTCTCGGCTCTTACGCATTTCGTGCGGGTCAAGGTCAATAGTCAATGTCTAGTCAAGATCCCACCGATTTTTCCTTGTCGGAATTTTCGCGGAGTTCGCTTGAGCGAAAATCTTGGCTTCCGTTATGAGCTAAGGCTTGACCTTTACGTGGGTATGCAACCGGGCTATATGACACGGACTAGACCAAAAACCAACCAAAAGTCACGGATTTTTGAAACGTGTGACACGGTGTGCATTGGTCGACACCGTCTGCGCTGGGGAGGTTGGGATGATTCCGTGCGCGCGGAGCATCGTAAGGTCAGTCCGTGATCGCAGCCGGAACCACCCTCGGGTTTGAGGACGTGCGTGCAAAAGTGTACATGAGGATATATCGTGCGCGTAGTGTGCGGTCTCCTAAAATTGTTCCTTTTTGAGTTAAAACAGAGATTTTCATAAATGTGTTTTAAAGGAATGATTTTCGGGACGGGGAAAATGCAACACATAAGCACGTAAATTTTTCTCGGGAGCCCCAGATGTCATGAGCGAGTAGCCCCAAGCCGTTAGACCGCAGGATTAACCATGATTTTTCCCGGTGGAATTGCCAACCGAGGTCGTATGGTCAGAATCCTATGAGGATTAGCCGTACGACTGCATGGATCAATTTTCCAGGTTCCACTCCTTTTGCTATATTTTCTCGGGTTATTTCCCGTTTCAAAGTATGCACAGATTCCAAGATGCAAATGATGCGATGCATGGTGAAAGAAAGCAAGCACGATTAATGAAATCGGCGATGGGAGTCTAACCCGCTCAAAGGGAAAAGCTTTTTTTGTATTTTTTTTCAAAGTTGTTTTTTTTTTTTCGAAAAGGGGATACTGGTACGTGGGATTGTTAAACCACCTTGTTATCCCAAACCCCGGGTTAGGGAGCGATACAGGAAGGGTAAGTGGGGTCCACCTATATACCAAGTATCGACTTTTGTTCTTTGAAAATAAAGCTTTTCTCCTTTGGGATGATCCCCAGCGGAGTCGCCAAACTGTGAATGTGTGCCCAAAATTCTTGTTTATTGGAATTCACGCGAGTTTGAAGACATCCGAGTTATTTGAAAAACGGAGTCGCCACGCCATTTTGATTACCTCAAAACTTTGAAAAAAGGTTTTATGGGTTCGGAGGTTAAGTTACCCCTTGGGAAGAACGTTTGGCGTTCACCCAAAGTGCCTTGCCGGAGCAAGTCTCCCTAGATTTCATTAATCGTGTTTGCTTGCGTGCTTTCTTTGTGTGCATGTGTTTGAAAATAAGGGGGGGGGGAATGTCCCAAGTTGTCTTCCGGACGTACAAACCATTTGTTGGTTGTCGCTCGGGATTCCTTGGAATTTATGTATTTGGGATTATGATCCCGTCCTCATCTTATGACTTATGATCATCGCATTTTAAACCTCGGGACCCTCGGGACTTGCGTGATCGAGAGAATGACTCTCTTTAGGGTCAAAGATGAGGTTCTTTAGGAAGGAATGTCCTTAGCCCATCAATCCTACGCTTTAAGACAGTCGAGCTCGTATAGAGGCTTCATACTCATTCTTAAGCGATAATCGGAGATATAGGGTTCAAGGTTATCCTTTTCCTAAAGAAATCATGAACCTTTAATGGAAGGAACGATGCAAAGATGAGAACTTTTACACCGGTCCGTTCCAAGGTTGGGGGAAAGGGGAAATGCATGATGAAAAAATGACTCTTTAATGAAAAGATGACATTTTGGTTTTAGCAAATGATGCTTTTTTGATTTGAAGAAATGATCTTTATGCAAATGATGCATAAAGATTTGATTTTTATGCAAATGATGCATTGAAAAGGGGGTTTTGATGCAAAGGATGCATTTTTATTGAAAAGATTTGATCTTTATATGCAAATGATGCATAAAGATGACATTTTTATTGGAAAATAGGGATTTTAGGTGCAAAGGATGCACCTTTATGAAAAAGACTACATTTTTATGACAAATGAGGTCTTAATGCATGCAAAAGGGAAAGGGGGTGATAAAGATATGATCTTTATGAATAAATGCCAAGTCCCAAGCAAGATATATGAATGCAATGAGCAAGTATATCAATTAAAATGCAAGGTTAGGGCGTGCGAGGTTACCAATCGTTTCCTTCGCTTCTTCGGACGGAGCTAGGAGGAGAGGTTCTTCTTGGGTCTTCAAGGAGGAGGGAGATGGCTTCTTGAGCTTCTTCTTCGCCTTCTTGAGCCTTCAGCAGCTCCTTGGGGGATTTTCTTCGTATTATGCTTGTTGTTGATGATTAAAATGGGTAGAGGAGGGCTCTATTTATAGGCAGTCTGGATAAGGCTAATGAAGCCGTGCGGCTGCAGGCTCTTTGCAAATGAGGCCGTGCGGGCTTATCCATTGTGACTCAGCATTCTAGAACCATGCAAGGTGGCATTATTCTAGAAGCTTCCCTCCTAATTAAAAAAACGTGTTTCTTAATTAGGAAGGATTCCCTTCAGCCTTTATTTAATAAAAAACAGTTCCGGAATGTTTCCGGAACGCTGGGAAGGTCTGGGGAATTACCGGAAAACTTACCGAAATTGCCGGGAAA
Organism: Adenophora triphylla var. japonica; assembly: GCA_022495995.1. Classification (NCBI taxonomy): domain Eukaryota; kingdom Viridiplantae; phylum Streptophyta; class Magnoliopsida; order Asterales; family Campanulaceae; genus Adenophora; species Adenophora triphylla. The sequence continues at coordinate 263,010 of JAFEMH010000297.1, read as the reverse complement.
TTTAACCGGAAGGCATGAGCCAGATTTGGGTACTTACAGATAGGAGCACTCCAAATCAAATACTCTAACGAACAACACTACGTTTGAAACTTTGGACTTTGAAGGATTTGATGCAACAATATGCCAATGAGTTGGGTATGTTTTTCTATCTTACTAGAGGGTAGGAAGGCTCAAATGACTGTATGAATGAATTGAAATTCGGAGGGGGAAGCATATAAAGAGAGTCAAAAGGTTTTGTGCCATTTTCCTTGAAAAGGTGCAATTTTTCGAACAGCAGTGAAGGGCACGAGTCGTGCCCACGACTCGTTCCCAAGCATTCCACTCGTTCTGATCAGTTTTGAGCCAAAGTCCATTGAGGTCCATTCGTGCTCACGACTCGTGCTCATAGTCCCCACTCGTTCTGATCAGTTTTGAGCCAAATCTCATCACCCAAAAACACTGTTCAAGTCCAATTAAATCCAAATGATTTAATTTACCTTTTAACCAACCTTTGTTAAGTTACAAACGACCTTTGTCATTAATTCTCATTCACCCTAAATGGTTTTGAGACATTAAATGAGTTTAATAATCTACAACAAATGTAGAATACATTTTGTAACTAGTTTCGTTAACAAATAACGAACTTCCGTTAGAAACTAGATCAACGTTAAGTCAAACTTAACTTTCCGTTACCCATTTCCAACAATAAGATTTGGGACTATGAATTAGCAAAAGTTGCCAACTTTTCGAAGATCTTGACATCAATCTATCAGAGTTTGGGGCAAGTTTCTTGCCTTTGTATCTGTTGTTAGATTAAAAACCTTGAATTTGGTGTTGGGCGGTCGCCCACTTCTCTTGGGCGGTCGCCCATGTGTGCAGATTTCAAAAAAAAAAAAAAAGGTCAACATAAGAATCGAAAAACCGTGGAATCGGAACCGGAACCGGCATCAAGGAACCGGAATCGGGAACCGGATTTTGGCGGTTCCATCTCGGTTCCCCCCTTTCCCGGAATCGGAATCGGCGGTTCAGAATCGGAACCGGAACCGGGAACCGGTTGCCCATGCCTAGTCCAGCCATCCGACCACATTGATCACCTCTTTCATTCATCACTCCTCAGTGGTGCATGAGCCTTTCATAAAGGTCCAGCCATCCGACCACATTGGCCACTCCCTTCATCTGGCATATCCCCAGTAGGATCAGCCATTTGACCTCCTGGGTCATGTCCTTTCCATCTTCCTAGCAAGGGACCAGTTTCTCTTCGCCATTCCCCAGTGGATTCTGAACTACGATCATGGCTTGATTCCTCTGGGATACGTAGGTAGCCTTCCAAAGGTTCAGCCACTCGACCGCCTTGGTCATCCAATCCGTCTCGACAGTTCGCCAGATTGGATCCTTTTTTTATCGACAACCCCACTTGCCCTGCAAGTGATGTTGCCGAGGGGCTTCTGTAAGTACCCAAATCTGGTTCATGCCTTCCGGTTAAGTTTCCTGGCAATTCCCCGAACTTTCCTAAAGTTCAGGGGCAATTCTGGAACTTTCCCAAACCTTCCAAGGGGGAAGGACTTGCTAGGAATTAAAATTTCAAGCAGTCCCTTGCTGGAAGGGAGTTTCTAGGCGCCACCTTGCATGGATCTAGAAGCAGGCTGAGTCACCAAAGGATAATGCCGCACGACTTCATTAGCCAGAGGTTAATGCCGCACGGCTTCTTTAGGAAGCACAAATCAGCCTATAAATAGAGGCCTCCTCTACCCATTTTGATATATAACTTTGAGCACTGTTACTCTGCCCAACTGAACCCTCGAAATTCCAGTGACCAAAACTTCCAAAAATCACCTCCCTCCTCCATAAAAACTCATCCAAAGCCATTCCTACATTAGGAAAACCCCAAGAAAGATAGAGAAAAATCATCATTGGTAACCTCTCCTTCCTTTCTCTTTGAAATATCCTTATTATATTGTCATATTGCTTACTTGTTATTTATCTTGTCATTTATTGTCATTAAATGTGATATATTGTCATAAAAATCCAATCTTTATCATGTAGACATCATATCCTCCTTTTCCCCTCACACATATGATTCATGGAGGATCCATCCCAAGGATGAACAAGGGTCCACAAGTGGCTTGTTCTAGGGATGATTCATCACATGATGATGTAAAATATCTTCCATTTATTACATAAAAATGTCATCTTTACTATTAAAAATATCATCTTTAACATTATAATGTTATCCCCCTCCCTTGACCTTGCTTCCAAGGATTGTCCACCTTAAAAGGTTGCAGAAACACGTCGGCACCTCAGGAAGAATCTGCAAAACAACACCGTTAGGGGTGCAGGGGGTTGCCCCGCTATAACCCTCGGGTGCAAGAATCAGCATATGTTTGTGTATAAACTGTATATGAGCTCTAGAGAGAGAGTGTAGAGAGAGAGCGTGTGTATGGTGTAAATGAGAGCTTGAGACTTACCTTTGCTTTGGAGGGTTATAGTATATATAGGGTGAGAGAGTGCATAGGTGGCACTTTGTGGGGGCCCACCGTATATTTTTGGTATATGTGTATATGTGATATACTTGATTGTATGGGACGGTGTATATGTGTATGTATAAATATATATAAAAGTCAGGGTTCATCAAGTATATATATTCACATAATATAATACTGAGATAATTGCAAAATAAACCTTGGACAAATTTATTCATTGCAAATTGAACCTTGTACATGTTATAATTGCGTAAAAGACCTTGACTAGAAATTTGGTTGCAATTTGAACCTTCCATTGTTTGTCGTTAAAAAATAAGTTAGGAAAGTGCACTTTCACCCCCTAAATGTTATATAATTTCTATCGTTCATCTAAAAGTTGATTTTTCATTACTCTTAATATAAAAATAAGGCGAAACTAATATTTTCCTCACCGAACTATTGACCGATTTTCAATGTCCTTATTGATCTTTTACTTTTTTGATTGTCCTCACTGAAATATAAGCTAATTTTCAATTTCACCACTCCGTTCAATAAATCGTCAAAACTCTAACGAAAGTTAGTCACGTGATCAACATAGATTAAGTTTTTGACAACTTTATTAACTATGGTAATTAGTGTGCTGATTAGTTTAAGGGGAAGTTCCAAAAAGAAAAAAAAAATAGTTTAGGGGGAAAACCCCACACTTAATGCTTAGTCCCAATATGAAGAAAACAGCCCAAGTAACAATATTTGCATTAAAGCAAGGGGTTCAAAATGAAATTCTTCAGATTTCTCTGTGAGTTACATAAAAATGGTGCTGTTAAATGCTTGAAATTTGAGTTGAAAAACTCGAAGGAATGAAAACCACACTTAATGCTTAGTCCTAAAAAAAATGAATGAATAACTCCTTTAGTCCTCCTCACCCCAAATCATTCTCCATAAAAGCTCAGGCGAGATTCAAAAGCCCACACCCTATTGAAGGTCGAGATCAAAATCTCATAAAAACTCAAACTCAGTTGCACGCTTTCTCTAGTTGCTGAAATTTTAGGCAGTTACTAATAAGTTAGGAAAGTGCACTTTCACCCCCTAAATGTTATATAATTTCTATCGTTCATCTAAAAGTTGATTTTTCATTACTCTTAATATAAAAATAAGGCGAAACTAATATTTTCCTCACCGAACTATTGACCGATTTTCAATGTCCTTATTGATCTTTTACTTTTTTGATTGTCCTCACTGAAATATAAGCTAATTTTCAATTTCACCACTCCGTTCAATAAATCGTCAAAACTCTAACGAAAGTTAGTCACGTGATCAACATAGATTAAGTTTTTGACAACTTTATTAACTATGGTAATTAGTGTGCTGATTAGTTTAAGGGGAAGTTCCAAAAAGAAAAAAAAATAGTTTAGGGGGAAAACCCCACACTTAATGCTTAGTCCCAATATGAAGGAAACAGCCCAAGTAACAATATTTGCATTAAAGCAAGGGGTTCAAAATGAAATTCTTCAGATTTCTCTGTGAGTTACATAAAAATGGTGCTGTTAAATGCTTGAAATTTGAGTTGAAAAACTTGAAGGAATGAAAACCACACTTAATGCTTAGTCCTAAAAAAAAATGAATGAATAACTCCTTTAGTCCTCCTCACCCCAAATCATTCTCCATAAAAGCTCAGGCGAGATTCAAAAGCCCACACCCTATTGAAGGTCGAGATCAAAATCTCATAAAAACTCAAACTCAGTTGCACGCTTTCTCTAGTTGCTGAAATTTTAGGCAGTTACTTACTGGTGGCTCGTTTGAGGTCCTTTGGTGACGAATTTTGGACTGTCGAATTTGTCTGGGTGAGCCCCTCCGAATCTGGTGATTATTTGCCTCGTCGGAGCTTTGTTAATGACGGTGAAGTCACCGGTGTTGATAGAGGCGATGTCGCATTGTTCCAGCCTTATGAGAAAATTTGTGAAAAAAATACTTTTATACCTTAGGTTCCGCTCTCGAGTTTTCAAAGGAGAGAAGAGAAAGGGAGGGGAGAGAAGGAGATGGAAAAGAAGAGGAGGAGAGGAAATTCAATAACTTGTTAAAGTGCTCATGATTTTAGGAAGAAAAATGAAGAAAATAATTAAATTACATTTGTACCCTTAATGAAAGGAAGATATATACTCCCTCCATCCCAAAATGTTTGTCCCATTTGACTTTTTTATCGAACTTTGACCACAAATTTATGAGAGATTAATCATGTTCATGAAATTCTAAAAGTTGTTGTTGATAATATTATTAATGGTGAATCAATAGGAATTTTTAGAATTTCATGAACATAATTAAATTGCCATATATTTGTGGTCAAAGTTCAACAAAAAAGTCAAATGGGACAAACATTTTGGGACGGAGGGAGTATATACTTGAGGGGTAAATTAGGTTTAACAAAAAATATTGTTTTATAAGATTTCCTTTCCTATCAATTCCTCCCACTTTTGGGAGGCTTGTGTAGGAGAGAAAATTTTAAAAAATTTCCTTCCTTTTCTTTCAATTTCCTTCCAAAAAAAACTCGGGAGCAACTTTAGAAAGGAAAATATATTAAATTTCCTTTCTCTCGTTTTTAAAACTCGGGAGCGCACCCTTATGGTATAAGAGTAATTTAAGTCATATACATTTAGGTATAAGAGCAAATTATTTAATAAAATATAGGTTTGTTTTATTATTTAAGAAAAGATGAAAAATTGTGAAAAAAAAATACTCTTATATCTAGGTATAAGAGTAGTTTTAGTCTTATACATTTGGGTATAAGAACGACGGGAAGGGGTATATGTGAGCATGAATTCTGTATAATTTTGCATTTCGCTTGGACTTTTATAACTTTGATATCTCGCCCAAGGGCCCTAGGGTCCTCAGCCCGAAACTTAATGCTTATGTGGTTTTATCTAAGGGTTCACTTGTATACCAAAACTTCCATGCTACAATCTTAAATATTACTACTCCCTCCTTGTAGTAACATTTGACATGTCATTGTCTTTAATTATTGTGCGTTTTACTTGTTTATACATTGCTTGTACCATTGTACGTAGTAAAATAGAGTTATTTGTACTCTCTCTGACTCATAACATTTATTTGAACTCTTGAGTCCGAAAACATGCAAAAAAATGACCCTCCTTGCAGAAATTGGTTCACTTGAGTGGAAAACAGTTTGCTAAAATTGGTTGTCAGATTGATTGGCACAAGAAAAGTATAATGTTGTTATAGAAAAAAACGATCTTAATTAAATTAAACCACTGTTACCAGCTAGACATGTCCAAATAGAATTGGGAATCGACGGAATCGGCGGGTAGAACCGGAACCGGGAACCGGCGAGAACCGGGAATCGCCGGAATCGGGAACCGAACGTAACCGGGAACCAGATTGAAACGGTTCGAATACGAATCCACCATATTGGGAACCGAGGAATCGGCGAAACCGGGAACCGGCGGTTCCGGAACCGGGAACCGGGAACCGGCGATTGATCAAGGTAAGTTAAATGTAATATTTAGCATTTATTTAGTATTTGTACTTGTAGTGTAGTGTTGTTTTATTTAAATTAGACTAGAACTTAACATAAATGTAGTGTCTTTACTGTCGTAAGAGGTTTGGATTTAAAAAAAAAAAGTTAGATGGTGATGGAATCGGTGGAACCGTTGGAACCGGAATCGGCGGATAGAATCGGAAACTGGGAACCGGATTAATATGGTTCGAATACGGTTCCGGCTATTTGGGAACCGGGAACCGACGGTTCCGAAATCGGAAACTGGAACCGTTTGGACATGTCTATTACCAGTTATATTCTTGGGTATTTATAAGTTGTAGGGACTCAATTGTATTTTACTCATAATTACTCACTACTCCCTCCGTCCCGCTAATATTAGCACAAACACTGTTTATGCGGGAATTAAGGAATATGATATTTTAATAAAATGTTGTGAGTGTAAAAGAATGAGTGGAGAGAGAATGAGTGGAGGGTGTAATAAATTATAATGGTGTTGTGAGTATTAAAATAATGTAGGAGAGAGAATGAGTGGGGTTGGGTGAATATTTTATTAATAAAAAGTTTCCTTTTTGGGAGTGTGCGGATATTAGCGGGACGCCCAAAAAGGAAAGTGTGCTAATATTAGCGGGACGGAGGGAGTATTTATGAAAGCTGAAAACATGGCGCCATATTTTAATTTTTCAACTGCTCCCTCCATGGCGCCATATTTAAACTCTCCCACTTGGGCTTTATTATTATTATTTTTTTTAAAAAAGAAAACAACGCAAACTTTCATATTAATGTTAATAAATTTAAAGAAGATTATATTCACAACAATCGAAATCTCATTACAAAGTTGAGGATATCTATATCACAACGTGTAATCATCGACAAATTGTACGTTGTTGTTATTTTCGTATGGGCCTTGGCTCAATGTATTCCCAAGTTGCTGGCCCAATTCATCCCCTCTTTATCCGGTCTGTGTTAGATATTTTCTATAGAGAGACTTTGGGCTTATTGTTTGGTAATCAAATTAATCTTTTAATTTGGAATATTTAAGAGATTAAAAAATTAATCTCATTTAGTAAGATAAATTCAAATCACTTCTAATTAAGATTATTTTAAATAAGATTATTAATTTTAAAATGAAAAGTGATATCTTAACAAAGTAAGAGGACAAGAGAAGAGAAAGAAAAGGAATGAGTTCAAATCCACCAATTAACATGTTTTATTTATTTATAACTACTTTCTTTCGTTAAAATATTTTTTTGATCATCCAAATTTTATTTGACCAAAGAAATATTAAAATCTATTTATTTTCATATTGAAAATATTGATTAATAATATTTTTAATTAATATAATTAGGTTTTCTTCAAAAAAAAAAATCAAAGTTCAGTTACATTATTCAAATTATAAATTCACTGAAACTATTCAAATAATTTTTTGAGTATTGTGTTGAAATTTTGATTAAAATCAGATGTTTGTGATTTTTCATTATCAAACAAATTCAAGTAATAAAAAAATCAGCAATTTAATAATTTCAACTCTATTTTTCAGCTCTTAATTTTCAGTTTTACCAAACAGGGTCTTTGACTTGCCCTCTTTCTCTCACTGCCTCTTTCACCAACGATGTTCCGCCTCTTGCAACATGGTTTATGAAATCTGATCGGATAATTGTTCTCTTTCTGAGCTGCGTTTTTCCCCTATCCCTCCTTCCTTCACCCCCTATTTAAATCCCCCTACCCTCTCTTATCCAGTCAACAACATAAGAAAATACACTAGCACTTTCACACACTATTACAGGGTTTATTTCTGGTGCTTTTAGAGAGAATGAGAGATTAAATCAAATCTCAATTGAAAAATAGAGCTGTCAATTCGAAAAAACGATATGGGACGGGTCTATGAAATCCCGCAACTTTTAAGAAAATATTGTAAACATTATAGGACAACGTTTTGATAAACGTTTATAAAACATTGTCTTAGACTGGGACCTATTACAACGTTGGATATCACAACGTTACAAAAAATGTTGTAAAAAGTCTGTAACAACGTTTAAAAAACGTTGTTAAAGGGTTTTTTTTGTTGTAGTGTGTTGATTTCCGATAGATAATGATATTCTCTTCCTCTGCTCGTGAACGTAGCCAAGTTTGTCAAACACATATATTGATGTGATATGTGATTATTGTTTGTTTTCTATCTTCTACATAGCTTCTATATATGTGGAAATTGTGGTATTCTGGTGTTATTTTTGTTCAAATTTATGTAAATTACAACTTTGATAAGAACATATAAGGCATGTAAATGATGGATTTTCATGTTAATACAATTGAAGATGAAATTTATTGGATATTGAAGCTCATATCTTACAAGGAAAAAAAAACATTTTGGGAACTGATGCTCCATATCTTCAAAAATAAAAATAAAATAAAATAAAGTTTTGTGTTTCCTTTAAATGATACTCCCTCCAATCCACTACAACCTTTCCTGTTTGCACAAAAATTAAGAAAAAGCATAGTGAATTAGGTGTTGTGAGTACGATTAAAAAAATATTTTAGGAATTATTTTATAATTTGGCCGTTGACGTCAAACATGTTCTTATCACATAATAACCTCGATTAAAAAAAAAAAAAAGGCAAAGGTTCCGGTTCTTTACTATAACAAGCTCTTTGCAAGGATACGATCATACGATACACTTTTTTTTAATACTACCATATCATAAAGATACTACCGTATCTATACACTCTTTCTCATTTTGTAGCATATTTGTTCCCAATATTTTATATTGTTAATTTGAATCAACTTTATCCAGTAATTTAGCTTAGTTTTAATTATTCTTGTGATATCCCTCGCTTCATATCGAAAATATGTATATATATATATATATATATATATATATATATATATATATATATATATATATATATATATATATATATATATATATATATATATATATATATATATATATATATATATATATATATATATATATATATAAAAGACTCATATACTACTGCTAAGCATTAAATCATATATTAGACTTTTGAAACTTTGTGATGGGATGTAGTTAATCCAAATGAGGAGGTGCTTGGGCCAATGTGTGATGCCTATATTATATTACGGGTCGAACTTCGGCTCTAATGAAAATCTGAAACTTATTATTTTAATATTGGCCTATAGAGGGATCACATAAGTTACTAACCCGGGGAAGAGAAGATTTGTTGTGCAAGTTCAAGACCTTCTAGGAATAGGAAAAAAAAAAGAAAAAGGAATAGGAATAGGAATAGGAATAGAATTTCATTTATTTATAAATAAGGACTAACGTTGAGCCTTCTTCTCCAACGCATATATCCCTTCTTCTCCTTAGTTTTAACCTCTTCTTACATGCCATTAAACTGACCGGAGTTTCCACCGGAAAATATGAAGAAGAAGATGAAAGCGGAGAGATGTAATTCACATATTCCAACGGATTTAGTATTTGAAAAGATACTAATAAGAGTTCCGGCCAAGTCTCTAATGAGATTTAAGCTTGTTTGCAAGCTTTGGCAATCAACCATACTCCATGATCGCCGCTTCCATCTGTCCCACCGTTCTTTTTCTCCCTCCCGCCCCTCCCTCCTAGCTTTTATCGGCCCTTATTTTCCGTTAAGCTTGTACAACCCCGGTCCTCCAATTTACAATCAATTTGACATATTATTTTCCCAATCCACCGACATGAATGATCTGGAGATCAAGGACCAGCTTTCAAAAATTGAGAATCGGTTCATCTGCTCTTCCATCCCTAGCTCCGACTCGACTTCCGCTCACTGGGAAAAGCCGGTTTGGGAAGACTACCATACAACAGAAGTTGTAAACGGTCTGGTGTGTTTCTACTCGAACAACAACATATACTTATGCAACCTCTCTACTAGCGAAACCATGAAGCTTCCTCCACCACCACCATCGGCTCTCCCGGTTTGCAATTACAGCCCTTGTCCTTACTACTTGGGTTTTGATGATCTTAACAAAGTGTACAAGTTGCTTCGAATTCAACAACAACATTCTTATATCGATAATAAAGATAATTCAAAGATTCTCACCCTCCGGCACAGTCAGAACCAGGATCAAAATCACGACTGTTGGAGGAATACAACTGTAAGAGTAACCGTTGGATTTCGTAGAAGCTATTGCTTTAGATCTTCGCTGTATTGGATTGGGGACTTTGGCTTGATGTGTTTTGATCTTAATAAGGAGATGTACTCAACAGTTCATTTTCCCGACCACCCATATGATGATCCTCACGTCCCGGCACCAACATCTTCCATGTGGAATGATTATGGGGGGCGGTACTGTGATTCTTTAGACACCGGACTTACACAAGTTGGGGGACGCTTGGCACTTACCCATTCATCTGTTGGAGAAACCGAGTTTAACATATGGTTATTGGATGATAGTTATGAGCATATGTTATATCCCAAATGGGATAAAATCACTATTCATATTCCAATCCATTTGAGGGATCCAATTTCTCCTTACTGGTCACCTTTTATTACTATTCCTGCTGGTTCCCTCCCGGGCACTAAGAAGATTGTGTTCACAAACGGTCGTGCCATGCTGTATAAACCTCTGGTAGGTTTTCATATGGCTGTTTATACTTACGATCTAGAATCTGAAACGTGGGAAACCCTTGACAATCCTGCTCCTGCTGATGCTGCTTCTTCTTCTGTTCAACTGGCTTACAAGAAATACTCGAAGATATATTACTTCCACGAGGAAAACATTCTACCATTGAAGGATATATTAGCACCAAAATAAATGGGATTGTTTATCTGCATGCATGCATGCCTGCCTGCAATATATAATTTGGAGGGATTATTACTTGGGTTGAATTTGAGGATGAGCCTTGTTTTTCCCACTTGTAGGTTTTTAGCTTTAAGCTTTCCTTGAAGGCAGTCCACAAAGCTCTTGGAAAATTGCCATTCCAATAAATCATGTTAAGATCTTTTTTTTCTTTTAGTGAATTTGACCGATAAATTTTGGTGGTGGGACCAATCACTTTCCCTAAAATTCTTTGATTATATTGAAATACAGAAAAGAAAATTTTGGGGGAAACCTGTTTCTCCGTAAGTTATAAAAAGTCATGTTTTTAAATATATCGACTTGGTGTTTTAAAGCCTAAACTCACTGTTTAAGGCCTAAACGCGCTATTTTATTTTCTATCTTAAATTCACTGTTTTAAGCCGATCTTGATCATGCCTGCCTATCAAGGCTACTAACGCCTAAACTCACTATTTTATTTTCTAGGTATTTTAAGGCCTAAACTCAATGTTTTAAGGTCTAAACTCGATATTTTTAAGGATGAAAAGTTGATTTTTTTATAACATATGGAGAAACAGGTTTCCCCTAAAGATATTTTTAAGAATGAAAAGTGAATTTTTTATAACGTATGGAGAAACAGGTTTCACCTAAAACTTACTCATTGAAATAACCCGAAAGTTGTTATGTACTATTATATAATATTGCATGCCATATATATTCACATAATATAATACTGAGATAATTGCAAAATAAACCTTGGACAAATTTATTCATTGCAAATTGAACCTTGTACATATTATAATTGCGTAAAAGACCTTGTATTAGAAATTTGGTTGCAATTTTAACCTTCCATTCATTAGTCGTTAAAAAATAAGTTGAGAAAATGCACTTTCACCCCCTCCCCCTAAATGTTACTCCCTCCGTAGTCCGTCCCACTCTATTGTGGATTTATTTCCATTTTGGAACGTCCCACTCTATTGTGAACTGTTCAAAATAGCAAAGAATCTTTACTATTTCACCCCCTCATTCTCTCTCCTACTTTACTTTTATACTCACAACATTCTCTCTCCTAACTATTCCTCCCACTCATTCTCTCTCTTATTTAATTTTTCGTACTCACAAACACCTCCTCTACTTATTTCTCTCTCCTACTTTTCCTTAATTTCCGTGTCCAAAAAGTTGGTTTACAATGGAGTGGGACGGAGGGAGTATATAATTTCTATCGTTCATCTATCTAACAGTTGATTTTTTTACTTTCATATTTTTTATTATTTATAAAAAGTTATTTCACCCATAAATTACTCTTAATATTAAAATAAGGCAAAACTAATATTTTCCTCACCGAACTATTGACCGATTTTCAATGTCCTCATTGATCTTTTACTTTTTTGATTGTCCTCACTGAACAATAAACTAATTTTCAATTTCACCACTCCATTTAAATATATCGTCAAAAATCTAACGAAAGTTAGTCACGTTATCAACATAGATTAAGTTTTTGACAAATTTATTAACTATGCTGATTAGTTTAAGGGGAAGTTCCAAAAAGAAAAAAAAATAGTTTAGGGGGAAAACCCCACACTTAATGCTTCGTCCCAATATGAAGGAAACAGCCCAAGTAGCAATATTTGCATTAAAGCAAGGGGTTCAAAATGAAATTCTTCAGATTTTGCTGTGAGTTATATAAAAATGGTGCTGTTAAATGCTTGAAATTTGAGTTGAAAAACTTGAAGGAATGAAAACCACACTTAATGCTTCTTCCTAAAAAAAAAAAAAGAGAGAGAGAAAAGATTAATTTGCTCTTGATCAAATTTGAAATATTAAAAATTTAATTTGAACGGAAGGAGGGAGTACCAAACAAAGAAAAAACTGAATGAATAATTCCATTAGTCCTCCTCGCCCCAAATCATTCTTCATAAAAGCTTAGGCGAGATTCAAAAGCTCATACCCTATTGAAGGTCGAGATCAAAATCTCATAAAAACTCAAACGCAGTTGCTAGCTTTCTCTAGTTGCTGAAATTTTAGACAGTTACCGGTGGCTTGTTTGAGGTCCTTTGGTGACGAATTTTGGACTGCCGAATTCGTATGGGAGAGTCCCCTCCGGATCTGGTGATTATTTGCCTCGTCGGAGCTTCGTTAATGACGGTAAAGTCACCGGTGTTGAGAGGCGATGTCACATTGTTCCTGCCTGAGGAGAAAATTTGTGAAAAAAATACTCTTATATCTTAGGTTCCGCTCCCGAGTTTTCAAAGAGAGAGAGAGAGAGAGAGAGGGAGGGGAGAGAAGGGGGTGAGAAAGAAGAGGAGGAGAGGAAATTCAATAACTTATTAAAGTGCTCGTGAGTTTAGGAAGAAAAATGAAGGAAAAAATTAAATGAAGAAAATAATTAAATTACATTTATAACTTTGATATCTCGGCCCAAGGGCCCTAGGGTCCTCGCCCGAAACTTAATGCTTATGTGGTTTTATATAAGGGTTCACTTGTATACCAAAACTTCCATGCTACAATGTTAAATATTACTACTCCCTCCTTGTCGTAACATTTGACAGGTCAATGTCTTTAATTATTTTGTGTTTTACTTATTTATACGTCGCTTGTATTGCATGTAGTAAAATAGAGTTATTTGTACTCCCCCCGTGTCATAACATTTATTTGAACTCTTGAGTCCGAAAACATAATATTGACTTGAGAATAGCAATAAAATGACCCTCCCATCCCTTGTGGAAATTGGTTCACTTGAATGGAAAACGGTCTGCGAAAATTGGTTGTCAAAGTGATGGCACAATAAAAGTATAATGTTGTTATAGAAAAAACAATCTTAATTAAAGTAAACCCCCGTTACCAGCTATTTTCTTGGGGTATTTATAAGTTGTAGGGACTCAATTGTATTTTACTCATAGTTACTCACTATTTATGAAAACAGGAAACATGGCGCCATATTTAAACTTTCCATGGCGCCATATTTAAACTCTCCACTTGGGCTTTATTATTATTATTATTATTTTTTAAGTAAACAACACAAACTTTCATATTAATGCAAGGTTCTAAAAAGCGCTAGGCGGATGCTAGGCGGCGGAGCCGGGCCTAGCGCCTAGGCGGGGACTAGTCGGGATTAGTCGGGACCTAGGTGGGGCTTAGAACTAGGCGTTGGAGAGGGGCCTAGCGTCTAGGCGGGGCCTAGGCGCCCTTAGGCGGGGTCTTTTAGAACACTGTATTAATGTTAATAAATTTAAAGAAGATTACATTCACAACAATCGAAATCTTATTACAAAATTGAGGATATCTATCACGACGTGCAATCATCGACAAATCGTACGTTGTTGTTGTTATTTTTGTATGGGCCTTGGCCCAATGTATTATGACCCAAGTTGCTGGCCCAATTCATCCCCTCTTTATCCGGCTTGTGTTAGATATTTTCTAAAGAGAGAATTTGGGCTTGTTTAATCAAATTAATCTTTTAATTTGAAATCTTTTAAGAGATTAAAAAATTAATCTTGTTTGGTAAGGAAAATTCAAATCACTTCTAATTACGATTATTTTAAATAAGGCAATTAATTTAAAATGGAAAGTGATATCTTAACAAAGTAAGAAGAGAGGGGAAGAGAAAGAAAAGGAATGAGTTCAATCCACCTATCAACATTATTTATTTATTTATAACTACTTTCTTTTGTTGAAGTATTATTTTGGTCATCCAAATTTTATTTGACCAAAGAAATATTAAAATGTATTTATTTTCATATTGAAAATATTGATTAATAATATTTTTAATTGAGTAATATAATTAAGTTTTCTTCAAAAAAATAAATAAATCAAAGTTCAGTTACATTATTCAAATTATAAGGTCACTGAAATTATTCAAATGATTTTTTGAGTGTTGTGTTGAAATTTTGATTAAAATCAGATGTTAGTGGTCTTTCGTTACCAAACAAATTGAAGTCTTAAAAAAATCAACAACTTAATGATTCCAGCTCTATTTTTCAGCTCTTATCATTCAGTTTTACCAAACAGATCTTTGAAAAATCAGATCTCTTTCTTTGTCTCTTTCACCAACGATGTTCCACCTCTTGCACCATGGTTTATGAAATCTGATCAGATAATTGTTCATCTCTTTTTGAGCTGCGTTTTTCCCCCATCCTTCCTTCCTTCGGCCCCTATTTAAATCCCCCACCCTCCTTTCTTTTTTCTTCTATTTCTTAAAAAGAAGGGGATCAACACATTTCACCGCTCCCCCCTTGATGCACTTCACAGAGGCGCCTAGCTATGCTAGGGAGGGCAATGTCATTCCCTCTAACCACTGGTGGGGGAATCGAACCCATGACCTCCAGGTTGGAAGCCATGAATCCTAACCATCAGGCTAAGACCCCACGTGCCCCCACCCTCCTTTCTGCAGTCAACAACATACGAAAATACACGAGCACTTTCACATACTGTTATGAGGGTTTATTTTTGGTGCTTTTATAGAGATTAAATCAAATCTCAATTGAAAAATAGAGCTGTCAATTCAGAAAAACGAGATAGACGGGTCTAGGAAATTCCACAACTAAGCGGGACAGGGCGTCCCAAATTATTTGCGAGCCCGAAATTCTCCGTCCCGTCCCACCTCAGTTCTCGTGACAATACATATCAAGAAGACGCAACCATAAAAGATAGTTTTGCAAGTAGAAACACAAAAAGTAAATATAACATTAGTTCAAAAGAGATCAAAAATAAGGCGCACTCTGATACCATTATCATAACGATTTCAGCTGTGACTTTTCCTTCATTTTTTTTGTTCCTTTATTTGTGGATTTGTAGCCTATTTCCCTAATTGGCATCGGCAGCCCTTATTTGAATCTCTAATTGGCAAATTTGAAATTGAAACTGATATTGAAACCCTAATTTTAATTTGCAGCCCTAATTGAAATTGAAGTGCAGTCCTAAGAATAGGAATTGTGGTCAAAATAATTCCCATTTTCATACTCATAAAAATAAAGATAAAATATCTCAATTACAAAAAAGAAAAAGTGAAAAAAAGATTGAAACACAAGTAATTTTCACTCATTCAACACACTAATTCATCGCCGCCGTCGCCGCCGCCGCCCTCCTCCAATTTCTGTCTCTTAATTCTTCGCTTCTTCTTCGTTTCTGATTTAGCGCCATCGCTCCGGCCATCGGACTTAGCTTTTCCGCCATGGAACTTCACAAGCTCGTCGAATTCCTTCGAGGCGCGCCTCAGGTACGTTAACATGGCACGAGAAAATTCGGCTTCACTGGAGACGAATGATGTTATCACCGTCGCTGCTTTAGGGATGGAAATCGTCTTTGTTTCCACGATCTCACCGGAAATACTCTGCATTTTTTATTCTCAATTTGAGTGAATAGTGATTTAGTTTTTAGGGTTTATCGCCGCCGCTGGAGACGAGCACCAGCGCGGCGTTTCTTCCCACAAGGTTTTGTAAGCGTTTCACGTTTGGCGGGCCTGGGCTCTTTAACGGGCCGCCAAACATTCCACTAAAGCAGCTCTCTGCTAGCCGCAGCTAGCCACAATTTCTTTTTGAGTCCACAAAATTATTTCTAATTGCAAAAAAGCCATTTTGGAATTTGACAAAATTGACCACCAACCCCCTTCCTCCTTTCACAGGTTTTTGCTCTTCTTCATACCTTCTTTTTCCTGCTCACCCACGCCTACTCTCACCTACCTTCTCCTCCGGTCCCGCCCCGCCCCGGCCCAGCCCCATCCTTTTCTCATTTCCTCAACAAGGCGTCATTCTGGGAGAAAACAAGGAACAACGAGATGTTATCTTTGAGTGAGATACCCTAGCGCGTTGCAGTAAGGGGTGGAAATGGTTCGGTTTAGCTCGGTTTGAGCAAATTTAGAAGTCAAACCGCTAGCATCGGTTTGGAGAAATTTCAACCTGAGCTAAATCATTAAAAAATTTAGACCGAGCTAAATCAAACCGCTATGGTTCGATTTGGTTTGGTTCGATCTAAACCGCGGTTTGACCAACCCCTTTCCTCCTTTCACAGGTTTTTGCTCTTCTTCATACCTTCTTTTTCCTGCTCACCCACGCCTACTCTCACCCAGTGTTCTAAAAGACCCTGCCTAAGGGCGCCTAGGCCCCGCCTAGGCGCTAGGCCCCTCTCCAACGCCTAGGTCTAAAACCCGCCTAGGCCCCGACTAATCCCGACTAGTCCCCGCCTAGGCGCTAGGCCCGGCTCTGCCGCCTAGCATCCGCCTAGCGCTTTTTAGAACCTTGCTCTCACCTACCCTCTCCTCTGGCCCCAGCCCCATCCGCTCTTTTTTCTCATTTCCTCAACAAGGCGTCGTTCTTGGAGAAAACAAGGAACAACGAGATGTTATCTTTGAGTGAGATACCCTAGCGCGTTGCAGTAAGGGGTGGAAATGGTTCGGTTTAGCTCGGTTTGGGCAAATTTAGAAGTCAAACCGCTAGCATCGGTTTGGAGAAATTTCAACCCGAGCTAAACCATAAAAAAATTTAGACCGAGCTAAATCAAACCGCTATGGTTCGGTTTGGTTTGGTTCGATCTAAACCGCGGTTTGATTTACGGTTCGATATCTTGGATCTATTATTCAAAATGATGGAGATTTGACTTATAGGATTAAAGCAGGTTGGTTGAAGTGGAAGAATGTCATATGTTTTCTATTTGATCCCGGCATGCCCCATAGATTAAAGGAAAATTTCTACCGCACATCAATTAGGTCGGCACTTCTTTATAACACTGAATGTTGGGCGTGAAACAGTGACACATTCAGAAGACAGATGTACCGTAGATACGTATGCTACGATGAATGTTTGGTTATAAAAGGAATGATCGGTTGATCAATGAGGTGATTAGGGGTAAAGTAGAAGTTGCGCCCATTGAGGATAAAATGAGGGAAAATCGTCTAATGTGATTTGATCATGTGAGACGGAGATCGAGTTATGCACCAGTTAGGAAGTATGAATAGTGGATAAGTGATAAAATGGCGAGAGATAGGGAAAGACGCAAGCAAACTTGAATTAGGGTGATTGAAATCGACATGAGTTTACTTGAATTTGATGAAAATATGGCATTGAAAAGACCGTAGTGAAGGGCAAAAATTCATCTTTATTTTTATTTATTTTTTCTTTTTCCCACCTATTTCTTTTTTCAACTTTTTTTTTCACGATTACATATGAGGATTCATGTTAGCCGATCCCAAATTATTTTAGGACTAATGCTTTGTTGTCGTCGTTGTTGTAAATCCGTATAAAAGCTGGATTATTTGGTACATCCCATTTAGAACGCGGGATAATGCGGGATAGGACGGGACGTCCCACATTTTTTTGTTAATTTTATTTATAACCCCTAAATCCTACTTGAATTTTTGAAATCAATACTTATTTTACGGTTTTTTTGAACTTATGTTTTGCATTTATTTTTATAATCTCAACTACTTGAATGTATTGAATGTAAGGAGTTGGATTTTCTTAACGCCTTTGATAGTTTATACTCCCTCCATCCCCGTCCCGTTTATAGTTTCACTCTTTTGAACCTGGCATGCAAATTAAGAAAAAAGGATAGTGGAGAAAGTGTTGTGAGTATAAAAGTAAAATAGGAGAGAGAATGAGTGAAGGAAATAGTAAATTTGAAAAGTGTTGTGAGTATAAAAGTAAAGTAGGAGAGAGAATTAGTGGGTGGAATAGTAAAGATTCTTTGCCATTTTAGAAAAGGTAAAGCTTTTAACGGGACACCCATTTTGACAAAAAATGAAACTATCAATAGGACGGAGGGACTATATATATATATATATATATATATATACACATTAAAATATTCTCATAGAATAGTTGGGTTTTTTTCAAAATTGTCTGGTAAATATTGGTGACCACTTGGTAAGTAGCTACTGAATCCATGTGAAATGATCAAAATATATATGATTTCAGATGGATTGAATAGCTAACTAGTTACTTAATCCAATATTTAAAATACATGTGGATTCACTAGCTAAATAGCTACATAATTCAAGTGCAATTTTTAAAAATACACATGGATTTAGTAGCTAACTAGCTAATGAATCCATGTGTAACGTTTAAAATACACATGAAATCAGTAGCTAATTAGCTACTGAATCCATGTGCAATGTTCAAAATATACATGTATTCAGTAGCTAAGTAGCTACTTAATACAAGTGCAATGTTAAAAAAATACTCATGAATACAGTAGTTAAGTAGATAATGAGTCCAAGTGTATTTTAAGAATTTCATTGATATTCAACTTTTTTTTTCAAAACGCTCTATTCAGGGATTTAGTTTGTTTCGTCTTGTTGAGACGAGAAAAACAGTATTCTCAAATTTATTTTTTTTCGATTTATAGATATTGAGATATTTAATTTTGATTTTTGAGGAAAATTTAGATGGTTACGTAATAGATTTTGAATTGTAAGGTCAAATGACATCATACAGTTGTCCTTATCTATTATATTAATTGGAAAAAATTTCACCGCCTCTATCCAAATATATACTGTATATATATATAAATTATGCAAAAGTATAGCATATTACGTTATTTATATAAAATTATGAGTAATTTGTACTCCTTGTCCCGTTGTTCTGTTTTAAGGTTTTTACTTTTCTTTTTAATCACCCAATTTAAGGTTTTTAGTTGATTAATAATGGAACTCACTTGGCATTCTCTCAACAAAAACTCCCTATCGACTTTATCTCTCCAACTTATTATACTCATAATATTTATTTATTTTCAATTTTTTTTGTCAAATCAAACTAAAAATATTAAATCGCACACCGAAAACAGGGATGTAATATTTTATCACGATGATAAGAACTTAATCAACACTACTTATAGGAAGGAGGGAAGGGAAGGGAAGGGACTAGAGAGAGAATCTTTTGTACTGCTTTTTATACCCAAGTGATTCAATGATTGAACTTTCTCTGTCTCATAAAATATTTCCATTAGTCAATTTTATTTTTTTCAGAAAAATAAGTCTCATATTCAAAATCATTAAATTTCAAAAAAAAAATGAAGGAAGAAGGGGAAAAGAGAGGAGAGAATGTTAGCAACCAATGAAAGTAAGGAATAATAAATAAACTTCATTAAAATTAGAATTGAAAATGAAAACAAATTATTAAAATATTCGAATAGTCAAATGAAACTATCATTATTATTATTATAAGATAACTAGTGTAACTCCCGTGCGATGCACGGACAGCTATTAAAACATATTGAAGAAAATTCATACAAATATAACAGGAAATATAGAAATGTTTGTGTACATTGTAAAATATTTTGTTTAAAACTATATTATTAGTACAAATATTAATATAAAATAGCAATTGTCTGAATAAATAAATATTTAACTTATTTATTAAGAAGATTTTTTATTTACAGAGTATTTCATTTTCTTTACTCGAATTATATAAAAATAACTAAAACAAATCCTAATCGATGTTTTGATTTGGTTCACTTTGTTTTTTATTATACTTTTCTTAGTTTTTTTAATTCTTAACTACGGCAAATTACAATAAATTCATAAATATCTATCAAATTTTGATAAAATAAAAATTAAAACATAAATAGTTCTAATAATTATATTTAAAGCCAATAATAAGATTTTTAATTTTACTTATATACTTCAACCACTCTTTAAATAAAAAAATGTTATATCAAATGGCTTCCACATTATTTTATCACTAATCTAAATTTCTTTATTAATAACCCATCATTTTTTAAAAGAGATCAATCGGAATTGTTTGTCAAAAAAAAAAAAAAAAAAAAAAAAAAAAGGGGCAGGAGACGAACTTAATATAAAATGTTTTGTAAAATAAGAAACTCAATGAAAATTCATAATAATATGTTTTTCATTATTTCTAAAGTACTTTTAAGGAATAAAATTTTCCTTCAATTCAAAAAATAATATTTCTTTCATCCCATAATTAATACTATATCCAAAAAAATAAAAAATTCCTTCATTTGCCTCAAGGAATTTACTTGTCCAAAAAATTAATATTTATTTTCGAAGACGAAGGCACTAACATTATGAACATTAATTTTTACAAAATACTACTACTTCAACTAAAAAAAAAATTGCTATTTTCGTTTGAATGAATATTTTATAAAACATTACTTAATTTGTTAAAATAATGAATGCCATATTTTTAAACAAAAGCACTAACATTACAACATTTCAAAAATGAATATGACTTTCGATTCAAAATGAATAACATACAAATTATACTAAATTTCTTATCAATAAAAATGAGCATTATTCTCTTCATCCCAATTAATATTTCAAAATATGACATTAATTTATTAGGCGAATAAAGTAGTATTATTTTTTAAAATGTTCATTGAGCCAAACGAAGCAATGGTTATTTTTTGAATTTTTTCTCAAATAATCCTTTTTACTTAACAAAATGACTCACTGTTCAAACTATTGCCCATAATGTCCATTTTTTTGAAAATCGCTACACCGTGTAGCGAGTTTGACTTAGTGCAGTCAAAACTCGCTACACCGTGTAATGCGAAGTTTAGTGGTAATTAAGTTTAGCCGTTAGGAAATTAATTAGGGCATTTAATTAATCTAAACTCGCCACGGTGTAGCGCAAACCCTAATTAAACTCGCTGTAGCGAGTTTGACTTAGTCCAGGAATCCCTTTTTTTCTTATTTTATTTATTTATTCTCTTCTCTTCTCTTCTCTTCTTTCTTTCTATATATATATATATATATATATATATATATATATATATATATAGAAAGCTCAAAATGTATTGAATAATGAACTCGTAATACAAAATGGCGCTTACCTTTCACCGTTTGGTAGTGATGAAGTATTTATAGGCAAGAGTGATGTATTTTGGGGAGGCGACATGTCCTCCGAGATTATAGCGACAGTTACTTGGTCGTGGGCACGTGTCCATAACGGTCCCTGATTTGTAGGGATGTAGTTGTGAGCATTGATTAACCAAATAAGCCGGCGAAGTGTTAAGTCGTCACTTGTTGAGTTAAGTCGAGGTCGCCACTCGTGGAATGGTCGACCCGACCGTCTGCAGAGCATGGTTCGTACCCGAATTGTAACATGGATCATGAGGTCGGACTAAGTTAGGTCGGGACCTATTAGATCGGACCGTGGGCTTAGTCGATCGACGCTGAGATGGGCTTTGGGCCTTGCTCCGACCGGGCCACCCTATTGAGAATGTGATAATCAAAGCTGGATGTAATTGGGCTTTACTTGCTTGGCCCAACTCGGCACTTTTGGTATGTTCAGTGGCCCCCAACTTTCGAGTTGACTTCGTCGACTTGGAAGTTAAGAAGATTTCTTTGGTGAAAATTGCTTTACTCGTAGGTCGATGCTAGTCTTTGAAGTAGGTCGACCATGATGACGTGGCAACATCCTGATCGTTGGCGATGAACGGTGGGAGATGAAGGAGCGCCGATTTTTGTAATGATTACAGTTCTGACGTTTGGAACTCCTTCTCGAAAACCGCCTCAGTCTTTAATTTTGGAAAATTAATTTTGATTTTCCTTTCCCTTTCCAAATTTAGGAAAATATAAATAGAAAAATCCCCCTTCGTTCAGAACTTTTACTGCTCTAAAACTTCTTCTTCTCCGGCGATAATCAAGGGATTGCAGCAAGATTTAAATCTATCTCTCGGCTCCAGCAACGAACCTACTTTCTGCAATTAATTAAGGTATTTCCCTCGTATCCTGCTTTAGGGTTTTAATTTATGCATTGTTCTCCGTTTCCGCCATGGCTAGGACCTTTAGTTGCGAACCAGGAGCGTGGTATGGTTACTGTACTGTTAACCGTAGGGCATGCAAGAATGTGAACGGTGAGTGGAGAGTGATGTCCCTGGATGAGTGTGCCTCCATTTTGACTAGTTGGGGGTTGAATTACACTGAGATAGGGCTGCCCATTGTAGGGGAAATTGAAAATGTGGTGATTGACGACTCAAATGTTGTCGCTTTTCATCTATTCCATGAATTGCTTGACCATATCACCTTATTTTATGTTAGGGACGTCAAAAAGCCCTCCTTCCTTAGGAATAGAATAGGTTTTCCAGGGGAGTCTAGGTCGCCCTTAAATAGGTCGACTGAAATTATTCATAGGCCTGACTCCCCTGTTTCTCCTTCTTCTTGTACAGATATGGCAACTCAAGGCGGAGCTACGCATCTACTTCCTCTCGGTCCTTAATTGTTGATGCATTCGACGATACAGCCATGCCAGGAAAGAATGAGAGGGGTTATGTCCCCCCAGGGCCATTACGTGGAAAGAAGAACCTGCCCTCTAGGTATGGTATGATTTGGGATTTCTGTGAGGTAAGTAAGGAAGATTATAGGGTGACCATTTATACCCAGAGGGAGTTTATGAAGTTGTTTAGGTCGTCCTTTACCACAGATGCCACTAAGGTAGCCTTCTTCTATGGTCAGTTCGTTGCTGGTCTTAGGTTGCCCCTTGATCCATTCATAAACGAATTTTTGGAGTGTGCCAATGCCCTTCCCCTTCAACTCGGAGCCAATACTTGTAGGGTCCTTGTATGCTTTGCTATGGTGTGCAGATTCTTAGGATATGAACCTTGTATGAGAGTGTTCAAAGAATTTTTCAGTATAAAGTATAGTGGAGAGGACTTGAGCATCAGTACCCCCTCTAAACCTAAATCTCCCAAGCTCTTCACCAACCTCCCAAGTAAACATAGTGGCTGGAACTCGCATGTCGTTGTGGTAGAGAGTAGATTAGGATGGGAATTCCCCTTGCCCAATGATGAAACAGAAACCATAGATGAGGGAAACTATTGGGAGCCGACCTGGCATCTTAACTTGTATAGGGCTTTGTGTCGCTTAGTCGAGAAAAGACCCATTAGCTGGGAAAGTCTGATCACCACCAGGTATAATTTCGTCCAGGCTGGGATGATGCCTGGAGATGGAGTGGTAGAGCCCCTTGTCCCTGTGTTGAGAGGACAAATATATCCCGACTGGGTTACTCATTCTCTGGGGAGGTTTGGAAATTTGTGCCAGCGTTGCAAGAAGACAGAAAACTACTGTAAGGATAACGGGGAGCATGCCGGTGGTAAGATCTTGTTCTGCAATCCTTTACTCGTCTATTGTTATCTTGTATATGTGTGTAACTCTTAGATCGTCCGTTGTTTGCTCGTATGTAGAACTTAGTTAGCTCGTACATAGAACTATTACGAATTGCAACTCTATCAAATTGCCTGCTCGTATGTAGAACTTAGTTAGCTCGTACATAGAACTATTACGAATCCGCAACTCTATCAAATTGCCTCGCTCGTATGTAGAGTTATTCAATTCGTACATAAAACCGCTGCTGAGTTGTATCAATTATCTCGTCAATGGTTTACTCGTAGAACTGTTTTGAATTGCCGAGCTAACACTTGATTTCTTCGATGTCGTGTAGTTTTAACTCCCGAGCAAGAAGCGAATATGGTGCGTATTGTTGGGGTTTCTGATAAGAAGAAAGCGAGGAAGGACCATGGGAAGGCCAATGCTCGTGCTCACAGGCAGAGGGAAGCCGCGTTGAGGACCAGTCAGCTTCCAAAAGACAACATTGGGATGGTGCCCATGGAAGGGGTAGATGAAGAAGATCCTTTGCTGAGCAGCAGTCATACCTTGAGCGTGACTGAGGAAGGTAATGAATCCAACAGATCTGGCAGGCCTGACGTGAGCTCCGACCCAACTACTGATTTCAATGTAGGGACCTCCGATGCTGTCAGAGCAGGAACTAGTCCTTTGGATGTCGTAAACATTGATGACGACGCCATGGAAACTGAAGTTGATGATCAGCCTCTGAGGACTAAGAGGTTGCGAACTGACAAGGGGAATGCTGTCTCATCAAGCCAACTGTTACCACCTCCTCCAGCTTCTTCCTATCCCAACCAAGAAACTATTGAAGAAAGGATGCAGAGGCTGAGTGATGTTCCCTCTCTTGAAGGAGTAAATTGCCTGAGTCGCAGCTACCCAGACATGAACTTGGGCCAGGTGATTGTGAGGAGAGCGGTGGATGTGGGTCTGCTAGCTCACTTGGATGATAAGGGCATGACACCCGAGGAGTTCTCAGCTCGGTCTGGGCTGGCTCATTGCGAGGTAACTTCTCACTTTCTCTTTTATTTTATTCGTCTGCTCCTTTACTCGATCCACTTGAACCTCGAGCTAACACTTCTTTGTTTCCTTTGGAATACAGAATCTTACAATGATTGAGCAAGCCAAGAGCTCTTGGAGGGCCTCCACGAGAGGGAGAGAAAAGCCCTTCGTGATTATTCCAAAAAGGCTCAAGAGCTTGCGGAATGGAAAGAGAAGTATAATGACTTGGACAATTCGTTTGAAGCCAACGAAGCGGTGAAGACCAAGGCTTTGTCCGACTCCGGAGGCCGCAGAGTCCAAACTCAAGGAAATGGAGGCCGAGAGGGATGCCGAGAAGAAAGAAGCCGGGAAGGCCAAAACCGAGCCGGCCACTATTAACAAACTTTTTAAAGGAGAAGGATGCCTTCTTGCTCGAGTTGCATGAACAAAGATCGACTTGAAAGAGAGAAGAGCCGAGAAAAGACCACAAGGCCGCCATCGAGAAAACTACTAAGGAGGCCTCCTCGAAGCCGCGATTGAGAAGTTCAAGGCAGGGATGAGTATTATGATGCCATCGTGGCTAGGGCACAAGACTTTCTCGAGGTTGGGAAGAGGCACATGGCCCGTCGAGCACCGGTGGATCCTCGGCTACAGCTTACCATCGAGCAATTAGCTCGTTGGTTTTCTCGAGTCTCAAGTATCGATACGGCAAACTCGCTAAGGTCATTCGCTTGTTCCCTATCTCGAGAACGACTTGGCCTTTATTGCCCAGGAAGATGAAGAAGATCATTGTGAGAAATGGGAAGCTCCCCCTGTCCTTGATAGAAATTTTGATGTGGTCTTGGCGGAACTTGATGATGCTGAAGCCATGGAGACAGTAGATGAACAAGTTTATTCAGAGTCGGGTAAACCTTTAGATCCTCAGCAACAAGGAGAGGAAGAGGGTCGAGCTGCTACTGACGACCAAGCTGATGTCGGCCAGGACTCCTGAACTGTTTAGTTGGATTTGTAATGAACAAGTTCCAAACAATATTTTTGTTTTTTGCTTTAACATTATTCAAATGCCTTGGCCCAGTTTTTTGGGAGGCAAAATATTTTTGTAAGTTAATTTTGTCCAAGTCTTAGCCCGTTTTGGGAGACTTCTTTATCATAGCTGACTTTTGTTTTCAGAATGTCGTATGCTTTTCATTCCATGTTGTATGTCGAGCTAGATGTAGATAATATAAATGAGTCAATTTGAGCCTAGAGGCGACTTGATCTTGTTGGTTTAGTCGACCTCAGACTTGATTAACTTTTTTGTGAACGAGATTGATCATAAGTCGAACCTGTTCATACCATTTGAACTGATTAAGAATCGAGTTAGTTGGAACGAAGTCGACTAAGAGTCGGACTTGTTAAGTGAACAAAGCTGATTTAGAATCGAGCTTGTTAGAACGAAGCTGACTAAGAGTCGAGCCTATTAGGGTGAAGCTGACTAAGAGTCGAGCTAAGATGAACTGACTAAGAGTCGAGCTAAGATGAACTGACTAAGAGTCGAGATCATTAGAACAAAGTCGACTAAGAGTCGGACTTGTTAAATAAACAAAGCTGATTAAGAATCGAGCTTGTTAGAACGAAGCTGACTAAGAGTCGAGCTTGTTGATATTAATGTAACACTATGTTTGATCGAATAAATTGCTCTTTTCATTGAAGTAGGAATCATGCTTACATCAATTCGAAACTAGCTTTAACACAAACTTGAACTTTTGAAATTGAAAACTAGAAGTAGTATTTGATGAGGTGAGTAGCATGCCAAGGATGTTTCAACTCGTCACCTCCAGGATGAGCTATCATGTAGGTTCCTTCCTTGACGACTCGAGTGACTACATAGGGACCTTCCCAGTTAGGAGATAGCTTGTTCTCCGGGTCCTTCTACCCGTTGCCTCAATCTTTCTCAATACATAATCTCCAACTTGAAAAGACCTTGCCTTGACCCTCTTGTCGTGATAGCTCTTAGTTCGCTGCTTGTAGTTGACCATTCGGAGGTAAGCTGTTTCTCGCTTCTCGTCGACTAGATCCAGGTCTATTAATCTATTGGCATCATTTTGCTCTTGATTGAAGAAAGTCACTCTAGCAGTGGGGAATCTGAGCTCAGCAGGTGCCATAGCTTCTGACCCATATGTAAGAGCAAAAGGGGTTTCCCCCGTAGGCCCCCGAGTGGTTGTACGAACTGCCCAAAGAGCAAGGGGGAGTTCGTCCAACCAATTGTTTCGTCGACCTACGAGTCCAGTCTTGAGCGAAGATAGAACAAGTTTATTTGCTGCTTCAGCTTGCCCATTTCCTTGAGGATAGGCGACAGAAGATTTCCGATGTTTGATTCCCACTCGCTTTATCTCTGCTTCGAAAGTCTGGGAGAACTGTAACCCATTGTCAGACACTATAGCTCGAGGAAAACCAAATCGACACCAAATGAAGTCGTGTATGAAGTTGATAGCATTCTCCTCTGTGATGCGAGCTAGTGGTTTGGCCTCAACCCATTTGGTGAAGTAGTCTATGGCAACGATCACATACTTGCAATTTCCTCGGGCGGGAGGGAAGGGTCCAATCAAGTCGACACCCCACATGTCGAATGGCCAAGCTGCGATCACAGAGTCCGCTTCCGTTGTAGGCACATGGGGAAGGTTGGCAAACCTTTGGCATTGATCACATTGCCGAACAAAGTTGTGTGTGTCGCCTCTCATGTGTGGCCGTAGTATCCCAATGTGATTAACTTGTCGCCAAGAGTCCCGGCCCCCGGTGTCCACCACAAATTCCACTATGCACTTCGTGTATCAATGTGGCGACCTCTTGGGGATGGATGCACTTTAGCAATGGCCGAGTATAAGATCTCCCGAATAGGTCGCCTCCTTGAATGACATACCTTGGAGCTTTCTTTTGATAGCTCGAGCCTTCTTCTCGTCATCCGGCGGCCTTCCATTTTCTAGGTATGCTTTCATTTCCTCGATCCAACACTTCTCCCGAGTCCAATTTCTTGAGGGATCATCTATGCAATGAATTTTTACCCTCTCATAAGTCGGATTTTCGAGGAAGGAGATGGGCTCGCATGTGGCTCATCCGAAGTAGCGTTTCGAAAGGAGATCACCCAACTCGTTATCTTCTCTTCCAATCCTTCAATCTCCTGCACTTCTAAGTCCTTTATTAGCTCCTTCACCAGTCGCAAAGATTTGATGAGAGTAGAACTAAGCACTTCGTACTCGCCTCGACTGCCGACTATCAATTGTGAGTCACGCAAGCCATGATCTTAGTTGCTCCGAAGCACTTGGCGTACTCAATAGCCGCAATCAAGGCCTCGTATTCACTGGTTATTGGAAGCATCAAACTTGAACCTTAGTGATTCCTCATACACGGTCCCAGCTTCGGCTCAATCAACACTATTCCAGCCTCCATCGCTATTCTTGGTCGCCGACCCGTCCGAATAGACCTTCCAACAATCGTCGGGTAGGCTAATGACGACTGGGACTCGGTTCTTTCCCCTTAGCTTTTTCTTTAGGAACTCGTTGCTCGTTGTCTTCCTTGGTGAACGTAAGCTCGACCAAGAAGTCGCCTAGAGCTTGAGCCTTCAACGCCTTTCGAGGTCGATAGTCAATGTCAAATTCAGTGAGGGCAATTGACCAATTGAGCAATCGACCTGAACTCTCAGGCTTGTGCAATATCTTTCTCAAAGGTGCATTAGTAAGAACCACGATTGGATGAGCTAGAAAATAAGCTCGCAGCCTTCCTTGAAGCCACGACTAGAGCATGTGCGACCTTCTCAAACGTTGTAATACCTACTTTCCACATCCGATAAAGCCTTGCCGATGTAGTATACCGGCTTTTGAATCCCCTCATCTTCTCTAATCCAAAACCGCCGCCACCGATTTATCTCCCACGTATAAATACACAAACAAAGTTTCTCCAATAGTGGTCGGGCTACTCAGAGAGGTGGAGTAGCGAGGTAATCCTTTAGCCGTTGGAACGACGAATGACATTCGGTCGTCCATTCAAAACTTTTCGTCCCCTCAATGCTTTGAAGAAGGGGAGAGACCTTTCGCCGACTTTGATATGAAGCGACCAAGAGCCGCTACCCTTCCATTAAGTCGCCGCATCTCTTTGACACCGGTGGGAGCCTTCATGTCGACTAAAGCCTTTATCTTCTCTCGGATTAGCTTCTATGCCCCTTTCGAGATACCATGAATCCCAAGAACTTGCCACCGCCACTCCAAACACACATTTGCCGGGGTTGAGCTTCATGTCGTTTGCTCGTAAATTGGCGAATGTCTCCTTTAGGTCGACCACGTGACTCCCGGCCTTAGTTTTAATGACCATGTCGTCAACGTAGGCCTCCATATTTCGACCAATCTCGTGAGGCAAAGACTTTGTTCACCATCCTCTCGATAGGTCGCTCCCGCATTCTTCAATCCAAAAGGCATCATATTGTAGCAAGAGATGCCTCCAAATGCTTGAAATGCCGTCTTTACAATGTCATCCTCGTGCATCTTTATCTCGGTGGTATCCCGAGTAAGCATCCAGAAACCGAGAGTAGAGTGACCAAAGAATGGAATCAACAAGCTTGTCAATTCTAGGAAGAGGATAGCTATCCTTCGGGCAAGCTAGATTGAGAGTAGTGAAGTCGACACACATCCGCCACTTGCCATCTCGATTTCTTCACCATGACCACGTTGGCCAACCACGTTGTATGAGTGGCCTCTTTGATTATACCCGCACTCAAAAGTTTTTGTACCTCTCGCTTTGATAGCCTCTTCCTTGTCGCGAGCAAAACTTCTCAACTTTTGGGGTCTAGGCTTTATGGCTCGGGCCGACTTCCGCCCGTGAACAAACGACCTCCTCCTTGATTCCCTCATGTCTTCTACCCTCCATGCAAAGACATCATTACTTTCTTTGAGTAGCTCGATGATTTCGCTCGCTCCTCAACCGATAGCCGCTTCCCAATCCGAATTTTTTGGTCGGGGTAAGAAGGGTTGGTGATTACCGACTCTAGCTCATCCACGCCTTCTAGCTCGGTCCATCTCTCGAATTGTAGAGTCTCCACTATGATTTCCCGACCTTTTGTCTTTCCTCGCCTCCCAAGTGTGGAGCCTCCTCGCCTATCATATCATCAAGCTTGTCTCGCAACCTTGCTGGTAGTGGCCCCCGAGTTATTGTCTATCTCGGGAGGCATAGGTCGCCTATGACGAATTGATCAACCATAACTACATCCGAATCGACTTCGCTGGTGTTAGAGTGACGTGTCGACTCAAGCATGACCTCGTCATTTGAGCGATAGGTCGACTCTACCACGTCGGTGATTGTTGACGCGGGTAGTTTTGGTGATCGATCGGGACAGCCTTCAAGTAACCATCGCCAGCCTCAATCTCTAGCTCCCTTTTCTTTCTTTCTCTTAGAACATGATCCAGATAAGCACGAGCCGTGCCTTCGTACGCAACCCACTCCACAGTGTGGGGAACTTTACTCGCCGGTGAGGAATTGATGCTACCATTCCAAGAGCGACTCGTCCAGAATTCCAAGGATGGCGGCATAGTCACTATTTACATCAATTACGATAAATTGTACCTTCGAAACAACCCCGAGGGGGTGCCGGCCTAGGTCAACGCCGAGCGCTATCTCGGCCTTTAGCATCAACTCGATGGTTGGTGAAGCCCTCCAACCTCGCCATCATATCTCTCCAATTGTTCATCATTAAGACCCATCTCCTTGAAAGTTTTGTAAAACAAAATATCCTTGCAGCCCCCGTGTCGACTAAGAGTCCGCTCGTCGTACATCCATCAATGAGACTCGGGATGACGAGAACTTGCTCCCTAGCCGCCATATTAGTTGCCAATTCGTGGGGGTAGAAGCCGATCGCCTCATCTCTTACTTATCTCCTTGGAGGCACATGTGGGGCCTTATTGAGCCGGAATATCTTGTGCTTGATGGCCGTGTTGCTCGCTTGTTCGCTGATGACCCCTGTGTTCCGCCTAGGCCGCCTAGGTCCTTGTTGCCCACCCGTCGGCCGCTCACCTCCCCAGCCTTGAGGTCTCTTCACATAAGCTTCGAGTCTCCCCGGTCGACCATTCTCCGGATGATACGCTTTAATCCCAAGCAATCCTCTCGTGAGATGACCAAAGTCTTTGTGGTAGTCGCAAGATTTGCCGTTGTCCCTCCTAAACTTGTTGCCCGGATTCATTGGGACCGGAGGAGCCGGCTCAACAAAGATTCAAAATCTCGCCCGACTCACCGTGAGGGGAGCGAAAGCTTCGGCACCTTCTCTCGTCGCCCTAGTTCTCGTTTCTTTCCATTTTTATTGTTCCCCCATTCTTGTTGGAGTCCTTTTATCATCGTGACTTCAACCTTGGGGCTCTTTCCCTTCTTCTTTTCTTTTCTTTCCTCGTGAGCGACATTATACACCTTTTCAAACAACTCCCGCCGAGTTGTGACCGTTCGGACCGTGAGCTCGTAGTCCATGTCTTCTCGAGGAAATACCACTGGAAGCAATTGATTACCTCCCCGTCTCGTGAGGTCTTCCTCTATCTTATCAACCATCTCTTTGAACTTGGTGAAATAGCTCATCGAGCTTTCATTCTTACCCCGCACCAAGTTATTCAGATCGCTGACGGTTATCTTTCGAGCTCCTCATAGCCGAGAAGCGGTCTAAGAATTTTGTTCTCAAGCATGCCCAAGTGGTGATACTACCAGCAGCTCAAACCATTGAACCAAGTTAAGGCCGCCCCAAGAAGTGTGCTTAGGAGAGCTTTGCACATGTTGTCATCCTCATTGGCGACAAAACACATAGCGGCTTCCGATGTGCTATGTGGCTCCCGGCATTTGTCGACCCGCAGTACTTCTCCGTAAGAGGCAACCCGAAAGTAGGAGGAGGTCGACTATCTCTGATTTCTTTGGATAAAGGTCGAAGAGCAAAATCAATTGCTCGACCTTTCCAAAGATCCTTCTTCTTCTCCTCCTCCCATTGCTCAAATTTCTTTTTCATCAACAACCATTCTCTCGGCATCGGGTCTCTCATCTCCCGGGAGGGGAGCAAAGATTGGACCTCTCGGCCCTCACTTCGGGGGAGTCACCGCCTACTCCTTCGTCCCCGTGAGAATTGGTCCTTTCGATCTTATTGAGATCTATGTCTGTTACTTGAGGCGACTCCGCGCTCTCAGCCAGACGGCGACTGCGCCCGTGATCTCCATATGGCGACTGCGCCTTTCCCCTCTCACAGCGACCTATGCCCATTCCTCGTCTCTATGGGATCCCGATCTCGCGTTCGCGCCGGGAGAGACATGCCTGCTTCGTTGGGCCGTTAACCGAGTCCTCACACCGATTGAGCCTCGCTCTTCGTTTCGCTGAGGCTAGCCCTTAAATCATTACTCGGCACATGAACAATGGTAGGAGCTCGCCGAACTATCCCGTCCTCGCCATTCCGCCCACACCTTCATTTGGCTTTAGCACTCCCGGCTCCGTTGCCCATTAGAAACCCGAGCAGTGCCACTCTCTCGTAGCGTATGTCGGCCTCGTTTCCGCCTCCTCCACGGCTATCAAGTCGCCCGTAATCCGGGCTCGCTCCAACATCATTTCTTTCTTGCTCATGGGATTAGTGGAGGGACCCGCCCCGCTTCCCACATTCGCCCGCCCGCCAGACGCTTTGGGTGAGGTGGGAGCTCCCCGTCCTTCCATAGGACGCTTTTCTCTCCTTGCATCCGGCAATCTCGCCATCGCCCACGCCTGTTAGGAGCGTGTCGCCCTAGCATGATGTCGTTGAAGAGGGGGAGGAGGAGGCAAATCTGCATTTCCAACGTTTGTATTGTTGTTGTTGTTCACTTCGCCATGCCCAAGTGAAGCCTCTGATACGTGTCCTTCGAAGTCACCATCGTTGCAGTGTTAAGAAAAGTTTCGAGGTCAAGTTTAAAAGCACGTTCCCGCAATGGAACCAAACCGATGCCGCAGAAATGTGCTTATCAATCTTCCTCCACGTGGCAGGACTGATCACTGGCTTCGACTGAAAATGTAACCCACGACTAGCCTGATGTGTCTCCGGCGAAGACGCTCGGCGCGAGAGTAAGATTACGCTTGTATAAAGCTCAAAATGTATTGAATAATGAACTCAGAATACAAAATGACAGTTACCTTTCACCGTTAGGTAGTGATGAAGTATTTATAGGCAAGAGTGATGTATTTTTGGGGAGGCGACATGTCCTCCGAGATTATAGCGGCAGTTACTTGGTAGTGGGCACGTGTCTATAACGGTCCCACGATTTGTAGGGATGTAGTTGTGAGCATTGATTAACCGACAAGCCGGCAAGTGTCGGGTCGTCACTTGCCGAGTTAGGTCGAGGTCGCCACTCGTGGAATGGTCGACCGACCGTCTGGGTAGAGCATGGTTCGTACCCGAATTGTAGCATGGATCACGAGGTCGGACTAAGTTAGGTCAGGACCTGTAGGTCGGACCATGGGCTTAGTCGATTGATGTGTGAGATGGGCCTTGGGCCTTGTTCTGATTGGGCCAGCCCTATTGAGGATGTGATAATCGAAGCTGGATGTAATTGGGTTTTACTTGCTTGGCCCAACTCCCTGACACTTTTCGTATGTTCAATATTATTTATATATATATATATAAAATAATAAATTAGAAAGAGGAAGTCCCTTTAAAAGTCCTCTCACTAAGAGAGGCCCCAAAGGAACTTGAAAAACAATGAAAATGAATCATCTATTTATAGTAGAAGAAAGATTTGAAAAATATAGGATACATCTATGTGGGAAACACAAAAAATATTTAAATTTAGAGATGGTGGAAAAAAACAAAATTTCATTTGCCTCCAAAAATTTCATTTGCACTCCTCATGAATTTTTTGAAGGCAAATGAATTTTTCCCTTAAATCAATTACTTCTCTTGGACCTTTTACTTGTTCCATTTTTATGTGAAAGCCTCATGAAATTTTTGATTAGTAATATACGTGATTTAATTATCTTAATAATGAAAAATTAAAAATTATTGTATATAATTTTTCAATTTTTTTTTTTGGAAAAATTCAATTAACCTTACCACTAAATATAAATTAAAATAGAATTAACTTTCTTTCTACTTCTTTCTGAGACGCAAGGAATAATTCATTAGCTCTTGCATATTTATTATAATGACTACTTGTAGCATAATAGATATTTGAAAAAAGTACTAATTTGGATCATAATAGAGTATGAGAAATATGTAGAAATAATTTCATGCGCCCCCATCACCCTAAATCATTATTCATAAAAGTGTAAAAATTGAAAAATTAAATACAATATTTTTTAAGTTTTCTTTATTAAGATAATTAAATAACGTATATTACTAGTCAAAAATTTCATGAGACTTTCACATAAAAATGAAACAAGTAAAAGACCCAAGAGAAGTAATTGATTTAAGGAAAAATTTCATTTGCCTCCAAAAAAATCATGAGGGGTGCAAATGAAATTTTTGGAGGCAAATGAAATTTTGTTTTTCCCACCATCTCTAAATTCAAATGTTTTTTGTGTTTCCCACATAGATCTATCCTACATTTTTCAAATCTTTCTTCTACTATAAATAGATGATTCATCTTCATTGTTTTTCAAGTTCCTTTGGGACCTCTCTAAGTGAGAGGACTTTTAAAGGGACTTCCTCTTTCTAATTTATTATATATATATATATATATATATATATATATATATATATATATATATATATATATATATATATATATATATATATAGAAAGAAAGAAGGAAGGAAGAGAAGAATTAAATAAAATAAGAAAAAATAGAGATTCCGGACCCAAGTCAAACTCGCTACACCGTGTAGCAAGTTTAATTAGGTTTGACCAAACTCGCTACACGGTGTAGCGAGTTTAGGTTAATTAAACGCCCTAATTAATTTCCAAACGGCCAAACTTAATTACTCTAAACTCGCTACACGGTATAGCGAGTTTTGACAAGACCCAAGTCAAACTCGCTTCACGGTTTAGCGATTTTCAAAAAAATGGACATTCTGGGCAATAGTTTGAACAGTGAGTCATTTTGGTAAATAAAAAAGTAAAAAAGGATTATTTGAGAAAAAATTCTATAATTCAGGTAGTGAAAATTTGATGAGTTTTCCCCTTCCAACAAAGGAAACAGTGAAAGCGATAGAGGATCATACAATTGAAGGTCTAGCCGATTGTGATGAATCCCCATAGATCGTTGCTTGCGGGTTGGTCAAAGCCCGGTCGGAATCTCCAAAGACCCTAGAAAATGGCAATCCCATGATCTCACGTTATCAAGAATCTCAGACCTGGAGCGAGAATCCTATTCATCCCGTAGTATTTTGCTTTCCGTCCATCGCCGCCGGCCGCCATGACGTGAAAACGGCTTCTTACGGTGGTTTTGACTGAATTTCATTTCGTAAACGACAATGTTATCAGATGGTGTTAAAATAGAATTTTGATTATTTTCCCCGGAATTAATCCCTCTAGTTCAAAATACTCCCTCCAATTCAAAAATAATACTATCACGTTTCACATGTTTCCAAAAAAAAAAAACAATTATTATAATTATTACTTCAAATACTCTCCTAGTAATTACAATAAGTGGTGGGTATAGGTGGGTGTGAATCTTAACGAGTATTAAATGGGTTAAAAGTATATAAAGGGAAATTTAGGGATTTGGATTAAATTATTTGAGATGGTTTAATGATACGGGTTTACTTAATAATTTTACGAGTTGATATAACAACTTTCTTCGATGAATTAATTTCTCAATGGTCCCTCACCCCAAATCATTCTCCGTATACCTTAGCTATTTTCAAAAGCCCATACACTATTTAATGCTTAGATCAAAATTTTCTCTAAACTCAAATCCCTTAAGTTGCTATCCGAACGGCAATAAATCTGAGCGGCCTCAAATTCGACGATAAGAATTCACCCTATTATTCGATACAAGGCAGAACACGGCGGAACAAGAAAACTGCTGCCACCACCGATTGCCTCCTCCGTCGATGCTCTACCCTCCAAACTTCGTCGGCTCATGTCTTTCAATTCCCTTCCTAATTCCCAACAAGCTCTCTCTCTCTCTCTCTCTCTCTCTCTCTCTCTCTCTCTCTCTCTCTCTCTCTCTCTCTCTCTCTTTCTCTCTCTCTCTGTCTCTCGCTCTCTCTCTCCGCTATTCCAATTGTGTGTGTGAGAGAGAGGGGGTTGGTATATGAAGGAATTTAGGACTGAATTGTACATGATTAATCTTATATCTAAGTATAAAAATAATTCTAGTCTTATACATTATATGAGCGAATTCAATTATTTTTAAAGAAAATGGAAAAAATTATGAAAAAAAATTACTCTTGTTCCTAGGCATAAAAGTAATTCTAGTCTTATACCTTTAGGTATAGGAGCAGACTGTTTAGTAAAATATATGACTTTTTTATTAATTTAAAAAAAAGGTGAAAATTGTGAAAATAAAATACTCTTATACCTGTGTATATGAGTAAATATAGTTTTATACATTTGGGTATAGGAGCGGACGGGTAGGGGTAATATTTGAGCGTGAGCTTTTGTTAAATTTGCATCTCGAGTGAGTATTTATGGGTTTGTTATGTCCTCAGAAGCCCTAGGGTCCTCAACTCTTTTCGATTAATGGTATCTTATTTTACGCTTGTTGTTATTTATTAAATACACCCCCTAGTTCTTAATTTTACTCGTATTAAATAAATATATATACCCCATCTCCCCCTCTTTTCCCGCCTCATCCTCTCCTCCTCTCTCCATCTTCAATGCCATTTCTCCTTCTTCTCCGCCTCTTGTCTCTCCCCTCTTCTTTCTCCAACCACCCCTTTTCTCATATCCTTCTCTTCTTCCTATTTCATAATCAAAATGAGGATCCAGATGCCTTCGTAAAAAGAAAAATGGTGTTTGGACGATCACCGTCAACCGCCTTCATAATGTTCGTTCGACCACAATTGACTAGACACCGCGAGGATGGTTCGATTGGCACATACCCAACGGTCTTCTATTATTCAGCCATGGTTGAACGCCTTTAAAATGGGGATACTAGTGTCTTTGATTGAAGAATATGAAGGAGTGATATGGGCGGTGGACATAGAAGGTAAAAAATAACGGGGATACCAATGCATGTTTATAAGAGGAGAAAGAGAGAGATAAAGGGGACAATCCGAGGGGGTGTTTGCGGGTATGAGAGGGATCGTGGTCGCGGGTCACTTAGAGATTAGGAAGATTTGAGGATTTTAGGTTTGTTGGGGAAGAAGGTGAATAATAATGGAATAACTTTGTATTTTTTCACTTATGACAATTTTGAAAATAGTAGAAAATATGTGCACTCACAAGTAGGGGTGTAAATGTTTCGCTTTGTTTTGCTTTGAGCTGATTTACAGACCGAACCACTAGTCATTGGTTTGGAAAAACTTCAGACCGAACTGAACCATGAAAAATTTCAAATCCAACTGCCATGGTTTGGTTCAAACTGTGATTCAGTTATATGGTTCAGACCGTGGTTCAGACCGCGGTTTAAACTGTGGTTCAGACTACAATCCAGACCGTGGTTCAGACCATGATTTAGACTACGGTTCAAACCATGATTCTAATTGAGGTTCGGACCATGCTTGAGGCGACTAATTGTCAAATGTTATTAAAATTTCCGTCATCACGAAGTAAGAGCGAGGGATGCAGAAGTTGAAGAGAAAAAAAAAGGAATCAAGAGACTAGAGGAAAAGAGAGTTGAAAGAAGAAATCACCCTATACAATGTCGATCGTGGAGAAAACTTGATTTGGTATGTTTCACAATAAAGATTAAAAAAATTCTAAAATTAATATTGAATAAGATGTAAAATGGGAGGTTATGATTAGTATTTTGTAATTTAATTTTTTTTTATTTATCTAATGGTAAATATTACTCAACATACAAATATATTGTTAATATATGCGTTATGCGGCTTTGATCTGGTGAATAGATTGTATGCCTTGTGGTTTGGTCTAATTGTTCGATTTGATAGTCTCGGTTTGACGGTTCAATTTGGTGGTTCGGTTTGCCTATTTTTGAGACCAACAAAACCGTTCATGATTGAAAACCGAACAAATCCGCAGAGTTTGGTTCTGTTCGGGCTCAAACCGCGGTTTGAACCGAACCGCTTACACCCTACTCACAAGTAAAAGTTAATCTCACTTTACTATCCCAAGATTTACATGGTGTATCACTCATGTGGTCCGTTGTTTCATTTTTCACTTTAAGGCACGGATTGTTATTTTTGTATCAAGTTCGGGGCTAGACAACAATTTTTGTTATATATTTGACGAAGAATTTACATGTGTCAATGAATATCTATTTTTTATTGGAGAGACACTCTGGAAAAGTTGTGCAGCAATAATAATTTTTAGGAATTTAATGGCAATTATTTTCATAATTTATTAAAAACTTTAATTTTCACTTCTTCAAACCGGATCAATGTAGTAAAAATCAAGGCAAAAAGGAACAAGAAATTAAGAAACATAAAGCTTATGAATGAGAAAAACAATTATATATATATATATATATATATATATATATATATATATATATATATATATATATATATATATATATATATATATATATATATATATATATATATATATATATATATATATATATATATATATATATATATATATAAATTAATAAATTTTACAAGTCGATAGTAAATTTATACGAGGCGCACCGTAACAATAGTTTGTTTATTGAGGAGGGCTTCTTATTGTTGTTTGTTCACATGCTTATTATTTATTTTTCCTTAACCTTGATATTACTACATTTGTCTTGTTTGAAGAAGTGAAATGTTATTATTATTTAAAAATTTATGAAAAATTATTAAACTCATAATTTTTTTAATGAACCTTTATAAAATTCTAAAAACTATCTGTTGATGGATAAAAATATTTTCGGAGTGTCTCTTAATAATAAAATAAATATTCATTGGCACATGCAATTATTTTTTTTAAAAAAAAATCTAACAAAATTTTTATCTAGGCCCCAAATTGATACGTAAATTAAATTTTGGGTCCTAAAATGATAAAAATGAAACTATAGGTTACCCATCCAAAGAATTATATCATTGTACATTTACGCACATTATTTTAAGAAATGCACTTTACTTACTTGCATTAATGTTCTTGCCACATTTATAAATAAGAATACTATTTTGAAAAAATGAAATAGATAAGTGAGTATTTTTAATACAACAAGAGAGCTTTACAATTGTACAAGTTCCCATCTATCGAACATTTTGTATTTTCATGCATTCAAAAATACAATCTACTTTCGGTTACATATTTTTAACACTAGCGCGTTTCTTTTTACAACAAATCTTCTGAAAATCTAACAAATTACGTACTATTTCATGCACAGTCAACACTAGGCAATCAAACCCCTTTCGATTTAACTATGGTCTTCCCATCTAACCTCTCCAAAAGCTATAGCCCTGAGTTGCATAAATTTTCAAATATCAGTAATGGTCAGAAATCCTTCATATGGAGCTTGTAGTCCCAATATTCAATTATTGAACTCAACCATAATTTCAAACTGACCTTGCAAGAACCAGACATGTTGTTCCACCAGCAAGTACCTTGGTTCACTTCATCTGGATTTGGTTGTTCATGGTCCAGAAGAACCAAGGAGTGGGTCCAGAATATTCAAGGAGTAGGTCCGCATCATAGTTGCTACGCTTCAATGCCTGCAACATCATATTCTCCGTCAGTTCAAGAATTTAAATAAATAAATAAACAGATACTCATGGCGAGAGATAGTGAGAGAGTTTACAGGGAGGGGAGCTCGAGCTCTAGCTTCCAATCTAACCTCTCCATAGGCCACTCCAAAAACCATTGCCTGAATTGTTAAATGGGGACTACCATGCCTTCCTATGGCATAGGCTCCGGATCTGAGTGTAGTTGTGATGAGAAATTAGATCACAGAAAGACAAACAGAAAGATATGTTTAAGAGCAAAGAAATAGAACTCTACAGATCTGACAGATGCCTAACTCTTTGAGAAATCACATGCAACTGACCTTGCCAGAAACACAATATAGATAATCCTTGACAATCAAAATTCAGAAACAACGAAAGAAAATAAAAATGAATTAATAAGGATTCCAAGCCCAATAACAATATACAAACCAATGGGCAAATCTGAGTTAACGGAAAGATTTCCGCCAAAAGAAATAAAAGAAATTAAGGGAAAATTCATTCGGAGAAAGATATTCAACGGAATCATACACAAACCATAAATGGCACGGATCATGGAAGCATTGAAATTATCGACAAACACAAGGAAAAAGATCAAACCATTTCACATAAAGGAAAACCTTGGTGTCTACCTAATTTTCGATGAATTGTTGATATGATTATTGAAAGAGCTTAACATCTCAGAACAACAAACATCATCTTCATCAAAACTCATCGCCGCCAACAATGGGATGGAAATTTGGGGCAGGTGTGTATGCCGTTCAGGTAATTGATAAGGTGTATTTATAGCAAAAATTAGGGTAAAGTTGTCTGTTTACACGCGCATTGCAGCATAATTTTTAGACTAAAATATTTCTTAAATTACAATATATGCCACTGCTTTTCTTGTTTTAACTTTTAATCTTTTTAGTCAGTCTCGCAATTTGCTAGCTGTCAAGATTTAGAAAAGATTCTAGAAGGATACAACAAACGATAGATAACATACACCACCACCCAAACCGATTTTCATAGACCATACTACCTCCATTACTGGGCCGGCCCAAAGTAGGCACGGGGTGAGTGACCACTCAGGGCCCTAATCTCGAAGGGACCATTTTCAAAAAATGAAATTTCTTTTGTTAGTATTGTTTTGGGCTAGTCTGCTACTTTCAGTCCAATTAGGCAATATTCCTCAAGTTTCTCTCTATGGCCATATGGCCATCAGACTTTGACATCCACGAGGAACCGCAAGTTATTAACGTCAGGCACGCCATTGCCACCTCATCTTCTTCAAATCTTCACCTGTTCTTTCCTAAACACTAAAAAGGCTAAATTTCCTCAAATAGAGGCCTTTTTTTTTGGTCTAACAACGCAAAAGTTAAGCATTTAAACCACTCGACTTTTTATTGAACGATGTATCAATGACACCTCATCTTCTTCAAATCTTCTCCTGTTTTTTTTTTTTGATCTAGACAAAGGACTTCATCAAACATGATCAAACCATATTATTCAGCATTCTATTTTATTATGCCACAAATTGTTGATATTTATCTTTAAAAAAATCTTTAGCTGATTAAATTCATGTATCAAGGGCTCTCTTACTACTTCTAGCATTCATGCATACCCCACTTTCATCAAGTAAAATACATATTCCACATCTTGATGAAATTAATTATACATAAACCCTAGAATGATGCGGAATATTTATTCTAGGACAATCATGCTTTAAGTTATCAAAGATTATGGAACGATAGAGAAACTTGAATCCATAGCAATGTTTGGAGAATACTTGATGAAGACTTGATGAACGATTATTGCCTTCCAATTGATCCTTAGGGTTCTTGGAATTCAATTGACAATGGGAATCAAGAGAATAAAACCTAGGTAGGTCAATTGGGGACCATAACCCTATATTTATAATGACCTAGTATGTTAGCCAGCCCATCATAGATTAACAACTAGGCCCCTTAGGTATCAACACATATTAACTGTAGATCCTATACTTATAAAAGATGACTTGGGCCCCCTATAACTTTAGTAGATCACTTTATTAGGCCCAAATACTTTAATATTTAATGTGACATATACAATTACTTATAGTGCACATACGTCTATGTGCCCAAAGACTTTATTTATTATACTAGTATATGTAAAGTCCATAAGATATTCCAACAATCTCCCACTTGGACTTACACATGTACATAGTATAATACCTTAGTTTAATTGCATATCACATTATAAACCTTAACAGCAATGCTTTACCAAATTGTGTCATCTTAAACCAATCCGGTCCATTAGCATATATTAACTCAACTAAATGACATGGATCAAGTATGGATGTGTAGCATGGAATAACATGTAATGTGATCTTCACATGTCTATTCTCAACTGGTCCAACCTTATTTTGAGATCAACCAAATATTCAGAGTGCAAAATAACTTTATTAACCAAAAACTGAAAAAACCAAATATACTTATAATAATAAATGTAAGAGAAAAATACAAAACTCCCACTCAATCTAAGCATACTCTAGTGATACAACACCCATACAAGCAGTGTGCCCGTGAAAAACCTTCGGTGTTACACCCTTAGTAAGCGGATCCGCGACCATGGAGTTAGTCCCAATATGCTCAATACAAATCTATCCACTCTGAATCCGTTCCATAACAGCAAGATACTTAATGTCTATGTGCTTAGACTTAGACGAGCTCTTGTTGTTATTAAAATACATAACTGACGACTTATTATCACAAAATAACTTTAATGGCCTATCAACGCCACCTAATCTGCGCAGCCCAGTGATAAAATTTCGCAACCAAATTGCGTGATTTGATGCCTCATAACACGCCACAAACTCTGCCTCCATCATAGAAGTAGCAACAAGCGTCTGCTTAACACTCTTCCAAGAAATTGCTCCTCCACAAAGTAGATAAACGTAGCCCGAAGTAGACTTACGACTATCTTGGCATCCCGCAAAGTCGGAATCCGAATACCCAATGATCTCAAGTCTATCCAACTTTCTGTAAGTGAGCATATAATCCTTTGTTCTCTGTAAATAATGCATGACCCTCTTGGCTGCTATCCAATGATCCTTTACAGGATTGCTAAGGTATCTG
This sequence comes from Adenophora triphylla var. japonica, assembly GCA_022495995.1. Taxonomy (NCBI): domain Eukaryota; kingdom Viridiplantae; phylum Streptophyta; class Magnoliopsida; order Asterales; family Campanulaceae; genus Adenophora; species Adenophora triphylla. The sequence goes on along the minus strand of JAFEMH010000297.1, from coordinate 220,406 downwards.
CCTAAAATACCAACTATGAATGCTAGGTCTGGGCGAGTGCAAACCTGAGCATACATCAAGCTCCCTATAGCCGAAGCATAAGGGATGCTATTCATTTCCCTAGATTCAATCTCATTCTTGGGGCACTGAGCAAGATTGAATTTGTCACCTTTAGCCACTGGGGTGTCACCCATTTTACAATCCTGCATGCCAAATCTCTTAAGTACCTTATCGATGTAACTCTTTTGTGACAATCCAAGAATACCTTGAGACCGATCTCTGTGTATTTGAATTCCTAATACAAAAGATGCATCTCCCAGATCTTTCATCGCAAATTTCATTGAGAGAAATCTCTTAGTTTCATACAGTAAGTCCATATCATTTGTGGCTAGTAGGATGTCATCCACATATAAAACCAGAAAAATATATTTACTCCCACTGAACTTGTGGTAGACACAATCATCAACTGTATTTAACGTGAAACCAAATGACAATACAACTTGATGATATTTGTAATACCACTAACGGGATGCTTGTTTGAGTCCATAGATGGATTTCTTGAGTTTGCATACCATATCCTTTGAATCTTTTGAAACCAAGGTTTCTGGTTGCACCATATAAATTGTTTCTTCAATGTCTCCATTAAGAAACGCAGTCTTAACGTCCATTTGATGTAACTCTAGGTCATAATGTGCCACTAATGCCATGATGATTCTAAAAGAGTCTTTCGATGAAATCGGAGAGAAAGTCTCTTTATAATCTATTCCTTCTTTCTGAGTAAATCCCTTAGCGACAAGACGTGCTTTATGTCTTCCCGCATTGCCTTGTGAATCCCTTTTGGTTTTAAATATCCATTTGCAATCAATAGGTTTCACTCCTTCAGGCAATGGGACAAGATCCCATACATCATTGTCTTTCATTGATTTAATCTCATCATCCATAGCGTCTATCCACTTTTGAGAGTTAGAACTATTAATGGCCTTATGAAAGTTGATTGGATCATCCTCCAATTGACCAATGTCTACCTCTTGTTCATTTAGAAATACCAAGTAATAATCCGAAATGGCACTTCGTCTCTCTCTAGTGGATCTTCTTAAAGGCACTTGTTCTTGAGGTTGTTGAGCTTGTTCCTTATGGACAACTAGAGGAATATTGACAATGTCTTCTTGATTCAAATTTTGTTCTTGAACCACATCAGGATTGAGATCCAAATCATGGTCAAGGACAATTGTAGGAAGAGGAATGCTAACCGGAACCTCTTCAAAGACAAAATCATCTCTAACTTGTCCCCCCACAATCTCAACATCCTCAAAGAATTGAGTATTTCCCGTGTCAAAAAAGTTTCTGGATTTGGGATTGTAAAACTTAAAGCCCCTTGACCTTTCAGAGTAACCAACAAAGTAACTACTAACAGTCCTTGAGTCCAACTTCTTTTCATTAGGCCTGTAAGGCCTAGCCTCAGCCAGACATCCCTAGATGTGTAAATGCCTTAATACAGGTTTCTTGCCTTTCCATAGTTCATAAGGGGTTTTGTTAGCAGACTTTGTGGGTACCCTGTCAAGGAGATAAACTGCAGTCTTTAATGCCTCTCCCCAAAGTGAGTCTGGTAAAGTAGTATGACTAACCATACTTCTCACCATTTCCTGTAAAGTTCGATTTCGTCTTTCAGCTACACCATTCATGCTAGGTTTGCCTGGCATGGTGTACTGAGGGACGATACCGCATTCCTCTAGGTATTTAGCAAAAGGCCCGGGACGTTGTTCACCTGATCCGTCGTTTCTGCCATAGTATTCACCACCACGGTCAGATTTGACTTTCTTTATTGTTTTTCCATGTTGATTTTCAACCTCGGCCTTAAACTTTTTGAACATATCCAATGCCTGTGACTTTTCATGGATCAAATATAGGTAACCATAACGAGAGTAATCGTCTATGAATGTAATGAAATATTCTTGACCATTCCACGAGGGTGTAGGAAATGGTCCACATATATCCATATGAATTAATTCCAAAACATTATTAGCTCTCTCAGCTTTTAATTTGCTTTTGTCTATTTGTTTTCCCTTAATACACTCAACACATATTTCATAATCTAATTTGTCAAGTGTTTCAATAATTTCGTCTAACACAAGCCTTTGTATTCTCTGTTTTGATATATGTCCTAATCACTTGTGCCATAATGACATGGAATTATTGTTAGTAAATTTACGTTTAGTACCACGTGTTTCCACATGCAGGTTTTCATGATATGAAGCAACAGTATCCAACTTATAAAGATTATCATAAACCCCACATAGATGAATCTTTCAGCATCACTTGGCTTTCGGTAGTTCAGGCAAACCTGCATAGACACACTAATGTGAGTAGAAGAACCAGAGTCAATCCACCAAGTATGTCTAGGCACTGAAACCAAATTAACCTCAGAACAAACAAAAGCAAGAGATATACCTTTCTTTACACGCCATGCGTGGTATTTAGGGCAATCTCTTTTCATATGATCCATTTCCTTACAGAAAAAGCAACCTGGATCCTTATCTTGTCCCTTGGACATTGACGTTGCTAAATCCTTAGCTTGTCCCTTTGATACTTTATATTTCTTTTTCTTTGGCTCATTAACCGCAGTTTCTTTAGCCTTTCTTTTATTGTTATAGCCCGAAGAGGAAGCCGCAATGTGAGCACTCTCAGTCTTTTCAGACTTTAACCTTGATTCCTCTTGCACACATAATGAAACGAACTCATTAAGAGTCCACTTTTCCTTCTGGCAATTGAATGTTACTTCAAATTGCCCAAACTGTGGTGGAAGAGAGATCATAACCATATGAGCAAGCATGTCATCCGACAGCTCGAGCTTGAGAGCCTTAAGTTTAGATGCCAAATTGGCCATCTCCATAATGTACTCACGCACGTTCCATTTACCTTTATACCTCATGGCAACAAGATTACGCAAAAGCGTGCTTGTTTCTGCCCTTTCATTCTTAGCAAAATGCTTTTCAAGCTCTGTAAGGAACGTCATTGCAACTTTCTCATCATCTATATCGCCTCTGAATGATTCTGGGATGCTTTTCTTCATGATCATAAGACACATGCGATTTGAGCGTTCCCACTTTTCCATATCCTTCTTAGCTTGAGATGTACTCGTGCTAGTCAGGTCAGCAGGTTTTGGCTCCCTGAGTGCAAGGTCTAGATCCATAACTCCTAGAACAATCAGCACATTTTCTTTCCAGCTCTTAAAATTCATCCCATTTAGCATGGGATTCGAGTTGATGTTAGCAGATACAGAAACTGAATAGAGAACAAAAAATAAAACAAATAAGCTCACATATAACTTTAAGCAGATAAATGTTTGAAATTAAAATTATCCCATTACAAGAAAATCGACGCAACATTAATTTTAATCTTTGGATAGAAAATTAACTTGTAAGTGATTTTCTAGACGTAGAAATCAAATATTAACAGTAAAATCCTGTCAAATACCAAGCCTTTCTTTGGACCGACTCAATATTCACATGGACACTTAATAACTGTTATATATTTATCTCCAGAAACGAATTTGAATTTCTGCCAAATAATAGCCTTCCTTTGGGCCGACCATTACCCGCATGAAGAACAAACACGCTAAAATAAAACTTCAAATAATCATGTATTTTAAATTAAAAAAAAAATTCATAGGAGAGGTTACTTTGGTAACATGCTACGTAAATTTAATAACATAAAATACAAGATGTGTTCGAATAAACGAACCCAAAGTAATTTCAAACATGGGGCATAAATTAAACATTATTATTGAAATTTAAAATTATTAAGTCCATAATAATAATTTCAATAAATAATATTTACTTAATCCAAATAACTCATAATTATTACAAACCAAAAAAACAAAATACAATACATATGGCATAAACACATGAGGCCATTCTGAATCCCTTCCCTCGGCCTGGCTCGACGTTAAAGGGAAAAGATGAAGCAAAATTCAAGAAATCAAAAGAAAGAGTTTTGGTTTCTTCTTTTCGAGTCAATTGAGGAAAGAAATCATTAACCAAAATCAAAATCTGCACAAATCCAGTCACTGCTCCGACCAGCCCCAGAAAAACTCAATTTTCTGATTCGATAACCGTTGGATCGAGCTCAAACTTTCAGGGATTGTTCGCAACACCTAGGCGCTTAAATTCAACGGTTGGATCGAGCAAAAATTCCTGGTGAAGGAGCTATGATCTCGCAGTCAGACAGACGAAAAAAAACTCTAGGATTTTCTTTTCTGGATTAAGGGTGTAATTTAATGTTTAGTCATTCAAGAATATCCAAAACACCCTCCGGCAATACTCGAAAACAAAAAGTAGAAAGAAACAACATAATCAATTTTTGTTCAGCCAAATTAAATCATAAACAGCATAATCAATTCGATCCAAATAATTCCAACAACAAAGCAAGATTACGGCTCTGATACCACTTGATGGAATTAATTATACATAAACCCTAGAATGATGCGGAATATTTATTCTAGGACAATCATGCTTTAAGTTATCAAAGATTATGGAACGATAGACAAACCTGAATCCATAGCAATGTTTGGAGAATACTTGATGAAGACTTGATGAACGATTATTGCCTTCCAATTGATCCTTAGGGTTCTTGGAATTCAATTTACAATGGGAATCAAGAGAATAAAACCTAGGTAGGTCAATTGAGGACTATAACCCTATATTTATAACGACCTAGTATGTTAGCCAGTCCATCATAGATTAACAACTAGGTCCCTTAGGTATCTATACATATTAACTGTAGATCCCATACTTATAAAAGATGACTTGGGCCCCATTTAACTTTAGTAGATCACTTTATTAGGCCCAAATAATTTAATATTTAATGTGACATACACAATTTCTTATAGTGCACATACGTCTATGTGCCCGAAGACTTTATTTATTATACTAGTATATGTAAAGTCCATAAAATATTCCAACAATCTCCCACTTGAACTTACACATGTACATAGTATAATACCTTAGTTTAATTGCATATCACATTATAAACCTTAACAACATTGCTTTACCAAAATATGTCATTTTAAACCAATCCGGTCCATTAGTCAAATCAACATAAGGATCAAAGAGGTTTTCGTCACTATTAGCGCAACTAGACCCATCAGTGGTCACATATATTAACTCAACTAAATGACATTAGTCAAATCAACATAAGGATCAAAGAGGTTTTCTAGGCTGATGGTAAGCCTCTATATATAGGAAAACAATGGCACCTCATCAAGGGACTACACCCTTTCAATTAAGCCGTGTGAAATTACCATTCTGCCCATCATAAATAGGTAATTTCCACCTCGGGAATTCTACACATTTAATTAATATTCTATACTTTACAATAACATTATTATAATTATTTATACATGTACGTCTACACGTCACTTATATTTATTAAGTATACACATTTTGCAATCCATGTTCTTACAATCTCCCACTTGGATTGCCCAAACATGTGTTTATACTTTAACAAATTCTCATAAAATCATATTCATAATGTAAATGACAATCTATATGTGCACTTCATTGTCATTCTAAACAATCTCGTCCATTAGTTTTACAAGTATAGGAACTAAAGGGGTAGTTGTTATAATTGATTTGCAACTAAACCCACATTAATCACATATATATGTTCAACTAAATGACATAGATTAAGTATAGATGTGTAGCATGGAAAACTTAATAAATATATATTAAAACATGTATATATATTCCATCAATTAGTCCTAATTAACCAAATGAGATCAATATGAATAAAACAAATAGCAAATAAAGCACAACACAAACTCCCACTATATTATGCATTATCAAAAGTCGTTTCACCTATATGAGCAGTATGCTAGTGAAACATCAAAAGAGATAACGCTTTATAAAATGGATCCAATAACATGGAGTTTTATCCTATAAGTTGTATATCTATATGTTCATATTATACTTATTTCTCTTCAATAAGAGACATAACCATATGATGTCTTTCGACATCTTTGCTTCCAGTAAAACAGAATCGGAATACCTAATGATCTTAAAATGATCCGTTTTTATATACATAAGCATGTAGTTTAATGTTTTATAGGTACTTCATCATTCTTTTAGATGCGACTTAATGTTCATCTTTCCGAATTGCTTTGGTGTCGACCAAGCATCCCAATAATAAATGCAAGGTCTGGACGAGTACAGACTTGCGCATACATTAAGCTTTTCTACTGCCTGTGCATAAGGGATATTTTCCATATACTTGAATTCAAAATTATTTTAGGACATTGCTTTAAACTGAATTTATCTCCTTTAGAGACAGAGGTGTCATATGGTTTACAATTTTTCATGCTTAACCTTTGTAATACCTTCTCTATATAGCTCTTTTGAGATAATCTCAAAATACCTCGTGAACGATCATGATGAATTTGGATTCCCAATACAAAAGATGCCTCACCAAGATCTTTCATCTCAAATTTGTTTGAGAGAAATTATTTAATTTCCTTTAGAAGGTCCTTATTATTACTAGCAAGTAAAATTCACTACAAGAAAACTGACAGATACCTACGGAAATTAGTGACGGAAATAAATCAGTCACTAATACCGACGGATTAGTGACGAAATAGCAACGACCAGGGGTGAAAAACAAAAAACGAAATTAGGATGAGATTACCAACGGATTTAGTAACGGATATGCCGACGAATTCCATTTCGTCTCTAATCTGACACCATTTTGGTGCCAAAAATTTGCGCACTTTTTTACCGACGAATTGTGATGGAATGGCGACGGATATTTTACTGACGGATTTGAGTCATTGCTAAATTATTTAAAACAAATATTAAATTTATATTTTAGGTTAGCGCCAGATTAGTGACGGATTTAATTACCGATGGATTAAAATCCGTCGGTAAATTAATTACATATTATTACCGACGGATTTGAGTCGTTGCTAAATTATTTAAAATAATCATTAAATTTATATTTTAGGTTAGCGACGGATTAGTGACGGAATTAATTACCGACGGATTAAAATCCGTCGGTAAATTACTTAAAACAAATATTAAATTTATATTTTAGGTTAGCGACATATTAGTGACGGAATTAATTGCCTACAGATTAAAATCTGTCGGTAAATTACTTAAAACAAATATTAAATTTATATTTTAGGTTAGCGACGGATTAGTGACGGATTTGATTACCGACGGATTAAAATCTGTCGGTAAATCAATTACATATTATTACTTACGAATTTGAGTCGTTGCTAAATTATTTAAAATAATTATTAAATTTATATTTTAGATTAGCGACGGATTAGTGACGGATTTGATTACCGACGGATTAAAATCCGTCGGTAAATCAATTACATATTGTTACCACCACCACCACCACTACTACCACTACTACTACTACCACTACCACCACTACCACTACCACTACTACCACTACTACTACTACTACCATCCCTACTATCGCTCCTACCACTACTACTATCACTATACTACCACTCCTGCCACTACTACCATCACCACCACCACCATTACTACTACTACCAGTATCAGTACCACTACCATTACCACTACCACCACTACTACTACTAGTACCACTACCACTACTACCACTACCACCACTACTACTACTACTACTGCTACTACCACTACCACCATTACTACCATCACTACCACCATGCACCACCACCACAACTACTACCACCACTACTACCACTACTACCACCACCACCACTACCACTACCACCAATACTACCGTTACCACCACTACTACTACTACCATTACTACCACCACATACCTACACCACCACCACTACCGCCACCAACACCATCACTACCACTACCACCACTGCTACTACCACCACTACTACCACTACTACCACTCCTACTACTACCATCACCACCACTACTACCACTACTACCACCACCACTACTACCATCACCACCACCACTACCACCACCAACACCACCACTACCACTACCACTACTACTACTACCACCATTACTACCACTACCACCACTACTATCACTACTACCACTACCACCACTACTACTGCTACTACCCCTACTACTAACACTACTACCACTACCACCACTACTACCGCTACTACCCCTACAACTAACACTACTACCACTACCACCACTACTATCACTACTACCGCTACTAACCCTACTACTAACACTACTACCACTACCACCAGTACTACCGCTACAACCCCTACAACTAACACTACTATCACTACTACCGCTACTACCCCTACTACTACCACTACTACCAAATTGACGGCTCTAGTTAGTAGTGATTTTTTTTTATAAAAATTAAATTTTTTTAAAGAAATATAAGTATATAATAAAAGAGGGACGGACAATAGCATATATATATTTTTTAATTTTTTAATATTTATTTTGAATAAATAAAAGTTATATATAAATTTTGTTTAGAAATCTATATTACAATAGTGAATGAGGGTAACCGCCGAGATAAAGAGCGGCTGAGATTGAATCTCACAAATTGATCCGATGGTCCGAGTCATTTTCCCCAAAACTGTTTTTAACTTCCTACTCATTAAAAAAAAACTACCCAGTCATTGCTAAAAAAATTCCAGAATTAACTTCCCACTTATTGCACTCATTTTTTTAATTTTAATTTTAAACATTAAATTGTGTTACTTAAAATGATAATGATAGTATAATAGATTTTTGATTAAAATAATTGATGCAAACAAAAAAAAGAAAAATGTGTTTTTGGAACATACGGCCCCTCATATTCACTTCCCGCCATCACCCAATTGCTGAAAAAATCAAAACCCCTCTCTCTCAAAACCTACCATATTCACCAATCGTTTCCCCTCTTGCCTTTTTTTCTCTGCCGTGCATCTCCTCTCTTCAATCGACCTCTTCAATCGACGACGTTTAGGTTAGGGTGCTGGCTTCGTGAGTGAGAGTGACGAGTAGCCGGCGACGAGTTCACTCCTTCGTCCTCCGACCAGCGATGGTCATCATCTCAAGTATCGAACTCTCTCCCTTCGTCTAATACCGTGGCTAATACCGTGGTTCCAGTTGGCTAATACCTTGGTTCCAACAGATTTCACTCCCTTCGTTCACTCTCTTGCTCTTCTCCGGCCTCTCTTCCAAATAAGGTATTCTGGTTCCTGTGATTTTAATTAAATTAGAAGTTGAATCTCTAATCCTAAAACCCCAGATTTGTTAATTGTTTGGAATTTACAAATTTAGGAAAAGATATATCCGTTATTGATTTGATTATTGTGTTGCAATTTATTTGCTAAAGATATATATGTTTCAATTGCTCTGTTTACTGGTAGTGTATTTATCTATCTCCCTGTTAACTCTAATTTTGTTGTTTTCGTGCGCTCTTTTATGAATATAAGAATTAAAATTGAACCTCGTTCGAAGTTGGATGTACAAACGATTTGAGAATGGATTTTTAACAAAATCTTTTGTTGAAGGAGTAGAGACTTTTGTTGAATACGCAATTAATCAGATAGGATGGAAGGACGGGGATAGAATTAAGTGCCCATGTAAGCTAGAAAAGTGTCAAAATAGAAGATTTCTTGATGTTGAAATGGTGAAGTTTCACTTGGTGAAACATGGGTTTGTTCCAAATTATTATGTTAGGACATTCCAAGGGGAAACAAATATAAACCCTACTGAGAATCAAAGTATTGAAGTCGGGGTGTCATCGTCTACTGATGAAGCTGTACCTGACGCTTATACCACTATGGTTTTAGATGCAGCTGGCCCTGATTTTAATGTTGATGATGACGTCAAAGAGCCACCAAATCCCCAGGCTAAAAAGTTCTATGATATGTTGGAAGCTTCTAAAAACCAGTTGTGGCCTGGGTGTGAGAAGCACTCTGAATTATCTCTTGTAGCTCGATTGATGAGTTTGAAATCTGAGAATTGATTGTCCGAAAAATGTTTTAATCAAGTAACCGAGATCATCAAGGAGGTTGTCCTGAGCCTAACTTAGTCCCAGATAACTTCTATGCAAGTAAGAAGTTAATGCGCGGAATGGGGTTACCGGTCGAGATGATCGATTGCTGTGTTGAAGGTTGCATGATCTATTGGGGTGAGGATTCAGATTCGACCACTTGCAAATTTTGTGATCATCCCCGGTTTAAAAAAGCTTGTCGAGGGGATACGAAGTGCCAAAAAACCAATATACAATACAAGAAAATGTATTATTTTCCATTGACTCCTCGCCTCCAAAGTTGTACGCATCCAATGCTACAGCAAAAATGATGAGATGGCATACCGAGCACGTATCCGAGGAAGGAGTGATGCATCATCCCTCAAACTCGCCAGCTTGGAAACATTTTAATCAAACTCATCCCGAGTTTGCTACTGAAAGTAGAAATGTGAGATTGAGGTTGTGCACCGACGGATTTCAGCCATTTGGCCAGTCAGGGAAACAATTTTCGTCATGGCCGGTTATACTTACGCCATAAAATCTGCCTCCTGGGGTGTGCATGAAAGATGAATATATGTTCTTGACCGTGTTGGTTCCAGGGCCAAATAATCTGAAACATAGATTAGATGTCTACTTGCAGCCTCTTATTGTAGAGTTGAAGCAATTGTGGGAAGTAGGAGTTCATTCGTATGACATTTCAAAGAAGCAGAACTTTCAAATGCGAGGTGGCTTAATGTGGACAATAAGCGACTTTCCAGCTTATTCAATGTTGTCGGGGTGGAGCACAGCTGGAAAGTTAGCTTGTCCATATTGCATGGATGAAACAGATGCATTCACATTGAAGCTAGTGTAGTGGGAAATAGTCTTGGTTTGACAACCATCAAAAGTTTCTTCCACGAGATCATGTATATAGGAGAAATAAGGTGAACTTTATAAAAGGAAAAATCGTTACAAGAGACCCACCTCCTATTCGTGAAGGATCTGATATTCTTAGCGAGTTAGAAAATTTGGGTTTGAAGAAGGTGACTGAACTAAATGCAGATGTTGTCAACAAATCTGTTCCGAAAACTTGTGGTTGGAAAAAAAGAAGCATATTTTGGGATTTGCCATATTGGAGCACTAACTTGATACGAAACAACTTAGATGTTATGCATATAGAAAAGAATGTGTTTGAGAATACTTTCAACACAGTTATGAATGTGCCAATAAAGACGAAGGATAACCAAAAATCTAGGGAGGAGCCAAATGATTATTGTCGTCGGCCTGAGTTGAAGCAAGATAGTGCAACTGGAAAATACCCGAAAGCTTGTTACACGTTTGATAAAAAGTCTAAAGCTTGTTTGTGTGAATGGGTGAATGGACTCAAATTCCCCGATGGATATGCTTCAAATTTGGGTAGATGTATTGATATGAAAAAATTGAAGTTGTATGGCATGAAAAGTCATGATTGTCACGTGTTTATCACTACAAGAAAGGAGGCTATTTACGGCGCTCACTTATGGCGGTGGACACGCGTCCGGCGTATATATTCTATATATACGGCGGTTGTGTATACCGCCGTATATAACTAATATATACGGCGGTCTAGGCTGCCGTAAATAAGTAATGTACATACAATTGGCATGTACGTATATGAGATCGAAGTTGTATACGGCGGTATATCAATAGCCGCCATATATAGGTACTTATTATCGGCGGTTGATACGCGTCCGCCGTAAATAATACACATTATTTACGGCGGTGTACAATATCCGCCGTAAATGTTATTAAATATCGGGAAACCCAAATTTCCCTATTCAGTTTCGCGGTAATCTCTATCTCAGTCTCTCTTTCTCTCATCCATAGCTAGGGCACGAATTTCCGACGCCGGTGACCAAATCAGTAGGTAGGTATAGCGTATTTACTTTTAATTTTTGGTTTTTGTTGTTCTTGGTCTGGTGTTATTCGGAATGTTGATTTCTTCGATCTCTGTATCTCAGTCTCTCTTTCTCTCCTCTATAGCGTATCTCAGTCTCTCTCTCTCTCCTCCAGCCAGGGAAATTGAGCGTTGATTTCTTCGATCAACAACAATCAGGTATACATTTCTTTCCTCTTTTCTAATTTACTATTAATTTCTGGGTTTTTTTGTTCTTGGTGTTGTGAGTTATTGTTGATGTTGCTGTTGTTGTTGTTGGTATTGCTTCAGTCTTTGTTTTTTTGTTCTTTTTTTTTTTTTAACTCAATAATGTTAGTACTCCGATATATTATGTTTATGTATATAAATAAGCCAAAAAAAAAAGAAATTATGAGAAATATGATATGAAATAATAGAGCTGCAGCCAAATCTTATTTAATTTCTATGAATTTACATACATGACATGATATTGATACATTTGTTGTTTGTCATATGATCTCCGACCCACATGTCAAAAATCGAATAAGAATGGAAACATGGAAATAGCAGATTAAGATTAAAACTAAGAAGAAATTTAAAGTGAAATGAAACTAATTAGTAGTATTAATGAAGGGAAAGAAAAAAGAAAACAGAAGATGGAGCAAATGCCTGGCTTTCCCATGTACGCCGCCGCCGCGAAAACCTCTCCCCTCACTAAGATGAATTGTTTCTTCACCGGAAAATGAAAGAAAACCCCACCGAAATAGCTAGTGAAGAATCCGGCCGGTGACTAATGCGGCGATCATCGGAAAAAGGCATCATCGTCATGTAAGAGAAGCAGCTAATTTGGAAAGCATCATAATGTTTCTTCTCACTTTTCATGGTTGAATTATTTTGATGTAGCTAGGGTAAATGAGGATGTATATGTATACACTCCCTAACTTGATAAAGCCCATGATCTTTTTAGCAATCTAGATGTTGTTTTGCACATCAACCTAGTTCCTTAAATTAGCTTCTCAATTAAGGGGGGGGGGGGCTTATGAGAGAGAACGAATGAATGTTGTCATAAGGTTATACTATATCATGGGCCCAAGTTCGACTAATAGGCTAGGCTCCAACAATGTATATTATCTATATCGAGCCAAAAGTTGTACATATTTAGACTATGTTTGTTTATGAGTTTATTTTTATTCTAAAATTTGTGTCTCTCGGTCTTATATATAGGTTGTATTTTAACGTTAAAAATATCAAGTCAAGTCATATATGGACAAAAGTTGGATTGATTTGGATAATCGAATTTCAAATGAGTATATGTCTGGGGTTGACAACTTTCTCAATTTTGCATCCTCAAAAAAGTCTGTTGGTGTTAAAGAAATATATTGTCCTTGTAAAAAATGCGTAAATCGTTACCAAAAAGACCGTGCAACCGTGAAATCACATTGTATTGAAGTGGGATTTCAAAAAGATTACAAGAATTGGGTTAGGCACGGGGAAGAGTACATTTCGGCGTATAAGAATGATAATAATGATAGGACAACTGAAGATGGCATTGAAATTGAATTGGGCGTGCAAGATTGTATGAGGCGAATGGTACATGAAGGGATGGGTATGCCGGATAGTAACCAGCCAGGAATGGAAGAAATTGCACAATCAGATGCATCCACCGCAAAGTTTCTTAGACTTTTGAGAGATGCTGATCAAGCCTTGTGGGAAGGGTGTGATAAGTTTGTAGTACTCTCATTTATTTTAGAACTTATGCACTGGAAGGCTAATTATCGAGTGGCCGATAAGGGATTTACTTCTTTATTAAAAAATTTCATTAGGGCATTGCCTCAGTCAGCGAAAGTGCCAAGTTCCTATCGTGAGGCATACAAGATGACTGCAGATTTGGGTTTCAGTTATAAAACGTGGGACGCGTGCATTAATCATTGTATGTTGTTTCGAAATGAAACTGAAAAACTTACTAAATGTGAAATTTGTGGAGCCTCTAGATATAAGCAACAAGAAGAAGGGGGTAGCGGTGAAGGTGTGTAAATAAGTGGCAAGAATAAACTTCCCAAGCAGGTAGCGATGAAGAAAGTATGGTATTTTCCCTTAAAGCCAAGGTAGCAAAGGTTGTATTGGTCATCTAAGACCGCGACACTCATGAGATGGCATGCCGAGAAAAGAATAGACGATGGTGTGCTGAGGCATCCTGCAGACTCTCGTGCGTGGAAGGAATTCGATGAATGTTATCCATTATTTTCAAGTGAAATTCGGAATGTTAGATTGGGATTAGCATCTGACGGATTTAATCCTTTCAGAACAATGACTATATCTCACAGTACTTGGCCGGTTGTGCTTATGCCATACAATCTTCCACCTTGGTTATGCATGAAACAACCATATTTCTTCTTGTCGGTGCTTACTCAAGGCCCAAAAGGGCCGGGCAACAAGATAGATGTGTATCTCCAACCGTTAATTGATGAGTTGAAGGAATTGTGGAAAGATGGTATATCAACTTATGATGCATCAAGGAACGAGTTGTTTACTTTACGAGCTTCACTATTATGGACAATAAATGACTTTCCTGCATATGCAATGTTGTCTGGATGGAGCACTAAAGGTGAATATGCTTGCCCTTGTTGCAATGTGAGACCTCAAGCACGATGGTTGGATCATGGTGGCAAGTATTGTTATATTGGTCATCGACACTTCTTGCCTAGGAGTCATGCTTTTTGTAAGGATAAAAGCTCTTTTGATGGTACTCATGAAGTGAGAGAGATAAGCCCAGGATATTGTTTGGAACAAAATTGCTTAAACAAGTTGAAAATATGGAAACAGAGTATAAAATAGAAGATGTTATTAAAAAGAGGAAAAGAGAAGAGGGTGTGAAGCAACAAGCCAAGTTGGAGAAAAGAAAGGTTCCTAAGTTGTGTCACAATTGGAAAAAGAGGAGTATCTTCTTTGAGTTGCCATATTGGGCAAATAATCATGTTCGTCATAATCTTGATGTTATGCACATTGAAAAAAATGTGTGTGATAATGTGCTACATACTCTGTTAGGTAGTGCAGGGAAATCAAAAGATAGTGATAAAGCAAGAAAAGACCTAAAAGAGACGAACATTCGGAAACTATTGCATCTACAAACGCTTCCATCTGGCAAAGAAATTATGCCTTCGACTCAGTTCACAATGAGTAAGAAGCATAAAGACACATTCTTGAAAGTTCTAAAGGGAGTCAAAGTCCCTGATGGCTACTCGTCAAACATATCTCGTTGTGTACATCTAGAGGAAAGAGCTATTTGGGGTCTTAAGAGCCATGATAGTCATATATTGCTCCAACAACTACTCCCTTTAGCTGTTCGAAAAGCGTTGCCTACTTCTGTTGCAAAAGCCATCATTGAGTTGTCAAATTTCTTTAGGCAATTATCCTCAAAGGTGAATACACTTGCTGATCTCGAAAAGATACAAGATCGGATGGTTGTCACACTATGCGCTCTCGAGAAAATATTCCCACCAGCTTTCTTTGATGTTATGGAGCACTTGCCGGTGCATTTAGCCGAGGAGGCCTTGCTAGCAGGCCCAATACAATTTCGTTGGATGTATCCGGTAGAGAGGTACATCCATATTAAATTTACTTTGAAAAAAGTTAAATTCCTTTTTACATCTGCTTTAGTATAAGTAAATGTTTTTGTAGGTTTCTACTTACATTAAAATTATATGTTCAAAATCGAGCCCATCCAGAGGCCTCCATAGCTAAGGAAATTGTGGCTGAAGAATGCATGACTTTTTGTACGCAATATTTGGATGACATTGAGACAAAGTCCAATCGTCCTAGAAGAAATGATGATGAAGGTGATGAGTTAGGCCGCTTTGTAGGAAAAGAAGAGGTAATTACCCTTGATTACATCACACAAGTACAAGCGCATAGATATGTGCTTTTCAATACTGAAGATGTTGAACAATACCTAGAGTAAGTGATTCCTTACGTGAGGCTTACATTCCTTATATCTTTTATATTTTAAATTAATATTTAATTCATATTTTCAATCTGCTCAGAATGCATCGTGCACATTTGAGGGAGACACTACCTCGTAATCAATGACTTCTTATAGAGAAAGAACATAATGATAAGTTTGTTAGCTGGTTTAAGGAATATGTAAGTATGAAACCACTTTCATATAATAGTTTCAATTTATCATTTTAAATATTTTCTTATTAAATTTTGTTTTTTATAAAAGGTATGCACGACGAAAGATGTAGTGCCCGAAAGAATTATATGTCTTGCATTGGGTCCTCATATGGATGCGAGGCGGTATAAGTCTTACATAATAAATTGTTTTCGATTTCGAGTGAAGAATGTCGATAGACGGAGGAAAACTCAAAATAGTGGAGTCATGCTAAATGCAAGTGTGACAAGTTTTGCAAGCCGAAAGGATAATAATCCCATTGTATGGGATGTTAACTTCTACAGAGAGTTGATTGAGATCCTTGAAATTCGTTATAGCAACTCAATAAGATTTGTATTGTTTAAATGTGATTGGGTTGATAACCGGACTGGCAAGATGGAAGATGAGAAAAAATTTACTCTTGTAAACTTCAATCACAAGTTGTATAAGGATAATCGAGTTGGTGATGAACCATTCATATTAGCATCTCAAGCTGAGCAAGTTTGGTATGTTAAAGATCCTATAGAAAGTGATTGGAAAGTTGTGATGAGGATTACACCAAGAGATAGTTTTGACATATATTCAAATAATGATAAACAAGTTTCAGATTCGATTCCACAATTGGTACCATTTTGCTCACAAAATCTGGATGAAAATGTTACTAACGAAGAAGCATCGTGGGTGCGAGAGGGAGTTGATGGGGTCGAGATTGAAACTACTAATATCAATGATGTTGATGTTGATATGACCGATAATGATGATGTTGATATGGCCGATAATGATGATGATTAGTTTGAGTAGTATTTGTTTAGATCTTATTTGCTTACTATTTACTAAGACAATGTTATTACTTAAGTTTCATGTTTTAATCAAACTTGTTATTTTTGTATGGTTGAATATTAATATTGTTACTTCTATATAATATGTATTTGTTTAGATCTTATTTGCTTACTATTTACTAAGACAATGTTATTACTAAAATTTGTGTCTCTCCGTCTTATATATAAGTGGTTTTTGTGTTGAAAATATGCTTCCTAAAGAGAGAGACGTTAGAGGGGGTAGCAACAAGAGGGGTAGACAAAACCCGCCGCCCGTAGTCCCAAATGATCCCACTTCCCCTAATGCATCATTGACGCCGTTTATGGGATTGACCCAATTGACCTCCGCTCAAAAGAAAAAATGGCGGAATTTGGAGGGTAGGAAATTTCAAGTCACCACTTTCCTTCATTTGCCGGTGTTGAGGGATTTGGGTTTAGAGACGTTAGTAACAGAATTGATGACGCAAGGCGGGTTAGGTAATTTCCTGGGGAAGACTCCATCTACGTATTTGAGATATTCACATGAGTTCCTTTCAACTTTGGAGGTAGGCAAGGGGTCACAAGAAAATTTTATTCGGTTTCATATGGATGATGAAGCCTATCGAGTGACTTATGATGAGTTGAGGGGAATCTTTGGGGTTGATCAGCCGAGAGGAAACTGGGTGGAGGCTGATGGGGCAACTTGTTTTTTCTTTTCGGAGCTCTCGGGATTGCCCTGCAAAAAGAAATACCTTAAGGCTTCCTCTCTTTCTCACCTACCTTGGAAATTATTTTACAGAGGGCTATCTATGTCTTGGTTGGCAAACGAAGAGCCTGCTCAATTGAATGTGTCTATGGTAAAACTTTTGCGAACGGGGTTGAGGAGTTTTCAGGTGATTCCTGATTGAGTTGATATTTTTGTTCGGAGATGTGAGGCATTTGACCTTACCAAAAAGGGAAACATATTAATAGAGGGGATGCTCACGTTGATTGCTCAAGCTTGTGTGGGGGAACCAAAACCCGAGGCGATGAGATTGATGGGGGGCAGGAGTTTTTATTCTGGAGACTGGCTAGTGCAGTATGACAAGTTTGTGAGGGACCCGAGGGCGACAGACAACAGGTCTTTATTTTTTGAATATGGTACTCCAAGGAAGACGGTCCGTTGCAGGGTAGGGGCCACGTTTCCGAGTGGTGAACAGGCCAGTCATTGGCGTATGCCCAGTGTTGATGATCAAATGGATCCCGTTGATGAGGTGGACGATGAGGAGCAGGAAGAGGAGGATCAGGAGAGACAGGGTGGTCAGGGAGGAGAGCAGAACCAGAGCCAGCAGGGTTCTTTTGATCAATGGGATACCATGAGGGCATTTCTGGAGGTGATGGAGCGATCAAGGATCGCTCGGGAGCAGAGCCGACATGCTTTGGAGGATGCTAGATGGGGGGAGGTTATCGCTAGGGAACAGAGTCGACAGACTTTAGAGGATGCTAGATGGGGGGAGGTGCAGGATCGTTTTGAGGGGTTGGAAGATGAAACTGCCATTTTAGGAGCCCGGTATACGCAGCTGGAGGCTTGGACGATGCAGACAGATCCCCGGAGTTACGAGCCAGTTTCAGAGGATTATTTGACTATGATGCATTCGAGAGCCACTGCTCGTGCACAGAGGCGTTCTTCCCGTCAAACCTACTATCAGGGACAAACCTTCGGCTCTCATCAGTGATGTTATTATTTATGTTTCATGTTTCAATCAAACTTGTTATTTTGTATGGTTGAATATTAATATTTTTAATTGTAATATGTATTTGTTTAGATCTTATTTGCTTACTATTACTAATGTTATTACTTATGTTTTATATTTCAATCAAACTTGTTATTTTGTATGGTTGAATTGAATATTAATATTGTTAATTGTAATATGTATTTGTTCTGCTTCTTTTGATCAAACTCTTATTTCCTACATGATCTTGTTGCAGCAGCTCTCTCAAGTTACTTTCCACCTCTGTCATCTGCTTCTCTAGGTACTCCTTTGATGCCTGTAGAAATTTGAATATATTAAATGAATATCCAATTTTTACTTTGGGATGTCCCCGCGCCGCTTCCCCACCGATTTGGTACCCGCGGGAGCCCCCCCCTCCGTACTATTTTATACTTTTTCTGTATCAAGCAAGGCTTGCCCTATAGTGTTGTTGTTGTTGTTGTTGTTGTTGTTGTTCCTTGTTGTTGTTGTTGTTGTTGTTGTTCCCCCTGCCCCGCTTCCCCACCGATTGGTACCCACGAAGCATGTTCCTTCTTGTATTTTCCATATGTGAGAGCATGATGATGTTGAGATGAAATTGGGTCATTGTTACACATGGGGTTGCTTTAAGTTATCATAACAGAAACACTTAATACATCTACTGATCCATTATTTTTCTTTTTAGTGTTACTTCCCCCTTAAAATAATGATATAGCCCACCCACTTTATTCTCATTTAGTTTCATTTATTGAGAACATACCTAAAATTCCCTCATCAAACTGTTATTGAAGCTCATTGAACATTTCCCCATAAAATAATGATATAGCCCACCCAATGCAACAGTAATAATCTCCCCTTTGGATTTTCATCTTCATTTTTGTCGGGGAACTTTGATTTAGCTTCATACACACAGTTAAGGAATAAAGCAAAAAATAGATATGAGTATTATTTTCTAAGGTCTGGTAGATGACGCTATGTATGTAGGCTAAAAATTTGAAATATTTTGGACATTCATTTTGGGACGGACGGAAATGAAACACCATTTTCCCCAAGACAAAAAAGTAGCCTGAACACAGAACCCCATAGTTTGCAGCATGGTGTCATTCAATCAGTGCAACACTTTTGTGCAAAACCTTAGAAAATCAAGTGTTATAAGATCATGTTTGGGCCTTTTTCCTCTTAAACACACAGTACATTCATAATTCTAAGATCATATTTTAACATGAGGTATCACTTCGGGACACTTTTCACGTTGAGGTACAAAGTGGGATTTGGTGTATACTTTGGGGGGCTAAGCGTATTTTGGCCTTCAATTTTTGCTTCGGAATTCATGACTGCCACTCAAGAGGTTCATACTTAATTAGTGGGCTTACCTGTATTGACTTTATAATGTAAATTATTCCTATTTTTATAGTTTCTTTTCTTAAGTTGTAGAAATAATGTGGATCAACAATACTGCAGCTAAAGTGTGCTTCATTTCTGTGTATAAAAATAATCCTTGCGCATTTTTGAAATACATGTTTAGTTGCAGGCTTCTTCTACTGATGGTGTTTTCTACTTTAGCAGTTAGTACTGCAGAAATTCTTTTGCTTAGGAATAATAGTGCACATGTTTTTCTTTCATACTGGTGATACTCATATGTGCCAGCGTATGTATACAGGCTTGGCTAGCCATGTGTGATTTTAATCTGAACATGAAGCCTACCATATAATGTGCACCATCAGTTTATTAGATCAGATGTTTAGTTTTGCTCATTCTCAATAGTCAAGACTTTATAAAGGAAATTGCATTTCTTGTTCTACTTTCTATTCATCAGTCAATAAGTATGATTTTCGTGATTTTGTTTTATGGAATGAAACTAGTGAGAATGGATTAGTCAAATGGATTGTGATTTTCATGGGAACAGAATCGTGATGAATATATTTGTTGTAAACAGAATGGATTAGTCTAATTAATGCTGACACTTCTTGGATGTGATCACTGAGCTGTTGCTGTTGTTGTTTTCTATTGCTGTTGAGTTGTTGTTGTTGTTGTTTTCTGCCTTGTTCCTTTTCCTGTTGCTGTTGTTGTTTCTTTGCCTTAGAAAGATTATTAAGTGTTCATGAGTGTTGTTGTTGCTGTTTATAGGTCTTATATAAGATATAAGATATATAAGACCAATATATGGTCTTATATAAGATACATAAGACCTATAATAAATTTATAGGTCTTATACCTATATTATAAGACTGTTTTTTTTGGTCCTTTACTTGGTTTATCCAATTTTTGTGCTAGAATTGAATTGTCATATGACAGATATACCGCCAAGGAAAAATTTAATAACAGGTGAGGGCTCGAACCATAAAGGAAGAGGGCTGGCAAAAGCAACCAGAAACTGGGGTAGAGAGAGATTGAATACTCCCTCCGTCCCAGCCCACTTAGAAAATTTTGAAATGGCACGGGAATTAAGGAATATTATTATAGTATTAGGAGAGAGAATGAGTGGAAAAAGTGTTGTGAGTGTGAAAAATTAAATAGGAGAGAGAATGAGTGGAGGGAATAGTAATTATAATGGTGTTGTGAGTATTAAAATAATGTAGGAGAGAGAATGAGTGGAGAGAATAGTGATTTAAGGTTTCCATTTTGAGAATTCTTAAGTGAAGTGGGACACCCAAAATGGAAAGTTTTCTTAAGTGAGGTGGGACGGAGGGAGTATAATATGGAATCAATATGGTCAACCAGTTGGTGGGGACCACGCAAAACTAACTACTCAGCTAGGATATTTTGCTAGAAATGGGGAACATTTCCCATTAACTAAAGAGTGGCCTCAGATGGACCGTGCGTGCATAGATGCCGTATGGAATGACGTTCTGGTAAGTTGTAATCCATATTTCTTACATAAATCTCTAGTACGTAGTCAAAAGTCTTATGATTCTCTAACAATTGTTTTTTTTTTCTTTGTTGAATTGTGTATATAGGATAATACAAATGCGCCTCCGGAGTATTACCCAGTTATGAATATTGCTCTCAATAAAGCGTGGCATGACTGGAAATACCAGGTGAGACAAGCATATAATAAGTATTACTCAGTTATGAATATTACTCATTTATGACTTTGTTATGAATATTACTCAGTTATGACTTTGTAATATGGAAATGTCAGTTGAAATAGTTTTATAAGATGTATGAATCTGACCGGGACGCATTGGCTCACCCACCCCATGGGTGCGTTGCGGGTCAATGGGCTGAACTTGTTGCGATGTGGGGTACAGACAAGGCTCGGGTATATTTCAAATTAATCTCAATCTATTATCGTGAATGTCTTATATAAGTAGTCAAATTAATACTAATATTATCTTTTTTTTTTATCAGGAAATATCAGAAACAAATAAAGCGAATCGAGAAAAGCAAGGGTGCCTGAACCGGACCGGAAAAAAGTCCCATCCCAAAGTCATAAAAGAGGTTTGTCATTGTTCAATTTAGTTCTCAGTTGTCAATTAATGTTTCTTTTTGTATCTTATATAAATATTTTTTTTGGTCAAATGATTCTATTATAAATTGTAGAGAGACGACGAGGGTTTACCAACTGATCGCGTAAGCTTGTTCATAGCTACGCGCACGGGCAAAACACCTGCAGATCAAGAAACCTCTCAAATGATTGTAAGTTAAAGTTTCAACCTTTTCTGTTTCAGTTTTGTTATTCTATAGAATACTTTTTTCATTTCTAACTTCATTTTCATAATATTAATTAATGTTAAAACATTTATATTGAACATGTTGTTTTTGTTACAGCAAACGTTTAATGATGCAATTGATGAGCTGCCAGAGGAGCAACAAAACTCTCCCAGGGCGCGCGAAAAGATTTTTACAGGTATGATGGGCACTGATGACCACGGGAGAGTGCGATGTATGGGAGGCGGTGTTAACAAAACTAAGGTGTTTTGTAAATCCTCAACATCTCAGACAGCTGTATTGGAGGCGGTGGCATCCGTCAGAGCAGATTTTGAAAGGCAACTTCAGGAGCAACGCCAACAAAATGAGGAGCAACGCCAACAGTTTCAACAACAAATTGATGATTTGAAACGTTGTTTTATGGAACAACGTGGAAAAGACGGTAATGAATAGGTGGTGATATGTTTCTCAAAGTTGTGGATTTTAGACATTGATTGAATTTTGGATACATTCAACAACTAAATTTTTTGTATAATAGTTATTATGTTTGGATACATTCAACATTAATTTTGTGTTAATGGTTATTATGTAGATTGTAAACATTGATTACGGGTGCATTTTTGGTTATATACAGGTTGCATTTGTGTGTGTACAGGTTGAATTTGGTTTTTGCGAATGTATTTTTGGGGAAAGTGAATTATATCGGGCTGGAGGAAAAAAAAATAGGCTTATTTACGACGGAACCCTTCATCCGCCGTAAATAAAGGCCTAGACGACTCGTGCCCAAAGGGGGGACGAGGGAACCTGGATGGGGTACAAATGGGACGACTCGTGCCTTGGTGGACGACTCGTCTCTAACAAGTCATTTACGGCGGTGACCACATCCGCCGTATAAAATGGCCATGGACGACTCGTCCCCAAAGGGGGGACGAGGGAACCTGGTGGGGGTGCAATTGGGACGACTCGTGACACAGCGGACGACTCGTCTCTTATTTACGGTGGTTACACCGACCGCCGTATAAAGATTACTCAAATACGCCAGTAATATACGTATGTATTTCATTTATATACGGCAGTGGTAATTCCGCCGTATATAGTATTTACGGCGGATATCCCGCCATAAATACTATATACGGCGATGTTTTATACGGTGGACTATTTACAGCGGCTAGTCCGCCGTAAATAGTATATACGGCGGGGTGCGTTTTATATACGGCGGATTTTAACCGCCGTATATAAGCCTTTTTCTTGTAGTGTATGCAGAGGTTAATACCTATTGCATTTTGTGAACTCTTGCCCCAACAAGTTTGGAAGGCTCTTACAGAATTGAGTTTGTTTATCAAAGACCTTACTTCGACCGTGATTGGAGATGCAGACATGACACGGCTCGAGAGAGACATACCTGCTATCTTATGTAAACTTGAACGCATATTTCCACCAAGTTTTTTTGACTCAATGGAGCACTTACCCGTTCATTTGCCTTACGAAGCAAGAACTGCTGGTCCTATCCAGTATCGATGGATGTATCCATTTGAGAGGTAATCCAAATGCTATTATTTGATATACATCCAAATAAAAATTGCTTACGTATTTTCAAAATCATTTATAGGTATCTTCGCAAGTTGAAGCTTAACGTCAAAAACAAAGCGAGAGTTGAGGGTTCCATTGCCAATGCTTATTTGGTGGAAGAGGAGTCAATGTTTTGTTCTTATTATTTCAAGGAACATGTTAGAATGAAACATAGAAATGTTCCTGACGACGAATGCATTGATCAAGATGAGCACGAAGATGTAATTTCGATATTCAACCATTCTGGTCGAGCCTTTGGGAAAGAGAAACAAAGATTTCTCAATGATAAGGAGTACAACGCAGCACGCGCCTATGTCTTATTGAACCGTGATGAGGTTTATCCATACATAGAGTATGTACTCACTCTTAAAAATCTCATTCAACATTAATTTTGTGTTAATGGTTATTATGTAGATTGTAAACATTGATTGCGGGTGTATTTTTGGTTATATACAGGTTGCATTTGTGTGTGTACAGGTTGAATTTGGTTTTTGCGAATGTATTTTTGGGGAAAGTGAATTATACAGGGCTGGAGGAAAAAAATAGGCTTATTTACGACGGAACCCTTCATCCGCCGTAAATAAAGGCCTAGATGACTCGTGCCCAAAGGGGGACGAGGGAACCTGGAGGGGGTGCAAATGGGACGACTCGTGCCTTGGTGGATGACTCGTCTCTAACAAGTCATTTACGGCGGTGACCACATCCGCCGTATAAAATGGGCATGGACGACTCGTCCCCAAAGGGGGGACGAGGGAACCTGGTGGGGGTGCAATTGGGACAACTCGTGACACAGCGGACGACTCGTCTCTTATTTACGGTGGTTACACCGACCGCCGTATAAAGATTACTCAAATACGCCAGTAATATACGTATGTATTTCATTTATATACGGCGGTGGTAATTCCGCCGTATATAGTATTTACGGCGGATATCCCGCCATAAATACTATATACGGCGATGTTTTATACGGTGGACTATTTACGGCGGCTAGTCCGCCGTAAATAGTATATACGGCGGGGCGCATTTTATATACGGCGGATTTTAACCGCCGTATATAAGCCTCTTTCTTGTAGTGTATGCAGAGGTTAATACCTATTGCATTTTGTGAACTCTTGCCCCAACAAGTTTGGAAGGCTCTTACAGAATTGAGTTTGTTTATCAAAGACCTTACTTCGACCGTGATTGGAGATGCAGACATGACACGGTTCGAGAGAGACATACCTGTTATCTTATGTAAACTTGAACGCATATTTCCAAGTTTTTTTGACTCAATGGAGCACTTACCCGTTCATTTGCCTTACGAAGCAAGAATTGCTGGTCCTGCCAGTATCGATGGATGTATCCATTTGAGAGGTAATCCGTATGCTATTATTTGATATACATCCAAATAAAAATTGCTTACGTATTTTCAAAATCATTTATAGGTATCTTCGCAAGTTGAAGCTTAACGTCAAAAACAAAGCGAGAGTTGAGGGTTCCATTGCCAATGCTTATTTGATGGAAGAGGAGTCAATGTTTTGTTCTTATTATTTCAAGGAACATGTTAGAACGAAGCATAGAAATGTTCCCTAATTTACGAATGCATTGATGAAGATGAGCACGAAGATGTAATTTCGATATTCAACCATTCTGGTCGAGCCTTTGGGAAAGAGAAACAAAGATTTCTCAATGATAAGGAGTACAACGCAGCACGCGCCTATGTCTTATTGAACTGTGATGAGGTTTATCCATACATAGAGTATGTACTCACTCTTAAAAATCTCATTCAACATTAATTTTGTGTTAATGGTTATTATGTAGATTGTAAACATTGATTGCGGGTGTATTTTTAGTTATATACAGGTTGCATTTGTGTGTGTACAGGTTGAATTTGGTTTTTGCGAATGTATTTTTGGGGAAAGTGAATTATACAGGGCTTGAAGAAAAAAATAGGCTTATTTACGACGGAACCCTTCATCCGCCGTAAATAAAGGCCTAGACGACTCGTGCCCAAAGGGGGGACGAGGGAACCTGGAGGGGGTGCAAATGGGACGACTCGTGCCTTGGTGGACGACTCGTCTCTAACAAGTCATTTACGGCGGTAACCACATCCGCCGTATAAAATGGGCATGGACGAATCGTCCCCAAAGGGGGGACGAGGGAACCTGGTGGGGGTGCAATTGGGACGACT
This sequence comes from Adenophora triphylla var. japonica, assembly GCA_022495995.1. NCBI lineage: Eukaryota > Viridiplantae > Streptophyta > Magnoliopsida > Asterales > Campanulaceae > Adenophora > Adenophora triphylla. The sequence continues at coordinate 194,545 of JAFEMH010000297.1, read as the reverse complement.
CGTGACACAGCGGACGACTCGTCTCTTATTTACGGTGGTTACACCGACCGCCGTATAAAGATTACTCAAATACGCCAGTAATATACGTATGTATTTCATTTATATACGGCGGTGGTAATTCCGCCGTATATAGTATTTACAGCGGATATCCCGCCATAAATACTATATACGGCGATGTTTTATACGGTGGACTATTTACGGCGGCTAGTCCGCCGTAAATAGTATATACGGCGGGGCGCGTTTTATATACGGCGGATTTTAACCGCCGTATATAAGCCTCTTTCTTGTAGTGTATGCAGAGGTTAATACCTATTACATTTTGTGAACTCTTGCCCCAACAAGTTTGGAAGGCTCTTACAGAATTGAGTTTGTTTATCAAAGACCTTACTTCGACCGTGATTGGAGATGCAGACATGACACGGCTCGAGAGAGACATACCTGTTATCTTATGTAAACTTGAACACATATTTCCACCAAGTTTTTTTGACTCAATGGAGCACTTACCCGTTCATTTGCCTTACGAAGCAAGAATTGCTGGTCCTGTCCAGTATCGATGGATGTATCCATTTGAGAGGTAATCCGTATGCTATTATTTGATATACATCCAAATAAAAATTGCTTACGTATTTTCAAAATCATTTATAGGTATCTTTGCAAGTTGAAGCTTAACGTCAAAAACAAAGCGAGAGTTGAGGGTTCCATTGCCAATGCTTATTTGATGGAAGAGGCGTCAATGTTTTGTTCTTATTATTTCAAGGAACATGTTAGAACGAAGCATAGAAATGATCATGAAGACGAATGCATTGATGAAGATGAGCACGAAGATGTAATTTCGATATTCAACCATTCTGGTCGAGCATTTGGGAAAGAGAAACAAAGATTTCTCAATGATAAGGAGTACAACGCAGCACGCGCCTATGTCTTATTGAACTGTGATGAGGTTTATCCATACATAGAGTATGTACTCACTCTTGAAAATCTCTTTCCATATATATATATATATATAAATATATATATATATATATATATATATATATATATATATATATATATATATATATATATATATATATATATATATCTTTAACTGACATCTAAAAATCATGTAATCATACTTTGGTAAAGGATATTCACCGAGCATGTGAAGATAAACGAACCATCCATTACAGACACTCAACTTGGCGAGAAATTGCAAAATGAATTTCCGGAATGGTTTAAGCAATACGTATGATTTTCAACCTTTCACAAATTTCATATTTTAGTCAACACACTTTAATTGTCATATATTTGAAAACATTTATTTTTTGTATAGGCAAGTAATCCTACCAATAACATTACGAACGTGTGGATCAAGGAACTTGCTGAGGGCCCGTTCAGATCTGTGGCCACATATCCTGGCTATTTAGTGAATGGATACAGGTTTCACACAATCCAACATGGTTCCAATAGAGCTACAATGAATAGTGGCGTATGCGTTAAAGGTGAAAGCTATAATTAACATGAGAGTGATTACTATGGCCGCCTATTAGAAGTCGTTCGTCTCGAATATAAAGGATTACCTCTTAAGCAGGTCACTTTGTTCAATTATGAGTGGTTTGATCCAATGGCTATGGGTACAAAGTTTGATCCTCACTATGGGCTTGTAGAGATAAATCATAGGCATAGATTCAATCGATACGAACCTTTCATAATTGCTACCCAAGCTACCAAAGTTTATTATTGCACATATCCAAGTTTGAAATGAGACAAGGTGGATTGGTGGGCTGTATGCAAGATTAAAGCAAGGTCGACTGTGAACTTAATAAAAAATGAGCATCTATGAAATCATAAGTTCATAAAACAACTGTGAACTTAGTAAAAACAACTGTGAACTCAATAAAAACTAAGCATTTCTGAATCATAAGTTTAGAAAACAACTGTGAACTTAAGTAAACAACTGTGAACTTAATTTCACTAATGTTTAAAACTACATTAAATGTTCTCATATTAAATTGTAAAAACCAAATATGAATCGTCAAAACAATGATCAATGTTTAAGAATCTAAAAATACCAACAAATTTATTACATAGGCTCCTTGCAAGATTTTCTATTACGATTTCCTATTTTACCACAACGGCCACATTTCATTTTGCGTTTAAAGCACTCTCCTTTTGAAGGGATTCAAAGCTTCTTTGGTCTTCTTCGTGGACGCTTTGATATTGGAGGAAGTATTAGAGGATCTTCTTCATCACACTGCCATTGATTCATCTCCAAATGAATCATAAGGCTGAATAGCATGAGCATAACAATTCTTATAGGAGCTGCTATGAAAATATGTCTCAATGAAATGATAAGGAGTTTCTGTGCAATTGGACAGGACAGAAACGGCATGAACATATGGGAACCCTTCATGCTACCACTTTCCACAAGAACATGTGGATTTTTCGATGTTCACAACCATGGATGGAACTTAATGGACTTCAAATATCTTGTCGGTTGAAGAATGTATATCCATGACCTACACATCTCCAGATTATCCCTATACCTTTTCTCCATGATTGGACATAAAACAATATTCAACTTTAATGAATCTTCTCTACAGTTGGATATCTGCGTCATCAACTTAAGCCTGATTTGATTAATTAATTCTTTAATAGGGAGTCCACGAGCTTCTTTAAACTGTGAATTGAATGATTCCGCTGCATTTGAAGACATCTCGCCATAACGTTTGCCTTCAAAGTATGCATTTGCATAATTAGCTGGTGGAAGGTTAGCAAAAAATTCACGGACCTTGGGGCCACCTTCGTTCCTCATTTTTTCAATCAAAGTATGAAAAATTTCCTTTGTTGGAGCTACTGCAGACTGAAAGAGTTTTTGAACCATTTTTTGCCGCAAATTTATAGAACATCCCTTCATTTTATCCCTCAAATTATTCCTCAAATGACATAGGCAAAAAGAATGATGGCTCTGAGGCATAACAGCCTTCACTGAAGAAATAATCCCTTGGTGACGATCGGAAACAAACGTAATTCTAATACCTCTTATAAGAGATTCCAATTGTTGAAGAAACCATGTCCAATTAGCAATATCTTCAGAAGAAACAATAACAAAAGCGACATTGAAAAGACCTATAAATGAAAAGAATACAGATAATAATATAAGTAATATAAAACAACTGTGAACTTATGTAAATAACAGTGAACTTAATGCAATTTAAGTAATATAAAACAACTGTGAACTTATGTAAATAACAGTGAACTGAATGCAATATTGAGTAAAGCTAGATCATGTCGGGTAAATTGTTACCAGAGTTTCCATCTTTAGCTGTTGCTGCCAACATTGTACCCTTGTACTTTCCGTGCAAATGAGTCCCATCGAGAAACAACACAGGATGACATGAACGAAAACCTTTTACACAAGCCCCAAACGACATAAAACACCTCTTGAAGTGAAAGGACGATGGGTCAACATCAAGAACAAAGTGGCTAGTAGGATCCAACTATTTCATCTATAAAAAGTATGGTTTAAGCTTATCATAAGACAATTTTGCTTCACCAAACACAATGTCTTTTGCCTTTTCAACAGCCCTCCAAGCAATTTTATAAATGATGTCAAATCCATAATCTACCTTCAACAACTTCACAACATCAGAAGGACCTAACGAAGGTTTAGAACGAATATCATCAACAATAATATCGCAAAGAACATCAGAGGTAATCTTAGAACAACGTCCAGAATTGAAGACATGCCCACAAGTATGATTCCGATCAAAAGTCCGTATATAAGCAAATCCATTGGAAGCTTCAATAGATGAATAAATCCTCCACAGACAACCTCTCATATCTTTGTGAACACATTTGGCAGTAATACGCTCACTATCATTTTTCAAATAAACAAAGTTAAAGCCAACAGCTGCAACATACTTACACAACTTGTTTCTGAACTCACTAATTCCACCTTCAAATCCCTGTCCAATACCCTCTATACCGTTACCCCACTTTGCACTTTTCAATTCTTTATTTGGATGACGGAAAAAACTAACAGGCAATACATGACTATTACATATACTTGAGACATTAGATGAGGATGATTCATTGTAATCCAATGTAAGAATTTGTGTCCAATGAATTTCAATACAATCAATAGAACTACGACCTAAAATAATTCCCATATTCGTAAAACCATCCTTATTATGTAATAGGCAAGTAGAATTTCCAGGTAAAGCATACGAAAAACGCATAAATTCCTTCTTCAAATCCTCCCATCTATTGCAAGCAAAATCTACCAATGCATTGAAAGATGAAAGCTTACTAAATCTTTCAACTGCTGTAAAATCCCCATATTTCAACAAAACCATTATACAAGGATTCATATTTTGAAGATTGATTAATCTGCAACATATAAGAAAAAATAAAACAAAATTAAAATATCTGTCAACATAAGTAATACAAAGTTTGAACTAATAGACAACTGTGAACTTAAAATATACAACTAATAGACAACTGAAAACTAACAGACAACTGTAAAAATAGGTCGAATCATGTTCTAGTACAACTAACAGACAATTCGAATTGAAATCATATTCACGAATCATCAACGATGATAGTATAAAGCAATTCCGTTCACCAATCATCTAAAATTCAAATTCAAATCTATAAAAAAAAATAAAAATCCAATATCAATTGATCAACAATATTGCAAATCACAAAGCAATCGACTTCTTAATTGATCACAATCAAACAATTAAACAAATTTGAACTCACCGAATTGAACGTGTTTCAAAATCGCCTTCGCTCTCTCTCTCTCTCTCTCTCTCTCTGTCCGCTGCTCACGACGTGAAAAGTGACACGTCAAAGCCCTAGGCGAGAGAAAAGATATATTTATACAAGGGTAGTTTCGTAATTATAAAAGCTCAATAAAATTAGGCGAGGGATCTGGTGGAATTTTGATTCCAATAGTGGATTAGTTGGTTAAATTCGAAATTTTAGTAGCCTAATTGATAAATTGACTTAGGATGAAGGACCCAACGGTAATTTACCCAAGAAACAAACAGTTTATTGAGCGGTTTTGATTATTATATTCTCAAGCCAAAAAATAATGTCAACGCCGTCGTGATTGTCGTCACCATCCGAGTCATTGTTAATTGAATTAAATATCAAATGGCCGATTAGCTCAGCGGGTTAGAGCGTCGTGGTAATAACGCGAAGGTCGCAGGTTCGAGACCTGCATGGGCCAATTTTGTTTTATATTTACTGTATTTCATTTTCTCTAATTGACGTTTTAAATTTAACAGACTTAACAGAGATGATGCCTACGAGATGTAAGACATTCATAGAAACGTAACGAGAATGTGAAAACATAAAAGAGCCATACAAATTAGATGCCTAATGGATGTTAGGAACTTCACCGAAACTATAAATTTAACCGAAGCTTACATAGATGCTTAATGGATGTTTATTTAACAGAAACTTCACACGGATGTGAAAAATTTAAAGATCCATACAATATGCCTAATGGATGTTAGGAACTTAACATATCCATTATTAAAAGGCATAATTGACGTTAGACACTTAACAGAGATGTTAGAAACTCGAAAAAAACATCTAAGGCGCAATTTAATAAGGACTTAATAATTTTTTTTATTTTTATTGTTACCAAAATCTTAAGAGAGATATCTTTTTTACCAAAAACTTAACAGAGATGTCAAAAACATAAACGATGCATTAAGCAATCAACAAAAATCTTAAGTATGCACACTAAAATACCAGTTAGCCCTATGACGCGAAATATTAATAAATGGTAAGATTTAAACTAAAATATAATTGTACATTATCTACATTTTGATTTTTACAATATTTTAAAGAATTTAAAACTTAATAAAGAAGCCGAATAGCCGTTATTATTATTACAGAAACTTAACAGATGCCTAATGGTCGTTGTTATTTTAACAGAAACATAAGAGACTCATTAAAATTTAGAAAAAAAAAAAACCTAATTGTCATGCATTACAACAAATCAAAATTATAACATATGTTAATAACACTAAGACATTTCTTTTATCAGCAGATCAGATCTTCTGAAGATCTTACAAACTACCATTCCAAGCAAAGTCAACACTCGGCAGTCAAACCCGTTTCGATTGAACTAAGGCCTTCCCATCTTATCCTCTCCTCTCCGAAGGCCACTCCAAGAACTACAGCTCATAATTGCATAAATTTACAAACATATATGGTTGAAAACTAAATGAATACATTTTCCAACTGAGCTAGCAAAAACCAGGCATGTTGTTCCAGCAGTGTGTCCCTTGGTCCACTTCATGTTAGGATTCGGAGAGCACGAAACTTCTCTTGGTTGGTCACTGTGATCCCCATGTGGGATCATCCATATGAATCCTTGAAACTCCAGACGAACCAGAAAACGGGTGTTTATCATAGTTGCTACGCTTCAATGCCTACAACATCAGAGTCCGTTAATTCAAGAATTCAAATAATGAACAGTCCCGTCATTTCAAGAATCAAGAATTCAAATAAATGAACAGATACTTGGATTTCAATCTTTATCATCAGGGAACATATGGGGCAATAGATAGAGAGAGGGTTTGCAGGAAGGAGAACTTTGGGTTGTCCGGGTTTTAGGATAAAGGCAGAGAGATTTTGGCCCTATTTTGTAATTTGCCCTTTAATTACTAGGTGAACTCGCATTTACCAACTGCGATTTTGATTAATAATTTTTGTCCCCAATTTTTTTAAAAAAATGATTTTAGCTACTTGAATAGAATAGCCAAGAAATTATCATACCTCAGTAGATATGATGCAGCGCAGCAGCAAGGGTTGGCAGCAACTGGTGGCCAGGCGGCCGCCTCATTATTTTCCAGGCGCACGCCTCATATTGATCCAACGCAGCTTCAAGTCTCGGCCCTCCAGGCGGCCGCATCAAGCAAGGAGTGGCGCCCGCCTCGTCCATGGCTGAAGGAGTAACAAGTCACGGCCTGGCAGGCGGCCGCATGGGTCTTCATCAGGCGCCCGCCTCACGGTGTCGAAGATCCAAGTTTCCTTTTTCTATTCCGTGTCTTTTGCTGATGTTTCTTGGACAATTAAGCTAGGGTATTTTGGTACTTTATATTGCTATTCCTTTTAGGGTTTTGGAGAGTATTTAAACTAATTTAAAACTTTGTTTAAGCAGTTTTTGATTATTAAATAATTTATAAGAAAAGCTAGCAGCTTTCTTGTTCCAGTCTTGTTCATTCAAAGTTCGGTCATAAATCTCTAGCCTCAAAGGCATCATTTGGTATCAGTTGTCTGGACGAATAGATGGCCGAACGAGGGCGTGCTCGCGTTGGACGTGGTGTTCGTGGTAGGGGACGTGGAGCGGATCCCCAGGTTAACGAGCAGCCTCGCGAACGTGATCTGCGTGATGTTGAGATAGACGATCTACGAAGGCAGATTCAGATACTTCAACTCCAGGCTCAGAATCGCAGGAATCGAGTGGGAACTCCATCGGATGTGGGGTCTGATTCGGCTGATTCTTCCACCGAGGAGGAGTATCAAGAGGGAATCAATCCCTTCGCCAGAAGTAATGGACGTCAACAGAGGTATGAGGGAGACTCTTCAAGGGATATCGGTGTCAAGATTGAAATCCCGGAATTTGAAGGTAAAGCCCATCCCGATGAGTTCATTGACTGGCTTAATACCGTTGATAGGGTTTTTGATTTAAAACCTATGTCGGATAGTGCTAAGGTGAAAGTTGTTGCAATCAAATTGAAGAGACATGCTTCGATTTGGTGGGAACACGTCAAAAAACAAAGGGCTCGTGAGGGGAAATCCAAGATTAGTTCTTGGGATAAGATGAAGAAACTACTGCGACGTAAGTTCCTTCCGGAGCATTATAGGCAGGAAGCCTTCATTGATTATCATACTCTGAAGCAAGGAGATTCATCGGTGGCAGAGTTCGTCAATGAATTTGATCGGCTGCGTATGAGATGTGACGTGGCTGAGGAAGATGAACAAACTATTGCTCGTTTTCTGGGAGGTCTTCGGGTTGATATCTCAGACGTGGTTCAGTTGCAACAATATTGGACGTATGACGATGTTTGCCGCCTTGCTTCGAAGGTTGAGAAACAATTGCAGAAGAAGAAGGCTGTGAATCGTTGGCAAAGTAGAGACTTGACTAATGCTCGTGGGGGTAGTAGTTCCAATGTGCAAAGAGGGGAAGCTCCTTCGGCTACTAAAGCACCTGTTGCAGCCAAGCCTACGTTTGTTCCGGACACTCCGAGGGGTAAACAACCTGCCAAGTGCTTCAAGTGTCATGGGATCGGTCATCTCAAAGCCGAATGCCCCAACCGACATGTTGTTGCTTTGGTTGAAGATGAATTGCCTGTTTATGATGAAGGAGACGAATCTGATGGTGAGACTGAAGAGGTATTTGCAGATCAAGGTCCAGCTTTGGTGGTCCGAAGGGTATTGAATGTGGCTGCGATGGAGGATGACCAGTGGCTTCGTCACAATATATTTCAGACTAAGTGCACCGCTAAAGGAAAGGTTTGTAAGGTCATTATTGATGGGGGAAGCTGTGAGAATGTTGTTTCTACAACGATGGTCGAGAAGTTGCAGTTGAAAACGGTGGAGCACCCACAACCGTATAAGCTATCGTGGTTAGTCAGAGGAAGTGAATTGAAGGTCAACAAAAGGTGTGTGGTCGATTTTTCAATTGGCAAGCGATACAAAGATGAGGTTTGGTGTGATGTAGTACCGATGGATGCGTGCCATCTTTTGCTTGGACGTCCATGGTTGTTTGACAGAAGGGTTAAGCATGATGGGTTTCGGAATACTTACACATTTCGGGTGGATGGTATGTCTATTACATTGTGCCCAACAGACCCTCGGAAGGAAGCAGCCACGTCGAGTAAAGTAACAGATACAGTTGGTCACCAACTTCTTAGCCGATCAGCGTTTGAAGACGAAGCAGCGCAAGACAGTGGTTTCTTTGTGTTAGTAGTACTCGAGGGTAATGAGGAAGATTTGATACCACCAGCAAGTGTCCAAGCACTGTTAGACCTATACAGTGATGTGACACCAGAGGAAATTCCTCCGGGGCTGCCACCGATGAGAGATATTCAGCACTGTATCGATCTCGTCCCAGGAGCTTCAATTCCTAACAAAGCAGCCTACCGTTTGCGGCCTAAGGAGCATGAGGAGTTGGAAAGGCAAGTTCGGGAGTTGCTAGAGAAGGGCGTTATCAGGGAAAGTATGAGTCCTTGTGCTGTGCCGGCATTGATGGTACCAAAGGCAGGAGGAACGTTGCGTATGTGCATGGATAGCCGAGCAATCAACAAAATCACCATCAAGTATCGTTTTCCCATCCCAAGGATTGATGACTTACTTGACCAATTACATGGCGCAGTGGTATTTTCTAAGATTGACTTACGGAGTGGTTATCATCAGATTCGCGTCAGACCGGGTGATGAATGGAAGACGGCCTTTAAAACACGAGATGGGTTGTATGAGTGGATGGTGATGCCGTTTGGATTATCCAATGCCCCTAGCACTTTCATGCGACTTATGAACCAGATTTTTTGGCCTTTCATCGGTACGTTTGTTGTTGTTTACTTTGATGATATTCTGGTTTATAGTCGGTCTGTAGAACAACATTTGGATCACTTAAAGCAGATTTTTGATGTGTTGAGAGCGCAGAAATTGTATGCTAATCGTAAGAAGTGTCATTTTCTAACTGAACAAGTAACGTTCTTGGGTTATGTTGTTACGAAGGAGGGTATTAAGATGGATGATTCGAAGGTGGAGGCAATTACGAGTTGGCCAACACCAACGAATGTTCATGATATTCGGCGCTTTCATGGTTTGGCTTCTTTCTATCGTCGCTTCATTCGGAACTTTAGCAGCATTATTTCCCCGATCATTGAATGTTTGAAGGGTAGTGGGTTTGTGTGGACAAAGGAGGCCGAGGGCGCTTTTCAGCTTTTGAAATCCATGGTCACGACTGCTCCTGTTTTGACGCTACCTGATTTTGATGGTGTTTTTGAAGTACATTGCGATGCTTCTAATGTTGGTATTGGGGGTGTTCTCAGCCAAAATCAGAGACCCATAGCCTTTTTTAGCGAAAAGTTGAATGATACACGGAGGAAGTATTCAACCTATGATAAGGAGTTTTACGCTATTGTTCGTACCTTGGAACATTGGCAACATTATCTCATGTCGAAGGAGTTTGTATTGTTTTCTGATCATGAGGCACTTAAGTACATCCAAGGACAGCACAAACTCAACCTCCGTCATGCCAAATGGGTAGAGTTTATTCAGATTTTCACTTTTGTTATCAAGCACAAGGCGGGAGTTCAGAATCGCGTTGCTGATGCCCTAAGCCGTCGCCACCTACTGCTTACTACAATGCGTTGTGAGGTGGTTGGGTTTGACACGTTTCGTGATTTGTATCGGGATGATCCATATTTTCAGGAGGTGTGGGAGAAGTGTTCCATGGGTAGCTTCCTTCAGTTTGTTATACATGATGGGTACTTATTCAAGGGGAACAAACTTTGCATTCCCTTATGTTCCTTGCGTGATTTTATTATATCAGAGAGCCATGAGGGTGGACTTGCTGGGCACTTCGGAAAAGATAAAACGTTAGCACTCGTTGCAGATCAATTTTTTTGGCCAAAGTTGGGGCAGGATGTTGCTAGATTTGTAGAGAGGTGTCGCGTTTGTCATGTGGCCAAAACTCGCAAGAATAATGCGGGCCTTTACACTCCGTTACCAGTTCCTGCAGCACCATGGGAGGATATCAGTCTAGATTTTGTTTTGGGTTTGCCAAGAACACAACGCCAAAAGGATTCCATTATGGTGGTCGTCGATCGTTTCTCTAAAATGGCCCATTTCATACCTTGCAGCAAGACGTTTGATGCAACACAGGTGGCGGATTTGTACTTTAAGGAGATTGTCAAATTGCATGGTGTTCCTAGATCACTTACTTCAGATCGCGATGTCAAATTCATCAGTCATTTTTGGCGTACGTTGTGGCGGAAGTTGGGTTCTCGTTTACAATTCAGTAGCTCTTATCACCCTCAGACGGACGGGCAAACTGAAATTGTTAACCGTAGTTTGGGAAATCTGTTGCGAAGCTTAGTTGGTGACAGCCCACGCCAATGGGATTTAACGTTGGCACAAGCTGAATTTGCTTACAATCATTCGCCGAACCGCACCACGGGTAAAAGCCCATTCCAGATTGTTTACGGACGTAACCCCATCAGCCCCCTTGACCTGATACCCATCCCTATTTCTAGTCAATACAGCTCGGATGCGGATGAACGTGCCAAACAGATTAAGGAGCTTCATGAACAGTCCGTCTCACGTATCATTGAGCAAAACAAGAAGTACAAGCAACGAGTTGGCAAGCATCGCAAGAGGGTTGTGTTCCAAGTGGGTGACTTAGTTTGGATTCATTTACGTAAGGAAAGATTCCCGGCTGGACGTTTTGGCAAACTACAACCGAGGGCGGATGGACCATTTCGAGTGGTAGAGCGGATTAATGACAACGCGTATAAGATTGACTTGCCCGGAGATTACAATGTTTCAGCTACATTCAACGTTTCTGATCTGTCCGCTTACCATGACGACGTTGAAGACGATGTCGACTCGTGGTCGAGTCCTTTTCAAGAAGGGGAGAATGATGCAGCGCAGCAGCAAGGGTTGGCAGCAACTGGTGGCCAGGCGGCCGCCTCATTATTTTCCAGGCGCACGCCTCATATTGATCCAACGCAGCTTCAAGTCTCGGCCCTCCAGGCGGCCGCATCAAGCAAGGAGTGGCGCCCGCCTCGTCCATGGCTGAAGGAGTAACAAGTCACGGCCCGGGCAAAGCGGCCGCATGGGTCTTCATCAGGCGCCCGCCTCACGGTGTCGAAGATCCAAGTTTCCTTTTTCTATTCCGTGTCTTTTGCTGATGTTTCTTGGACAATTAAGCTAGGGTATTTTGGTACTTTATATTGCTATTCCTTTTAGGGTTTTGGAGAGTATTTAAACTCATTTAAAACTTTGTTTAAGCAGTTTTTGATTATTAAATAATTTATAAGAAAAGCTAGCAGCTTTCTTGTTCGAGTCTTGTTCATTCAAAGTTCGGTCATAAATCTCTAGCCTCAAAGGCATCAAGATACAAGTTGATTGTAGTATGTACAGTGATTAATCATCACCAAAAGAACAAATAAGTTAATAAAGTACCTAACTGCGCGAACTGGATAGCCTTTTCGCAGCTGGGACTTCATTATATTTCAGGAACTGTTGTCAAATGTTTGGGACTTACTGGTCCATTTGTTACCGCTGGGATCCCTCCCACCACTGCAAAAATTAGTGATTAAATCATATTTGTATCAGCAAAATAGAAAACTGAACTTTAGATCGTGTGAAAGCTTTAAAGAGGACTAATCCATGGGAGCTCAGATTTCTCAGAAAGGAAAGCATTCATGGTATCTCAAGATTTTTTAGAAGAGAATGATATCATGAAAAAATATTGAGGAATAATCCATGGTAGCTCAGATTTCTATTCAAGTTGAATATCAGATAATAGACCTGCTAGAGTCTTTTTAACAACATTCAAGTGAAACATTTACTTGGATTATGTTCTAGTAAAAAAGCTTTTGATAGTTCTCGTAGTGTTATCATAGAACATGTACGAACCCCGTATAGAGGAACCAATTCCCGTGATCTTCATCATCCTCATAACCTCCTGAAAGCACCACTTGATTAATGTGCCCCCCTATTGGCTTGTCCTGCTATACCAGAAATATGAGGAAAGTGAACACCCCACTGCCTTACCTCCCAACGGTTTTGCCAAGACTCCCCAACTAAAACTCTCCTATTACGCTCTGGATCATGTTCAGCAAGTATAGGACCAAAATAATGTTCAGGGGTAGTCACAAATATCCTTTCACTTGCATCATTTAGCAATCCCAGAAGTGGTATATGCCACCTAAGGCCAATATTGGTTGTGCACATAGGGGCGCAATTACCCTCCTGAATGAAATTGAATGGTAGATGTACCATGAGAAATTAGATACTATAACCACTAAAATGCATGTCTATACCAAAGAGAAAAAACAGGGAATGTATATCAAATCTGGGAATTCCGTACTTGACAGAAAACAAATATTTAACAGATTTCCCTGAGACAATAAGGGTAAACTTCCGACCCACCCAATTAGAATTAAAAAACAGCACAACTTTTGAAGAAAAATTATAAATGAAACAAGGATCCAGAATCCAGTAACAAGATCTAATTGGACAAACACATACAGGCCCTTCAAATCAGTTGTAATGGAGCAGATTAAAAATATTAACATTCAGACACAGATTGGTTCAATATAATCAGCTAAATATCAGTAATTGATTATACTAAGGTAGCCAAGGTAATACCGACAAATATACCAAAAAGATCAGATCGTTTCAAAGAAAGAAACCTGAGTACTGGTGGTGTCTTGTGCCTTTCTGCTTCGATGAGTTGTTGATACGATTATACCTTACGATCTCCAATATACCATCGTCTTCATCTTCGTCATCAACGAAGCCTTTCATCGCCACAGAAGAATGGGGCTTTGGTCCAAATGAATACCTTTCAGGTTATGGTTAAGATGTATATATAGGTGAAAATTAGGGAACCCTCCAAGTCTTCACGTGCATTGCACATGCATCTGTTTATGAGGGCAATTCTGTCAACTTGATTGTTTCCTATTAAAATACAGTATCAGCAACTTACTCAATTCTTTCGCTTGTACATTTACTTTCTAGTTATCTCCGTCATTTGTCATGTTCTGACAATTTACTAAGGATCCAAGAGAGAAAAGAATGTACTCCATGCCTAGACCATGATGCGGATGGCTCTAGCAAATTTTGCAAAAAAAAAAAAACACTCAACTTGGGATGGAGGTAGTAGGAAATAGATAAATCATTGAGATATCTGCGATTCTAAAATTCAGGCACTTGTGATGAAGATCAAGATACGAATTAGTTTAGTTTAATGTAATTTTCGGAATTTTATTTAATTAGGTGATAATATCATGTTTAGAATTAGATTTAGTCAATGTTTTAATGTTTTAGAGGTTTATTTGGTTACTATATAGATTAGGGTTAAATTTAGAAGTATTCGACTTGTTTTTCAAGTCGTAGGAGTCCTATAAAATTAGGTTTATGTGTAATTCCGAATTTCAGTTGAATGATATTGAATTTTGAGTGTTTACTCTATTAAATCAGTTTTCTCGAGCGAAGATTGACGATTGATTGCTGAATTTCTCGAGCGAAATTATGTGATTAATCTTTACCAATTTCCGGTATTCCTTGAATCAATGGCAATTGATGCCCAAGCGTCGGCAGGTTACACCTCAACGAGTTTTGGAAGATCGATGTGCGGTAGTTCGTGAGCGAACTCAGCGAACGTTGGTATCTATCGTTACTAAGCTTCCGCTGCATCATTTGGTATCAAAGCCTGGTTTAATGTAATTTTCGGAATTTTTTTAATTAGGTGATAATATCATGTTTAGAATTAGATTTAGTCAATGTTTTAATGTTTTAGAGGTTTATTTGGTTACTATATAGATTAGGGTTAAATTTAGAAGTATTTGACTTGTTTTTCAAGTCGTAGGAGTCCTATAAAATTAGGTTTATGTGTAATTCCGAATTTCAGTTGAATGATATTGAATTTTGAGTGTTTACTCTATTAAATCAGTTTTCTCGAGCGAAAATTGACGATTGATTGTTGAATTTCTCGAGCGAAATTCTGTGATTAATCTTTACCAATTTCCGGTATTCCTTGAATCAACGGCAATTGATGCCCAAGCCTCGGTAGGTTACACCTCAACGAGTTTTGGAAGATCGACATGCGGTAGTTCGTGAGCGAACTCAGCGAACGTTGGTATCTATCGTTACTAAGCTTCCGCTGCATCAACTTGCAAAATTAGTGAGATAGTCTTGTTTCATAATTTTGTATATAATAGGAGAAAATTAGAGATATCTACCAAATCCAACCGACCTCAATAAACCCTTTATAATTCGACTTTTCAACGATAGACTCTTTGCTCAACATGTGCACATAATTGATTGATCTTTGAGATTTTCAAAATTCAGTACATTTGACAAATAAAACATTAAACCAAACATAATCATGAGATAGGATTCACCTAACTGACCTCGAGTATTTGGGACAAAAAATGAGCTGAATATATTTAAGGTCAATGCAATGTACACTATGGACTATGTTAATCCCTCACATGTCTAGACAAAGGACTTCATCAAACATGACCAAACCAATTTATTATGCAAAAAATTGTTCATACTTTACCTTACCTTAGAGTGAATAGTAAATGTTTGACCGTTAACCGAGGCTCAGGGCGTAGACAGGTGTTAATCAAATTATGTGTCTTCCTCGAGTATTTGAAAGAGATGTCAAATAGTATTCCAGAGGCATTACTTGCAAAATTCTGACGTATGCAACCAAAGTGATATCTCGGAAAGTCATAATATAAAATCTGGGTATAATGTCATTGAAATCCACAGAGATTTAATCTGAATACAATATCTGTTAGGACCTAACTTTGATCAATCTCTTAGTTAGTTGGTTTTGATAAAGGAATATATATATAGAACAGGGTTTATATCAAAAGAGGAAATCTGTCAGTCATGGAACCAAATCAACTTCATATTCATCTTTTAGTTCATCTGACAGCTGTGAGTCTGACAGTTATGATTCTACCTTATACATTGGTTACAATCAATCAATAACATGAATCATATTCCCTCTCTAAGATATCAAGATCATCAAGTGCATCTCAATCCTTATTAGAGATCTTCTCTGATAGTTAAGCCTTGATATGATCTGACAGCTATGGCTTCAGTCCTTCAGACAGCCATTACTCTGTCTCATTCTTTGATGCCAAAATCTCAACCAAGATGGATCCTGTATCTTCACAGCTATCAAGTTCACCTTTGAAGACCATTGAAGACCTTCTGGAAGCCTACAGCTCAATCCAGCTCATGAAGACCTGCAAGTGGACAAGTGGGGTCAAGACTCATTAATGAAGCTGCAACAGTCATATTCCAACGGCTACATTGAAGGCTATAAATAGAAGAGTTCAACCTCTGCACAAACTACTCTTGAAAAACACTCTTTTTCACAGTCCAAAACCCTTCCCCATTACACCTTCACACACCTCCTGTAATTCAAACCTTACACACCAATCCCTACCTTCCAAACACTGTTCCAAACCAAAAACCTTCAGCCTTAAACCCCTGTATCAACAACAACAACCCTAGTGTGTTAATTAACAAATTCCAAATCATAAGACTGTACTTTAGGTGTAGAAATAGTTTGTAAACACTCAAGACTGTACTTTGAGTGTATTAGTTGTTTTGTAAAATCTTGAGACTGTACTTCAAGTTGTAAAAACACTTAAGACTGTACTTTAAGTGTATCCCTAGTTGAATGTACTAATTAGGAAGAGGAAGTTCAAGGAACTTGCCTGATCAATCATTTATAATTCTTGTTGATTAAGATTATAATAAAATTGATCTCACTTGTCAAGATTGACAGTGGGGGTGGATGTAGGAGGAGTGAACTCTGAACCACTTTAAATTCTCTGTGTTATTACTTTTCTGCAAACACATTCACACACTTGCATTATTTCATTGTGTTCATTGTCCCATCATTATTTCAAACCTTACTTATTCCGCTGCACAATTGAACAAATATCTGACAGCTAAGTCAAACCATAGCTGTCTGATCATTTGCATATCAAACAAGGGCCTTTCAATTGGTATCAGAGCCTGTCTTCACATTCAAAAGTCTAACAACTTGTGAAGGATCCTCTTCAAACCCCCCATGCCTCAACCAAGGAGAAATAATGAGAAAGACATCCCACACATTGATGACTGTGGATCTTTTGAGATTTATGCATCAAAAATAAAAACATACCTTGATGCAAACAATATGTGGAACTGGTATGTTCTAAATAATGAAGTGTCCTACCCAACTCAAATAGATATCAATGGAGGAGCTAGTACTACAAAATCCCCAGAAGCATGGTCTGAATCTGAAAAGCAATTAATCAGTGCAAATCTAAAAGTCAAAAACATTTTTCAGAAGAGTGTAAATGACTCACTAGCACAAGAAATTGCTAAGGAACCAAATGCCAGATCAGCATGGGATCTCATTCAAACAAAATTCACTAAACACTCCAGTGTCAGGACACAAAATTTGTATAACTTTCTTAGGCAATTAGACAACTTCAAGTTCTATCCTGGAGAAAAAGTGAGTATTGCTCAACCAAGGTTTGAAAACCTTGTTAGATCTATTGCTGACCATGGAAAAACCTTTGAACAGCAAGATCTCTGCCTCAAGATATATTCCAATCTTCCACAAGAGTATGAAAAGGTAGCATTACCTATCAGAGAAGGACCTGAATGGAACACAATGACAGTTGAACAGTATTTTGGAAGCTTGAAGCTTATGAACTGGAAGGTATGATAAAAATTCAACCAGTTCCTACCATTTCACAAACTTTAGCTTTAACTGCTCAAGAATCTACCCACAAGCCAATCACTCACCAAGACATTGAGACCAATGTCAACAATGCTCTTCAAAAGATAAACATCAGCTCCAAACCTGTCAGTGAACAGATCTCTCAAGAAGACATTCCAAGTCTCATATCCATGGATGTCAGAAATGCCATGAAATTTCAAAAGAAATCTTTTGACAAAAGGTACAATCCTTCCACATCTAATGCTTAACAAGACAGCTTCAAGAAGATTGTTGATTGCTTTAACTGTGGAAAGCAAGGACATTACTCATCTGATTGTCCTGAACCAAGAAAGCCGAGGGAAAATCAGACAGCTAAGAGATTGACTTACTCAAAAGAGATCATTCACAGTTCCAGGTGCAACTGTTTCAACTGCTCCAAAAATAAAAATGACAAAAACAAGGAGCAAGTTATGATAGCTGATTCATTAAAATTCAGTGATGAAGAATATGAGTCCAGTAATGACTCTGACAGTGAAGGAGAGGAGGCCATGCTATGCTTTATAGCTGAAGATGAGGAAGAGTCAGACAATGAGGAAGATATGGAAGCACTTACTGCTGCAGAAGAACTAAAAGAGGTACATGACTTTAATTCTTTAAATATTGATGGTTTCAAACAATTAGTTTGCACTCTTTTAATTCAAACCAAGAAACAAAAAACTAGCTTTGCTTCACTGGTCAATGAGAACCTTTCCCAATCCTCAACCATTGACACCCTCACAAAAACCAATTCTGAGCTTGAGAAAGCCTGTCAAGGGCTAAGAGATCAATGCTTCATGCTTGAAAAACAAAACATGGATCTGACAGCTGAGACATCCAGTACTCAAGAAAACTGTCAAAGACTCATAAATCTTGAAAAAGAAAATGAGGCTCTTAAAAAGAAAATAGATTCATGGAACAAATCAAGCTAAGCATTATCCCTTTTCACCTACACCCAAAGACATCCTAGTGACAAAACAGGGATTGGTGCTGATGATCCTACACTAAAGGTGTACACTCCTCCCACTGGTGAAAGGGCCATTGAAAAAATGGTTCTAGAAAACCTAAGCTCTGGCAGCTATCAAACTCAAACCTATCCTATTCAAACCAAGGAAAAATCAAAGGAAATCTTGTTTGGTCCTAGTCATTCTAACAAAGGACCATGTAAAATTCAAGGAAGCAAGTATATTTGGGTTCAAAAAGGAGCCAATATACAGGAAGAAATTAAGCTGCAAAAATGTGCTAGACAGCCAAGCCCTGACAGACAACCAAGGCCTGACAGACAGCCAAGATCTTCCAAACAACAAAGGAACCCAAGGCAACAAAGATTCTATAACAAACACAGATACACCAAACAACAAAAACCTCAATGGCAATACTCAAATGGAAGAAGTCATGCAAATCAAAATGACTCCCCCAGATCATCCTATCCAAATGCCTTTCAGTTTCAACCCCAATATAACAACCCAAACCACTTCTTCAATCCATCCCAATCCACTGTCCTTACTCCTTACATGATGCAAATCATGTCATATTACAATACCCTAAGCCAGTTCTTCAGAAAAGGATCAATGAACAAAGCTAGGGTACCAAAGAAAAACTAATCCTTTGGACCCAAAAGAATAAATAGGGTACCATAAAATTTACTTTCTGTTTTACAGGTACCTAGGAAAGGACTCTGGTATTTAGATAGTGGTTGTAGTAGACATATGACCTTCAATAAAGACTGGTTGCAACAATATATCCCTAAAAATGGTCCAAATGTAACCTTTGGTGACAATTCCAAAGCTAAAGTCAAAGGATCAGGAAATCTTATTACTAAAGATATCATTTTTAAAAATGTGTCTTATGTAGTGGGTCTCAAACACAATTTGATCAGCATTAGTCAAATCTGTGATAAGGGATATCATGTTGTTTGCACCAAGGATCAATGTACTGTTAAAGACAAAAGCAATAAAGTCATTCTGACTGGATCAAGAAAAGGAAATCTCTACTGCTTAAACCTAGAGATTGTGGAATCCTCAAATGCTCACTGCCTTCTGTCATTTAGTCAATCTGATATGTCATGGCTTTGACACAAAAGATTGGCTCACCTTAACCATAAAACCATCTCCAAGCTTGCAAATTCAAATCTAGTCAGAGGTCTTCCAAAGATCCCATTCAAGAAGGACAAACTATGCAAAGCATGCCAATGTGGGAAGCAAAAGAGATCTTCATTCAAGCCCAAGACCAGATTGGACACCTCAAGACCTATTGAACTACTTCATATGGATCTCTTTGGACCCATAAGAACTAGATCTTTAGGAGGAAAGAGATACTCCCTAGTTGTGGTTGATGACTACACCAGATTCACTTGGATCATTCTTCTTGAATCCAAAAGTGACACCCTTAGCTGTCTAACAAAGCTGTTCAATAAAATTCAAAATCAAAAAGGGACATCCATCATCAAGATCAGATCTGATCATGGAAAGGAATTTGAGAACACAGGAGTAGAAGAATATTGTGACTCCAAAGGTATTGATCACAATTTTTCATCCCCAAGAACACCCCAACAAAATGGTGTTGCTGAAAGGAAGAACAGGACAATTTGTGAGGCAGCAAGAACAATGCTGTCAGAACACAATCTCCCAAAGTATTTTTGGGGTGAAGCTGTCACTACTGCTGTGTATGTTCAAAATAAAACACTAATCAACAAATTCCATAAGAAGACTCCATATGAATTATGGAATGACAAAGTTTCTACCATTTCCTACTTTCACAGTTTTGGAAGTAGATGCTTCATCCACAATAATGGGAAGAACAATTTGGACAAATTTGACTCCAAAAGTGATGAAGGAATCTTTCTTGGGTATTCTAATACAAGCAAAGCTTACAGAGTCTACAACAAAAGAAGACTTGTAATGGAAAAATCAATTCATGTTGACTTTGATGAAAACAATGATCAAAGTGTGACTGAATTGTGTGATTTTGATGAAGTTTTAGGAAACCCAGATAATCTCCCTGAATCATCTCCCATTCTTGATTCAACTGTACTCCATCATGAACAAGACTCATCAAATCTTCCATACATGGTACCAAGAAATTCATCTGACAGCCATCCTATGCCAGACAGTCATCATCACTCTGACAGCCATGAACCATTTCATTCTCATCATCAACCAATCCAGCCAACCAAGCCAATATCAAACATTCCCACAACCAATCCAATTGATGAAGAAGAAAATACTCAATTAAATGGTCATCCCTTGACTGACATCCCTCAAAATTCTTCCTTAGCTGACAGCCAACCCTTAGCTGACAGCTATCCAAATTCTTCAAGTAATCCATCTACTAGCCACCTTCCATCTCCATCCAATAATCCTCTTTCTCCTCCCAAAACCAATGATGAATCCACCATTACTCACATCATTCCACCAAATAAAGATCTTTACATCAGCCTTCAAATTGATAAAATCCCAGGTCCAGACAACATTCCTTTTCTCATGAGTGCATTCATATCCCAATTTGAACCAAAGAAAATAAATGAAGCACTCCAAGATGCTGACTGGATAGAAGCTATGGAAGAAGAATTAGAACAGTTTGAAAGGAACAAAGTGTGGCAACTTGTTCCTAAACCAAGAAATCAAACTGTTATTGGAACAAGGTGGGTCTTCAGAAATAAAATGAATGAGGAAGGGACTGTCATCAGAAACAAAGCTAGATTAGTAGCTCAAGGGTACAGGCAAGAAGAAGGCATTGATTATGATGAAACATTTGCCCCTGTTGCCAGACTGGAAGCTATCAGATTATTCCTTGCTTTTGCATCATCCAAAAGGATGAAAGTCTATCAAATGGATGTCAAAAGTGCTTTTCTTAATGGAATATTAAAAGAAAAGGTCTATGTCTCACAACCCCCTGGCTTTGAGCACCCTAAGTTCCCTGACCATGTTTTTAAGCTTGAAAAAGCTCTATATGGACTCAAGCAAGCACCAAGGGCATGGTATGAAACCCTTTCAAAATTCTTACATGGAAAAGGTTTTGCCAAAGGACATATTGATAATACCCTGTTTATCAAGAAATATGGTGAAGATACCTTGCTTATTCAAGTTTATGTTGATGACATAATTTTTGGATCTTCAAATGAGTCACTCTGCCTAGAATTTGAATAAACCATGCAAGAACAATTTGAAATGAGCATGATTGGTGAGCTCACATTCTTCTTGGGACTTCAGGTGAAACAATCCAGTGCAGGCACATTCATAAATCAGGCTAAATATACAAGAGACATGATCAAGAAATTTGATATGCAAAATGCCTCTCCTGCAAAAACTCCTCTCTCAACCACCACCAAACTTCATGCTGACATTGATGGGCCAAGTGTTAATCAAACACTATATAGAAGTTACATTGGATCCCTTCTTTATGTAACTGCATCTAGGCCTGATATCATGTTCAGTGTATGTCTTTGTGCAAGATTTCAAGCAAATCCAAAAGAATCACATATGGCAGCTTTCAAAAGAATTCTTAGGTATCTAAAGGGAACTCCAGATTATGGATTGTGGTATCCATGTGAAGCTCCTTTATTCCTAATTGGATTCACAGACTCAGACTATGCTGGATGCAATTTGGATAGAAAATCCACAAGTGGTAGCCGTCAGTTTCTGGGTTCAAGAATAATTTCTTGGTCAAGCAAGAAACAAACCTCAGTTGCTACTTCTACAGCAGAAGCTGAATATGTGGCTGCAGGACATTGATGTTCTCAAATTTTATATCTCAAAAGTCAACTTCAAGACTTTGGAATTTCTGTAGACAATGTTCCTATTCTGTGTGACAATTCAAGCACCATTACAATGACTGAAAATCCTGTTCAGCATTCAAAAACTAAGCACATTGAAGTCAGACACCACTTTATTAGAGACCATGTTGAAAAAGGTCATATATGTCTTAATAAAATTGGAACAGAGGACAATGTTGCTGATATTCTTACAAAAGCAATGGATGAAAAGAGATTTGAGCTTTTAAGAGCTATGCTTGGAATGATAAACATGCCAAAATAAAAAAAATTATTTTTCATATATAAAAAGGGGCTTACATATAGAGCAATGTTGTCACAATGAAGCCTGACAGCTATCCACTCAAAACATTCCTGATAGCCATCTACTGACAGCTATCTATTCAAAAGACAAAGAAAAACAAAAAAAAACATACAACAACCCATGAAATCTCTCTCTCTCATCTGTATCCACACAACAAAAACTTCCTTAACATCAAACAATCTCCAGATCCAGCTCCTCTTCAAATCTTCACCTCAGCTGTCTGACATTCTTAGGAAATGTCACTGTCTCTCCAGATCCACCTCCTGCACTCATTCCTTCACATCTAGCCTCCTGAGTAGAGTGCAAGGTTTGATGATACCGTTGCAACCATACTGGGTGCCTCTCAAGGAAGGGATCAATTGAAGTAACTGAATACTGAAGAGAAGGACTTGCTCTCCTTGGCCACCATTCTTCTACTGCATCATAAGGTTGAAGCAAACCCTCCATTGGTGTCACAAAGCTGAAATATCCTGAATAAGAACCATTTCCAGCAATAGCAAATGGTTGGCCAGCTCTAGACACATCTCACTCCACAACTGGAGCTCTGACAGGGCTAAAAGAACCTATAAACTGGTTGAATAAGTGAGATATAGTTAAGGAAGGAGATACATGTACTCCAGAAAAGTTATCACCTCTACCCTCCAATAAACCAACCCCAGGAGAGAGTGAATCCCTGCTCACAGGAGTGTACTGCTTCTCAGACTCAACCTTATTCTTGACAGCTAAGCCCCTCTCAATAGCTGTCTGAGCCCTATCTTGCTTAACCAATTCTCCTAGTGTATAAACCATCTCTACCTTACCTTTTCCCTTGCTAGACTCACCCTGATCAACCTTAATAGTTTTCCCAAAAAGCCTTATCCCTTCTCCATCTCTACTATCAACCTTTTCTCTGACAGTTATCTCTTTGCTACCATAGTCCTGCTCTTCTCTCACCCTCTTGTTCTTACCTTTGTCACTCACCACCTCTGAACTTTCAACCACATTGAAAGACACTCTTTCTCTCTCCCTTTCATCTCCCTTCAAATCATCTTCATGATTTTTCCCAAAAACCAATTGTTTTGCTGTTTGAGCCATTTTTTTGGGATTGAACTTTGAAGAAAATCTACCCATCTGTGTTTATAAAACAATCTGAATGAGTTTCCTCAAAAATTGTCCTTTTTTTATAGGCAATTTTATCCATAGCTATCTCAGACAGCCATCATCATTCAACCTAGACTTCACTGTCAAAGTTTTTTTTTACAGCTAGGTTAAAGCAACTTTTTTGGTGATTTGATCGTGTTAATTGCTCACAATTGTCACTTCCTTAGCCATCTCTTCCCCTGCAAAATTCTTGAAAAAGAGAATGTTCTTCTTGTGTTCTGTGGGAGTTAATGCCTCAACGTGGGGAAGGGCAAAAATCACTGTTCATATGAACAGTTACTAAACTTTGAAATCCCCAATGCTCATTAAAACCCACTCTCCACTCATCATTTGTCTCTCTCTGTTTGTAAAAACCAAAACACCTGTTTCATTATCTCTCTGTTCGTAATTCGCTTCTTTCCCTCTCTAATCCACCATCAAATTTCTTCAACCCTAATTCCATCCATCCATGGCAGAATCAAAAGCATTTTACCCAGACGCTCACAGCTACTTCATTAAACCTAGCTTTTATGATTCTGAAGTTGGGGTACTCATCAAAGAACTACTTGAGGTCAATGAACTACTTGATTTCATGGGAGCCAGACCACCAATTTATGAGGAATTATGCAGGGAGATTTACCTTGTGGGAAGGAGAAACAAGGAAGACAATTCAATAATTGCCACCATTGACAATACTAGGATAACCATTACTCAGGAATTGGTCAGTGAAGTCTATGGAATCCCAAACAATTCAGATGTTGTGAAGAACATTTGGGATAGAGGGTCAGAAAGATTAAAGATTGTGTATGAGAAATTCTTTGGTGTTAAAGTTCATGACTTCAAGAGTGTACAGGACAAGGCAATGGTTAAAGACAAGGCTGATATCTTCAAGTCAACCCTTATAGATGTGGTCAACAAAGCCATTGATGGCAAGCAATCTTCATTTGACCAAATGGGAGCAAATGAATGGAAGCAGCTGCTGAGCCTGATGACCAAAGACACAAACTGGTGCATAGTTCTACTCCACAACTTCCAGCTTGCAGCCTCAACCTCCTCTCTAAAATTCAAGAAACAAGGTGGAAAAATGAATAACTTCAGATTCATGAGTGGAATCCTTGAAGTCCTGATTCCCAAGCTCAATCCTCCACTACACAAGAAATGGCTGAAGACTGTAAAGCTGTCAGAGACAAAGTGCTTCAATGACAGAACTTTTGTGTTAAAACAAAAGAAAAGTGCTGTAATGAGAGGTGGAGATGATGTAAGCACTAGTAGTTTTATTGAAACACAAGAAAAGTTGCAGGAAGAAACAAGAAAGAAGATTGAACATTGGAAGGATTTGGTAGCATTGGCTACAAGTTATAGGATAAGAAAGAGGGGTGTAAAGTCCAATGTTAAGAAGACAGGGCTATTGAAGAAGACTGTGGTATCTCATGGAAAAGGCAAAGACAAGGATACTCAAGTGGCTGACAGTGAAAGAACCTTGTCTGACAGCCATGGAAAAGATGATGAAGAAAGGGGTGTTGACAGCCATGGAGATGACACAATGGGTCAAGCCGATGCCGGTAATGCCGATATAGATCCTCAAGAGCTTCAGCAGCCTATTAACCCGTCCAAAACTCGCATAAAGGCAAACAACCTCTCGACAGCCTATCCCCACTGTGCAAAGCTATCACCAGATCCAAGGTACAATCCTCCTTATCCCTTCTCTCTAAATCATTGCCACAGAAAAGAAAACCAGAAAAGAAAGCACCCAAGGCCAAGAAAACCAAAATAAATACCCCTTCCCCTTCTCCAAAATCCATAACTGTCAGTCCAATAGTAGACAAGTCATCCACACCTAGCTCTGATCATCTGTCAGCTATAGAAGCAATCCTCAATCTCAATAAACCATCAGAAAAGCAACCTTTAAGGGGGAACACTGATGATAATACCCCCTCTGACCAACCTCAACAGTTAGCCAAAATTTTGAGAGCCATTGATGCTATTGAGTTGGATGGGAACCCTGATACTGAAAAAGCTGCTCTCATATTTCTTGATGATGTTCTAAGTGAAGAGGAGTCAATGATAGCCTTAGATGAACTCAGGTTTAGGTTCATGAAGAAAAAGAGTGGACCAGGAGAGTCATCTAGCAATCCCAAGGTGACAGCTATGAGTGTAGATACCCAAACCATCCCTTCTACTCTTGAAACTGAGCCTGTGAATGAACCTGCCCCAAATGTTGAAATTGATAGGAGGAATCTTGATAAGACAACTGAGGTTATTCATAGTCTTAAGAAGGTAGGGGTTGAAATTGATCCCAATCTTGTCTCAAAGGGAGAAACAATCATGAATGCCTACAAAGGACTTGTATTTGATGGAACCCCAGACAATGAGGCAGCTCTTGTAACCATTCTTGAACAAAAGTTGAACAAAGGAGAAGTCAGGGCAGCTTTAAACCTCCTAAAATCCCAATTTTGTTCTGATCTCCTCAAGCAAGGTCTTGGTCAATCCTCTGTTTCAATCCCAACTTTTGCAACCCATATCTCTGCTCCTCCCAAGCCAATTTCTCCAATCCCAGAAAATGAAACTGTTGAAGCCTCCCCTCATAGTCCAATACTAGCTGGACAAGGCCAAGATGTGTCTGACAGTGATCCTATCCTTGACAGTCCTGACAACCCTCCAAGTCATTCCATTCCTTCCACTCTATATCAAGCCTATCTTCCCAAGAAAGAACCTTGGATGCTTAGCTGTGGCATTGATTTCTCTATTTCTTCCATCAAGGCAGCAAGGACAAGGTTAGCCCATGTGACTCATATCCCAGAAATTGCAAATCCCTTCACTTATCCTAAATCCTGGGAACTATCAAGAAATGGCTTGATTGTGGTGGCAAGAAACCTTGCAGGATTGGTTTTCTTTGCCTATGAAGAGTGGAAAGTGTCAAGGACTTCATCAACCTCTAATTTTGTTCACCAAATCCCATCCTTCCCAAAGTTAATCACTCCCAACACACTTCTTGATTGGGAAATTCTCTTCAGTCAACTTCTCTCTCCATCACTCAATTCCTGTCTCTTTATGCCAAAAGGTCTAGTCTTCACCTTGTGCATTGAGCTTGCAAAATCATTTTTTCTCCATCTGTTTGAACAAAAGTGTGCTCTTATGCTTTTGATAAGCAAAGAGGTCAAGATCTTTCTTCCAACCCTAAATCCAGGCATTGAGCCCTATCTTTCACCCTTCATCTCTGTTGATCCCATTATCTTCAACTCACCCAATGACAACTCACACTTCATGAAATTGATCTCCATTCCAGAGATCAAAAAGTTCAGAGAATCCATAGCTGTCAGCCAAAACATAGCCAATAATGTTATTGATCTTTCCTCAGACTCTGACAGTGATGATGATGATGATGATCCTTCAATCCCATATCAAGACTCTCCCATAATAATTCCATCTTCTACCATTTCCAACCCTCCTCAGCAATCCTCTCATATGTCCCCTGTTCCTCAAGCCCCAGTTCAGACTCAACAAGATCCATCCAATGTGCCCAAGAAAAGCAAGAAAGCAAGGAACAAGAAGAAGCATTTGTGGGGCACAATGAGAATAAGAAATGATCAGATGCCTCTTACAAGAGCTCAACTGAAAGCAAAAGAAGATAAGTTCTTCAAATATGATGAGAGGATGACTTGGGAATGGAACAATGATTTCTATTACAGAGGAGTGGAGCCAGATATGAGAAGAGAACTGGAGGAAGAAAGAAATGAGCTCCTTTCAGCAAGGCAAGAAAGAGAAGAGTTCTATGATCAACTGGCTGATGATTGAATTGTATTATTATGGAACATTTTTTTTGTGGTTGAAACAATCTATTTTGTTTGGTTCAGTATTTATGGATGTAATGTGTGAACTTCTCTCATCTTGAGATCAAATCCAAGTATTTCAATCCCATTCTGATTACTTGTGAATGCTATGAATCCCTTAATTATTTCTTTCATTATTATCTTTCTTATCATTAACTGTGAAGACATGTTCTAAATAGATCTTCCTTTACCAAAAAGGGGGAAATTGTTAGGACCTAACTTTGATCAATGTCTTAGTTAGTTGGTTTTGATAAAGGAATATATGTATATAACAGGGTTTATATCAAAAGAGGAAAACTGTCAGTCATGGAACCAAATCAACTTCATATTCATCTTTCAGTTCATCTGACAGCTGTGAGTCTGACAGTTATGATTCTACCTTATACATTGGTTACAATCAATCAATAACATGAATCATATTCCCTCTCTAAGATATCAAGATCATCAAGTGCATCTCAATCCTTATTAGAGATCTTCTCTGATAGTTAAGCCTTGATATGATCTGACAGCTATGGCTTCAGTCCTTCAGACAGCCATTACTCTGTCTCATTCTTTGATGCCAAAATCTCAACCAAGATGGATCCTGTATCTTCACAGCTATCAAGTTCACCTTTGAAGACCATTGAAGACCTTCTGGAAGCCTACAGCTCAATCCAGCTCATGAAGACCTGCAAGTGGACATGTGGGGTCAAGACTCATTAATGAAGCTGCAATAGTCATATTCCAACGGCTACATTGAAGGCTATAAATAGAAGAGTTCAACCTCTGCACAAACTACTCTTGAAAATCACTCTTTTTCACAGTCCAAAACCCTTCCCCATTACACCTTCACACACCTCCTGTAATTCAAACCTTACACACCAATCCCTACCTTCCAAACACTGTTCCAAACCAAAAACCTTCAGCCTTAAACCCCTGTTTCAACAACAATAACCCTAGTGTGTTAATTCACAAATTCCAAATCCTAAGACTGTACTTTAGGTGTAGAAATAGTTTGTAAACACTCAAGACTGTACTTTGAGTGTATTAGTTGTTTTGTAAAATCTTGAGACTGTACTTCAAGTTGTAAAAACACTTAAGACTGTACTTTAAGTGTATCCCTAGTTGACTGTACTAATTAGGAAGAGGAAGTTCAAGGAACTTGCCTGATCAATCATTTGTAATTCTTGTTGATTAAGATTATAATAAAATTGATCTCACTTGTCAAGATTGACAGTGGGGGTGGATGTAGGAGGAGTGAACTCTGAACCACTTTAAATTCCCTATGTTATTACTTTTCTGCAAACACATTCACACACTTGCATTATTTCATTGTGTTCATTGTCCCATCATTATTTCAAACCTTACTTATTCCGCTGCACAATTAAACAAATATCTGACAGCTAAGTCAAACCATAGCTGTCTGATCATTTGCATATCAAACAAGGGCCTTTCAATATCAAGTAAAGAAGATTATATCTTAGCTGAAAACACTAAACTTACTATGAAAAACCAATCGTGTGGATCTTACATTGAAATCTTATAATAATTAATGTTGGTAAAGGAGATGAACCCATAAATAAAAACTTATGAAATTTAATATTTGACTAAATTTGAGAATTATTTAATAAATGCAAATCCCAAACCTTCAAGAATCCTTGGGATGGTTGTGTCAAGTTGCCAATTCACATAAAAGCTCAAGCTATAAGATAGGGACCCAACTATGCATATCAAATCTTAACTCTCTCCCTCTTGTATGACCCGTCTACACATGAAGAAATCTACTAACATGCTCATCTCTAACCAATCATGATTCAATCATGAACTCAAAATCATTTGGGTAACAAATGCAAGCACGACGACTTGAACCCAAGACCTTGTCAAACGAGAACCCTGATATTGTGTTAAGTTACCAATTCATTTAAAGCTAAAGTTATTAGATACGGATTCGACTACATGTATAAGTTTGGATAATTTGGAAACATAGGACATATATTTACAAATGGTTCTATGGTCTAGCGGTTAGGACATTGGACTCTGAATCCAGTAACCCGAGTTCAAATCTCGGTAGAACCTCAATTTTCTTCTTTTATAAATATTCCCAGCTTCCACAATTCATTATTTATATTTTTTTTATTATTTTTTACCGTCACACCACTTTTTCATTGTTTCTCAACTCTTCATTGACTGGCGAGTCCATACGATGATTCATGTTAGCCGACCTCAAATCATTTTGGGGTAGAGGACTTGTTGTTGTTGTTGTTGTTGTAACATAGGACGTATATTTCCACGTGATGTTCCTAAGGAAATTGAGAGTATTAGTGGCAACAAGCCTAGTCGAATAATCTTGCGATGTAGTTGGAACGAAGCTGAGTAGAGTTGAGTTCAGTCAGCACAATAAGCCTTATGTCAACCGCATGGACTCGACTAGTTAGATCACATTTTCCAATCTGCTTATCTTAAGAAAAGCAACTTTTTGACAACTGTCTTGACTCTGCCAATTAAATCACAGTTTTTCTTCTGCTCTATATAAGAAAATGTATTCTGACAGATACTTATGTTGCATTAGTCCATTCCTGATTATAATCTGTACATAAATACTTATTGTACTTGAACGAAAAGGAAATAAATTTAATACTAGATCATCAGAAATACAGAGGGATGGTTTGCATCCCGACTCTATAGACGTAAATTTTAAGTATTCACTCATTTGAGTAAACAATGATATAGCGACTACTAAGGTTGTTCTAGCAGCATGTTACAAATTTTCTCGCTCTTCTTCAAATTGCAAAGGAATGGTTCTTCTTCTTTTCTCTTCTTTTTATAAAAATAAATTGATTGGTAATACTAAGATTACAATAAAAAGGTTACAAAATTTGGTTCACAAAATGATGTGTCACGATATTGTTGGTGCTTTTAATTAGAGTGTGGTGGGTCCACAACGATGCAACCAATAAAATGTTGTCACCTCATTTTGTTTCCATCTTTTTGTAAACTTCTTTTGTGCCCCTAACATTGCCCTATATTAATATCATTGTTTTTATGGATGTGAGAGTGAGTGGGGGGTCAATAATCCTGGTACTCATACTTAGTTTTTGAAGCCTGAGGCCTAACATAGCACCACCATTTAGGGCTGCAAAAGAAGTAATGTATACCCATTTTTTCCAACTAAGTTGAGTGGAGATAATGCTTTTAACTGTTTCATCGTTTTTTACACTTTCGTCAACAATTTTCACACAAAAAACACTTATAATTCTAAATAGCATACAGTAAGAAAAGGTGCACTGACCATATCAACACATTATTCAGGTAGTGAAAATTTGACGAGTTTTCCCCTTCCAACAAAGGAAACAGTGAAAGCGATAGAGGGATAGAGGATCATACAATTGAAGATCTAGCCGACTGTGATGAATCCCCATAGATCGCTGCTTGCGGGTTGATCAAAACCAGGTCGGAATCTCCAAAAACCCTAGAAAATGACAATCCCATGATCTCACGTTATCAAGAATCTCAGACCTGGAGCGCGAATCCTATTCATCCCCTAGTATTTTCCTTTCCGTCCATCGCCGCCGCCCGCCATGACGTGAAAACGGCTTCTTACGGCGTTATCAGATAGTGTTAAAATAGAATTTTGATTATTTTTCCCCGGAATTAATCCCTCTAGTTCCCTCCAATTCAAAAATAATATCACTTTTAACATGTTTCCAAAAAAAAAAAAAACAATTATTATAATTATTACTTCAAATACTCTCCTAGTAATTACAATAAGTGAATCTTAACGAGTGTTAAATGGGTTAAAAGTATATAAAGGGAAATTTAGGGATTTGGATTAAATTATTTGGGATGGTTTAATGATATGGGTTTACTTAATAATTTTTCGAGTTTATATAACAACTTTCTTCGATGAATTAATTTCACAAGGGTCCCCCACCCCAAAGCATTCTCCGTAATCCTTAGCTATTTTCAAAAACCCATACACTATTTAATGCTTAGATCAAAATTTTCTCTAAACTCAAATTCCCTTAAGTTGCTATCCAAACGGCAATAAATCTGAGCGGCCTCAAATTCGACGAGAAGAATTCACCCTATTATTCGATACAAGGCAGAACACGGCGGAAAAAGAAAACTGCCGCCACCACCGGTTGCCTCCTCCGTCGATGCTCTACCCTCCAAACTTCGTCGGCTCATGTCTTTCGATTCCCTTCCCAATTCCCAACAAGCTCTCTCTCTCTCTCTCTCTCTCTCCCTCCCCGCTATTCCAATTGTGTGTGTGAGAGAGAGGGGTTTGTTATATGAAGAAATTTAGGACTTAATTGTACATGATTAATCTTATATCTAAGTATAAAAATAATTCTAGTCTTATACTTTATATGAGCGAATTCAATTATTTTTTAAGAAAATGGAAAAAATTATGAAAAAAAAATTACTCTTGTATCTAGGTATAAAAGTAATTCTAGTCTTATACATTTAGGTATAGGAGCAGACTGTTTAGTAAAATATAAGACTTTTTTATTAATTTTTTAAAAAAAGGTGAAAATTGTGAAAATAATTTGGGTGTAGGAGCGGACGGGTAGGGGTAATATGTGAGCGTGAGCTTTTGTTAAATTTGCATCTCGAGTGAGTATTTATAGGTTTGTTATGTCCTCAGAAGCCCTAGGGTCCTCAACCCTTTTCGATTAATGGTATCTTATTTTACGTTTGT
Organism: Adenophora triphylla var. japonica; assembly: GCA_022495995.1. Classification (NCBI taxonomy): domain Eukaryota; kingdom Viridiplantae; phylum Streptophyta; class Magnoliopsida; order Asterales; family Campanulaceae; genus Adenophora; species Adenophora triphylla. Next base: position 162,322 of record JAFEMH010000297.1, on the reverse strand, counting down.
TATTATTTATTAAATACACCCCCTAGTTCTTAATTTTACTCGTATTAAATAAATATATATACCCCATCTCCCCCTCTTTTCCCGCCTCATCCTCTCCTCCTCTCTACATCTTCTATGCCATTTCTCCTTCTTCTCCGCCTCTTGTCTCTCCCCTCTTCTTTCTCCAACCACCCCCTTTTCTCATATCCTTCTCTCCTTCCTATTTCATAATCAGAATGAGGATCCAGTTGCCTTGGTAGAAAGAAAAATGGTGTTTGGACGGTCACCGTCAACCGCCTTCATAATGTTCGTTCGACCACAATTGACTAGACACCGCGAGGATGATTCGATTGGCACATATCCAACGGTCATCTATTATTCAGCCATGGTCGAACACCTTTAAAACGGGGATACTAGTTTCTGTTGGTGATTTTAGTATCACTCAACTTATTTTAATGTAATGGTGATTTACTAAGAGATCAATGTGATTCGTAGTAGACTCGGATACGAGTAAGGGAAAGTGTGGAGTACACACTCGTTTGAGCTAAAACGAAGTCAACCTCGATAAAGAAGTAAAAGTTAAAGGGTAGCACATTTTGCTGATGTGCTCGGCCGAGCAGAGTCCTTGACTCGGCCGAGCAGAGCTTAGCAGATTGGCCAAGTTTCTGGAGTGTCTTGCTCGGCCGAGGCATGTGCCTTGCTCGGCCGAGCAGTATGAACAACACGGCCGTGCAGTTCATAAGACACGGCCGTGCAGCTTGGCAGAATTTCACTAGACATGTGTGCTCGGCCGAGCGAGTCCCTTGACTCGGCCGAGCAGTTCCTGAACAGGTGCCTTTTCAAAATGAAGAGACACATTGCTTGGCTAAAGTCATGTCTTTTGATTGTACCCTTTAACTAATACCTCTCCATCTGTATATATACAGAGATTGATCTCAGTTGTACATACATGAAAATCACAAGTAATACAACAATATCGAAAGCAATCAATTCTCACAGTTTAGATTTGTTCTCTTTGCCTAGAAACAAATTGAGTGATTGTCTTATCCCAATAAAGATTTTGTGTAACCCAGGCATTAAGGGTCGAAATACTTTATTCGAAAAGTGGATTATACACGATTCAATCACATATCCGGCCTCTGTATCAAGTTCAAGACCCTATATTTCCCCTACAAACGAATAAAGTATTTGGTGATACTCATGGCTGGAGGAAGTACTTTGAAGGAGTTGACGAACAAGTTTGGAAAGCTAGACAAATTTGAAGGACAAGATTTCCGGCGTTGGCAGAAGAAGATGCACTTCCTTTTAACAACATTAAAGGTGGTGTATGTTCTTTCTACCCCTATTCCGGAATTGCTTGAAGATGACAACTTGGAAGCAATCAGACGTAGATCGAAGTGGGAGAACGACGACTACATATGCAGAGGACACATATTAAACGGTATGTCTGATTCTCTCTTTGACATCTATCAAAATGAAGAATCTGCTAAAGAGTTATGGGATTCTCTTGAATCCAAGTACATGGCAGAGGATGCTTCTAGTAAGAAGTTCCTTGTGAGTAATTTTAATAATTACAAGATGGTCGATTCAAGACCTGTCATGGAACAATTCAATGAACTCCTTAGAATCCTTGGACAATATACACAACACGGGTTGAAGATGGATGAGTCAATATCGGTTTCAAGTGTGATTGATAAGTTGCCTCCCTCCTGGAAGGATTTCAAACACACTTTGAAACATGGTAAAGACAATCTGTCTTTGGTTCAACTTGGTAGTCACTTGCGCATAGAGGAATCTCTTAGGGCGCAAGAGGATGACAAAGGCAAAGGAAAGGAAGTTGCTGGACCCTCGGTCAATATGATTGATGAGGGTGGAAACAATAAAAACAAAGGAAAGAAACGTAGTTTCAATGACAATGGTTCTGGTTCCAACAAGAAGCCTAAATTGGCATGTTGGAAGTGTGGCAAATCTGGTCACTTTAAGAAGGATTGTCGTGTTGGAAACAACAAGAAAGGCGCAAGCACAAGTGGTTCGGGAAAGGGGTCTAAGGACCATTCTCAAAACCAAGGTCAGAATTTAATACATAGTTGGAACAGATTTATTAAAAATTCTGTTTCACTAATTTCTGAGGCATTTTATGTGCAGGATGATGCTATTGCGTGGTGGATTGATTCCGGTGCCACAACTCATGTTTGTAAGGATCGTTGTTGGTTTAAGTCATACTAACCAATGGAAGACGGATCTGTCCTTTACATGGGTGATGACCATTCCGCTCCTATTCAAGGAAGAGGAAGTGTGGTGTTAGAATTTAGTTCGGGAAAAACTATTTCTTTGTTTAATGTTTTATATGTACCTAAACTTCGTAAGAATTTAATTTCTGGTCCTGTCTTGAACAAATGTGGATATAAACAAGTTTATGAATCCGATAAGTATATCTTATCGAAATCGGGTGTATTTGTAGGATTTGGTTATTATAACAATGGAATGTTCATGTTGAATTTAAATAAAATTCCGGTTAACTCTAGTTCTGTTTATATGACTTCTGTTATTATCAATTCTTCATAATGTCATTCTCGGTGGAAAATGTAATATTTCGAAAGGCTTTCAATTCTTAATGTAAGATTATCCCATTTTTGAACATAGCCACCATCATTAGATGCGTTGTGAGTTTGTTCAAATGCATAGCCACGCATTTAATAATGTGTTGTGAGTATGCGGATCTACTTGCTTTGGTTGAATATTTATTCACCATTAAGTTAAGAATTGATAAGTATTTCGGCTGAATCTCAAATGAATGATCATTTGATTGAGGTACCAAGTGAGACACTCGAACCTCGTAAAAGTAAAAGAGCAAGGAAAGCTAAATCATATGGTTCTGATTTTCAACTATATTTAGTTATGGGATCAAGAGATCAAATTGAATCTCAATACTCTTACTGTTATAGTATAGAGGAGGATCCAAGAACCTATGATGAAGCAATAAAATCTCGAGACTTTGGTTTTGGAAAGAAGCCATCGATGATGAGATTGGTTCTATTATGGAAAATAATACATGGGTCTTGTCTCGATTTACCACCAGTGTAAACCTTTGGGGTGCAAATGGATCTTCAAAAAGAAGATGAAAGTCGATGGAACTATCGACAAGTTTAAAGCTCGATTGGTAATCCAAGGCTTTAGACAAAAAGAAGGGATCGATTACTTCGATACCTATGCACCGGTTGCTCGTATCACTACTATTAGATTTCTGATAGCTTTGACAGCTATTCAGAATCTATTGATCCATCAAATGGATGTCAAAACAGCATTCTTAAATGGTGATTTGGAAGAAGAAGTGTAAATGAAGCAACCTGAAGGATTTGTTATGCCAGGTAATGATCATAGGTATGTAAGTTAATTAAGTCATTATATGGGCTGAAGCAAGCACCTAAGCAGTGGCATCAAAAATTTGATGAGGTTGTTTTGTCGAATGGTTTTGTATTAAATCAGTCCGACAAATGTGTATATAGCAGATTTGATGAATCCGGTAAAGGTGTAATCATCTGTCTATATGTAGATGACATGTTGATTTTTGGCACTGACCAAAATGTAGTTGATAAAACTAAGAAGTTTTTGTCATCAAAGTTTTCGATGAAGGACATGGGAGAAGCCGATGTAATTCTTGGTATAAAGATTAAACGGATGAACAAGGGAATTGCAATATCACAATCTCATTATATTGCGAAAATTCTCAAGAGGTTTAATTGTGATAATTGTTCTAAAGTTAGTACTCCCATGAATCCTACTGAGAAACTTGTATCAAACACTGATAAACCTGTGTCACAGCTCGAATACTCAAAAGCCATAGGTAGTTTGATGTATGCTATGACGGGCACTCGACACTGATATTGCTTATGCGGTTGGACGATTGAGCAGGTTTACTAGTAATCCTAGTAGACAGCATTGGCATGCTATAACAAGGGTGTTCAAGTACTTAAAAGGTACTATGGACTATAGTTTGTGTTATAGTGGACATCCTTCTATATTAGAAGGTTACACAGATGCTAGTTGGATCAACCAAGAAGATTCATCTTCTACTAGTGGTTGGGTGTTCTTGCTTGGAGGAGGTGCCATTTCTTGGGCTTCCAAAAGCGTACATGTATTACACATTCTACAATGGAATCCGAGTTTGTAGCATTGGTCAGCTGCTGGAAAAGAAGCGGAGTGGCTTCGGAACTTGATATATGAGATTCCATTATGGCCAAAACCGATATCACCAATGTCTATCCATTGTGATAGTCTTTGCCACCTTGGCTAGGGCCTATAGTCGATTTATAATGGCAAGTCTAGACACTTGGGTGTCGGACATAGTATGATTCGGGAGTTAATCATGAATGGTGTGATATCAGTTGAGTTTGTTCGGTCGCAACAAAATTTGGCTGACCACTTGACGAAGGGGTTAGCCAGAGACTTCGTAAATAAGTCTGCAATGGGAATGGGATTAAAGTCCATTTAATCCTCTAATTGTGAGATACCCAATTCCCTTCTAATACAACGTTAGAAGCTTGAATTCAATGTGGAAAGCTCGCAGTTGGAGATTGGAACACATGTTATTATCTTTCCCAAGGTATGTGTTCGGACACACAAGTAAAGGTTAGGTTGAAGAATATCTTCTTAATAGTTCCTTTGAAAAATTGCAAATGCAGGTGCAAGATTAAAAGGAACTACCTATGTGGACATGAAGTTTTGCCGCTTCAAGAAGCTAGAACTTGGCTTCCTATATGTTCACTATTGGATATGGACACATGGCTTGTAATAGTGTCAAGATTAAATAAAGAGAATTGTACTGAACTTATGTGTATAGTATCTTCAGGTATTCATATGAGTTGACGGGTTCAATCGTTACGACACCCGATTCTCGAGTATTTGAAATGTGTATTATACTAAGATGAAAATTCAATCGCAAGACATTTTCATTTACGCATTCGTTTGTTTCGTTATTTATAAAGTTTAGTAAATCAAAGGATTACACTAAAATGGAGGGGATTTGTTGGTGATTTTAGTATCACTCAACTTATTTTAATGTAATGGTGATTTACTAAGAGATCAATGTGATTCGTAGTAGACTCGGATACGAGTAAGGGAAAGTGTGGAGTACACACTCGTTTGAGCTAAAACGAAGTCAACCTCGATAAAGAAGTAAAAGTTAAAGGGTAGCACTTTTTTTTGATGTGCTCGGCCGAGCAGAGTCCTTGACTCGGCCGAGCGAGCTTAGCGGGATTGGCCAAGTTTGCAGGTGTCTTGCTCGGCCGAGGCATGTGCCTTGCTCGGCCGAGCAAAGATGAACAACACGGCCGTGCGGTTCATAAGACACGGCCGTGCAGCTTGGCAGAATTTCACTAGACATGTGTGCTCGGCCGAGCGAGTCCCTTGACTCGGCTGAGCAGTTCCTGAACAGGTGCCTTTTCAAAATGAAGAGACACATTGCTTGGCTAAAGTCATGTCTTTTGATTGTACCCTTTAACTAATACCTCTCAATCTGTATATATACAGAGATTGATCTCAGTTGTACATACATGAAAAACACAAGTAATACAACAATATCGAAAGCAATCAATTCTCACAGTTTAGATTTGTTCTCTTTGCCTAGAAACAAATTGAGTGATTGTCTTATCCCAATAAAGATTTTGTGTAACCCAGGCATTAAGGGTCGAAATACTTTATTCGGAAAGTGGATTATACACTATTCAATCACATATCCGGCCTCTGTATCAAGTTCAAGACCCTATATTTCCCCTAAAGTTTCTTTGAACGAAGAATATGAAGGAGTGATATGGGCAGTGGACATAGAAGGTAAAAAATAACGGGGATACCAATGCATGTTTATAAGAGGAGAAAGAGAGAGATAAAGGGGACAATCCGAGGGGGTGTTTGCGGGTATGAGAGGGATCGTGGTCGCGGGTCACTTATAGATGAGGAAGATTTGAGGATTTTAGGTTTGTTGGGGAAGAAGGTGAATAATAATGGAATAACATTGTATTTTTTCACTTATGACAATTTTGAAAATAGTAGAAAATATGTGCACAAACAAGTAGGGTTGTAAATGTTTCGCTTTGTTTTGCTTTGAGCTGATTTACAGACCGAACCACTAGTCATTGGTTTGGAAAAACTTCAGACCGAACCGAACCATGAAAAATTTCAAATTCAACTGCCATGGTTTGGTTCAAACTGTGATTCAGTTATATGGTTCAGACCGTGGTTCAGCCCGCAGTCCAAACTGTGGTTCAGACTACAATCCAGATCATGATTTAGACTACGGTTCAAACCATGATTCTAATTGTGGTTCAGACCATGCTTCAGACTGCGACTAATTGTCAAATGTTATTAAAATTTCCGTCATCATGAAGTAAGAGCGAGGGATGCAGGAGTTAAAGAGAAAAGTAAAAGGAATCAAGAGACTAGAGGAAAAGAGAGTTGAAAGAAGAAATCACTCTATACAATATCGATCGTGGAGAAAACTTGATTTGGTATGTATCACAATAAAGATTAAGAAAATGCTAAAATTAATATTGAATTAGATGTAACACGGGAGGTTAAGATTAATATGTTGTAATCTAGGTTTTTTTATTAATCTAATGGTAAATATTACTCAACATACAAATATACGGTTAATATATGTATTACGGGGGTTTGATCGGGTGATTTGATTATATGGCTTGTGGTTTGGTCTAATGGTTCGATTTGTTAGTTCGGTTTGGCGGTTAATTTTAGTGGTTCGGTTTGCCAATTTCTGAGACCAACCAAACCGTTCATGATTGAAAACCGAACAAATTCGCAGAGTTTGGTTCGGTTTGGGCTCAAACCGCGGTTTGAACTGAACCGCTTACACCCCTACTCAAAAGTAAAAAAGTTAATCTCACTTTACTATCCCAAGGTTTACATGGTGTATCACCTGGGGTCTGTGGTTTCATTTTTTCACTTTAAGGCCTGGATTGTTATTTTTGTATCAAGTTCGGGCCCAGACAACAATTTTGTTAGATATTTGACGAAGAATTTACATGTGTCAATGAATATCTATTTTTTATTGGAGAGACACTCTGGAAAAATGGTGCATCAATAATAATTTTTAGGAATTTAATGGCAATTATTTTCATAATTTCTTACAAAACTTTAATTTTCACTTCTTCAAACCGGATCAATGTAGTAAAATCAAGGCAAAAAGGAACAAGAAATTAAGAAACATAAACTTATGAATGAGAACAACAATTATACATACATACATACATACATATATATATATATGTATTTATATATATATATATATATATATATATATATATATATATATATATATATATATATATATATATATATATATATATATATATATAAATTAATAAATTTTACAAGTCGATAGTAAATTTATACGAGGCGCACCGTAACAATAGTTTGTTTATTGAGGAGGGCTTCTTATTGTTGTTTGTTCACATGCTTATTATTTATTTTTCCTTAACCTTGATATTACTACATTTGTCTTGTTTGAAGAAGTGAAATGTTATTATTATTTAAAAATTTGTGAAAAATTATTAAACTCATAATTTTTTTAATGAACCTTCATAAAATTCTAAAAATTTTATGTTGATGGATAAAAATATTTTCGGAGTGTCGCTTAATAATAAAATAATTATTCATTGGCACATGCAATTTTTTTAAAAAAAAAAATCTAACAAAATTTTTATCTAGGCCCCAAATTGATACGTAAATTAAATTTTGGGTCCTAAAATGATAAAAATGAAACTATAGGTTACCCATCCAAAGAATTATATCATTGTACATTTACACACATTATTTTAAGAAATGCACTTTACTTACTTGCATTAATGTTCTTGCGACATTTATATATAAGAATACTATTTTTAAAAAAATGAAATAGATAAGTGAGTATTTTTAATACAACAAGAGAGCTTTACAATTGTACAATTTCCCATCTATCGAACGTTTTGTATTTTCATGCATTACAATTTTTCAAAAATACAATCTACTTTCGGTTACATATTTTTAACACTAACGCGTTTCTTTTCACAACAAATCTTCTGAAAATCTAACAAATTACTATTTCATGCACAGTCAACACTCGGCAATCAAACCCCTTTCGATTTACTAAGGTCTTCCCATCTAACCTCTCCAAAAGCTATAGCCCTGAGGTGCATAAATTTACAAATATCAGTAATTTTCAGAAAACCTTCATATGGAGCATGTAGTCCCAATATTCAATTATTGAACTCAACCATAATTTCAAACTGACCTTGCAAGAACCAGACATGTTGTTCCACCAGCAAGTACCTTTGTTCACTTCATCTGGATTTGGTTGTTCATGGTCCAGAAGAACCAAGGAGTGGTCCAGAAGATCCAAGGTGTAGGTCCGCATCATAGTTGCTACGCTTCAATGCCTGCAACATCATATTCTCCGTCAGTTCAAGAATATAAATAAATCCAACGGCCCACATCACATCTTCATCAAATGTACAACCCGTGATACAGAGGAGAGGGAATGCAATGACATAAATAGCCGTCTTATCAAAATTGAATGTAGAATGGGGACTGCCATGCCTTCCTATGGCATAGGCTCCGGATCTGAGTGTAGTTGTTATGAGAAATTAGATCACAGAAAGACAAACAGAAATATATGTTTAAGAGCAAAGAAATAGAACTCCATCAGATCTGACAGATGCCTAATTCTGAACTCTTAGAGAAATTACATGCAACTAACCTTGCCAGAAACACAATATAGATAATCCTTGACAATCAAAATTCAGAAATAGCGAAAGAAAAAAAATGAATTAATAAGGATTCCAAGCCCAATAACAATATACAAACCAAGGGCCAAATCTGAGTTAACGGAAAGATTTCCACCAAAAGAAATAAAACAAATTAAGGGAAAATTCCTTCGGAGAAACATATTCAATGGAAATCATTCACAAACCATAAATGACACGGATCATGGAAGCATAGAAATTATCAACAAACACAAGGAAAAAGATCAGACCATTTCAAATAAAGGAAAACCTAGGTGTCTACCTAATTTTCGATGAATTGTTGATATGATTATTGAAAGAGCTTAACATCTCAGAACAACAATCATCATCTTCATCAAAACTCATCGCCGCCAACAATGGGATGGAAAATTGGGGTAGGTGTGTATGCCGTTCAGGTAATTGATAAGGTGTATTTATAGCAAAAAATAGGGTAAATTTGTGTACACACGCATTGCAGCATAATTTTTAGACTAAAATATTTCTTAAATTACAATATATGCCACTGCTTTTCTTGTTTTAACTTTTAATCTTTTTAGTCAGTCTCGCGATTTGCTAGTTGTCAAGATTTAGAAAAGATTCTAGAAGGATACAACAAACGATAGATAACGTACACCACCACCCATAAACCAAATTACAGATGGCCAAACCGATTTTCATAGACAATACTACCTCTATTACTGGGCCGGCCCAAAGTAGGCACGGGGTGAGCGACCACTCAGGGCCCTAATCTCGAAGGGACCATTTTCATAAAATGAAATTTCTTTTGTTAGTATTGTTTTGGGCTAGTCAGCTACATTCAGTCCAATTAGGCAATATTCCTCATCTTCTTCAAATCTTCACCTGTTCTTTCCTAAACACTAAAAAGGCTAAATTTCCTCAAATAAGGGTCTATTTTTTTATTTTATTTTTGGTCTAACAATGCAAAAGTTAAGCATTTAAACCACTCGACTTTTTATATGTATCAAAGTTTCACATGTCTAGACAAAGGACTTCATCAAACATGATCAAACCATATTATTCAGCATTCTACTTTATTATGCCACAAATTGTTGATATTTTATCTTAAAAAGAATCTTTAGCTGATTAAATTCATGTATCAAGAGCTCTCTTACTACTTCTAGCGTTCATGCATACCCCACTTTCATCAAGTAAACTACATATATTCCACATCTTTATAAATGGTCCGCTACAAAAAATCTGTCATCATGTGTAAAGTTTGCATTTTCTCAACAAGCTTGACGATCAATTGCATTCCTCTAGATGCATGCCTATTAAAAGTGAGAAAACTAAGTGACACAGAAGGCAGCAGCTTCTCTGGCAACGTAGCCCAAAACGATGGTGTTAGGACCTAACTTTGATCAATGTCCTAGTTGGTTGGTTTTGATAAAGGAATATATATATATAGAACAGGGTTTATATCAAAAGAGGAAATCTGTTATATTCATCTTTCAGTTTATCTGACAGCTATGAGTCTGACAGTTATGATTCTATCTTATACATTGGTTACATTCAATCAATAACATGAATCATGTTCCCTATCTTAACTATCAAGATCATCAAGTGCATCTCAGTCCTTATTAGAGAACATCTCTGATAGCTAAGCCTTAATATGATCTGACAGCTATGACTTCATTCCCTCTGATAGCCATCACTCTGTCTCATTCTCTGCTACCACAATCTCAACCAAGGTGGAACCTGGATCTTCACAGCTGTCAAAGTTCACAATTGAAGACCAATGAAGACCAATGAAGACCACTGAAGACCTTCTAGAAGCTCTCAGCTCAAGCCACAGCTCAAGCCAGCTCATGAAGACCTGCAAGTGGACAAGTGGGGCAAAGACCAGTCAAGGCTCATTAATGTAGCTGCAACAGTCATATTCCAACGGCTACATTGAAGGGTATAAATAGAGGAGTTCATCCTCTACACAAAATACTCTTGAAAAATACTCTTTATCACAGTCCAAAAACCTTTCCCTTACACCCACACACACCTCCTGTAATCCACACACACACTCACCAATCCCTACCCTTTAAACCCTGTTCCAAACCAAAACCCTCACCCCTAAACCTCTGCTTCAGCAACAAACAACCCTAGTGTGTTAATTCACAAATTCCAAAATCCTAAGACTGTACTTTAGGTGTAGAATTAGTTTGTAAACACTCAAGACTGTACTTTGAGTGTATTAGTTGTTTTGTAAAATCTTGAGACTGTACTTCAAGTTGTAAAAACACTTAAGACTGTACTTTAAGTGTATCCCTAGTTGACTGTACTACTTAGGAAGAGGAAGTTCAAGGAACTTGCCTAAATCAATCATTTGTAATTCTTGTTGATTAAAGATTATAATAAAATTGATCTCACTTGTCAAGATTGACAGTGGGGGTGGATGTAGGAGGAGTGAACTCTGAACCACTTTAAATTCTCTGTGTTATTATATTTCTGCAAACACATTCACACACTTGCATTATTTCTTTGTGTTCTTTGTCCTATCATTATTTCAAGCTTCACTTATTCCGCTGCACTATTCAACAAACATCTGACAGCTAAGCCAAACCATAGTTGTCTGATCATCTGCATATCAACAAAGGGCCTTTCAATTGGTATCAGAGCTTGTCTTCACATTCAAAAGTCTAACAACTTGTGAAGGATCCTCTTCAAACCCCCATGCCTCAACCAAGGAGAAATAATGAGAAAGACATCCCACACATTGATGACTGTGGATCTTTTGAGATCTATGCTTCAAAAATAAAAACATACCTTGATGCAAACAGTATATGGAACTGGTATGTTCTAGAGAATGAAGTGTCTGACCCAACTCAAATCTGTATTGATGGAGGACCTAGTAAGACCAAATTCCCAGAAACATGGTCTGAATCTGAAAAACAATTGATCAGTGCAAACTTAAAAGTCAAAAACATTCTTCAAAAGAGTGTAAATGACTCACTAGCACAAGAAATTGCTAAGGAACCAAATGCCGACGCATGGGCTCTCATTCAAACAAAGTTCACTAAGCACACCAGTGTCAGGACACAAAATTTGTATAACTTGCTTAGGCAATTAGACAACTTCACGTTCTATCCTGGAGAAAAAGTGAGTGCTGCTCAACCACGATTTGAAAACCTGTTAGATCTATTGCTGACCATGGAAAAACCTTTGAACAACAAGATCTCTGCCTCAAGATATATTCTAATCTCCCACAAGAATATGAAAAGGTAGCATTACCTATTAGAGAAGGATCTGAATGGAGCACAATGACAGTTGAACAGTATTTTGGAAAGCTTGAAGCTTATGAACTGGAAGGTATGATAAAAATTCAACCAGTTCCTACCATTTCACAAACTTTAGCCTTAACTGCTCAAGAAACTGTCCACAAACCAATCACTCACCAAGACATTGAGACCATTGTCAACAATGCCCTTCAAAAGATAAACATCAGCTCCAAACCTGTCAGCAAACAGATCTCTCAAGAAGACATTCCAAGTCTCATATCCATGGCTGTCAGAAATGCCATGAAATTTCAAAAGAAATCTTTTGACAAAAAATACAACTGTTGTGGGCATTTTTTGACATGACGACATCTTCAGTTGATCCTGCATAACGAGATGTCATTACACTGTAAGTATTGTTTTAAATATTTACTTGTCCAATATTTCCTAATATTATTATTCTTATTTTTCAGTAATTAAGAGAGGAATGCGGAAACAACCTTCAAGCACGTTCAACAGACCTTCAAACGGCTAGGGCGACTTGGTCTCACGGAGGTTGAAAAGATAAACCACAATGCTGAGATTGTAGGAACCATATTTGACTCTTTCTTAGTTACTTGTATTTAAAGGGAAATGGAGACGGAAAATGACACTCATTCTCATACGCACACACTTTACACACAAACTCTTGTAATCCTCTCCGTTATCTTCCGAAGTTGTAATTGTGATCATTATAGTGGAACCTTTAAGGTTGGAGACCTAACTCCCGGGGTTTTTTCCAAAGAGGTTATCACCTCCAAGGTTTTCCTCGTTAACAAATCGCGTTGTCATTGTCTCGTTTTTCATTTTCTTGTTCCATATAATCGAATTCCATAGTTCCCTCCATATTATTCAATCCACACACTAAACATAGTTAAGATTCTACTCTATTGTTTTTTCTACCAAAACAATTTGGCGCCCACCGTGGGGCTTCGTGGTTTATCGGTTATTTGAAACATTTCCTAATCGAATTCACTATGTCTGCACCCATCAATGTGTCCACCGCCGGCAAAGGTCCCACCGTTGTTCCCACATCAGGAGGTAGAACCGGCTTGTTACCACCGCCTCCTCAGACCGGATCTCAGCCAACTCAACCTACGAAGACTCCACAAAAGGGGGCGACCTCTTCCAATGCAGATGCTGACATCCGGAGTATCCTAACCAGGTTGAATCAAAGGTTGGACCAGCAAGATAACAATTCGAAGGTGTTGACCAATTCCATGATTAAGATGCAGAAAGACCAACAACTCATAGCATCTCGGCTTGAAAACATATCACCACTGCGCGCAAGGGTTCTCAACTTTGACAACTCCGGAGGATCTACATTTCAGAATGAATTCATTCCAATGGGCAATCCTCCTCCGCTGACATCTTTCATGATGTCAACATCTTTGCCCGGGGACACCCCTTTGACACCATCTTCTGCAGGATTCACTCCATTCATCCCATTTATAGACAGCACTGTTGTCACGACTACTACGGACAACTCTGGTTTGCTTAATAATCTTTTCAATAATAATAATTTCAATCGTATTCCTATGGCTGACCCTTTTGCAGGAAACCCACTAGCTAAACAGATGCGGGATCTCGAGAGAATTAGTAATGAACGTACCAGGTGTGACTCCTCCAATTCAACCGCAACGCAAAAGCGCTACAATCGGTCTCGGTTTGTCCCCGCAATTGCAAATGTCGACATACCGAAGCGCTTCGATGTACCATCTATGAAGTTGTACGACGGCACCACGGACCCGGAGGAGCACGTGGCACACTATCAAGAAAAGATGGACATAATCCATATTCCACTTCAATTCCGGGAGGCTTGCTTATGTGGGGATTTGGATCCACCTTATCTGGACCAGCTCTCAAATGGTTGATTAGGCAACCCCTAGGTTCAATTGGTTCATACGCCCACCTCATCAACATGTTCTATAACCAATTCTCATGCGATGACAATTTGAAAGGTTGACAAGTGACCTTTACAATGTAACTCGCGGCCTAATGAAACCCTAAAGGATTACGTCCACCGGTTCAATAAAGAGGTGCCGGAAATTCCCAATCTTGACATGTCGACACTACGTAAGCATTCAAATTGGGGTTGAAGAAAGATTCGCAAAGATTACCAAGATTTGGTAATGACTCCTTGTAAGCGGTGGAGGAAGTCAGAGCGGGGCATTGAGATTCATAAGATCGGAGGAAGATGAGCTGCGAAGATCAAAGTCATCATCCAAGACGTCGACATATGACCATCCCGATAGAAAGACCGAATCTTCCCATCGCAGTAAACAACCGTCCCAATCCTTATCCGAGAATTGACACTAGCAAAATTAATTCAATAGACGGTGAGGATGAAGATAATGATAATGTGCCTAACATTTCGATTATTGTTTTTCTCGTTGATATTTCCAGTGTACTTTGCGCAATGGGCAACTCCGGGAGACAAAGCCGGATGGCCAAAGAAAACGGACAAAACCACAGGATGGCGTGACAAATCAAAATGGTGTGCTTACCATGAAGACTTTGGGCATGTTATCAAGACTGCATCGCATTAAGAAAGGAGATCAGTTACTTGCTCTCGAAAGGACATCTTAAGGAGCCGTTGGGATCCGTAAAGAAGAAAGCTGAAAGTACGTAAGCTCCTCATGAAGCCGAAAGACCGGTTTCTCCCCAAAGATCAACAAAGGTGATCAACTTCATTAGTGGAGGCTCGAAATATGTGGAACATCCTATTCGCCGCAAAACGACATGCTAAGGAGTCAAAAGATGAAAAGCCGAGAGACGGCCCAGGATGTCGATACCTTGCCTGCACTCCAATTGTCTTTGATGAAAGTGATCGTGATAACTTGCTTTGGAACCCCATCATGACGGTCTGGTCATTTCCTTGCAGATCGCCAACCGTACCATACGACGTATTCTCGGTAGATGGGGGCAGCTCCGTCAATCTTATTATGTTGGGTACCCTTAAAGAAATGAACATCCCGGAATCGGAGATTGTCAAAAAATCTTCGGCCTTTGGTAGGCTTCAAAGTGGCGAAGTCAAAGAAACATGGGGGAGATAAAGCTTCCAATATACTCAAAGGGCCTCAACACCGTGGAACGGTTTTGTGTAATTGATTGCGCAACATCTTACAATGTAATTCTTGGAAGACCGTGGATTCATGGAATGAAGGCCGTACCCTCCACTTACCATCAATGTGTGAAGTTTCCAACACCTTGGGGTGTCGCTAAGATTTACAAAGTGATCAACAGGTGGCCAAGGAATGTTACAAAACTTCAATGAAGGCGTCTACATCTCCAAAACAAGCATAGCAATTACCGAAGAAAGTACGTGAAGTCCTGGAAGCTAGGGAGGATGATGTGAAAGAAGTATTGTTAGATCCTTCCAACCCGGACATCAAAGTACTTATTGGCACCGACATATCGTCGGATATGGAGGAGAAGCTTGTGAACCTATTAAGAAGCGTAATAAAAAGTTTCGCTTGGAAACATGATGACATGACCGGCATTAGCAAAGATGTCATAACTCACAAACTTAACATAGATCCCGACTTCAAACCAGGCACCGTAAACGTAGAAAGTTTGCAAAACCGAAATCGATCATCAAGGAGGAGGTAGAGCGCTTACTCAAAGCCAACATGATACGAGAGGTCGATTATCCAAGATGGTTGGCAAATGTGGTTGTGGTAGAGAAGAGAAGCGGGAAATGGCGAGTTTGCGTCGACTTCACCGACTTAAATAAGGCCTGCCCAAAAGATCCTTTCCTCGCCGCACATAGATTCATTAGTTGATGCCACCTCGGGCCACGAACTCCTCACATTCATGGACGCGTCCTCGGATTCCAACAAATTCGATGGAACCATCTCGACCAAGAAGACACCGCCTTCATAACCCCTCGGTATTTATTGTTATATTGCCATGCCTTTTGGACTAAAAAATGCAGGTGCAACGTATCAAAGGCTCGTCAACAAGATGTTTAAGGATCAGATTGGGGACACAATGGAGGTATACATCGACGACATGGTTGTTAAGTCTAAGAAGGCCGAGGACCACATCAGCAATCTCTCTCAAGCCTTTGACATCTTGGATTGTTTCAATATGAAACTTAATCCAGCTAAATGCAACTTCGGAATGAAAGCCGGCAAGTTTTTGGGCTATATGGTCACTAAAAGAGGCATTGAAGCCGCCCAAGAACAAATACGCGCCATTCTCAACCTGTCATCACCTCAATCTGTCAAGGACGTCCAAAGACTAACAGGGAAAATTGCCGCACTCACTAGATTCATTTCAAAATCCTCAGACCGATGCAAACCTTTCTACGACATCTTAAGAAAGAACAAAAAGTTTCAATGGGAGGACCAACATGAAAAAGCTTTTCAGGAACTCAAAACTTACTTGTCGACACCTCCCTTATTGGCCAAACCTCAGATAGAAGAACATCTTTACATCTACCTAGCAAGATCCGAAGGCGCCGTAAGTGCGCCTTGATAACGTAACGAGATGGCAATCCGCAACCCATCTACTATATAAGTAAGACACTCTTAGATGCTTTGAGACCAGGTATTCTCATTTACAAAAATTAATTTTAGCTTTGATAACCGCTTCTGTTAAATTAAGGCACTATTTTGAAACACATACTATTATTGTACGCACTAACTATCCTATTAAGAATGTCATGAGAAAACCAGAGATGTCGGGTCGAATGGCGAAATGGTATGTACAGTTAAGCACATACGACATCAAGTACGAGCCTAGAACCGCAATAAAATCTCAAGCCCCGGCAGATTTTGTGGCCGATTTCGGTCCCAACCCTACAACAAGAGGTGGAATTGGAAGTACAAAGAACTTCAAGATGATGACATTCTAAAAATTTGGACTCTCTACGGACGGTGCTTCCAACATGAGAGGTACAGGTCTTGGAGTTGTACTAAAATCACCACAAGGGGACATAATACCACAATCTATCGCTGCGGCTTCAAGGCTACCAACAATGAAGCGAGTACGAGGCACTTATCGCAGTTTAACAAAGCAGCCCAAGACTTAGATGTCAAGCATATCCGGGTGTTCATGGATTCATTACTAATTGTTAATCAATACAATGGGTCCTACGTCGCGAAAAATGCTAAAATGACGACATATTTGGAAATTGTAAAAATTATTTCGGCCAAATTCAAAACATTTTCCTTGGAACAAATCCCGCGAGAAGAAAATTCTCAAGCCGATGCTTTGGCAAATTTGGGTTCGGCCTTCAAAAGCTTCTCACAAACCAATATCCCAATCGTGCATGTTGACATCCCAAAGAATTGACAATCTCGAGATGTTCGTCCTAGATGTTGACATACCTTCCTCTCCCGCATCAACCTCTTGGACAGCCCCTATTATCAAGTATCTCTTAGATGATACGATCCCAGTTGAGGAGAAGAATGCGAGAGCCTTCGTGGTAAGAGTATCTAAATATGTACTTATTGATAATCTCTTGTTTAGAAAATCTGTGCAGTCACTACTTAAGGTGTCTAGAAGCGTATAGAGCCCATCAGGTTCTCAAGGAGCCGCATGAAGGAGATTGTGGAAATCATACCGGGGCAGTAAGTTTACATACTAAAGCTCTAAGGTTGGGCTATTTCTGGCCCACAATGAGAAAAGACGCCATTGACTACGCAAAGAAATGCGATTCCCAGTCGCCGACATGGGGACATCCCGCACCACCACCTGAATTGCTACATCCTATCCCGTCACCTTGGCCGTTTATGGTTTGGGGAATGGACATTGTAGGAAAACTTCCCTGCAGCACCGTGGGGACGAGTATTTCTTTTGGCCATGACAGACTACTTTTCTAAGGGGGTAGAGGCTGAGGCATATGTGCAAGTTCGTGGTAAAGAAGTAATATCTTTTATCAAAAGGAACATATTTAGCCGATTTGGAATTCCATCAGAAATAATTTGTGACAACGGCTCTCAGCTTCATCAAAGAAGAGGACCCAAGATTTCTTGACAGCTTGGGGTGTTAAGATGGTAACGTCTTCACCTGTTCACCCTCAAGCCAATGGACAGGCAGAGTCTAGCAACAAAATAATAATCAGCAACTTAAAAAAGAGACTAAACCAGAAAAAAGGACGTTGGGCAGAAGAATTACCAATGGTCCTATGGGCTGACAGGACGACATCTAAGAATGCTACTGGTCAAACCCCCTATTCACTTGTATTTGGAACTGAATCTGTTATTCCAGCAGAAGTCCTTATACCTACGGCAAGATACAGCTTGCTAACATCTGAACATAATAAAGACATCTTGATACATGACCTGGATACTGTGGACGAGCTAAGGGACATGGCCAAAGTTCGCATGGCAGCGTATCAGCAAAGGGTAGCCCGATCTTACAATAAAAACGTAAGGGTTAGAAGGTTTCAAGTAGGAGACTTGGTCCTACGAAAGGCATTCCAAAATACCAAGGAGCCCAATGCAGGCAAGCTCGCCCCAAAATGGGAGGGACCCTACTTGATAGATGCACAAGCCGGAAAAGGAGCATATCGCCTTGCAACCTTGGATGGCCAAATGATACCGCGAAGTTGGAACGCCATTCATCTCAAAAGGTATTACATTTAAGTATGATTTCCCATGAACTCATCTTTCCAGGTATGAATCGTCTTTCAACTCTTTACAACCTTTCTTTTCTCCTATGCATCTCTTTTATTATTTACAAGTTAAGATGTCGCTAATACATTTTGTGAAGAGACGTCAACTTTAGTTGGCATCCGTTTTTAACGTGTTTCTATCTTATGAGGTATTGACACATTTACATGGGGACATATCGAATGCACGCAAAGAACAACGATTTCTCCTCCGTTAGAGACTGGCCATCTCTTCTCAAGTAAAGGTACACAATCCCTTCTAAGGTTTAAAGAGTTAATTACCTCTTTCTAAAGAAGTTAGGTTACCACACCTTCGCCTGGAGCGCAAGTTATCTCACTAATTGAGGTGTGGGGTGGGCCTATATGGGTAAACTCATATAGCTTACCCATTCCCACTCGCTAGATGATTGATCTTAAGCATTATTCTTATGGTTATGGCATATTCGTGTCATCTAAGTATCTACGGTTTATGGCATATACGTGTCATCTAAGTATCCACGGTTTATGACATCTACATGTCATCCTAAATACCTATTATTCTGACATACTATCATGTCACCATATGTGAAAAACATACGAAAAATTATCCAAAAAAGAAACAAGCCTTGACGTGCTTGAAAACCATTAGACCATAACTAAACTAAAATAACCATAATGTATCCAAACCACCAAAGTAAAAGTGCGAAAGTGTTGAACCAACCCAACACTTAAAAAAGATTGTCTTTGGCCCTTAAGGACCTATTACAAACCAAACCAAAATAAAAATTGTCTTAAGGGACTCCGCCCCAGTAATCATCAACAAAATACCAAAGAACCAAATTGTTTTTACCTTCTTTTTGTTTAGGTGGCTTCTGCCGCAGGTGTTGTACCGGGTGTCACTTCTCCAACTGTTGGTGCATCCTGGACAATTGTTTCATATGGACTTGATGACACCTCGCCCTCGTCCCCCACCTCACCTGTTAACTTGGATAGATAGGCACATTCCTGTGAATATCCCAGGCACCACCTTTCCTTCTTGGTATTCCTTCATCATTTTCACCTTGCATTGAGAAACAGCCTTCACCGCAGCCGAGTTTTACAAGAATTCCTCACCTCTCGCTATCTCCCTGTTGTGATCATCTTCACTTTTCGCCAAATTATTCAACAAGTCCTTAGCTATCCGCTCTTGTTCTCCCCGATTTGCTTAGTTGCTCTATTATCTTCTCACATTCCTTCACTTTATTATCGTATACCAACTTCTCCTTCTTGACCAAAGCAATATCCGCTTTGGATTTCTTCTTCACCGATTCAACTTCTTTTGCCAACTCCTCCACGTATCCTACGCCGAAAAATAACATCCCGATATTACTAAAAGTTATCACAACCTTTGAAACTATTAAATATTCAATTAATGATGTCTCACCCCGGATGCCAGGCTCATAAATCTCTTCTTGAACTCCCGCCGACAGTCCCATCAAAAGAGTCTCCAACCTCGATCACTTCCTCTTGGCCGGCTTTTCTTTTCCTCACCCTAGAACCAATCCCAGCGCTTTCATCAATAATAGGACTCTTCTTAGGAGCGGGTGGAGGTTTCTTTTCACCTTGACAATGGGTTCGAAAGCAAGGCCTCGATATCCTCCGCATCAAAGTCGACCCCTGAAGCTATCGGTTTGGAGACCGCATGGACATAGAGATATTGTCAATAACAAATAACACATCAAATTAATGACAGTTATCAAAGATAACGAGGATGCCATGCTTACCAAGAGACATTATTGCAGAAGTTGAAGCCTTTATATCCTCTCGGGACGCCGACGAAACTTCCAAAGCAAACCTTTGGGAGATCTCTTATCGAGAGGGAGATTGAAAAACTCTTCGATTTTTGCTAAAGTATCTTTTGCAGCGGAAATAACTCTCCCCAATCAATATCTACATGAAAGCAAAAACAATTACAATTCGGTTTGTCTCAAGAACAGGAAATCACAAGAGTAAGAATTTAAGTACCTCCTGGTTCCATTGCTTCGACATCTCATCCTTCTCACCGATTGACGTCCTATCAACAAAGAAAAACCTATTCTTCCATCCCCTATCACGGAGGATGTCTTTGCTCATCAAAGGATTTCTACGACTTCTTTCTAAATAGGTACCGTTTGGAACCAAAAAGTTGAAGATCATAGGAATGGGCAATTTCAGTGGAGCCCTAAGTCTAGTCCGTTTTCTCGGTTTACTTTAAGAACAAAAGCAAATACTCGCCAAGCCATTGGCATAAGTTGAGCATAAGCCGGTTGAGTTTTTAGAAAGAACTCGGTAACCAACCGTGGGAAAGGGTAGCTAAACCCTAGCAAGAAGGGATATTCGAAGAAGCGGATCCATTTGGGAGAAACATGGTCGGACCTAAGTTTTATGGAAAAAGGATGAAAAATTACACCACTTGGGAAACAACATTGTTGTTTTATGGTCTCTATTTGAGAATCATTAAACAAACAAGTTTCTTCAAAGGAGGTTTGGTGAGAAGATTTGCGCAAACAAAGTCGTCGAGATTAATCTCTACGGGACCTTGTGGGGATGACGCTTTCTTGGGTTTGGAAGCAGACATCCTGGTTTTACCCATGGTTGACAAAGCAAAAAGAGAAGAATAAACAAAGGAAGAAGGTCAGATGGAGTGATTTTACCTTGAAAGCGAACGGCGCCGTGGGCCAAAGGAGGTGAAAAGAAGATTTGAGAAGATAAGTTTTCTCAAGCGGTTAATAAAAAGGAAAAAAAGAATCCCTTTTCAAATTTAACTCTCTCCCCAACCGTTCATTTCATCGCCACGTCTCCCAAGAACGTCCCATCGTGCGAGTAACGGTTGGGTCATTAATTCAAAAGGAAAAACATTTTGCCTCTTCGATTGCCTACATAGTCAAATGTTTTTGGGGACAAATTGTTGTGGGCATTTTTTGACATGACGACATCTTCGCTGATCCCGCATAACGAGATGTCATTACACTGTAAGTATTGTTTTAAATATTTACTTGTCCAATATTTCCTAATATTATTATTCTTATTTTTCAAGAATTAAGAGAGGAATGCGGAAACAACCTTCAAGCACGTTCAACAGACCTTCAAACGGCTAGGGCGACTTGGTCTCACGGAGGTTGAAAAGATAAACCACAATGCCGAGATTGTAGGAACCATATTTGACTCTTTCTTAGTTACTTGTATTTAAAGGGAAATGGAGACGGAAAATGACACTCATTCTCATACGCACACACTTTACACACAAACTCTTGTAATCCTCTCCGTTATCTTCCGAAGTTGTAATTGTGATCATTATAGTGGAACCTTTAAGGTTGGAGACCTAACTCCCGGGGTTTTTTCCAAAGAGGTTATCACCTCCAAGGTTTTCCTCGTTAACAAATCGCGTTGTCATTGTCTCGTTTTTCATTTTCTTGTTCCATATAATCGAATTCCATAGTTCCCTCCTTATTATTCAATCCACACACTAAACATAGTTAAGATTCTACTCTATTGTTTTTTCTACCAAAACAACAACCCTTCCACATCTAATTCTCAACAAGACAGCTACAAGAAGACAATTGATTGCTTCAACTGTGGAAAGCAAGGACATTACTCATCTGATTGTCCTGAACCAAGGAAACCTAGGGACAATCAGACAGCTAAGAAGATGACCTACTCAAAAGAGATCATTCACAGTTCCAAGTGCAACTGCTTCAATTGCTCCAAAAATAAACATGACAAAAACAAGGAGCAAGTTATGATAGCTGACTCATCAAAATTCAGTGATGAAGAGTATGTGTCAAGTGATGATTCTGACAATGAAGGAGAAGAAGCCATGCTATGCCTTATAGCTGAAGATGAGGAAGAATCAGACAATGAGGAAGAAATGGAAGCACTTGCTGCTGCAGATGAACTAAAAGAGGTACATGATTTTAACTCCATAAATATTGATGGTTTCAAACAATTAGTTTACACTCTTTTAATTCAAACCAAAAAACAAAAAACTAGCTTTGCTTCACTGGTCAATGAGAACCTTTCCCAATCCTCAACCATTGACACCCTCACAAAAACCAATTCTGAGCTTGAGAAAGCATGTCAAGGGCTAAGAGATCAATGCATCATGCTTGAAAAACAAAACATGGATCTGACAGCTGAGACATCAAGTAATCATGAAAACTGTCAAAGACTCGGTAATCTTGAAAAAGAAAATGATGCTCTTAAGAAGAAAATAGACTCATGGAACATGTCAAGCAAAGCATTATCCCTTTTTACCTACACCCAAAGGCGTCCCAGTGACAAAACAGGGATTGGTGCTGATGATCCTACACAGAAGGTGTACACTCCTCCCACTGGTGAAAGGGCCATTGAAAAAATGGTTCTAGAAAACCTAAGTTCTGTCAGCTATCAAACTCAAACTTATCCTGTTCAAACCAAGGGAAAATCTAAGGAAATCTTACCTGGTCCTAGTCACTCAAACAAAGGACCAAGTAAAATTCAAGGATGCAAGTATATTTGGGTTCAAAAAGGGGCCAATATACAGAAAGAAATTGAGTTGCAAAAAGATGCTACACAGCCAAGCCCTGACAGACAGCCAAGATCTTCCAAACCACATAGAACCCCAAGGCAACAAAGATTCTATAACAAACATAGGTACACCAAACAACAAAAACCTCAATGGCAATTCTCAAATGGACGAAGTCATGCAAGTCAAAATGACTCTCCTAGATCATCCTCTTCAAATAACTTTCAGTTTCAACCCCAATACAACAACCCAAACCACTTCTTCAATCCATCCCAATCCACTGTCCTTACACCTTACATGATGTAAATCATGTCATATTACCATACCCTAAACCAGTTCTTCAAAAGGGATCAATGAACAAAGCTAGGGTTCCAAAGAAAAACTAATCCTTTGGACCCAAAAGAATAAAAAGGGGTACCATAAAATTTACTTTATGTTTTGCAGGTATCTAAGAAAGGACTCTGGTATTTAGATAGTGGTTGTAGTAGACATATGACCTTCAATAAAGACTGGTTACAACAATATTCCACTAAAAATGGTTCAAATGTAACCTTTGGTGACAATTTCCAAGCTAAGGTCAAAGGATCAGGAAATCTTATTACAAAAGATATCATTTTTACAAATGTATCTTATGTAGAGGGTCTCAAACACAATTTGATTAGCATTAGTCAAATCTGTGATAAGGGATATCATGTTGTTTGCACCAAGGATAAATGTAATGTTAAAGATAAAAGCAATAAAGTCATTCTGACTGGATCAAGAAAAGGAAATCTCTATTGCTTAAACTTAGAGATAGTGGAATCCTCAAATGCTCACTGCCTTCTGTCATTTAGTCAATCTGATATGTCATGGCTTTGGCACAAAAGATTGGCTCACCTTAACCATAAAACCATCTCCAAGCTTGCAAATTCAAATCTAGTCAGAGGTCTTCCAAGGATCCCATTCAAGAAGGAAAAACTTTGCAAAGCATGCCAATGTGGGAAGCAAAAGAGATCTTCATTCAAGCCCAAGACCAGATTGGACACATTAAGACCTATTGAACTACTTCATATGGATCTCTTTGGACCCATAAGGACTAGATCTTTAGGAGGAAAGAGATACTCCCTTGTTGTGGTTGATGACTACACCAGATTCACTTGGATCATTCTTCTTGAATCCAAAAGTGACACCCTTAGCTGTCTGACAAAGCTGTTCAATAAAATTCAAAATCAAAAAGGGACATCCATTGTCAATATCAGATCTGATCATGGAAAAGAATTTGAGAACACAAGAGTAGAAGAGTATTGTGATTCAAAAGGAATTGATCACAATTTTTCAGCCCCAAGAACACCCCAACAAAATGGTGTTGCTGAAAGGAAGAACAGAACAATCTGTGAGGCAGCAAGAACAATGCTGTCAGAACACAATCTCCCAAAATATTTTTGGGGTGAAGCTGTCACTACTGCTGTGTATGTTCAAAATAAAACACTAATCAACAAATTCCATAAGAAGACTCCATATGAACTATGGAATGACAAAGTTCATACCATTTCCTACTTTCACAGTTTTGGAAGTAGATGCTTCATTCACAACAATGGCAAAAACAATTTGGACAAATTTGACTCCAAATGTGATGAAGGAATCTTTCTTGGATACTCTAACACAAGCAAATCTTATAGAGTTTACAACAGAAGAAGACTTGTTGTGGAAGAATCAATTCATGTTGACTTTGATGAAAACAATGATTAAAGTGTAACTGAATTGTGTGATTTTGATGAAGGTTTGGGAAACCTAGATAATCTCCCTGAAGCATCTCCCATTCTTGATTCAACTGTTCTCCATCATGAACAAGATTCATCAAATCTTCCATACATGGTTCCAAGAAATTCATCTGACAGCTATCCTGTGCCAGACAGCCATGACCAATCCCACTCCCATCATCAACCAATCCAGCCAACCAAGTCAACAGCAATCGCTCCCACTAACAATCCAATGTGAAGAAGATAGGGTTGTTGAAAAAGACTGTGGTATCTCATGGCAATAAGGGCAAAAACAAGGATGATCAGGTAGCTGACAGTGAAATAACCTTGTCTGACAGCCATGATAAGGATAATGAAGAAAGGGGTGCTAGTGATAGTCATGAGGTTGACATCATGAGTCAAGTTAATGTTGGTGATAATAACATAGACCCTCAAGAGCTTCAGGCAACCATTAACTTATCCAAAACTGTGCACAAAGGCAAGCAACCTCTGACAGCTATCCCTACCAGGCAGACAGCCACCAGATCTAAGGTACAATCCTCTTTATCCATTCCTTCTAAATCCTTGCCAAAGAAAAGAAAACCTGAAAAGAAAGCTCCTAAGGCCAAGAAAACCAAAATAAATACCCCTTCCCTCTCTCCAAAATCCACTACTGTCAGTCCAAGAGTGGACAAGTCATCCACACCTAGCTCAGGTCACCAGTCAGCCATAGAAGCCATCCTTAACCTCAAAGAACAATCAGAGAAGCAACCTTTAAGGGGGAACACAGATGAAAACATCCCCTCTACCCAACCTCAACAGTTAGCCAAAATCTTAAGAGCCATTGATGATATTGAGTTGGATGGGAACCCTGATACTGAAAAGGCTGCTCTCATTTATCTTGATGATGTTCTAAGTAAAGAGGAGACTGTGATAGCCATAGATGAACTCAGGTCTAGGTTTATCAAGAAAAGAAGTAGACCAGGAGAGTCATCCAGTAATCCAAAGATGACAGCTATGGATGAAGATATCCCAATCATCCCTTCCATTCCTCAGACTGAGCTTGTGAATGAACCTACCCCAACTGTTGAAATTGATAGGGCAAATCCTGATAAAACTACTGAGGTTATTCAAAGTCTCAAAAAGGTTGGTGTTGAAATTGATCCCAATCTAACAGTTATGATTCTATCTCATTTATCTTGATGATGTTCTAAGTAAAGAGGACCTAACTTTGATCAATGTCCTAGTTAGTTGGTTTTGATAAATGGATATATATATAGAACAGGGTTTATATCAAAAGAGGAAATCTGTTATATTCATCTTTCAGTTTATCTGACAGCTATGAGTCTGACAGTTATGATTCTATCTTATACATTGGTTACATTCAATCAATAACATGAATCATATTCCCTCTCTTAACTATCAAGATCATCAAGTGCATCTCAGTCCTTATTAGAGAACATCTCTGAGAGCTAAGCCTTAATATGATCTGACAGCTATGACTTCATTCCCTCTGATAGCCATCACTCTGTCTCATTCTCTGCTACCACAATCTCAACCAAGGTGGAACCTGGATCTTCACAGCTGTCAAAGTTCACAATTGAAGACCAATGAAGACCAATGAAGACCACTGATGACCTTCTGGAAGCTCTCAGCTCAAGCCACAGCTCAAGCCAGCTCATGAAGACCTGCAAGTGGACAAGTGGGGCAAAGACCAGTCAAGGCTCATTAATGTAGCTGCAATAGTCATATTCCAACGGCTACATTGAAGGGTATAAATAGAGGAGTTCATCCTCTACACAAAATACTCTTGAAAAATACTCTTTTTCACAGTCCAAAACCTTTCCCTTACACCCACACACACCTCCTGTAATCCACACACACACTCACCAATCCCTACCCTTTAAACCCTGTTCCAAACCAAAACCCTCACCCCTAAACCTCTGCTTCAGCAACAAACAACCCTAGTGTGTTAATTCACAAATTCCAAAATCCTAAGACTGTACTTTAGGTGTAGAATTAGTTTGTAAACACTCAAGACTGTACTTTGAGTGTATTAGTTGTTTTGTAAAATCTTGAGACTGTACTTCAAGTTGTAAAAACACTTAAGACTGTACTTTAAGTGTATCCCTAGTTGATTTGTACTAATTAGGAAGAGGAAGTTCAAGGAACTTGCCTAAATCAATCATTTGTAATTCTTGTTGATTAAAGATTATAATAAAATTGATCTCACTTGTCAAGATTGACGGTGGGGTGGATGTAGGAGGAGTGAACTACGAACCACTTTAAATTCTCTGTGTTATTATATTTCTGCAAACACATTCACACACTTGCATTATTTCTTTGAGTTCTTTGTCCTATCATTATTTCAAGCTTCACTTATTCCGCTGCACTATTCAACAAACATCTGACAGCTAAGCCAAACCATAGCTGTCTGATCATCTGCATATCAACAAAGGGCCTTTCAGATGGGTTTCATGAAAATCAATCAGACCTCACTTCCTGTCAAATGATACTAGTATTCTTATGTTATAGACCCAAAATAAATTCATGGTTATACATAATTCATTACATCATGATCAGGGGCGGACACAGGCCACCCAAAGGGTTGGCCGTGAACCCCCCAAAATTAATGTTGTCATGTAAAAAAAATAAAAATAAAAAAAAAATTACTAAGTGCACCCCCACTTATCAGCTCAGTCCGCCCTTCTTGGAAAAAAAGGAAGAATCGATGTAGGTATTAATGTAAAAAACAATTTTTTTTTAAGTTTTTGGGTAATATAATTTGTGAACCCCTTCCATTTTATTCCTGGGTCCGCCCCTGATCCTGATTATGACAGCCCTAATAATTCATTATTGTTAGATCATATGTGAAACACAAAAGTGGTACAGGAGATGTCGTCTTCTTATGCTGAGCCTAACTGAATGAAAGTAGGCTTCTAGCCCTTAAAATCTACAAATTAATAAAGCATAACTAATTAAATAAACTTAAAAAAAGAAGCCAATAAACGAAATAAATATATCCCCAATTGATTGAATCATTTGCTCAGAAAAGAAAAGGGTTAGTTTAGAACCTGATAATGAGAGGAATAAGAATGCAGTGGGAATGGATTCCAGAGAGAAATTAGAGGAATGAGAATCCCTAATTATTTTCTAAAATAGAAAGAGAAAAAGACGACCTTGAGGTTGGTGGGAGTGGTGGAGTAAGCAGATCGGAGGGACAGGAAAAGCCGCCGTCGTGATTGCCGTCATCATCCGAGTGATTGTTAATTGATTTAGATATCAAATGGCCTATTAGCTCAGCTGATTAGAGAGTCGTGCTAATAACGCGAAGGTCACAGGTTCGAGACCTGCATGGGCCAATTTTGTTTTATATTTACTGTATTTCATTTTCTCTAATTGACGTTTTAAATTTAACAGACTTAACAGAGATGATTCCTAATGGATGTTAGGAACTTCACCGATTTAACGGACTTAACAGAGATGATGCCTAATGGATGTTAGGAACTTCACCGAAACTATAAATTTAACTGAAGCTTAACATAGATGCTTAATGGATGGTTAGTTAGGGGTCTCTTAATACTTCAAGCAGGCATGCTACCCCAAAATCTCGTTGATTAAACCACATATTCTATATCTATGTAAATGTAAAACAAGGTACCGCATCATGTATATGTCTATCTACTTCATCTGCATAAAGAAAAGATCTTACAGTCAGTAGGAAATTAAGAATCACTACAAGAAAAATGACATTTTGCGACGGCTATAATCCATCGCAAAAACCTCAAATTTCGTCGCCTAAAGTAATGGCGACTGTTATGGCCGTCGCAAAAACAGTCGGATAATCCCTTATCGCCAAAGGTTTATGCAATGGGAACCGCAATCGTATGAAGTGAATCAAGTTATGCGACTGCTACGCCAATCGTATAAGACCCTTCCTATTTTATTTATTAAAATACCTAAATAAAATATGCCGTCGCATAATATGACCTGTATGCGATGGATTTTTTGTCACAAATAAGCAAGGCATTTTGAGACTGTTTCTGCCGTCGCAAATAAGCAAGGCATTTTGAGATTGTTTCTGCCGTCGCAAATAAGCAAGGCATTTTAAGATAGTGACTGCCGTCGCAAATAAGCAAGACATTTTGAGACTGTTTATGCCGTCGCAAATAAACAAGTCATTTTGAGATGGCATACCCATCACATTACTCTTATAATTATCGTGCTTGATTGTCTATTTTAGACTCTTTAGAGATGACCTAGCCATCGCATAATTCAATCCACAAAAAAAAAACAAATTTTAAATGATAATAAATGTAAAATTTTAAATACTACATTAATTAAATTGTCATGCCATAAAAACTTCACATAAAACTTCGTTACCATCATCTACATTTGTCCAAAATATGTACAAAGCAACAATGTTTTCAAAATGACAAGTTACCATCAACTACTACATTTGTCCAAAACATACAAGGACAAAGTAGTTTCCAAAAAGACTAAGTTAACTACATCAACTACACTTGTCCAAAATATACTCCATGCCACAAAGTTTGCAAAATGAGTCACAAAAGTGTAGATGAAATATGCAAGAAACATAACTATGTACTCCCATCACCGAAATCACCATCATCCAAAGGAGAAGCAGTTGTTGGAATGTTTGATGCAACATCAGAATTTAGAGTAGAAGAACTAGTGTTGTTGAAGTCAGGAAGGGGAATTGACTGCATACCACACCTCTCGAACACTTCAGTCCATAAAGGGGCCATGTTTGTAAGAAAAGCTTCCATTTTTGAATGCAACTCAGGTCTTATACCTAGAGTTTCCAAATCCAACCGAGATTTATGGTTGCCTTTGGTTTTACCCTTGACATTCATAACAGTATTAAATACATTATCAAAAACATTTTTCTCGATGTGCATCAAATCCAAGTTGTGTCGGATCAAGAGTGTGTGCCAATATGGCAACTCAAAAAATATACTCTTCTTAGTCCAATTATGATCAACCCCAAACCCAGGAATCCTTTCCAAGCCATTGCATCTGCAGGGTGTCTTAACTCACCCTCAACATCCATACGTTTTGAACTATGCCACCTCATGTGTTCTGCAGTTTTTGATGACAAATAAAGTCTTTGAAGCCTAGGAATGAGGGGAAAGTAATGCATGACTTTTTTTGGTATTGGTTTACGTTTCTCTAAAGTGGCAACATCAAAAAAATGACATAAAAGAGGAAACCCACCATTAATAAAATTACACCCGAACAATATTATTTCATTTTCTCAATTAACATTCATACACAAATCAATAATACCACTACCACCATTATAACATTAAAACTAAACACCATTATAACATCAAAACTAAACACAATAACCATCAGCGACAAGCGAAAGAAATATAAAATACAGTTATAACTATCCTTGGATAATAGTTGCACAAAAGGAGCATATAACCTGAACCATTATTATAACATCAATTAAAATACATTTCTAATAAAGTCAGTATAAAAGAAATTCCATGCCCTAAATTGCATAAACAAAATTAGAAACATAATTAAAACCAGAAAATTGAATTTTATAAGTACAAATCCACCACAATCCCCCAAACAGGTGATAAGGATCCAGAAGATCCTCCCATGGGACGAGTCGTCCCGGCTTAAACCAAGTATTCCCCATATGGGGGATGACTGATTCAAAAGCAGCAACATCAGGGACGAGTCGTCCCAAACCTCACGAGTCATCCTCAGCAGAATGAGCAAATACGGGAGAATCAATAGAGGAAAATATTTACACAAATATAAACATATCAAGATCAAATTAAAGCAAGAAAAACAAAAGCTTTACAAAATCAGAAAGAGATAATGATTTGGGAATGTTAAAATTGAAAACAAAAAAAAAATCAAATGAAGGGAGAAAGGAGAAAGGATCTAGAAATATTAATTTTTGACCTAGAAATTGCGGAAGAGCATAAAGAAAGAGAGAGCATAGACGAGAAAGAGAGATGCATAGACGAGAAAGGGAGAAAGGAGAATTACCTGCTTACATACAGTCGAAGGGGAGAAAGGGCGCCGCTATATGGAGAACCAGATCTACCGACGCCGAAGGGGAGAAACTGGAGAAAACGGAATTTGTAGAGAGAAGGGGAAGACGGGATTGGAGGAAGAGAGAGAAGGGGAAGACAGAATTGGAGGAAGAGAGAGAAGGGGAGAAAGGTTTATGGAGAAATGAAATTAGGTTTGGGATCTCTCTGTAGTGAATTAGGTAACTCCATTCTTCTCCAAAACCATATTTTACTTCTCCATCAGAATGAATGGGAATTTGGACACTATAAATTAATGCACTAATTATTTGGTTTCTCAAATACTCAGTAATAGAATAAAGGATGATGATAATAAAGAAACTATTACAATAAGGAAACATAATATATGATTGTGATTTGGTATATCTCTATCATGCCCCTGCAAGATGGACGGCCGATAGGAGAGTCCAATCTTGGACATAATTCTATGAAGGTGAGCTTGGTGAAGTAGCATTGTGAAGTATCATCGAGTTGATCTTTGTTGTTTATTTTACGTCGTAATGACAAAACTATAAGGAAAAGAGGTAATAAGGGGTTAGAGTACTAAAATATTGTACAAGTACTATTTTACGTCGCGATGACAATAATTTTACGTCATAATAATGACAAAGAAGGGGTATTATTTTACGTCGCAATGACGAGGAAGGGTTATTATTTAACGTCGCAATGACAGTAATTTTACGTCGCAATGACGAGGAATTTTGCGTCTCATCGACTACGTCTCAACGACGATTTTACGTTCCAACACGAATAGGGTTTGAATTTTATTTTACATCTCAACGACGAATTGGGTTTGAGGTTTATTGTACATCTCAACGACGAATTGGTTTAGGGTTTTATTTTATGTCTCAACGACGAATTGGGTTTAGTTTTCAAAGGGAGATTGAGCGAAGAGCTCGAGTGTGGTGTTAGGGTGGGGCGGCCATTGAGGAAGCAATTTAAGGTTATGATTTAGGAGGTGTTGAAGAATGGGTATTTGTGTGGGTTTGAATATGGATGAAGATGAAAGTGAAAAAATTAAGAAAAGAGAAAATTTAGGAAGGTGAAAAATAATACTCAACGTGACATTGAGATAAGTGAAAAAGAAGAAGAAAGATAAAGGCCTAGGGGTTTAGTGGTTCGACCATGGGAGACGAAGTGTCGAAAGTTTAAGAAAAAGAAGACGGAGAGGGAGGGGAGAAACGATTGGTAGAGTGGCGAAAGCAGTGGTGGTGAATTTAGCGAAGAAGACCCATTATGGATCTTAAGCTCTGATACCATAATAGAATAAATGATGATAGACGAAGTCAATTCATATATGGAGAGAGAGAATTGTTATGAATAACTCAAGTTTTATTATTAACATTATATGAATATATATACAACCTAGAAACCACTAATTTAGAAAATATATAATTACAAAAGGAGAATGAATACTATTACAATAAGGAATTATAATAATAAAGAAACTATTACAATAAGGAAATATAATATATGATTGTGATTTGATATATCTCTATCACTCAATATAAATAGTTAGTATCAGGGATTGTAAAAAGCAGAGCTCAAACCCTAATTTGATCAGCAGAACAAGCAGTTTAATCGCAAACATCAACGTTGTTTCTGAGTCTCATATGTATTTGCCTTATATCAGCAAAGGAGGGTAGATATATTTAAATTCTGGTCTCGTATTTTTGTTAAACAAACATAGGGGAAATATATATACACACACACACATATATATAATCATATCAAAACAAATTAAGAAGCAAAAAGCCCTACCTGAGCGGCCGTCGTCATGGAGTAGAGACTGGTTGGTCTAGAGGAATCAACAGGAAGATTGACCATGGCATTTGTAATTTGCAGATAATAATGGATGTATATAGCATTGGTGGTGGATATTTTACGTAGGTGGGCAAGGCGAGCAACTCAATATCCTATAATATCTATTATTGCAAAAGAGATATTTGCTTCTCTTGCATCAAAGGTGTCCGTGGAGCATGTATATTTAGCATTGGTGGAAATGTTTAGGACCCTAAACGTTCAAAGATGACATGCGGAAATTTAGAAAATCAAATGCTAATGAATGATTGGGTTAAAGTGTTGGAATATTTTATGGTCTTTACATATACTAGTATAATAAATAAAGTCTTTGGGCACATAGACGTATGTGCACTATAAGTAATTGTATATGTCACATTAAATATTAAAGTATTTGGGCCTAATAAAGTGATCTACTAAAGTTAAAGTGGGCCCAAGTTATCTTTTATAAGTATGGGATCTACAGTTAATATGTGTAGATACCTAAGGGGACTAGTTGTTAATCTATGATGGGTTGGCTAACATACTAGGTCATTATAAATATAGGGTTATGGTCCCCAATTGACCTACCTAGGTTTTATTCTCTTGATTCCCATTGTCATCTGAATTCTAAGAACCCTAAGGATCAATTGGAAGGTAATAATCGTTCATCAAGTCTTCATCAAGTATTCTCCAGATATTGCTATGGATTTAGGTTTGTCTATCATTCCATAATCTTTGATAACTTAAAGCATGATTGTCCTAGAATAAATATTCCGCATCATTCTAGGGTTTATGTATAATTAATTCCATCAAGTGGTATCATAGCCATAATCTTGCTTTGTTGGTGAGATTATTTGGATCGAATCAATTATGCTATTTATGATTTAATTTGGCTGAAAAAAACCCTCCCGTGATTGGATCGGTATTCCAAATTTCTTGGTTATTCAGGGTCCAGAGTCGACATTCTTGAAGCCAAGATTCTAATTGCTCCAATACGCTTTATTGACTACAAATTCACCGTAATTGTTGATATTCGTTGGTAATTGAAATTAATTGTCGTATTCGTCGATCTACTCTTCACTTCGATGAGTTTTACGTCTATAGATCGGAATTATCTGTTTGATGTAGTTTAAAATCAGGTTTGTTTATCCAAATTCAGAAATTGTTCTATGGAATTTAGCTACTTCTTGGTGTTGATTTTTCTCATCCTTGGTTAGGATGGAAACTGAAATAACAATTATGATATAGTTCCACATTCTACTCCTACAAACCTGGTTGGAGCAGCTCAAGGAGGTAGGGGCAAAGGACCAACCAAGGCAGCGTGCAACATCAGCAACACAGGGCCAGGCGGGCGCTTCATTCAGGGCCAAGCGAGCGCCCCAGTTGCAGAACAAGGAGGCCTTGCTACGGAGCTTGAGGCGGGCGCCTCACAGATGCCCATGCGGCCGCCTCATTCATGTTCTACCAAGCCATGAATCACTGGATTTGAGGCGGACGCCTCACACTGAACGAGGCGGGCGCCTCGCGTCGTCTGAAGTTTCCTTATTCCAAAATTGTTGTTTCCTTTATGCACAGATGACGTTCTTTTGAACTTTAGTTGGGGTTAATTTAGTCTTTATGTTTCTAAATCGTTTTAGGGTTATTAGGAAGTATTTAAACATCTTTATGGCCTTGGATTATGCAGTTTTTGTTGATTGAATTTTCATAAGAAAAGCTGAAGCTTTTTCTTCAGAACATTGGTTATTAATTCCGTTCGGCTATTTCTCATAGGCTTTTGACTATCAATTTATGTGAATCCCCGGACTGGAAATCATCTTTAATTGGTAGGAGAAGAGGAAAATTTTGATTTGACTGGAGTCTGGTGTAATATGTGTTATTTGGATTAACTGTTAATAACTGTTATTTGGTAATATGATTATTATGTGTTTTGGATTAAGTAAATATTATTTATTGAAATTATTATTATGGACATAATAATTTTAAATTTCAATAATAATGTTTGAGTTATGCCCATGTTTGAAATTACTTTGGGTTCGTTTATTCGAACACATCTTGTATTTTATGTTATTAAATTTACGTAGCATGTTACCAAAGTAACCTCTCCTATGAAATTTTTTTAATTTAAAATACATGATTATTTGAAGTTTTTTTTAGCGTGTTTGTTCTTCATGCGAGTAATGGTCGGCCCAAAGGAAGGCTATTATTTGGCAGAAATTCAAATTCGTTTGTGGAGATAAATATGTAACAGTTATTAAGTGTCCATGTGAATATTGAGCCGGTCCAATAAAAGGCTTGGTATTTGACAGGATTTTACTGTTAATATTTGATTTCTACTTCAAGAAAATCACTTGTAAGTTAATTTTCTATCCAAAGATTAAAATTAATGTTGCGTCGATTTTCTTGTAATGTGATAATTTTAATTTCAAACATTTATCTGCTTAAAGTTATATGTGAGCTTATTTGTTTTTTTTTTTTTTTTTTTGTTCTCTATTCATTTACTTCATCAGCTTCTAATATATCTGCTAACATCAACTCGATTCCCATGCTGAATGGGATGAATTTTAAGAGCTGAAAAGAAAATGTGCTGATTGTTCTGGGAGTTATGGATCTAGACCTTGCACTCAGGGAGCCAAAACCTGCTGACCTGATTAGCACGAGTACGTGTCAAGCTAAGAAGGATATGGAAAAGTGGGAATGCTCAAATCGCATGTGTCTTATGATCATGAAGAAAAGCATCCCAGAATCATTCAGAGGCGATATAGATGATGAGAAAGTTGCAATGACGTTCCTTACAGAGCTTGAAAAGCGTTTTGCTAATAATGAAAGGGCAGAAACAAGCACGCTTTTGCGTAATCTTGTTGCCATGAGGTATAAAGGTAAAGGGAACGCGCGTGAGTACATTATGGAGATGGCCAATTTGGCATCTAAACTTAAGGCTCTCAAGTTCGAAATGTCGGATGACATGCTTATTCATATGGTTATGATCTCTCTTCCCCCACAGTTTGGGCAATTTGAAGTAAATTCAATTGCCAGAAGGAAAAGTGGACTCTTAATGAGTTCATTTCATTGTGTGGGCAAGAGGAATCAAGGTTAAAGTCTGAAAAGACTGAGAGTGCTCACTTTGCGGCTTCCTCTTCGGGCTATAACAAGAAAAGGAAGGCCAAAGAAACTGCGGTCAATGAGCCAAAGAAAAAGTAATATAAAGTATCAAAGGGACAAGCTAAGGATTTAGCAACGTCAACGTCCCAGGGACAAGATAAGGATCCAGGTTGCTTTTTCTGTAAGTAAATGGATCATATGAAGAGAGATTGCCCTAAATACCAAGACTAGCGTGTAAAGAAAGGTATATCTCTTGCTTTTGTTTGTTCTGAGGTTAATTTGGTTTCAGTGCCTAGACATACTTGGTGGTTAGATTCTGATTCTTCTACTCACATCAGTGTGTCTATGCAGGGTTGTCTGAACTGCCGAAAGCCAAGTGACGCTGAAAGATTCATCTATGTGGGGAACGGCAATTCTATTGAAGTTGAAGCAATTGGAACTTTTAGATTATTATTAAAGTCTGGATTTTATTTAGATTTGTATGAGACACATGTGGTACCATCTTTTAGACAGAATTTGGTTTCCATTTCAGTTTTGGACAAAGAAGGATTTACTTGTTCATTTGCAAATGGTGAATGTCGTTTCTCGTATAATTCTAAGTTTATTGGATCTAGTACATTGTCGGTTTATGATAATCTTTATATGTTGGATACTGTTGCTTCATATCATGAAAACCTGCATGTGGAAACACGTGGTACTAAACGCAAATTTACTAACAATAATTCCATGTCATTATGGCACAAGCAATAAGGACATATATCAAAACAGAGAATGCAAAGGCTTGTGTCAGACGAAATTATTGAAACACTTGACAAATCAGATGATGAAATATGTGTTGAGTATATTAAGGGAAAACAAATAGAAAAAAGCAAATTAAAAGCTGAGAGAGCTAAGAATGTTTTGGAATTAATTCCTACGGGTATATGTGGACCATTTCCTACACCCTCGTGGAATGGTCAAGAATATTTCATTACATTCATAGACGATTACTCTCGTTATGGTTACCTATATTTGATCCATGAAAAGTCACAGGCATTGGATATATTCAAAAAGTTTAAGGCCGAGGTTGAAAATCAACATGGCAAAACAATAAAGAAAGTCAAATCTGACCGTGGTGGTGAATACTATGGCAGAAATGACGAATCTGGTGAACAACGTCCTGGGCCTTTTGCTAAATACCTAGAGGAGTGCGGTATCGTCCCTCAGTACACCATGCCAGGCAAACCTAGCATGAATGGTGTTGCTGAAAGACGAAATCGAACTTTACAGGAAATGGTGAGAATTATGGTTAGTCATACTACTTTACTAGACTCACTCTGGGGAGAGGCAATAAAGACTGCAGTTTATCTCCTTAACAGGGTACCCACAAAGGCTGCTAACAAAATTCCTTATGAACTATGGACAGGCAAGAAACCTGTATTAAGTCATTTGCACATCTGGGGATGTCCGGCTGAGGCTAGGCCTTACAGGCCTAATGAAAAGAAGTCGGACTCAAGGACTGTTAGTAGTTACTTTGTTGGTTACTCTGAAAGGTCAAGGGGCTTTAAGTTTTACGATCCCAAATCCAGAAACTTTTTTGACACGGGAAATGCTCAATTCTTTGAGGATGTTGAGCTTGTGGGGGGACAAGTTAGAGATGGTTTTGTCTTTGAAGAGGTTCCGGTTACCATTCCTCTTCCTAAAATTGTCCTTGACCATGATTTGGATCTCAATCCTGATATGGTTCAAGAACAAAATTTGGATCAAGAAGACATTGTCAATATCCCTCTAGTTGTCCATGAGGAACAAGCTCAACAACCTCAAGAACAAGTGCCTTTAAGAGGATCTACTAGAGAGAGACGAAGTGCCATTTCGGATGATTATTTGGTATTTCTAAATGAACAAAAGGTAGACATTGGTCAATTGGAAGATGATCCAACCAACTTTCATGAGGCCATTGGTAGTTCTAACTCTCAAAAGTGGATAGACGCTATGGATGATGATATTAAATCAATGAAAGACAATGATGTATGGGATCTTGTCCCATTGCCAAAAGGAGTGAAACCTATTGGTTGCAAATGGATATTTAAAACCAAAAGGGATTCACAGGGCAATGCGGAAAGACATAAGACACGTCTTGTCGCTAAGGGATTTACTCAGAAAGAAGGTATAGATTATAAAGAGACTTTCTCTCCGATTTCTTCGAAAGACTCTTTTAGAATTATTATGGCATTAGTGGCACATTATGACCTAGAGTTACATCAAATGGATGTTAAGACTGCGTTTCTTAATGGAGACATTGAAGAAACAATTTATATGGTGCAACCAGAAACCTTGGTTTCAAAAGATTCAAAGGATATGGTATGCAAACTCAAGAAATCCATCTATGGACTCAAACAAGCATCCCGTCAGTGGTATTACAAATTTCATCAAGTTGTATTGTCATTTGGTTTCACGACAAATACAGTTGATGATTTTGTCTACCACAAGTTCAGTGGGAGTAAATATATTTTTCTGGTTTTATATGTGGATGACATCCTACTAGCCACTAATGATACAGACTTACTGCATGAAACTAAGAGATTTCTCTCAAAGAAATTTGAGATGAAAGATCTGGGAGATGCATCTTTTGTATTAGGAATTCAAATACACAGAGATCGGTCTCAAGGTATTCTTGGATTGTCACAAAAGAGTTACATCGATAAGGTACTTAAGAGATTTGGCATGCAGGATTGTAAAATGGGTGACACCCCAGTGGCTAAAGGTGACAAATTCAATCTTGCTTAGTGCCCCAAGAATGAGATTGAATCTAGGGAAATGAATAGCATCCCTTATGCTTCGGCTATAGGGAGCTTGATGTATGCTCAGGTTTGCACTCGCCCAGACCTAGCATTCATAGTTGGTGTTTTAGGCAGATACCTTAGCAATCCTGGAAAGGATCATTGGATAGCAGCCAAGAGGGTCATGCGTTATTTACAGAGAACAAAGGATTATATGCTCACTTACAGAAAGTCGGATAGACTTGAGATCATTGGGTATTCGGATTCCGACTTTGCGGGATGCCAAGATAGTCGTAAGTCTACTTCGGGCTACGTCTATCTACTTTGTGGAGGAGCAGTTTCTTGGAAGAGTGTTAAGAAGACGCTTGTTGCTACTTCTACGATGGAGGCAGAGTTTGTGGCATGTTATGAGGCATCAAATCACGCAATTTGGTTGCGAAATTTTATCACAGGGCTGCGCATATTAGGTGGCGTTGATAGGCCATTAAAGTTATTTTGTGATAATAAGTCGGCAGTTATGTATTCTAATAACAACAAGAGCTCGTTTAAGTCTAAGCACATAGACATTAAGTATCTTGCTGTTAAGGAACAGATTCAGAGTGGACAGATTTGTATTGAGCATATTGGGACTAACTCCATGGTCGCGGATCCGCTTACTAAGGGTGTAACACCGAAGGTTTTTCACGAGCACACTGCTTGTATGGGTGTTGTATCCCTAGAGTATGCTTAGATTGAGTGGGAGTTTTGTATTTTGCTCTTACATTTATTGTTATAAGTATATTTGGTTTTTTCAGTTTTTTGGTTAATGAAGATATTTTGCACTCTGAATATTTGGTTGATCTCAAAATAAGGTTGGACCAGTTGAGAATAGACATGTGAAGATCACATTACATGTTATTCCATGCTACACATCCATACTAGATCCATGTCATTTAGTTGAGTTAATATATGTGACCACTGATGGGTCTAGTTGCGCTAATAGTGACGAAAACCTCTTTGATCCTTATATTGATTTGACTAATGGACCGGATTGGTTTAAGATGACACAATTTGGTAAAGCATTGCTATTAAGGTTTATAATGTGATATGCAATTAAACTAAGGTATTATACTATGTACATGTGTAAGTCCAAGTGGGAGATTGTTGAATATTTTATGGACTTTATATATACTAGTATAATAAATAAAGTCTTTGGGCACATAGACGTATGTGCACTATAAGTAATTGTATATGTCACATTAAATATTAAAGTATTTGGGCCTAATAAAGTGATCTACTAAAGTTAAAGGGGACCCAAGTCATCTTTTATAAGTATGGGATCTACAGTTAATATGTGTAGATACCTAAGGGGCCTAGTTGTTAATCTATGATGGGCTGGCTAACATACTAGGTCATTATAAATATAGGGTTATGGTCCCCAATTGACCTACCTTGGTTTTATTCTCTTGATTCCCATTGTCATCTGAATTCTAAGAACCCTAAGGATCAATTGGAAGGCAATAATCGTTCATCAAGTCTTCCTCAAGTATTCTCCGGATATTGCTATGGATTCAGGTTTGTCTATCGTTCCATAATCTTTGATAACTTAAAGCATGATTGTCCTAGAATAAATATTCCGCATCATTCTAGGGTTTATGTATAATTAATTCCATCATAAAGCTCAAATAAGAGATCAAGATGCCAAGTTTTCTTCCGATGATGAAGATTTTTTTGAAGATTCACCGGCAACAACGGGAAGCGATTGATCAAGATAAGTCAGATGTAGTTTTTAACATTTCTTTTGTGTAACATAGTTTAGTTTTATTTAGATTAGAATAATTAGAATTTAGATAATTATTGTAATTAAAAGGTAAAGGCTCCTTATGATCTCCCTTGAATATAAAACGGCATGGTTGTTTGTCCCCCTCGTTGTATTTCTTTCAAATATTAATAAAATGAATAATGGTACCTTCCCTTTTTTTCCCAAAAAAAATGTTTTTAGATTTATTATTTAGTTAATAAACTAACCAAATTCGTTAGAAATAGAGTTTATTTTTAATGTAGCGGAGATTCGTATACTACGATGGATATATATCCATACAAGTAATGATCGATTGAAGAATAAGGTGATCATGGGTAAAGTATGAGTTGCACCCTTTGAGGATAAAATGAGGAATAATCGTCTAAGGTGGTTTGATCACGACACTACTAGAAACTGCCCTTTTACCGACGGAAATTTCCGTCGGTAAAGATCAATTTTCGTCGCTAACAAGATTTTACCGACGGAAATGGTCCGTCGAAGTCCGTCGGTATAATCTGGTTGGTAATACCGATGGACTCTTTCCGTCGGTAAAACCGACGGATCGTCCGTCGGCAAAGGCATTTATGTTGTCGGAAATGGTCCGTCGGTAAAGAAATTCGCCGGTCAAACACCGGCATATTGCCGGAGAGATTACCGACGGATATTTCCGTCAGCGATTCTGCTAATAACCGACGGTTATTTCCGTCGGTAATAGTATTATAATTTTTTTAAGAAACTTACCGACGGAAATGTCCGTCGGTAAATTGTTCAGAATTGAAAAAAAAATCAAAAATATTTAAAAAACCACCTGCAACATGTTCAATCACCAAAATACCAACATTTAATTACAACTCAATTAAACATTCAATAAAAACATGAAAAATCAAATTCAACATTCATCAAATTCTCAAAACCAACATGCACAAAACATCAAGAGTTTTTTTTACATACATATTACAATTATTTTGATATTATTTGTCTACAACCCTTTGTTCAACATTCCTGTTATAATTAATTCACCAATAACCCACGTTTAACAATATTAGACACATCCACTAAAAGATAAGGTTAGCTACACCCTACAAAATAAACAACTATTGAAACACGTAGCTGATATGCAAACTGATTACACGTCCCCTTATATATATGGGGACGTGTATAAATTTATTAATTCTAATTGTAAAAATTCATTTAAAAAAAAAATTGAAGGAGGGAAATGGACAGTTGCCCAAACTTAAAGGGGGCAAAATGGCATTTTTAGACAGTTCAATGCTAGAGCCACCACAACTCATGCTTAGTTACTCATATGTGAACAAGATGAGTATTCATGAGCATCAAATCTCCAACTAAAATTGCATAGCCAAAGTTCCATATGAAAGAAGTATATGATACAAAAAGCATTGTTCAAAATTTTCCAATGTTTGTCAATATCTTGAGATTGTAAAACATATAATAGGTCCATTTTTATTTCTTTAGCACATATAACTGTGATTCATTCAGAAAGAAAATAAAGAAACAAAACATTGAAGGAAGAAAAAAAAGAAAAAATAAGTAAAATGACTGATTCCTGAAAAATAGAAATGAAAGAGAAATGGAAAGATGACATCATAGAATTAGTGCAGGTGGATTTTAATTTTAGGTTGATTTATTTTCTTTTTTAAGGGTGCGGAAGGGAGCTTATGAGTTATGATCAACAGAAACACTAAATAAGGAGAAACGTATGGAGCAGTGGAAAAGAGGCTTGAGATTCTTAGACCAGCAAAAAAAAGGTCGAACTTCCTTGAATCAACATAAGCTCATGCCTGCCATTCTTTTTACAAGAATTCTGACAAAGGTCAGGAAGCCATGTAGAAAGTAAAGAGAGGACCAATTTTCCTTTTTTGTTGTTGTCTCTATCTCTAACTTAGCCCATTTTAAAAAACAAATAAATAATTGTCCCAAAATGAGTGACAAATTCCTAGTGAAGTTATTAAATCCACCTGTGTCACAGTGTAAACTATCATGCCTAAATAGTACTTACAATGATGTGGTGTGAGTAGAGTTTTAAGACTTCAATTACGCAACTTCTATTAGGAAATTTGGAAATCAGTCATATGCATGCTTGCTCTAGCTAAAATTAGTTTTTTCTTCATGAAGAAAATAGTTTATATAAGAATGGTACTACAGCACAAAAGGTATATTCTCAAATAATTTTCTCCCTCCAGGTCTACATCAGCAACATGGAAAATAAAACAAAAGGACTTCAGTTCACACAAGCAATAACGAAACAAAGGAAGATCCTCCTAGGCATAAGGAGTGAGTGGGGCAAAAAAGGTTTATATGCAGAAACTATGGTCATACAGCCAAGAGCATAGCAGAGACAGAAGACTAATAATCCCATTGCCATGTAGTTTTTATAAATGAATAATTACCTAGAATCAAGGGGACTTTGGTGTTGAGAACATTCGAAAGGTAATTCTTGGCTATGTGGCACACTGCAAAAAAATGTAAAACCATAAGCGGAAATAGTAATTAGAGTTTTAAAACATGAAGATTATTAAGAAGATAGAAAAGTGAGCAATAACTAGACATAAAATAATACATTCAGCAAAGCTGGATAGTTGTTTCTATCCAACGAATAGCACAAGGAATAGCAGATTCAACTTCAAAACTAACTGTTACTTTCTTATAACATTCTATTAGCGGATGTAAATCAAAAGAATACCCTCAAACAGGCTACTATCATGTCCAGTGAGTAGCTGATCCATGACTGATATAGTTTCAGTGGAAACTAAGTTGCTGACTAGGATTATAAACTCTTTGCCTTGTTAAGAGGCCAATTTTAATCAAGGGTGATGATTATAATGAAATCCCATCAGAATCCCAATATAATTATTTAAAAGACTAAGGAATAGCAGATTCAACTTCAAAACTAACTGTTACTTTGTTACTTCGAATTTGGAGCCAAAAGCTGCAACACTAGAAGCCACAACATAAATTCATCCAAAAGACTAAGAATTAATGAACAATACAAAAAGCATCTTATACTAAGAATCATATATATTTTCATAGACAAAATTTATAATTCATTGAGATACCAAACTTGAATCCAAAATGCATCTTATACTACATATTTTCCCATACTCTTTTATCTTCCAGCTTCAGTGTTAAGATCATGCAGAAATAAGAGCATTACGAAGCTTGGGTGTTAACTTAAACAGTTATGAAAATGAAATGTGAAGTAGGGAGTAAGTTGAGAGCACCTTTATGAGGGTTCCACGAGCAGCGCCTGAAACAAGAACATCCCAACCCTGAGACCCAAGTGTAGTTCTAACAGCTCTTAGTAGAAGAGTGCAAAGTTTCTAAACCTGGAAAATTACACTAGACATAACAATTCAAAACCAACTTTAAATCACAGTGACAGTTATTAACCTTAGATAATAATTGTGTATAATTCAATAATTATCTTCTAGTAGGTTAGTTAGGAAGGATAATCTTTGTATTTATTAGATTAGAGATTAGTTTAATATTAGACATATCTTCATTTAAGTATAGAATATTTGGTAGGACTCTTGTAATCCTAAGCCTATATATTGTTTATACAATTGCAGTAGCAACTCACGTCGAGTTCTTCATTTGCCTCTTATATGCTCCTCGTCAATTTACACTTCCTCTTCTTTATGAATTTCTCTTGTCTTATATGGTATCAAAGCCTCCGATCTATGGTGCCCTGATTGCTTCTGCTGTTTTTCACTAATATACTCTATATCTCTTTTTCTCAAAATTCATTTTTCTCTTTCTTAATTATTTTTATTTTTTATTTTCTTAAAACAATGGATGACTTTTGGTACGATCCCGTCTGTTTTGATACCTTACCATCATACTATGTTATCTGTCAATTATGTAACGAACTTGGTTATACCGCAATCGAGTGTTTGCGTAGTTTTGAACCAAGTAATACTGTTCATTCTCCTTCTTCTTTTTCATTATCAGATTGGTTATATATGG
This sequence comes from Adenophora triphylla var. japonica, assembly GCA_022495995.1. Lineage (NCBI taxonomy): Eukaryota > Viridiplantae > Streptophyta > Magnoliopsida > Asterales > Campanulaceae > Adenophora > Adenophora triphylla. The sequence goes on along the minus strand of JAFEMH010000297.1, from coordinate 117,984 downwards.
AACATAATGAATTCTTAGATTCAAATGATTGTTCTTATTCAAATGACTCTTCTTCCGTCGTAGAAGAACCACTAACCGATGTTAACGAGTCATTTTCTTCCTCTTTATTTCCTACTTCAAATTGGTATGTTGATGATCTTCTTGATCAACTCCATTGTCTTCAAAAACTTTCCTCTCAATCCTTGAAAAATTATTTTTCTGAAGCAAAATCGATTTCTTATGCTCTTGATAGGGCCGGATATTCAATATCCAAAATCAAGCTTATGGATTTTCTCGTTGATGGTCTAGATCCATTATACGAAAAATTTGTCAAATACTATTATTTTCGAAAATCACAAATCTCGTTAGATTTTCTTTTTGATTATCTTATTGATGAGGAAAAACGGTGTATGAAACCATCTTTTTTATCTTCAACAATATTGAATGATGATTTGGGCCCAAAATATACTAATGCCCATTTTGTATCCTCTTTGCTTGCTACTCCAGTCACAGACTTGGGTCTTCATCATGACAAGCCAACCTCGTTTGCTACTCCAGAAAACTTGCTCACTTCAGTTGGGCCATCTCCTATCAATTCCAATCCCGTGCAAGCCTCCTCCATCGCAGCCCAGACTGCCATGCCCCTTTTATTACTCCCTTTTGTGGGCATGTCGGATGCTAGTCCTCCTGGCTCCTCTCCTTCAGACATTGGGCAGTCTCACCAGTCCATGTGCTCGTCTTCTAGTCTAATTACTCCTTCCTCTTTTGGGCTGTCCAAAGATGATCTTATTGGACCACTACCCTACCAGCCAGACCCTTGTACGGGGCATTCTTCTAGTGCCATTACTCTAGTAGCAGCTAGCCTAATGGGTGTTTCTTCTTTAACACCCAGGCCTCTAGCAATGGTCAACTCACAAGTTTTATCTCTGCAGTCTCCATGCCCATGTTTTAACCCCATTGTGCCAACTTTGAAGTCTACTGGGCCTGCTCCACAATTTGACCCACAACCTACCAATCCCACCAAACATTCAACATATTTGGTCAATGGTCGTCAAGGCACTCTCAATTGTGCTCGAGACAAACATGACGAAGATGAGTACTACATACTATATCCACTGAAGCAGTGGCAATACATGCCTTGGCATGATCACCTCTACCTACGGCTGTTATTCAACATTAATCAACTACTTTCAATACTACCCATCAGCAAAGGTTTTGTCACATACTTAGTCTTGAAATTAAGAGAGATTATTCATGGTCCAAGTTGCATCTACGTACCTACGATTAACTTGAGGGAGGGTATTAACCTTAGATAATAATTGTGTATAATTCAATAATTATCTTCTAGTAGGTTAGTTAGGAAGGATAATCTTTGTATTTATTATATTAGAGATTAGTTTAATATTAGACATATCTTCATTTAAGTATAGAATATTTGGTAGGACTCTTGTAATCCTAAGCCTATATATTGTTTATACAATTGCAGTAGCAACTCACGTTGAGTTCTTCATTTGCCTCTTATATGCTCCTCCTCAATTTACACTTCCTCTTCTTTATGAATTTCTCTTGTCTTATAACAGTAAGGTGAAACCTGCATCAAAAAGTAAAACGTAGTCTCTTGTAAATGGGAATATGTCACAGATATGTGATAAGCGAATATACCATTTACAGTTAGCATACCCAGCACGAATCTCAGATTCAGTAAATGTCCTCATGCTGTTTTTGGGAATCCCAAGAGCTTTGCCTAAAATCTACAAGTGTCAAAATCAACTATCAGTCAATAATCAGTTAATTTTTAGCAAGCTGGCACTTAAGAACGAAATCTGGAAAATACAAAGAATGTATACTGGATGGCCTGGTAATGGATGTAGTCTATTAGTCCCCTACTACACATTTTGGGTCCAATGGTGCATCAGATTTTACAAGCTTTGGAAAAAAATCCATTAAGGAACAATAATACACCAGCGGCTCCACATAAGACAAATCGACTAGTATTAATACACAAATGTGAAACTAGGTTAATCAAAAGAGAGATAGCAGGTTCTTCATCTAACATGATGTTGTGCAATCGCAGCGGAAGCAAGAACACAAAACTAAGAACACACAAGCAATTAATCGGGAAATCGAAAGAGAAAGAGAAGAGATTAATTTGGGGTTGAACCTTTGTTTTCTGTATTATTAGCCAAGATCTATACTGCCGTTTACAAGATTACAAAAGCATATATATATGCTTTACAAAACCTAGCCCAACGCAGAGAAAAAATAACCCAGAAAACCCAAGGCCCAAAACCCCCCGTCACTTGAGGCGCCCGCCCCAAGAAAACCCAAGCGCCCGCCTGGCGATGTGCTATGCCAGGCTGCACTCTCGGCAGACAATGCGCCCGCCTCGGCAGGCTCCATGCGGCCGCCTCAAACCATTGACGCCAAGCTCCATCCTCTGTCCTTCAGGCGTCCGCCTCACCCTAGGTGGGGCGCCCGCCTCAAAGCAAAAAATCCAGCCACGAAGAACAACGAGCCATATCCAACAATCTCCACCTTGGTGAGTGTTCACCCAAACCAAACAGAAGATACAAGGAACCAGCTCGAACCTCCCCATCTCTAACAACTCGAGATATGCAACAAATCCAAGCAATGCTTGAACTTGTCAGTAGTAACCGGCTTTGTCAACATATCCGCGGCATTCTCCGTAGTGTGAACCTTCTCTAGCACCACCTCACCCATATCGATCAACTCCCGAATCTTGTGAAACCGAACATCAATGTGCTTCGACCGTTGATGATAAATGTGATTCTTTGCTAGAAATATCGCGCTTTGACTGTCACAAAGCAACTTCACTCCACCTTGCTCAATGCCCAACTCGTTGACCAAACCCCGAAGCCATAGGGCCTCCTTTGCAGCTTCAACCGCTGCCATATACTTCGCTTCCGTTGTAGACAAAGCAATGATAGATTGGATCATAGATCTCCAACATATGGGTCCACCACCAAGAGTAAACGCATAACCCGTAGTCGACCTTCTCCGATCCAAGTCACCCGCATAATCTGAGTCAACATACCCCACAACTGAAAGCTCCTCACTCTTACCTCCAAACATGATGCCATAATCCATAGTGCCCTTCAAATATCTGAGAATCCACTTAACTGCTTCCCAATGCTGTTTGCCCGGATTCGCCATATACTTGCTAACCACACTAATGGCTTGTGCCAAATCTGGCCTCGTGCAAACCATAGCATACATGAGACATCCCACTGCGCTTGCATAGGGAACCTTTGACATCCTCTGAATTTCTTCGCCGAACTCGGGAATCTCGAGGCGGATAAACTAAAATGACTCGCCAATGGTGTCTTCACAGTGTTTTGCATCCCGCATATTGAACCTCTCCAACACCTTCTCCACATATCCGGCTTGAGATGCCCACAATCTCCTAGATTTTCTGTCTCGGCGAATCTCCATCCCAAGAATCTTCTTGGCTTCCCCCAAGTCCTTCATATCAAACTCTCTACTCAACAAGGCCTTCAACTGATTGACCTCGTTCTTACTCCTACCCGCGATAAGCATATCATCCACATACAAGAATGTAAAAATACAAGAACCATCATCAAGGCTCCTCACATAAACACAGCAATCATACTCACAACGCTTGTAGCCAATGCGAACCATGTAGGAGTCAAACCTCGTATACCACTGCCTCGGAGACTGCTTCAGCCCATAGAGTGACTTCTTCAATCTACAAACCAACCGCTCCTGCCCGGGTTCCGTGAACCCATGTGGTTGCTCCATGAAAATCTGCTCATCCAACTCACCGTGTAGAAACGCAGTTTTCACATCCATCTGCTTCCAACACCAAATCATAGTGCGCTACAAGACCCAACACAATCCGAATGGAAGTATGTCTCACAACAGGCGAAAAAATCTCATTATAATCCACCCCCTCTCGCTGCGAATACCCCTTTGCTACCAAACGAGCCTTGAACTTTTCCCCCTCTTTTTCTGATACTGCCTCCTTGCGCTTGAAGATCCACTTGCAACCAATAGCACGCTTCCCTTTAGGAAGCTCCACCAAATCCCATGTATCATTCTTGTACAGTGACTCCATCTCCTCCGCCATAGCAGTTACCCACTTGTCCTTTTCTGGACTGTTTATAGCCTCCTTAAAAGTACTCGGGTCTCCACTACTAAGAACAAGAACATATGAAGCCATGTCTTCGAAACCATATCTGACCGGTGGCTTGATTACTCTCTTAGGTCTCCCAACTGAAGTACTAGCCACTTCTTGTGTAGGTTCCTCTCGACTCCGGAAGAGTGAGATCCGCATCGCATTATCCTCACGTAGCTCCACCTCAACAACTTGCTTCTCGCCCTCCTTGCTTTCTGGCACCTTCTCCTTATCATCATGAGTACACTTCAACATAGCCTTTTCATCAAAGACTACATCCCTACTAATCACCACCTTGCTTGACTTGGGATCCCAAAGCTTGTATCCTTTCACACCTGTTTCATACCCGAGAAAGACACACTGTTTTGACTTTGGGTCAAGCTTCGACCGCTCTTCACCAGGAATATGCACATAGGATGGACACCCAAACACCAGGATATCGGTGAAGTCTACCTCATTACCCGTCCATACCTCCTCCGCAAACCTGTTATCCAAAGAGACTCTAGGTGATCTGTTAATCAAGAAACATGCCATACTCACCGCATCAGCCCAAAAGTTCTTTGCTAACCCCGCATTGAATCGTAGACACCTAGCCCTTTCCGCAATAGTTCTGTTCATCCTCTCGCCCACACCATTTGCTGTGGTGTCTTGCGAACCGTGTAATGCCTCTTGATCCCATGCTCTCTCGCAACTTCTTGAACTCGCTATCTGTGTACTCTGTCCCATTATCACTCCTCAAACACTTGATTTTCCGCCTGTTTGGTTTTCCACTTGACTTTCCACACCTTGAACTTCTCAAAAGTCTCGACTTGTGCCTCATGAAGTAAACCCAAACCTTCTTCGAAAAATCATCAATGAAAGTCACGAAGTAATAATGTCCTCCTCTAGATTCCGTTCGACCGGCCCCCACACATCCGAATGAACGTAATCAAGAATGCCCTTTGTTGTATGCTTACCCGTCTTGAACCGCACCTTATTCTCTTTCCAAGAACACAATACTTGCAAAACTCAAGTTTATAAGTCTTCACACCCTTCAACAACTTACGTTTATGAAGTTCCCGCATTCCCCTTTCACCCATGTGACCAAGCCTCATATGCCATAGAAGGGCATCGCATCGACCTCCGACTCAACAGATGTGACTCCACCTACAACCGTGCTTCCGAGCAACCCGTAAATGTTCTTGGAGCCTTTCTCACCCTTCATCACAACCATAGCACCCTTCACAACTTTCAGTACTCCACCTTGAGCCTTATAGTTCATACCATTAGCATCCAAGGTACCCAATGAAATCGATTTTTAGAGACCTCGGAACATGTCTAACATCACATAACGTTCTAACTACACCATCATACATCTTAATTCTTATAGTTCCTATGCCAGCAATTTTACATGTAGCACCATTACCCATAGTAACTATACCGTAATTAACCGACCTGTAGGTATCGAACCAATCACGATTCGCAGTCACATGAAACGAACATGCCGAATCCGTAATCCAAACATCTGTCGGGTGTTCCACGGTGATGAAGTCGTGAGCATATCTCCATCCACATCCTCTGAGCAATCTTCAACCACATTGACTGACTTTGAAGATCCTTCCTTGCCTTTACCGTTCCCCTTCTGCGGACAATTCTGCCTCTTGTGCCCCTTCTCCCCACACTTGAAACAATTCCCCTTGTACTTCTTCCTTGACTGCGAACGAGGATTCTGCCTCTGTCGCGAAGTTATCCGAACCGGGTTCTCCCACGTTCCCGATTTTCCTTCACAAATAACCCCTCACCCGCAGGTTCATCAACGGACTTCTTCCGTTTATGAAAAGCAAGAAGAGCTTCTGTGACCGGTTGCAACTCCACGGTATCCTTCCCCCAAGTCAACGTAGTAACAAGATTTTCGTATGTCGAAGAAGTCGGCAACGAATTCAGCAACATCAACGCCTTGTCCTCTTCCTCGAACGTCACCTCCACCCTAACCAAATCATTGAGTATTTAGTTAAACGTGTGGATTTGAGCCTCAAGATCCGAACCCTCTGCCATCTTAAGCCCATACAACCTTTGCTTGAGATGCAACTTGTTCGACAGCGATTTTGACATATACCGGCCCTCCAAAATCTCCCAAACCTTCGTCGGTGATTCCTCATCGATCACGTGATACACCACCTCATCCGCAAGGCACTGCCGTATTGAAGAAACAGCCCGCTCTTGCAACTCCTTCCATGGACCTTCTTCGATATCATCGGGTTTAGTCGAATGTCGAAGAACCTTTCCCAAGCCTGCTTGAACCAAGAAATCCTTCACCCTCCGTTGCCACAACGCAAAGTTTCCATGACCATCAAACTTTTGAACGTCGGACTTCACGGTGATAGAATTCCCCCCGGACATCGCAACCGTGCTCTGATACCAGTTGTTGTGCAATCGCAGCGGAAGCAAGAACACAAAACTAAGAACACACAAGCAATTAATCGGGAAATCGAAAGAGAAAGAGAAGAGATTAATTTGGGGTTGAACCTTTGTTTTCTGTATTATTAGCCAAGATCTATACTGCCGTTTACAAGATTACAAAAGCATATATATATGCTTTACAAAACCTAGCCCAACGCAGAGAAAAAATAACCCAGAAAACCCAAGGCCCAAAACCCCCCCGTCACTTGAGGCGCCCGCCCCAAGAAAACCCAAGCGCCCGCCTGGCGATGTGCTATGCCAGGCTGCACTCTCGGCAGACAATGCGCCCGCCTCGGCAGGCTCCATGCGGCCGCCTCAAACCATTGACGCCAAGCTCCATCCTCTGTCCTTCAGGCGTCCACCTCACCCTAGGTGGGGCGCCCGCCTCAAAGCAAAAAATCCAGCCACGAAGAACAACGAGCCATATCCAACACATGACACGAACAGGTAAGCATAAGTTATACCTGAACTTTTTGAGGAAATATCTGAAGAAGTGCCTCAGAGTATTCTTCAGTTAATTTTTATACTAGAGCAAAGCAAAAGAGGAAATACCCATTCCAAGGGCAGAAAGTTCCACTTCATTGTGCTGCTGCATATATCTCTGCAATCACCAAATTACAAAATCAATCCAAATATTCCTTCAATCCTTCTCAACCACAAAACCATTAATAACCGAGATCCAGAAACAAATACCCATAAACATAAACAGACATCACATACATACGCATATATATACAAAATGACAAGAATTCGAACGAAAACAGAATCATAAAAAACGAGACAAGAATGAAACGGAGACGAGAACTGACTGGAGTTGGCCATGGAGATCTCGCTGACTTCATTAGGGTCTAGCCAAACCTTGCCCTTTCCACACTTGAGGATGCTCGAGGCGAGCCTCTTCTGTAGCTTAAGCGACACCATCCCTCCTCTTCCCGGCGTGAGCTGCGAAATTAAGAGAGAGAAGGGTTTAACAGGTTATGATAACTTTTTATATAGTCCACAAAAAAACTCTCTCCTCTCTCTCTCAATCAACTCCACGTTCATACCATCAACATACTCTTAATTCAAATCAAAAGTTCAAAATAGTCCTATGATTACATTTTAGCTATACAATTTATATTTGCAACAGACACATGGTTCCATTCTTGTGTATCAAGTTGAGTACAATAGAATTAGGTGTTCTGCACGGAGCAAATGTGATTCCTCTCATTGATATGGATAAGATTTCTGCTAAAGTGGGATAACAATGGAATGACACCACATTGTGAACGATGTAATGATTTGTACTCATCATAGTATATCATTCCGGGAATTTTACCAACCTTAGATTTGGATTGTGTTTGGACAATAATTATAAGAACAGAATAAAAATGACATAAATTCAGTAATAATCTAAACTATCCACAGCAGATTCACAAAAATCACGGGAGCAACAGCAAGCTAGCAACAAGGAGACTAATTGAATTTACAGACAAGGATTGAAACCATAGGTGATGAGAGTTGAGCAACTAACCGTTCATTTCTGGCGGCAAGATTAAGGAGAGCGAGAAGGGAGGATTGACGGGTGTCGTGGTTAGGCGAGTAGAGCATAAGCACAAGGGGTTGAAGTACGCCGGCGGCAACAAACTTGGTGCGAACCTTGGGGGAGGAAGACTTGCGAACAAGGTTGCGGATGTTGGATAAAATCTTGTAAATATAGAAAGGAAAACAAATTACAACATTGAAAATACAATATACAACAATTCTGAAAAAACATAAAAAGAAAGATACAACCGTATTTGATCTCTTCATTGGGTTTGTCCATCTTTGATCTCTTATATTCGAGTCGTGTGAGAACACACTCTCCTTAAGACTAATTCGTCCTCCTCTCTACGAGTGCTTGAGGTTTCAACGGGCGTTAGTCTCCCAGGATGAAACGGATTAACCGGAACCACTCCGCACTTGAGCTTTTCGGCGAAATGAACTAATATGCTTGGACAATATCACCATTCCAATTATTCAAGGAGGGCAAAGGAAGAAGATGAACAAATTGTAAGAGAGTAGAAGAAGATTGATAGGAAAAAGCTTCTTTTTGTGTGTTTTTCTCTTCTCTTTTTCTCTATTTTTTCTCTCTTCTCTTCAAAGAGTTGTGGGTATTTCTTTTATAGCTCAAAACTTCCCAAGGATTAACTCTCCAATTAATCCACATATTGATGATCATCTTAATTCAATAATTAACCTTGCCATCAATTTCTTTTTGGAGTTTCATTTGCCAATCATAAATGGACATTAACCTTGGAAGTTATTCTTGGAATTAATCTTGAATTAAAAGAATTATAATTCAATAAAAAATGGCCAAAACTATCAACTAGTTTTTCCATTCTTTTCACATGTGAGATAACTCACATTTCCAACTTCCATCCATTTATTTAAGCTGTAATATTTTTATCATCCAATCTTCAAATTGAACAAATAAAATATCATTTTCATGTTCTCACGGTGTAGAATATGAACCCACAATAATCTTTGTCCAACGAATAACGATTCTTCCAAGGAAATGTACACAATTTCCTTCACACACAACATACTTTTCCAACAATCCCCCACATGAAGGAAATTGAGGACGAGATTGGTGATAGAGTCCGGTAGACAAAAACTTGCATACGAAGGTGTGGGGATATTTCCCATTGAACCTCTGCTCGAACTAGCATATTTACTCTACTCGCAAGTCGATAGACGCGATGTCCTTGAATCGATATGCTTTTTGTGTAGCCGATCATATACTAGACACAAGTAATGTCCTAACATACTTCATTTCTCATAGCTATGTTCGTTCATGGCCCTGAACATAATGCCTGGTTTTGTGAGAGGGTCTAAGAATTGAGCCACACACAATTCTCCTCGAAGCGGCCCCACATCCTCTCACATAGGTGATTTCTTAAAAGTAACCCGTATTACCCCGCTCAAATTTTCGACGCGTAAGAATCATTAAAAGTCATAGGCTTATCCTTGTCCTTTCGGGATGTCACTAATAGGAATGGACTTGGGGTTGATTCCCCCACAGTGACGCTACATGTCTTTTAACAGTTAGGTTGTCCCATTGAATCTAGTTCTTGGGATCTCCAGTCATCTAGATTCAGTTTTCCGCTGTGTTTAACTTTTAAGAGGCTTACGTCTCATTCCCCTCGTCGAATTTTCAACTAACTCTCTATTTAACCCTTTGGTTAACGGATCCATTTATCATTTGACTTCACATTGTCAAATTAGTTGAGAGTAGTTATTTAATGGTTTTATGTCTTAGACATAAATGTCTAGACTACCATTACACACATTGCTATATGTCATGTCAATCATAAATTGACTTTAGCAATATAACATCTTGCTAACACAAGCTTTATCCATGGGACAAGTGTTAACGCAAATTCATTCTAGTGATTTTATATTGATCCTATCAAATTTATCAAGAATATCCATCTAATGCTTTGTTTAACAACGAGTCCATTAGTTTTCCTTGAATTTGAATCAAATGATCAAATTTACTAGAATTTTTCTTAGTTTAACATTACTTTTGGATTTAATTAATAAAGTGACGTAGTCACTCTTGTTTAAATCCACACAATCAAACATTTGATGTCATTATCTTTGTACTTGTCTCTAGTCATACAATGACTTTACAAATTAGCACATTTTCTTCTAGGTTTCATTTCTTGAACCGTTTCAATACTTTGATCTATTTCATTCAAAGTATCATTTATTCACTTCCAAGAATTTGTCATCAATACTTGATTTCCATTGATTTTATTTTCTTTTGATTTTTATATATATTCAAACTTATTGAATCATATATAACAAACCAATATCCACAATTGTTATGAACATAACTCTTGAAACATAATCCACCATTTAGTAACCAAATTCAATTTCTTTGGTAATTAGACTTGCTACTATGCGAACCACCCCACATTAACAAGTGTACGTAGGCCTACGTTTCCATATTTCATATGGACATCTCATTGTTTTGTTGGGAAAACTTTCGAAAAGGTAATTATTTTCCAAAGTATACTCACCCCCACATTTTCAGGGTAGTCCTAAAATTAGCAATAATGCCAATTTTCATTATTAACACTATTTGATCATGGTGTACATTGTGGACACTTTGTTTCATTGCTCATATACAACAAACTCCACGGATTGTTCTATGTAAATTTTCTCTTCTAAATCGACATTTAGAAAGGTTATTTACATCCATTTGATGTATTTCAAATTTTTGCTATTCGGCAATTGCAAATACAAATCTTTATTCTCGGGATAAGATAGTAAGTATAAACGTAATCAAGGTCTTCATTTTTCTTGTAATCCTCAATTACAAGTCTAACCTTATACTCATTGATTGTTCCATCGGTCTTTATTTTCTTTTTGAAAATTCACTTACATGCTAGTGATTTACTACTCGGAGGTAAATCCACTAGTTTCCAAGTGTCATTTTCCAAGATGGAATCAATCTCACTTTTAATGACCTATTTCCATAAAGATCCTTCCAAAGAGCTCAATGTCTTTATAACTTTGTGATTCACTTTCTAGCATTGAGGTTAGAAAATCCGGACCATAGAATTTCCTTATCCTACCTCATTTGCTATGTCGAGGTCCTACCTCTTCTTCATCATTTCCTCATGATAAGCTTCTTCTTCTTCTATTGAATCATGAATCCATTTACATGAGTTTTTCCCATCTCTTAATTTATACGAAAACATATTCTTAAAGAAAGAAGCGCTTCATGATTCCATTATTGAATCTTGAATTCATAAACAAGAATTCTATAATCACAACTATTGAAAGCATACCCAACCATATGCAATCCATAGTATTTAGTGTAACATATACACAAACTACATTTAGTTGTGTTTTATCCCTACCTCTTTATTAATTAAGTTGATTTCCAACTTTTTCTTTAAAGAGATAAGATTCAACATTTTTCTTTTTAGCATGCAATGTTAAAGTAAAACTTTACATTTTACCATCATCTATGTGAATAATATTCACATCTCAAGCATCAATATGTCTTGATTATAACTTCAAGCACATATTTGATAAGTCTTGTTTTGTATCTATTTTGACCATATAACGAGACTCAATCTCAATATTGATCACTTGAACACCCTTCCGTTTCATTCATTCAAACATCATGAATAACATTCTTGATGACATTACAGTTGTCTCTCAAGACATAAGGTATATGTTCAACTTTTTCAAACCAGTTTGGTTTTTCATACAAGTTTGACTTTTCAAACAAGTTAGACTTTTGACCAAGTTTGACAAACTTTGTCTTTGCCTTAAGCATTTCAATATGCTCCACCACATTTGCTTTTATCACAAGAAGTGTTATAAAACTTCTCATCTGAAGCTCTATTCTCTTTTCCAACACAAATATGAATAGCAAGCATCTCAAAATTTATCTCAATTCATTTATGTTTGAGTTGCTTCTTGAAATCTTTTTAAGTGAAAAGTAATTTTTCAATTATTTTCATCACTTGAAAATTTCACTTATCATCATCCATTCGGCTTGGATTTCATGAAAGACTATTTCAATTCTTTCATTTAACTTTCTAGGTTTATGGAGTCTATTATTTTTAAAATCAAGAAACGGCCGCATGGATTTCATTGTACCATAAAAGACTCCAACAATTCTTTCGTCTTTTTACTTGGTACTATATACATCATATAACGAATTCGACCGTCCGTTAAGTATATAGTTTCGACAAAAGAAATTCACCTGCTTAACCCTCTCACGGTTTAAACATTAGTCTCATTTCCACCAACTTTATAGGATCTTTCTTAAGAAACCTTACTAAGTTCAAGGTGGTTAAGTAGAACATCTTTTGTTGCCATCACTTAAAGTCGAGGCAAACAAAATTTTCTAACTTTTCACGATGGTAATCAACATACTTAGAACACCCACATTTCGTTGGAAATTATCTCCACACAAGGAGCCTTTTCCAAAACATTGGTTTTAATTTTCATCAATTAAACACCAAATCATAACTTTGTTGTTACAAATATACTTCTCTAACTTAATTACAGAATTTACCAAGAATAAATTCACAATTTATTTCTTGTAACAACCCATCTTAGTAACCTCTTAATTTCTTGATGGAATAACAATTAGAGGTTAATTATTTCAAAACTTTAAGGTCTCATCTTGGAGCACCTCTAAATTAGAAAAAAATCACATTCTCATTTACAAAATTCATAATTTCTTTTAGAAGTTCTCATTCTAAATATTTTGTGTTATTTGTCATCATCAACAATAATAAGATTTAACAACTTTCTTCAAGAAGTCTTATTCTTTTTATCTTTATGACATTAGTCACATATTCCCCCAATATGTTTTAACAACTTCTTTCAAGAAGCCCTATGGTTTTAGTTCTTGTAACATTTGTCAATGTTCACAACAATATAATTTAACCACTTCTTTCAAGAAGCTCTATTGTTTTTATCTTTGTGACTTTTGTCACTATTGACAATAATAATATTTAACAAATCCTTTCAAGAAGTCCTATCATCTTTGTCAATACTGTTGGGATAGAGGACCAACCGGGTTAGACATCGAAGCAAGGGGGAAGAATTTCGTCAGGGGTTTCTGGACTCAAGAGCGGCCGCGTTGCTCCTGTGCGCGACCGCGCTCTTGGACAGAAACATATGGCTCGGTGGAATTTCTTCAAGGGCGACCACGCTAAAGGGGAGGGCGACCGCGCTAGAGGTCTTGTTAAAGGCGTTGAAACTTCTGGACAGTAGCGCGACCGCGCTTGGCATGAGGGCGGCCGCGCTGGGCTTGATTTTCAGCAGTTCAGGATTCCTTGTTTGTTTAGGTTTTGGTTTGTTCCCTAGGTCATATATAAGTAAAGTTCCGCCCCTCTCTCATTGTAACACAAATTCTACATACATAGTGCAAGATCCTGGCTTGGTAGTGCCCCCAGACGTAGCCAATCAAATTGGTGAACTGGTTTAACAATTTTTGTGTTCTTTTTCTGTTTCTTTGATTTCTTGTGCTTGGTTTGTGTGCTCTAATCGTTCTTGTAGGTTTTTCTTGGGTTGTGGAGGGCCATATTCACAACAACTGGTATCAGAGCTTTTTTGGTTTCAAGATCAAAGGAGGAGTTGGGACACTTCAAGAGGGATTGTCCAAATCGTAAGGGCAATCAGGTGAATGTGACAGTCGAAGGTGATGATGTACTGGTTCTGAGTGTTAGTAGTGCACTAGAATCATGGGTGCTGGATTCGGGGGCATCATTCCACTCTTGCGGGCATAAGGAAGAGATGGAGAATTACACTTCCGGTGATTTCGGTAAGGTCTATCTGGCGGATAGCGAGCCTTTGGAAATCAAAGGGAAGGGGGATGTCAGAATAGGAGCATCGGACGGGAAGGTCTTACATCTGAACGGGGTCAGACACATTCCGGGTTTGAAAAAGAACCTACTTTCAGTTGGGCAGTTGGACGAAGAAGGTTACCAGGTGACATTCGGCTGCAGAAACTGGGTTATTACCAAGGAGGATTGTGAGATCGCTCGGGGTAATAAGGAGGGGACTTTGTATTTGGCGAATAACACTAAGGAGAGTATCGCGGTGGCAGCAGCTAAGGGTGAAACGGATTTGTGGCACTGTCGATTGGGTCACATGAGTGAGACGGGGATGAAGGTACTTTGTTCAAAGGGACTACTACCGGGTTTGAAGACAGTCAACGTGGGGATCTGCGAGGATTGTATGTTTGGCAAACAGGGGAGAAATAATTTCTCAAGGACAGGTAGGGGTCTGAGGGAAGCAAAGTTGGAATTGGTTCACACGGACTTGTGGGGGCCATCTCCGGTTACGTCTCTGGGTGGTGCGTCATATTACATGACCTTCATTGATGATTCTACAAGGAAGGTTTGGGTTTATTTCTTGAAGGGGAAAGATGAGGCGTTCGAGGTGTTCAAGAAGTGGAGAGCCTTGGTGGAGAATCAGACGAGACTTAAGCTTAAGTGCTTGAGATCAGACAATGGTGGGGAGTATGAGCTTGGTGAGTTTAGGGAATATTGTGCTGTGAATGGCATTCGTATGGAGAAGACTCCAAAGCAGACACCACAACTCAACGGGGTAGCAGAGAGGATGAACAGAACATTGAATGAGCGGGCTAGAAGTATGAGATTGAAGTGTGGACTTCCGAAGACGTTCTGGGCATATGCATTTGACACGGCAACTTTCTTGATCAATCGAGGACCATCGGTACCATTGGGGAATGGAATTCCAGAGTAAGCTTGGAGTGGCAAGCAGGTAAATCTGTCCTTTCTTCGCATATTTGGCTGCGCTTCTTATGTTCATGTTGATTCTGCTGAGAGAACTAAATTAGATGCTAAATCTGTTAAGTGTACATTTATTGGGTATGGCGGGAATGACTTCGGGTACAAGTTTTGGGATGACCAAAATCATAGAGTTATTCGTAGTCGAGATGTGGTATTCAATGAACAGGTTTTGTACAAGGACAGAAAGGGGGCATCTGATGACACTAGTTCGGAATCGGAAATTGTAGAGGTGGATATTCCTAACTCGGGTGGGAGCAGAACGGTTCATGATGACCATGGTCAGGAGGTCACTGAAGATGAACCACGTACTCCGGAACCGGATATTCCGCTGTGTAGATCCAGCAGATTGCGTGGATCGCCTGACAGGTATACTCCATCCAATTATTATTTGCTATTGACAGATAATGGGGAACCGGAATGTTATGCGGAGGCTGTTCGTAGTGCACTTTGCAACAAGTGGAAAGCTACGACGGATGATGAGATGGACTCATTGAAGGCCAACAAAACTTGGGAGTTGACTGAACTACCTAAGGGGAAGAAGGCACTGCATAACAAGTGGGTTTACAGGATCAAGGAGGAAGCAGATGGTAGCAAGCGTTACAAGGCAAGACTGGTTGTAAAAGGGTTTCAGCAAAAGTACGGTATTGACTACACCAAAGTATTCACTCCGGTTGTGAAGATGACCACTATCAGAATGGTTCTGGGGATAGTAGTGGCGGACAACTTGTTGCTTGAACAAATGGATGTGAAGACAGCCTTCCTTCATGGGGACTTGGAGGAAGAGATTTACATGGTACAGCCAGAGGGTTACTTGTCTAAGGGTAGCGGGGAGCTAGTTTGCAGATTGACTAAGAGCTTGTATGGCCTTAAACAAGCTCCTAGGCAGTGGTAAAGGAAGTTTGATGGATTCATGCATGACATTGATTTTATCAGATGTGAAGCGGATCATTGTTGCTACTTCAAGAACACGGAAAATGGGTATATTATCTTGCTGTTATATGTGGACGACATGCTAATAGCGGGCTCTAGCAGTAGAGAGGTAAACAGATTGAAGACTCAGTTGTCAGAACGGTTCGAGATGAAGGATTTGGGAGAGGCCAGAAAAATCTTGGGCATGCGGATTGACCGGGATAGGGAGTCAGGCAAGTTGATTCTTTCACAAGCAGAATACGTTGAGAAAGTCTTAGCAAGGTTTTGTATGGAAGAGGCGAAGCCAACAGGGACGCCATTGGGTTTGCATTTCAAGCTATCCGAGAAGGACTCACCTAGGGGCAAGGAGGAGCGTGACAAGATGGAGAGAACTCCATATGCTTCAGCAGTGGGGAGTCTCATGTATGCAATGGTGTGTACAAGGCCGAACATTGCACATGCGGTGGGAGTAGTCAGCCGGTTTATGGGCAATCCAGGAAAGCAACATTGGGAAGCGGTTAAGTGGATCCTACGTTACTTGAAGGGTACTGCTGTAAGGCTCTGTGTTTCTCGAGCAAGGAAGTGGTGTTAGCGGGTTATGTTGATGCGGACTTGGCATCAAGTGATCTTGATAAGAGGAGAAGTACTACGGGTTATGTGTTTACATTGGGTGGTACTGCAATCTTCTGGGCTTCTAAAGTGCAGAAGATCGTGGCGCAGTCGACTGCAGAAGCAGAATATGTGGCAGTGACAGAGGCGAGTAAAGAGATGGTATGGTTGCAGAACTTCTTGGGTGAACTTGGGAAGACGCGAAGTGGTAACGTTCTCTACAGCGACAGTCAGAGTGCAATACATTTGGCTAGAAATTCGGCGTTTCATTCGAGGACGAAGCACATTGAACTGAGGTTTCACTACATCAGACATCTCTTGGAGGAGAAGATCTTGGGGCTAGAGAAGATATTGGGAGCAGAAAATCCGGCTGACATGTTGACAAAGGTTGTGAACCTTGAGAAATTGAAGCTGTGCAAAGCTTCAATTGGGCTCGGAGATAGAAAGGGAGGATGGCATTACCATGATCGAGGTGAGCACTAGGAGGACACCAAGGATGAGTTGAAGACGGATACGGGGCTTATATGTGTGGTTGATCTCTAGGTGGGAGATTATTGGGATAGAGGACCAACCGGGTTAGACATCGAAGCAAGGGGGAAGAATTTCGTCAGGGGTTTCTGGACTCAAGAGCGGCCGCGCTGCTCCTGTGCGCGACCGCACTCTTGGACAGAACATATGGCTCGGTGGAATTTCTTCAAGGGCGACCGTGCAGAAGGGGAGGGCGACCGTGCTGGAGGTCTTGTTAAAGGCGTTGAAACTTCTGGACAGTAGCGCGACCGCGCTTGGCATGAGGGCGGCCGCACTGGGCCCGACTTTCAGCAGTTCAGGATTCCTTGTTTGTTTAGGTTTTGGTTTGTTCCCTAGGTCATATATAAGTAAAGTTCCGCCCCACTCTCATTGTAACACAAATTCTACATACATAGTGCAAGATCCTGGCTTGGTAGTGCCCCCAGACGTAGCCAATCAAATTGGTGAACTGGGTTAACAATTTTTGGTTCTTTTTCTGTTTCTTTGATTTCTTGTGCTTGGTTTGTGTGCTCTAATCGTTCTTGTAGGTTTTGCTTGGGTTGTGGAGGGCCATATTCACAACAAATACATCATTGATAAAATGCAACGTTAAAGACTACATCTTTTAACGTTCATCTTCTCAACATAGTTCCAACGAACTATTCAATTTTTCTCGTTATGATTCTTGTGAACCATAAGAACGTTAAAGACTACATCTTTCAACGTTCAATTTCTCAATTTAGTTCCTACGAACTTTTTGATTTTTCTCACTATGATCTCATGAACCATAAGAGAAATATCACCCATTGTATAAATACTAGAAATGCCATCGCCACAACTATTTTACACAATCATCGCAACATCCTTGATGTTCTTCCATGAGTTCATTATATGTTCAAAATATTTTTTCCTTTCATAAACTGTTCTGTTCAGAAAATTTTATCTTCATCTCCAGATAAAAGATTTCGATCTCCACCGTCCAGATTGTTCTTATATGATATTAGAACATGCTCACCAAATTTGAGCTCGATCCAACAGTTAACGAAGCAGAAATGCTGTTTTACTACACCTGGTCAAGAAAAAACTGTGCAGAAATTTTCTTAATTTCTTTCTCATTGTTTTCCCGTCCCTTTTCAATATTTTTTCCCGTAGCCACCACGCTACAAGAATCCTGTAATCTGCAATCCTTTCTCAACAAAGACGTTTAGTCTTAAGATTGTTGGATAAAATCTTGTAAATATAGAAAGGAAAACAAATTACAACATAGAAAAAACAATATACAACAATACTGAAAAAACATAAAAAGAAAGATACAACCGTATTTGATCTCTTCATTGGGTTTGTCCATCTTTGATCTCTTATATTCGAGTCGTGTGAGAACAAACTCTCCTTAAGACTAATTCGTCCTCCTCTCTACGAGTGCTTAAGGTTTCAACGGGCGTTAGTCTCCCAGGATGAAATGGATTAACCGGAACCACTCCGCACTTGAGCTTTCCGTCGAAATGAACTAATATGCTTGGACAATATCACCATTCCAATTATTCAAGTATTTGATCTCTTCATTGGGTTTGTCCATCTCTTCTCTTTTTCTCTATTTTTTCTCTCTTCTCTTCAAAGAGTTGTGGGTATTTCTTTTATAGCTCAAAACTCCCCAAGGATTAACTCTCCAATTAATCCACATATTGATGATCATCTTGGAAGTTATTCTTGGAATTAATCTTGAATTAAAAGAATTATAATTCAATAAAAAATGGCCAAAACTATCAACTAGTTTTTCCATTATTTTCACATGTGAGATAACACACATTTCCAACTTTCATCCATTTATTTAAGCTGTAATATTTTTATCATCCAATCTTCAAATTGAACAAATAAAATATCATTTTCATGTTCTCACGGTGTAGAATATGAACCCACAATAATCTTTGTCCAACGACAAACGATTCTTCCAAGGAAATGTACCCAATTTCCTTCACACACAACATACTTTTCCAACAGCGGATATCTCAGGCGGCTTGGATTTTGGTTTGAAGATCTCCGTTGATGATTTGAAGGGAGAAATGATCAATTAGGGCTTGTGTCTTGTGATTCCTTCTATCGTCTTGCTCTGGCTCCATCTTCGATTGCTCCTCCTCCTCGCCGGCGGCGGCTCCCATCGCCTGTACGAACAGGTTTAGTGGGAGAAGGTGAGATTTGGTTAGGGATTGGATAGATCTCAATTGGGATTGGAATGGAGCGCGAGAGAGAGAGAGAGAATGTGAAGATGGGTTTCACAGGAGGGGAGAGAGAGAAAAGGGGGAAGAAATTAGGTTTAAGAGTGAGAACGGCGCCTCTTCGAATTTATACATTTAATTACAGACGGACATTTTCATCTATATTAACGACGGACTTGGTCCGTCTTTAATACCGACGGAAATTTAATCATTACCGACGGACTTAAATGAAAATTTCAAAAAAAAATCACGGCAAATGAAACATACTATTCCGTCGGTAATGATTAAAATTTCGTCGGTAATACCGACGGACCGTGTCCGTGGGTAAATTTTCGTCGGTAATTGGCCTGTTTCTAGTAGTGCACGAGAGACAGAGACCGAGTGATGCACCGGTTAGGAGACATGAAAAGTGGAGAAGTGATAAAATGGCAAGGGGTAGGGGAAGATCCAAACAAACTTGTATTAGGGTGATTCAAAACGATATAAGTGTAATTGGATTGGATGAAAATATGGCGTTGAAAAGGCCGGAGTGGCGGGCAGAAATTCATGTGGGTGAAGGGGGTTGATGTTTTTTTTTAATCTATTATATATTTACTCTTTTATTATCACTATTTTTTATTTGTTTATTTATTTATTTATTTATTTACATTTTTTTTCTTTCACGATAACATGAGGATTCATATTAGTCGAACCCAAATTATTTTGGGACTTAGGCTTTGTTGTTGTTGTTGTTGTTATTTATTTTTAATTTTCAGCTAAGTTACATTGAATTAAAAAAAAGGGGGCATCATACAGCAAGGCGGCCCAACAACCTTTGAATTTGTAAGTTTGGATATCAAAATACATGTGAAGCCTTCACTGTGAAGGAGAATAGTCAAATGTCAAGAAGCTGTAAAAAAAAAAAAAAAACCGTCTGGAACCGGGAACCGTCGGTTAGAACCGGTTTTACACGGTTCGATACGGTTCCCCCTTTCCCGGAACCGGGAACCGTACCCGTATGAGCAAGTCTACATGAGCCCACAACATTGATCCCACTAGGAACCAAATTTTTTTAAAAAAAAAAATCTAACAAAATTTTTATCTAGGCCCCAAATTGATACATAAACTAAATTTTGGGTCCTAAATGATAAAAATGAAACTATAGGCCTGCAAATGATACACTGTGTAAACTTTGGGGTTGTAAAATGATATTAACCCATCAAAAATGTGTGAATATTCTTGGATTTCCTTCGAGATACCAATTTTTATTAGAGCAAAGATACTTTTGCTTACCCATCGAAAGAATTATATCATTGTACATTTACACACATTATTTTAAGAAATGCCACATTTAGAAATAAGAATACTATTTTGAAAAAATGAAATAGATAAGTGAGTATTTTTAATACAACAAGAGAGCTTTACAATTGTACAAGTTCCCATCTATCAACGTTTTGTATTGTCATGAATTACAATTTTTCAAAAATACAATCTACTTTCGGTTACATATTTTTCACACTAACGCGTTTCTTTTCACAACAAATCTTCTGAAAATCTGACAAATTACCATTTCATGCACAGTCAACACTCGGCAATCAAACCCCTTTCGATTTAACTATGGTCTTCCCATCTAACCTCTCCAAAAGCTATAGCCCTTAGTTGCATAAATTTTCAAATATCAGTAATGGTCAGAAATCCTTCATATGGAGCTTGTAGTCCCAATATTCAATTATTGAACTCAACCATAATTTCAAACTAACCTTGCAAGAACCAGACATGTTGTTCCACCAGCAAGTACCTTGGTTCACTTCATCTGGATTTGGTTGTCAGAAGAACCAAGGAGTGGGTCCAGAAGAACCAAGGAGTAGCTCCGCATCATAGTTGCTACGCTTCAATGCCTGCAACATCATATTCTCCGTCAGTTCAAGAATATAAATAAATCCAATGGCCCACATCACATCTTCATCAAATGTACGACCCGTGATACAGGGGAGAGGGAATGCAATGACATAAATATCCCTCTTATCAAAATTGAATGTAAAATGGGGAAAGCCATGCCATCCTATGGCATAGGCTCCGGATCTGAGTGTAGTTGTTATGAGAAATTAGATCACAAAAAGACAAACAGAAATGTATGTTTAAGAGCAAAGAAATAGAACTCTATCAGATCTGGCAGATGCCTAACTCTGAATTCTTAGAGAAATCGCATGCAACTTACTAGAAACACAATATAGATAATCCCTGACAATCAAAATTCATAAACAGCGAAATAAAAAAATGAATTAATAAGAATTCAAAGCCCAATAACAATATACAAACAAATGGGCAAATCTGAGTTAACGGAAAGATTTCCACCAAAGGAAATAAAAGAAATTAAGGGAAAATTCATTCGGAGAAACATATTCAACGGAATCATACACAAACCATAAATGGCACGGATCATGGAAGCATTGAAATTATCGACAAACACAAGGAAAAAGATCAAACCATTTCACATAAAGGAAAATCTTGGTGTCTACCTAATTTTCGATGAGTTGTTGATATGATTATTGAAAGAGCTTAACGTCTCAGAACAACAAACATCATCTTCATCAAAACTCATCGCCGCCAATAATGGGATGGAAATTTGGGGCAGGTGTGTATGCCGTTCAGGTAATTGATAAGGTGTATTTATAGCAAAAATTAGGGTAATGTTGTGTGTTTACACGTGCATTGCAACATAATTTTTAGACTAAAATATTTCTTAAATTACATATACGCCACTGCTTTTCTTGTTTTAACTTTTAATCTTTTTAGTCAATCTCACGATTTGCTAGCTGTCAAGATTTAGAAAAGATTCTAGAAGGATACAACAAACGATAGATAACGTATACCACCACCCATAAACCAAATTACAGATGGCCAAACTGATTTTCATAGACAATACAACCTCCATTACTGGGCCGGCCCAAAGTATGCACGGGGTGAGCGACCACTCAGGGCCAAACCGATTTTCATAGACAATTCTACTTTATAATGCCACAAATTGTTGATATTTTATCTTTAAAAAATCTTTAGCTGATTAAATTCATGTATCAAGGCTCTCTTACTGCTTCTAGCATTCATGCATACCCCACTTTCATCAAGTAAACTACATTTTCCACATCTTTATAAATGGACCGCCACAAAAAATCTGTCATCATGTTATAAATAGTGTCTTTGTAAATAAAATAGTTTAGGAATAATTGTGAATATTTGACTAATATATTAATAGTTTATTTTTAGTTAGTATTTTATTTATTTAGGTAACTCTCAAGGAAGGATTGATTGAGAAGATAAAGGGTGACTCCAAAGATTTCGGATATCAAGGAGTGATTGACTCCTTGCCATACAAGGAGTCAATGGTGTATAAAAGAAGACGTCGTCCTCACTACCAGAAACTGGTGTTTTAGCGACGGAATCAACAGCGACGGATTCATTTCGTCGCTATTTAGCGACGAAAATTAAGCTTTAGCGACGGAAAGATTTTGGCGCCAAATTTACCGACGGAATTTAATTCCGTCGCTATATTCCGTCGCTAAAATGAACATTTCTCGAATATTCGTTTTATTACCGCCACCATTTTGGCGCAAAATGTACCGACGGAATATTCCGTGACTAGTTCTTTATCAGCGACGGAATTATTCCGCCGGCGAAAAGTTAATATTTTTTTCTTTTTTTATTTATCAGCGACGGAATTATTCCGTCGGTGAAAATTAAATATTTTTTTTTATAATACACCGACGGAATATTTCTGCCACTGATAAATTAAAAAAAAAAATTAATTTATTAGCGGCGGAAATATTCAGTCGGTGAAAATCAAATACTCCCTCCGTCCCATTAGTAATGGGAAATTTACTGTAGACACGGGAATTAAGGAAAAGTGAATTATAGTGGAGGGAATAGTGAATTATAATGGTGTTGTGAGTATTAAAATAATGTAGGAGAGAGAATGAGTGGAGGGAATAGTAAAGATTTCTTTCCATTTTAGGAAGTTTGTGGTTTGTAATGGGACGACCAAAAAGGAAAGTTTGTGGTTTGTAATGGGACGGAGGGAGTATTGTTTATTTTTTTTTGAAATATTACACCGACGGAATATTTCCGCCGCTGATAAATTATTTTTTTTTAATTTATCAACGGCGGAAATATTCCGTCGGTGAAATTAAATGTTTTTTATTTTTTATTTTTTAAATTAAACACCGACGGAATATTTCCGCCGCTGATAAATTAATTTTTTTTTTTAATTTATCAGCGACGGAATATTCCGTCGGTGATTATAAAATTTAATTTTAAATTATTTTTAGAACTAATTAACAAAATAACTAACTGAAAAACATTAAAATATTTAACTGAAACGTTAGAAAATTGACTGGAATTTCAAAAAACTAACTGAAATTTTGAAAAACTAACTGATAACGTTAGAAAACTAACTGGAAACGTTAAAAAACTGACTGGAATTCTAAAAAAATAACTGGAAACGTTAAAAAATTGACTGAAATTTCAAAAAATTAACTGAAAACGTTATACCATATACTATATACCCTATACCCTAACCCCTATACCCTAACCCCTAAATCCTAACCCCTAAACCCTAACCCCTAAACCCTAAATCCCTAAACCTTAAACCCTAAATCCTAAACCCTAAACCCTAAACCCTAAACCCCTAAACCCTAAACCCTAAACCTTAAACACTAAACCCTGACCCCCTAAACCCTGGCTTAGGACCCCAAACCCTGACCCCCAGAACCACGAACCATAACCCTACAAGCCACAACCCTAAACCACCTAACCCCTAGTAAACCTTAAACCCTAAACCCTAAACCCTAACCCCTAAACCCTAACCCCTAACCCTTAAACCCTAAACCCTAACCCCTAAGCCCTAACCCATAAACCCTAACCCCTAAACCCTAAACCCTAACCCATAAACCCTAACCCATAAACCCTAAACCCTAAACCCTAACCCCTAACCCCTAAACCCTAACCCCTAAACCCTAAACCCTAACCCCTAAGGTATAGTGTATAGGTATAGGGTATAGTGTATAGGGTATAGGGTATAGGGTATAAGGTATAGGGTATAGGGTATAGGGTATAGTGTATATGGTATAGTGTATAGGGTATAGGTTATAGTGTATAGGGTATAGGGTATAGTGTATAGGGTATAGAGTATAGGGTATAGGGTATAGGGTATAGTGTATAGGATATAGGGTATAGGGTATAGTGTATAGGGTATAGTGTATACGATATAGGGTATAGTTTATAGTGTATAGGGTATAGTGTATAGCGTATAGTGTATAGTGTATAGGGTATAGTGTATAGGGTATAGGGTATAGGGTATAGTGTATAGTGTATAGGGTATATGGTATAGGGTATAGGGTATAGGGTATAGTGTATAGTGTATAGGGTTTAGGGTATAGTATATAGGGTTTAGGGTATAGTGTATAGGGTATAGGATATAGGGTATAATGTATAGGGTATTGGGTATAGTATATAGCGTATAGTGTATAGTGTATAGTGTATAGGGTATAGGGTTTAGGGTATAGGGTATAGTGTATAAGGTATAGGGTATAGGGTATAGGGTATAAGGTATAATGTATAGGGTATAGGGTATAGGGTATAAGGTATAGTGTATAGGGTATAGGGTATAGGGTATAGGGTATCAGTGTTCGAAGACGAAGATGAAGAACTCGAGTTTTGTAGTAATTCAGAGTCCAGTGATGATGATGGGGACGAAGATTAATAATAGTTCAAAGTTTTATATGTATTGTGAATGCTTTAGATTATTAGAACTTTAAAGTTTTATATGTGTTGTGAATGCTTTAGATTATTAATAGTTATAGTTTTATATGTATTGTGAATGCTTTAGATTATTAGAAGTTTAAAGTTTTATATGTATTGTGAATGCTTTAGATTATTATTAATAGTTTAAAGTTTTATATGTATTGTGAATGCTTTAGATTATTAGAACTTTAAAGTTTTATATGTATTGTGAATGCTTTATATTATTAATAGTTTAAAGTTTTATATGTATTGTGAATTCTTTAGATTATTAGAACTTTAAAGTTTTATATGTATTGTGAATATATTGTTTCCTATTGTTAAAGTGGTATATTTTAATATTTTTACTATAATACAGATATGAGTTCTAGTAGAAAGGATAGGAAGACACGGCCCATCTACACATCTATTACTGGGACGCAACCGTCCCGATCCAGTACTGATTATGCCGATGTCGACCCTACATGCAGTAGTACTAGCTCCACCTCTGGGGCCGATACTCATGTTGATGTCGATTCTGAGGGGAGGATATTTGTCCGGATATCGTCACTTTATGACCAGTAAGTAACTCTTCATTAATTTGATATAAGTTGATTCCTTTTTGTTTTATATATAATTCATTATTTAAGTTAAAATGTTATTGTATAAATATACTTGGCAGGTTTTTAGGTGGATACCCTACCCCAGGGACTAAGATCGGGCAGTATTGGCGGTCTCGGCACATGACAGAGTTTTGGCCCAACTGGAAATCATTGCCACCGGGGCAGAAGGAGGATGCGTGGGAGGAGTTTAAGGTAATGTGTTAATGGTTTTTATTTAAAACTTAAATGTTAGTTTGTTATTAAAATGTTATAATTAATAATGATTATACTGTTTTAGTTTTGTAATGTTATCATTATATGTTGTAGGGGAAATATTGTTGGGCGCCGGAAATCGACGAGGCGACGACTAGATTTGTTTTCGATAAACAGGCTCACAATCTATTTAAGGATCATATTGGTAACATATTTATCTATCCTTAATTAGTTTAATTAACAATGATTATACTCTTTTAATTTTATAATGTCATCATTATATGTTTACGAGATATTCATATTTTTATAGGTAACACGAAGAAACAATTTTATACTAAGCGGCTCGAGGCGAAACAACGGCCCTTGACACCTTCTTGGATGACCGAGGAGGTGTTTCTTCAATTTTGCGAATATTGGGGGTCGATCACGGTCGGCGAGCATCACTACCGCATGGTATGTATGTTAGTTTAAATGTAGTAGTGTATGCATGCTTTTAAATAGGTTTATGTACGTATGTTAGCTGGGAGCCATGTTGATGCTATGAAATCCATGGTTTTAGTGTAAATGTAGTGTATGCATGCTTTTAAATCAGTTTAAATGTTGTATTTATACAATTTCAAAGTAATAATCTCGCTTATTTTATTTATAGGAAAGGGATCATGGTCTGAATGTCAGTTATTTGGATGTTTACGCTAGCACCCATCTTCGGACTCCTACAGCGCCCGATCAACCTCCGCAATGGGTTGACGATCGCTCTGCTAATGCCTTTGTAAGTAAACTATCATTAAATGACTTGATTTTGAATATGTAAATTTATTTGCCCCTTACATTGTGTATATGATTATAATTGTTTGTTTTATTTTGACAGAGTGCATATCAAGCCGCGGTTGTTCTCGAAGGAACGCCTCCCGGCCAGCCCGTTCCCTTCGTGCCTGATGTTTGGCGCTCGGTCACCTCTGAGGGACATCCAAAGAGAGGAGACCGAGTGTTAGGGATGGGCGATTACGGGCGGCAATGCCCGTCGACGTCGATCGGCCGTCGGCCAAATGTTGTCCCGACCACGTATCATGATCCGAGGGTCCCGACACTGCAGCCGAGTTGGCCGAGGAGAGACGCGAGCGGGCAATGCTTGCGGAGGCTTTGGCGACTCGGGTGCAGATGCGGGGAGGAGAATGATCGGCATCATGCGAGACCGAAAGAAAATTGGCGATGTTGATGGCTCGTATGGACCGAGGACCGGGGTAATTTTTAGTCTCCCCTAATTCCCCATTTTGAGTTGATTACGTACTATTTTAGACTTGTGTGTAATAACATTTGTGATATTTGGTACCCACGGGAGCCCCGGCCCCTCCTCCCTCCCTCGATCCCCCCTCCCGAGTTTAAGTACTATTTTAGACTTGTTTGTAATAACATTTGTCATATTTGGTACCCGCAGGAGCCCCCCCCCCTCCCCGCCCTCTCCCACTCCCCCTTCCCCCTCTCCTCCCGATTTGGTACGGTGATATTTAGTTTAGTTTGTTACGCTGATATTTGGTTTTTAGTTTTTATAGTTTTAGTTTTATAAATTGAATTGTTATATCAGGTACAAAATAATTTGGTTAATTGATATTTTAAATTTTTTTTTTAATTTATTTCAGTATCAGCGACGGAAATTTTCTTCGCTGAAATTAATTTATTTTAATTAATTTTTTATTCCAGCGACGGAAATTTCCGCCGCTATATCAATTAATTTTAATTTAATTTTTGTTTTGTGTGGAAATGTAAAACTTTGGAATAAAAATTAATTAAAATAAATTAATTTCAGTGACGGTAATTTCCGTCGCTGACATTAATTTATTTTAATTAATTTTTATTCCAGCGACGGAAATTTCCGCCACTATATCATTTAATTTTAATTTAATTTTTGATTTCAGCGGCGGAAATTTCCGTCGCTGGAATAAAAATTAATTAAAATAAATTAATTTCAGCGACGGTAATTTCCGTCGATGAAATTAATTTATTTTAATTAATTTTTATTCCAGCGACGGAAATTTTCGCCACTGATATCAATTTAAATTAATTAATTTTTATTACAGCGACGGAAATTTCCATCGCTGAAATGAAAATTTAATTAAATTAAATTGATTTAACGTCGGAAATTTCCGTCGCTGATGTCAGTAAATCACCGACGGAATTAATTCTGTCGGTAAAATCAAAATATACCGGCGGAATTTAAGCCGTCGGAGATCAGCGGCGGGTCAATAGCGGCGGACCACCGACGGAATTTTTCCGTTGGTGTTTAATTTTAGCGATCGGAATTTGGATTTAGCGACGGAAATTTCCGTCGCTAAAACCTGTTTTTCTGGTAGTGCCTCCTGTTTTCAGAGAGTTATAAATAGCTTCATTGAGTGATTTATTCCTGAGTGAATTGTGTTTGTCCCTTGATAAAACAGAGAACGTTTTGTTCAAGGTTGCTTGGTGTTTAGTAGGGTTCATAGTCTTGAACCTAGTTTGATCTTTTTTTATTTTGTTACCTTTTCATTGTAAGTTGTTTTGTTATACAACTTGTACTAAAAAACAAGTTGTAGTTTTATGAAAAGTTTCCAGCAAGAAGTTTCTTGCTGAAGTATAAATTCCGCTGCAATTTACATTCTGTTATTTTCATTTACATTTTCTGGAAATTAGTTGTTAAGTCTCTTGTGTTGACACTTGTGTTCACAACTGTACACACAAGTCTATCCATAATTGTGATATGCAATTAAACTAAGGTATTATACTATGTACATAAGTCCAAGTGGGAAATTGTTGAATATTTTATGGACTTTATATATACTAATATAATAAATAAAGTCTTTGGGCACATAGACGTATGTGCACTATAAGTAATTGTATATGTCACATTAAATATTAAAGTATTTTGGCCTAATAAAGTGATCTACTAAAGTTAAAGGGGACCCAAGTCATCTTTTATAAGTATGGGATCTACAGTTAATATGTGTAGATACCTAAGGGGCCTAGTTGTTAATCTATGATGGGCTGGCTAACATACTAGGTCATTATAAATATAGGGTTATGGTCCCCAATTGACCTACCTTGGTTTTATTCTCTTGATTCCCATTGTCATCTGAATTCTAAGAACCCTAAGGATCAATTGGAAGGCAATAATCGTTCATCAAGTCTTCCTCAAGTATTCTCCAGATATTTCTATGGATTCAGGTTTGTCTATCGTTCCATAATCTTTGATAACTTAAAGCATGATTGTCCAAGAATAAATATTCCGCATCATTCTAGGGTTTATGTATAATTAATTCCATCATAAAGCTCAAATAAGAGATCAAGATGCCAAGTTTTCTTCCGATGATGAAGGTTTTTTTGAAGATTCACCGGCAACAACGGGAAGCGATTGATCAAGATAAGTCAGATGTAGTTTTTAACATTTCTTTTCTGTAATATAGTTTAGTTTTATTTAGATTAGAATAATTAGAATTTAGATAATTATTGTAATTAAAAGGTAAAGGCTCCTTATGTTCTCCCTTGAATATAAAACGGCATGGTTGTTTGTCCCCCTCGTTGTATTTCTTTAAAATATTAATAAAATGAATAATGGTACCTTCCCTTTTTTTCCCAAAAAAAATGTTTTTAGATTTATTATTTAGTTAATAAACTAACCAAATTCGTTAGAAATAGAGTTTATATTTAATGTAGCGG
Organism: Adenophora triphylla var. japonica; assembly: GCA_022495995.1. Classification (NCBI taxonomy): domain Eukaryota; kingdom Viridiplantae; phylum Streptophyta; class Magnoliopsida; order Asterales; family Campanulaceae; genus Adenophora; species Adenophora triphylla. The sequence continues at coordinate 88,604 of JAFEMH010000297.1, read as the reverse complement.
AGATTCGTATACTACGATGGATATATATCCATACAAGTAATGATCGATTGAAGAATAAGGTGATCATGGGTAAAGTATGAGTTGCGCCCTTTGAGGATAACATGAGGAATAATCGTCTAAGGTGGTTTGATCACGACACTACTAGAAACTGTCCTTTTACCGACGGAAATTTCCGTCGGTAAAGATCAATTTTCGTCGCTAACAAGATTTTACGGACGAAAATGGTCCGTCGAAGTCCGTCAGTATAATCTGGTTGGTAATACCGATGGACTCTTTCCGTCGGTAATACCGACGGATCGTCCGTCGGCAAAGGCATTTATGTTGTCGGAAATGGTCCGTCGGTAAAGAAATTCGCCGGCCAAACACCGGCATATTGCCGGAGAGATTACCGACGGATATTTCCGTCAGCGATTCTGCTAATAACCGACGGTTATTTCCGTCGGTAATAGTATTATCATTTTTTTAAGAAACTTACCGACGGAAATGTCCGTCGGTAAATTGTTCAGAATTGAAAAAAAAATCAAAAATATTTAAAAAACCACCTGCAACATGTTCAATCACCAAAATACCAACATTTAATTACAACTCAATTAAACATTCAATAAAAACATGAAAAATCAAATTCAACATTCATCAAATTCTCAAAACCAACATGCACAAAACATCAAGAGTTTTTTTTACATACATATTACAATTATTTTGATATTATTTGTCTACAACCCTTTGTTCAACATTCCTGTTATAATTAATTCACCAATAACCCACGTTTAACAATATTAGACACATCCACTAAAAGATAAGGTTAGCTACACCCTACAAAATAAACAACTATTGAAACACGTAGCTGATATGCAAACTGATTACACGTCCCCTTATATATATGGGGACGTGTATAAATTTATTAATTCTAATTGTAAAAATTCATTTAAAAAAAAATTGAAGGAGGGAAATGGACAGTTGCCCAAACTTAAAGGGGGCAAAATGGCATTTTTAGACAGTTCAATGCTAGAGCCACCACAACTCATGCTTAGTTACTCATATGTGAACAAGATGAGTATTCATGAGCATCAAATCTCCAACTAAAATTGCATAGCCAAAGTTCCATATGAAAGAAGTATATGATACAAAAAGCATTGTTCAAAATTTTCCAATGTTTGTCAATATCTTGAGATTGTAAAACATATAATAGGTCCATTTTTATTTCTTTAGCACATATAACTGTGATTCATTCAAAAAGAAAATAAAGAAACAAAACATTGAAGGAAGAAAAAAAAGAAAAAATAAGTAAAATGACTGATTCCTGAAAAATAGAAATGAAAGTGAAATGGAAAGATGACATCATAGAATTAGTGCAGGTGGATTTTAATTTTAGGTTGATTTATTTTCTTTTTTAAGGGTGCGGAAGGGAGCTTATGAGTTATGATCAACAGAAACACTAAATAAGGAGAAACGTATGGAGCAGTGGAAAAGAGGCTTGAGATTCTTAGACCAGCAAAAAAAGGTCGAACTTCCTTGAATCAACATAAGCTCATGCCTGCCATTCTTTTTACAAGAATTCTGACAAAGGTCAGGAAGCCATGTAGAAAGTAAAGAGAGGACCAATTTTCCTTTTTTGTTGTTGTCTCTATCTCTAACTTAATTGACCCCAAAATGAGTGCCCACTTTAAAAAACAAATAAATAATTGTCCCAAAATGAGTGACAAATTCCTAGTGAAGTTATTAAATCCACCTGTGTCACAGTGTAAACTATCATGCCTAAATAGTACTTACAATGATGTGGTGTGAGTAGAGTTTTAAGACTTCAATTACGCAACTTCTATTAGGAAATTTGGAAATCAGTCATATGCATGCTTGCTCTAGCTAAAATTAGTTTTTTCTTCATGAAGAAAATAGTTTATATAAGAATGGTACTACAGCACAAAAGGTATATTCTCAAATAATTTTCTCCCTCCAGGTCTACATCAGCAACATGGAAAATAAAACAAAAGGACTTCAGTTCACACAAGCAATAACGAAACAAAGGAAGATCCTCCTAGGCATAAGGAGTGAGTGGGGCAAAAAAGGTTTATATGCAGAAACTATGGTCATACAGCCAAGAGCATAGCAGAGACAGAAGACTAATAATCCCATTGCCATGTAGTTTTTATAAATGAATAATTACCTAGAATCAAGGGGACTTTGGTGTTGAGAACATTCGAAAGGTAATTCTTGGCTATGTGGCACACTGCAAAAAATGTAAAACCATAAGCGGAAATAGTAATTAGAGTTTTAAAACATGAAGATTATTAAGAAGATAGAAAAGTGAGCAATAACTAGACATAAAATAATACATTCAGCAAAGCTGGATAGTTGTTTCTATCCAACGAATAGCACAAGGAATAGCAGATTCAACTTCAAAACTAACTGTTACTTTCTTATAACATTCTATTAGCGGATGTAAATCAAAAGAATACCCTCAAACAGGCTACTATCATGTCCAGTGAGTAGCTGATCCATGACTGATATAGTATCAGTGGAAACTAAGTTGCTGACTAGGATTATAAACTCTTTGCCTTGTTAAGAGGCCAATTTTAATCAAGGGTGATGATTATAATGAAATCCCATCAGAATCCCAACATAATTATTTAAAAGACTAAGGAATAGCAGATTCAACTTCAAAACTAACTGTTACTTTGTTACTTCGAATTTGGAGCCAAAAGCTGCAACACTAGAAGCCACAACATAAATTCATCCAAAAGACTAAGAATTAATGAACAATACAAAAAGCATCTTATACTAAGAATCATATATATTTTCATAGACAAAATTTATTATTCATTGAGATACCAAACTTGAATCCAAAATGCATCTTATACTACATATTTTCCCATACTCTTTTATCTTCCAGCTTCAGTGTTAAGATCATGCAGAAATAAGAGCATTACGAAGCTTGGGTGTTAACTTAAACAGTTATGAAAATGAAATGTGAAGTAGGGAGTAAGTTGAGAGCACCTTTATGAGGGTTCCACGAGCAGCGCCTGAAACAAGAACATCCCAACCCTGAGACCCAAGTGTAGTTCTAACAGCTCTTAGTAGAAGAGTGCAAAGTTTCGAAACCTGGAAAATTACACTAGACATAACAATTCAAAACCAACTTTAAATCACAGTGACAGTTATTAACCTTAGATAATAATTGTGTATAATTCAATAATTATCTTCTAGTAGGTTAGTTAGGAAGGATAATCTTTGTATTTATTAGATTAGAGATTAGTTTAATATTAGACATATCTTCATTTAAGTATAGAATATTTGGTAGGACTCTTGTAATCCTAAGCCTATATATTGTTTATACAATTGCAGTAGCAACTCACGTCGAGTTCTTCATTTGCCTCTTATATGCTCCTCGTCAATTTACACTTCCTCTTCTTTATGAATTTCTCTTGTCTTATATGGTATCAAAGCCTCCGATCTATGGTGCCCTGATTGCTTCTGCTGTTTTTCACTAATCTACTCTATATCTCTTTTTCTCAAAATTCATTTTTTCTCTTTCTTAATTATTTTTATTTTTTATTTTCTTAAAACAATGGATGACTTTTGGTACGATCCCGTCTGTTTTGATACCTTACCATCATCCTATGTTATCTGTCAATTATGTAACGAACTTGGTTATACCGCAATCGAGTGTTTGCGTAGTTTTGAACCAAGTAATACTGTTCATTCTCCTTCTTCTTTTTCATTATCAGATTGGTTATATATGGAACATAATGAATTCTTAGATTCAAATGATTGTTCTTATTCAAATGACTCTTCTTCCGTCGTAGAAGAACCACTAACCGATGTTAACGAGTCATTTTCTTCCTCTTTATTTCCTACTTCAAATTGGTATGTTGATGATCTTCTTGATCAACTCCATTGTCTTCAAAAACTTTCCTCTCAATCCTTGAAAAATTATTTTTCTGAAGCAAAATCGATTTCTTATGCTCTTGATAGGGCCGGATATTCAATATCCAAAATCAAGCTTATGGATTTTCTCGTTGATGGTCTAGATCCATTATACGAAAAATTTGTCAAATACTATTATTTTCGAAAATCACAAATCTCGTTAGATTTTTCTTTTTGATTATCTTATTGATGAGGAAAACGGTGTATGATACCATCTTTTTTATCTTCAACAATATTGAATGATGATTTGGGCCCAAAATATCCTAATGCCCATTTTGTATCCTCTTTGCTTGCTACTCCAGTCACGTACTTGGGTCTTCATCATGACAAGCCAACCTCGTTTGCTACTCCAGAAAACTTGCTCACTTCAGTTGGGCCATCTCCTATCAATTCCAATCCCGTGCAAGCCTCCTCCATCGCAGCCCAGACTGCCATGCCCCTTTTATTACTCCCTTTTGTGGGCATATCGGATGCTAGTCCTCCTGGCTCCTCTCCTTCAGACATTGGGCAGTCTCACCAGTCCATGTGCTCGTCTTCTAGTCTAATTACTCCTTCCTCTTTTGGGCTGTCCAAAGATGATCTTATTGGACCACTACCCTACCAGCCAGACCCTTGTACGGGGCATTCTTCTAGTGCCATTACTCTAGTAGCAGCTAGCCTAATGGGTGTTTCTTCTTCAACACCCAGGCCTCTAGCAATGGTCAACTCACAAGTTTTATCTCTGCAGTCTCCATGCCCAAGTTTTAGCCCCATTGTGCCAACTTTGAAGTCTACTGGGCCTGCTCCACAATTTGACCCACAACCTGCCAATCCCACCAAACATTCAACATATTTGGTCAATGGTCGTGAAGGTACTCTCAATTGTGCTCGAGACAAACATGACGAAGATGAGTACTACATACTATATCCACTGAAGCAGTGGCAATACATGCCTTGGCATGATCACCTCTACCTGCAGCTGTTATTCAACATTAATCAACTACTTTCGATACTACCCATCAGCAAAGGTTTTGTCACATACTTAGTCTTGAAATTAAGGGAGATTAGTCATGGTCCAAGTTGCATGTACGTACCTACGATTAACTTGAGGGAGGGTATTAACCTTAGATAATAATTGTGTATAATTCAATAATTATCTTCTAGTAGGTTAGTTAGGAAGGATAATCTTTGTATTTATTAGATTAGAGATTAGTTTAATATTAGACATATCTTCATTTAAGTATAGAATATTTGGTAGGACTCTTGTAATCCTAAGCCTATATATTGTTTATACAATTGCAGTAGCAACTCACGTTGAGTTCTTCATTTGCCTCTTATATGCTCCTCCTCAATTTACACTTCCTCTTCTTTATGAATTTCTCTTGTCTTATAACAGTAAGGTGAAACCTGCATCAAAAAGTAAAACGTAGTCTCTTGTAAATGGGAATATGTCACAGATATGTGATAAGCGAATATACCATTTACAGTTAGCATACCCAGCACGAATCTCAGATTCAGTAAATGTCCTCATGCTGTTTTTGGGAATCCCAAGAGCTTTGCCTAAAATCTACAAGTGTCAAAATCAACTATCAGTCAATAATCAGTTAATTTTTAGCAAGCTGGCACTTAAGAACGAAATCTGGAAAATACAAAGAATGTATACTGGATGGCCTGGTAATGGATGTAGTCTATTAGTCCCCTACTACACATTTTGGGTCCAATGGTGCATCAGATTTTACAAGCTCTGGAAAAAAATCCATTAAGGAACAATAATACACCAGCGGCTCCACATAAGACAAATCGACTAGTATTAATACACAAATGTGAAACTAGGTTAATCAAAAGAGAGATAGCAGGTTCTTCATCTAACATGACACGAACAGGTAAGCATAAGTTATACCTGAACTTTTTGAGGAAATATCTGAAGAAGTGCCTCAGAGTATTCTTCAGTTAATTTTTATACTAGAGCAAAGCAAAAGAGGAAATACCCATTCCAAGGGCAGAAAGTTCCACTTCATTGTGCTGCTGCATATATCTCTGCAATCACCAAATTACAAAATCAATCCAAATATTCCTTCAATCCTTCTCAACCACAAAACCATTAATAACCGAGATCCAGAAACAAATACCCATAAACATAAACAGACATCACATACATACGCATATATATACAAAATGACGAGAATTCGAACGAAAACAGAATCATAAAAAACGAGACAAGAATGAAACGGAGACGAGAACTGACTGGAGTTGGCCATGGAGATCTCGCTGACTTCATTAGGGTCTAGCCAAACCTTGCCCTTTCCACACTTGAGGATGCTCGAGGCGAGCCTCTTCTGTAGCTTAAGCGACACCATCCCTCCTCTTCCCGGCGTGAGCTGCGAAATTAAGAGAGAGAAGGGTTTAACAGGTTATGATAACTTTTTATATAGTCCACAAAAAAACTCTCTCCTCTCTCTCTCAACCAACTCCACGTTCATACCATCAACATACTCTTAATTCAAATCAAAAGTTCAAAATAGTCCTATGATTACATTTTAGCTTTACAATTTATATTTGCAACAGACACATGGTTCCATTCTTGTGTATCAAGTTGAGTACAATAGAATTAGGTGTTCTGCACGGAGCAAATGTGATTCCTCTCATTGATATGGATAAGATTTCTGCTAAAGTGGGATAACAATGGAATGACACCACATTGTGAACGATGTAATGATTTGTACTCATCATAGTATATCATTCCAGGAATTTTACCAACCTTAGATTTGGATTGTGTTTGGACAATAATTATAAGAACAGAATAAAAATGACATAAATTCAGTAATAATCTAAACTATCCACAGCAGATTCACAAAAATCACGGGAGCAACAGCAAGCTAGCAACAAGGAGACTAATTGAATTTACAGACAAGGATTGAAACCATAGGTGATGAGAGTTGAGCAACTACCGTTCATTTCTGGCGGCAAGATTAAGGAGAGCGAGAAGGGAGGATTGACGGGTGTCGTGGTTAGGCGAGTAGAGCATAAGCACAAGGGGTTGAAGTACGCCGGCAGCAGCAAACTTGGTGCGAACCTTGGGGGAGGAAGACTTGCGAACAAGGTTGCGGATGTTGGATAAAATCTTGTAAATATAGAAAGGAAAACAAATTACAACATTGAAAATACAATATACAACAATTCTGAAAAAACATAAAAAGAAAGATACAACCGTATTTGATCTCTTCATTGGGTTTGTCCATCTTTGATCTCTTATATTCGAGTCGTGTGAGAACACACTCTCCTTAAGACTAATTCGTCCTCCTCTCTACGAGTGCTTGAGGTTTCAATGGGCGTTAGTCTCCCAGGATGAAACGGATTAACCGGAACCACTTCGCACTTGAGCTTTTCGGCAAAATGAACTAATATGCTTGGACAATATCACCATTCCAATTATTCAAGGAGGGCAAAGGAAGAAGATGAACAAATTGTAAGAGAGTAGAAGAAGATTGATAGGAAAAAGCTTCTTTTTGTGTGTTTTTCTCTTCTCTTTTTCTCTATTCTTTCTCTCTTCTCTTCAAAGAGTTGTGGGTATTTCTTTTATAGCTCAAAACATCCCAAGGATTAACTCTCCAATTAATCCACATATTGATGATCATCTTAATTCAATAATTAACCTTGCCATCAATTTCTTTTTGGAGTTTCATTTGCCAATCATAAATGGACATTAACCTTGGAAGTTATTCTTGGAATTAATCTTGAATTAAAAGAATTATAATTCAATAAAAAATGGCCAAAACTATCAACTAGTTTTTCCATTCTTTTCACATGTGAGATAACTCACATTTCCAACTTCCATCCATTTATTTAAGCTGTAATATTTTTATCATCCAATCTTCAAATTGAACAAATAAAATATCATTTTCATGTTCTCACGGTGTAGAATATGAACCCACAATAATCTTTGTCCAACGACAAACGATTCTTCCAAGGAAATGTATACAATTTCCTTCACACACAACATACTTTTCCAACAGTCCCCCACATGAAGGAAATTGAGGACGAGATTGGTGATAGAGTCCGGCAGACAAAAACTTGCATACGAAGGTGTGGGGATATTTCCCATTGAACCTCCGCTCGAACTAGCATATTTACTCTACTCGCAAGTCGATAGACGCGATGTCCTTGAATCGATATGCTTTTTGTGTAGCCGATCATATACTAGACACAAGTAATGTCCTAACATACTTCATTTCTCATAGCTATGTTCGTTCATGGCCCTGAACATAATGCCTGGTTTTGTGAGAGGGTCTAAGAATTGAGCCACACACAATTCTCCTCGAAGCGGCCCCACATCCTCTCTCATAGGTGATTTCTTAAAAGTAACCCGTATTACCCCGCTCAAATTTTTGACGCGTAAGAATCATTAAAAGCCATAGGCTTATCCTTGTCCTTTCGGGATGTCACTAATAGGAATGGACTTGGGGTTGATTCCCCCACAGTGACGCTACAAGTCTTTTAACAGTTAGGTTGTCCCATTGAATCTAGTTCTTGGGATCTCCAGTCATCTAGATTCGGTTTTCCGCTGTGTTTAACTTTTAAGAGGCTTACGTCTCATTCCCCTCATCGAACTTTCAACTAACTCTCTATTTAACCCTTTGGTTAACGGATCCATTTATCATTTGACTTCACATTGTCAAATTAGTTGAGAGTAGTTATTTAATGGTATTATGTCTTAGACATAAATGTCTAGACTACCATTCCACACATTGCTATATGTCATGTCAATCATAAATTGACTTTAGCAATATAACATCTTGCTAACACAAGCTTTATCCATGGGACAAGTGTTAACGCAAATTCATTCTAGTGATTTTATATTGATCCTATCAAATTTATCAAGAATATCCATCTAATGCTTTGTTTAACAACGAGTCCATTAGTTTTCCTTGAATTTGAATCAAATGATCAAATTTACTAGAATTTTTCTTAGTTTAACATTACTTTTGGATTTAATTAATAAAGTGACGTAGTCACTCTTGTTTAAATCCACACAATCAAACATTTGATGTCATTATCTTTGTACTTGTCTCTAGTCATACAATGACTTTACAAATTAGCACATTTTCTTCTAGGTTTCATTTCTTGAACCGTTTCAATACTTTGATCTATTTCATTCAAAGTATCATTTATTCACTTCCAAGAATTTGTCATCAATACTTGATTTCCATTGATTTTATTTTCTTTTGATTTTTATATATATTCAAACTTATTGAATCATATATAACAAACCAATATCCACAATTGTTATGAACATAACTCTTGAAACATAATCCACCATTTAGTAACCAAATTCAATTTCTTTGGTAATTAGACTTGCTACTTTGCGAACCACCCCACATTAACAAGTGTACGTAGGCCTACGTTTCCATATTTCATATGGACATCTCATTGTTTTCTTGGGAAAATTTTTGAAAAGGTAATTATTTTCCAAAGTATACTCACCCCCACATTTTCAGGGTAGTCCTAAAATTAGCAATAATGCCAATTTTCATTATTAACACTATTTGATCATGGTGTACATTGTGGACACTTTGTTTCATTGCTCATATACAACAAACTCCACGGATTGTTCTATGTAAATTTTCTCTTCTAAATCGACATTTAGAAAGGTTATTTACATCCATTTGATGTATTTCAAATTTTTGCTATTCGGCAATTGCAAATACAAATCTTTATTCTCGGGATAAGATAGTAAGTATAAACGTAATCAAGGTCTTCATTTTTCTTGTAATCCTCAATTACAAGTCTAACCTTATACTCATTGATTGTTCCATCGGTCTTTATTTTCTTTTTGAAAATTCACTTACATGCTAGTGATTTACTACTCGGAGGTAAATCCACTAGTTTCCAAGTGTCATTTTCCAAGATGGAATCAATCTCACTTTTAATGACCTATTTCCATAAAGATCCTTCCAAAGAGCTCAATGTCTTTATAACTTTGTGATTCACTTTCTAGCATTGAGGTTAGAAAATCCGGACCATAGAATTTCCTTATCCTACCTCATTTGCTATGTCGAGGTCCTACCTCTTCTTCATCATTTCCTCATGATAAGCTTCTTCTTCTTCTATTGAATCATGAATCCATTTACATGAGTTTTCCCCATCTCTTAATTTATACGAAAACATATTCTTAAAGAAAGAAGCGCTTCATGATTCCATTATTGAATCTTGAATTCATAAACAAGAATTCTATAATCACAACTATTGAAAGCATACCCAACCATATGCAATCCATAGTATTTAGTGTAACATATACACAAACTACATTTAGTTGTGTTTTATCCCTACCTCTTTATTAATTAAGTTGATTTCCAACTTTTTCTTTAAAGAGATAAGATTCAACATTTTTCTTTTTAGCATGCAATGTTAAAGTAAAACTTTACATTTTACCATCATCTATGTGAATAATATTCACATCTCAAGCATCAATATGTCTTGATTATAACTTCAAGCACATATTTGATAAGTCTTGTTTTGTATCTATTTTGACCATATAACGAGACTCAATCTCAATATTGATCACTTGAACACCCTTCCGTTTCATTCATTCAAACATCATGAATAACATTCTTGATGACATTACAGTTGTCTCTCAAGACATAAGGTATATGTTCAACTTTTTCAAACCAGTTTGGTTTTTCATACAAGTTTGACTTTTCAAACAAGTTAGACTTTTGACCAAGTTTGACAAACTTTGTCTTTGCCTTAAGCATTTCAATATGCTCCACCACATTTGCTTTTATCACAAGAAGTGTTATACAACTTCTCATCCGAAGCTCTATTCTCTTTTCCAACACAAATATGAATAGCAAGCATCTCAAAATTTATCTCAATTCATTTATGTTTGAGTTGCTTCTTGAAATCTTTTTAAGTGAAAAGTAATTTTTCAATTATTTTCATCACTTGAAAATTTCACTTATCATCATCCATTCGGCTTGGATTTCATGAAAGACTATTTCAATTCTTTCATTTAACTTTCTAGGTTTATGGAGTCTATTATTTTTAAAATCAAGAAACGGCCGCATGGATTTCATTGTACCATAAAAGACTCCAACAATTCTTTCGTCTTTTTACTTGGTACTATATACATCATATAACGAATTCGACCGTCCGTTAAGTATATAGTTTCGACAAAAGAAATTCACCTGCTTAACCCACTCACGGTTTAAACATCAGTCTCATTTCCACCAACTTTATAGGATCTTTCTTAAGAAACCTTACTAAGTTCAAGGTGGTTAAGTAGAACATCTTTTGTTGCCATCACTTAAAGTCGAGGCTAACAAAATTTTCTAACTTTTCACGATGGTAATCAACATACTTAGAACACCCACATTTCGTTGGAAATTATCTCCACACAAGGAGCCTTTTCCAAAACATTGGTTTTAATTTTCATCAATTAAACACCAAATCATAACTTTGTTGTTACGAATATACTTCTCTAACTTAATTAGAGAATTTACCAAGAATAAATTCACAATTTATTTCTTGTAACAACCCATCTTAGTAACCTCTTAATTTCTTGATGGAATAACAATTAGAGGTTAATTATTTCAAAACTTTAAAGGTCTCATCTTGGAGTACCTCTAAATTAGAAAAAAATCACATTCTCATTTACAAAATTCATAATTTCTTTTAGAAGTTCTCATTCTAAATATTTTGTGTTATTTGTCATCATCAACAATAATAAGATTTAACAACTTTCTTCAAGAAGTCTTATTCTTTCTATCTTTATGACATTAGTCACATATTCCCCCAATATGTTTTAACAACTTCTTTCAAGAAGCCCTATGGTTTTAGTTCTTGTAACATTTGTCAATGTTCACAACAATATAATTTAACAACTTCTTTCAAGAAGCTCTATTGTTTTTATCTTTGTGACTTTTGTCACTATTGACAATAATAATATTTAACAACTCCTTTCAAGAAGTCCTATCATCTTTGTCAATACTGTTGGGATAGAGGACCAACCGGGTTAGACATCGAAGCAAGGGGGAAGAATTTCGTCAGGGGTTTCTGGACTCAAGAGCGGCCGCGTTGCTCCTGTGCGCGACCGCGCTCTTGGACAGAAACATATGGCTCGGTGGAATTTCTTCAAGGGCGACAACGCTAAAGGGGAGGGCGACCGCGCTGGAGGTCTTGTTAAAGGCGTTGAAACTTCTGGACAGTAGCGGGACCGCGCTTGGCATGAGGGCGGCCGCGCTGGGCTTGATTTTCAGCAGTTCAGGATTCCTTATTTGTTTAGGTTTTGGTTTGTTCCCTAGGTCATATATAAGTAAAGTTCCGCCCCTCTCTCATTGTAACACAAATTCTACATACATAGTGCAAGATCCTGGCTTGGTAGTGCCCCCAGACGTAGCCAATCAAATTGGTGAACTGGGTTAACAATTTTTGTGTTCTTTTTCTGTTTCTTTGATTTCTTGTGCTTGGTTTGTGTGCTCTAATCGTTCTTGTAGGTTTTGCTTGGGTTGTGGAGGGCGATATTCACAACAACTGGTATCAGAGCTTTTTTGGTTTCCAGATCAACGGCGGAGTTGTGACACTTCAAGAGGGATTGTCCAAATCGTAAGGGCAATCAGGTGAATGTGACGATCGAAGGTGATGATGTACCGGTTCTCGAGTGTTAGTAGTGCACTAGAATCATGGGTGCTGGATTCGGGGCATCATTCCACTCTTGCGGGCATAAGGAAGAGATGGAGAATTACACTTCCGGTGATTTCGGTAAGGTCTATCTGGCGGATAGCGAGCCTTTGGAAATCAAAGGGAAGGGGGATGTCAGAATAGGAGCATCGGACGGGAAGGTCTTACATCTGAACGGGGTCAGACACATTCCGGGTTTGAAAAAGAACCTACTTTCAGTTGGGCAGTTGGACGAAGAAGGTGACCAGTTGACATTCTGCGGCTGGGTTATTACCAAGGAGGATTGTGAGATCGCTCGGGGTAATAAGGAGGGGACTTTGTATTTGGCGAATAACACCAAGGAGAGTATCGCGGTGGCAGCAGCTAAGGGTGAAACGGATTTGTGGCACTGTCGATTGGGTCACATGAGTGAGACGGGGATGAAGGTACTTTGTTCAAAGGGACTACTACCGGGTTTGAAGACAGTCAACGTGGGGATCTGCGAGGATTGTATGTTTGGCAAACAGGGGAGAAATAATTTCTCAAGGACAAGTAGGGGTCTGAGGGAAGCAAAGTTGGAATTGGTTCACACGGACTTGTGGGGGCCATCTCCGATTACGTCTCTGGGTGGTGCGTCATATTACATGACCTTCATTGATGATTCTACAAGGAAGGTTTGGGTCTATTTCTTGAAGGGGAAAGATGAGGCGTTCGAGGTGTTCAAGAAGTGGAGAGCCTTGGTGGAGAATCAGACGGGACTTAAGCTTAAGTGCTTGAGATCAGACAATGGTGGGGAGTATGAGCTTGGTGAGTTTAGGGAATATTGTGCTGTGAATGGCATTCGTATGGAGAAGACTCCAAAGCGGACACCACAACTCAACGGGGTAGCAGAGAGGATGAACAGAACATTGAATGAGCGGGCTAGAAGTATGAGATTGAAGTGTGGACTTCCGAAGACGTTCTGGGCATATGCAGTTGACACGACAGCTTTCTTGATCAATCGAGGACCATCGGTACCATTGGGGAATGGAATTCCAGAGGAAGCTTGGAGTGGCAAGCAGGTAAATCTGTCCTTTCTTCGCATATTTGGCTGCGCTTCTTATGTTCATGTTTATTCTGCTGAGAGAACTAAATTAGATGCTAAATCTGTTAAGTGTACATTTATTGGTTATGGCGGGAATGACTTCGGGTACAAGTTTTGGGATGACCAAAATCATAGAGTTATTCGTAGTCGAGATGTGGTATTCAATGAACAGGTTTTGTACAAGGACAGAAAGGGGTCATCTGATGACACTAGTTCGGAATCGGAAATTGTAGATGTGGATATTCCAAACTCAGGTGGGAGCAGAACGGTTCATGATGACCATGGTCAGGAGGTCACTGAAGATGAACCACGTACTCCGGAACCGGATATTCCGCTGTGTAGATCCAGCAGATTGCGTGGATCGCCTGACAGGTATACTCCATCCAATTATTATTTGCTGTTGACAGATAATGGGAAATCGGAATGTTATGCGGAGGCTGTTCGTAGTGCACTTTGCAACAAGTGGAAAGCTACGACGGATGATGAGATGGACTCATTGAAGGCCAACAAAACATGGGAGTTGACTGAACTACCTAAGGGGAAGAAGGCACTGCATAACAAGTGGGTTTACAGGATCAAGGAAGAAGCAGATGGTAGCAAGCGTTAAAAGGCAAGACTGGTTGTAAAAGGGTTTCAGCAAAAGTACGGTATTGACTACACCAAAGTATTCACTCCGGTTGTGAAGATGACCACTATCAGAATGGTTCTGGGGATAGTAGTGGCGGACAACTTGTTACTTGAACAAATGGATGTGAAGACAGCCTTCCTTCATGGGGACTTGGAGGAAGAGATTTACATGGTACAGCCAGAGGGTTACTTGTCTAAGGGTAGCGGGGAGCTAGTTTGCAGATTGACTAAGAGCTTGTATGGCCTTAAACAAGCTCCTAGGCAGTGGTAAAGGAAGTTTGATGGATTCATGCATGACATTGATTTTATCAGATGTGAAGCGGATCATTGTTGCTACTTCAAGAACACGGAAAATGGGTATATTATCTTGCTGTTATATGTGGACAACATGCTAATAGCGGGCTCTAGCAGTAGAGAGGTAAACAGATTGAAGACTCAGTTGTCAGAACGGTTCGAGATGAAGGATTTGGGAGAGGCCAGAAAAATCTTGGGCATGCGGATTGACCGGGATAGGGAGTCGGGCAAGTTGGTTCTTTCACAAGCAGAATACGTTGAGAAAGTCTTAGCAAGGTTTTGTATGGAAGAGGCGAAGCCAACAGGGACGCCATTGGGTTTGCATTTCAAGCTATCCGAGAAGGACTCACCTAGGGGCAAGGAGGAGCGTGACAAGATGGAGAGAACTCCATATGCGGTGGGAGTAGTCAGCCGGTTTATGGGCAATCCAGGAAAGCAACATTGGGAAGCGGTTAAGTGGATCCTACGTTACTTGAAGGGTACTGCTATAAGGCTCTGTGTTTCTCGAGCAAGGAAGTGGTGTTAGCGGGTTATGTTGATGCGGACTTGGCATCAAGTGATCTTGATAAGAGGAGAAGTACTACGGGTTATGTGTTTACATTGGGTGGTACTGCAATCTCCTGGGCTTCTAAATTGCAGAAGATCGTGGCGCGATCGGCTACGAAGCAGAATATGTGGCAGTGACAGAGGCGAGTAAAGAGATGGTATGGTTGCAGAACTTCTTGGGTGAACTTGGGAAGACGCGAAGTGGTAACATTCTCTACAGCGACAGTCAGAGTGCAATACATTTGGCTAGAAATTCGGCGTTTCATTCGAGGACGAAGCACATTGAACTGAGGTTTCACTACATCAGACATCTCTTGGAGGAGAAGATCTTGGGGCTAGAGAAGATATTGGGATCAGAAAATCCGGCTGACATGTTGACAAAGGTTGTGAACCTTGAGAAATTGAAGTTGTGCAAAGCTTCAATTGGGCTCGGAGAATAGAAAGGGAGGATGGCATTACCATGATCGAGGTGAGCACTAGGAGGACACCAAGGATGAGTTGAAGACGGATACGGGGCTTATATGTGTGGTTGATCTCTAGGTGGGAGATTGTTGGGATAGAGGACCAACCGGGTTAGACATCGAAGCAAGGGGGAAGAATTTCGTCAGGGATTTCTGGACTCAAGAGCGGCCGCGCTGCTCCTGTGCGCGACCGTGCTCTTGCACAGAACATATGGCTCGGTGGAATTTCTTCAAGGGCGACCGTGCAGAAGGAGAGGGCGACCGCGCTGGAGGTCTTGTTAAAGGCGTTGAAACTTCTGGACAGTAGCGCGACCGCGCTAGGCATGAGGGCGGCCGCACTGGGCCCGATTTTCAGCAGTTCAGGATTCCTTGTTTGTTTAGGTTTTGGTTTGTTCCCTAGGTCATATATAAGTAAAGTTCCGCCCCCTCTCTCATTGTAACACAAATTCTACATACATAGTGCAAGATCCTGGCTTGGTAGTGCCCCCAGACGTAGCCAATCAAATTGGTGAACTGGGTTAACAATTTTTGGTTCTTTTTCTGTTTCTTTGATTTCTTGTGCTTGGTTTGTGTGCTCTAATCGTTCTTGTAGGTTTTGCTTGGGTTGTGGAGGGCCATATTCACAAAAAATACATCATTGATAAAATGCAACGTTAAAGACTACATCTTTTAACGTTCATTTTCTCAACATAGTTCCAACGAACTATTCAATTTTTCTCGTTATGATTCTTGTGAACCATAAGAACGTTAAAGACTACATCTTTCAACGTTCAATTTCTCAATTTAGTTCCTACGAACTTTTTGATTTTTCTCACTATGATCTCATGAACCATAAGAGAAATATCACCCATTGTATAAATACTAGAAGTGGCATCGCCACAACTATTTTACACAATCATCGCAACATCCTTGATGTTCTTCCATGAGTTCATTATATGTTCAAAATATTTTTTCCTTTCATAAACTGTTCTGTTCAGAAAATTTTATCTTCATCTCTAGATAAAAGATTTCGATCTCCACCATCCATATTGTTCTTATATGAGATTAGAACATGCTCACCAAATTTGAGCTCGATCCAACAGTTAACGAAGCAGAAATGCTGTTTTACTACACCTGGTCAAGAAAAAACTGTGCAGAAATTTTCTTAATTTCTTTCTCATTGTTTTCCCGTCCCTTTTCAATATTTTTTCCCGTAGCCACCACGCTACAAGAATCCTGTAATCTGCAATCCTTTCTCAACAAAGACGTTTAGTCTTAAGATTGTTGGATAAAATCTTGTAAATATAGAAAGGAAAACAAATTACAACATAGAAAAAACAATATACAACAATTCTGAAAAAACATAAAAAGAAAGATACAACCGTATTTGATCTCTTCATTGGGTTTGTCCATCTTTGATCTCTTATATTCGAGTCGTGTGAGAACACACTCTCCTTAAGACTAATTCGTCCTCCTCTCTACGAGTGCTTGAGGTTTCAACGGGCGTTAGTCTCCCAGGATGAAATGGATTAACCGGAACCACTCCGCACTTGAGCTTTCCGTCGAAATGAACTAATATGCTTGGACAATATCACCATTCCAATTATTCAAGGAGGGCAAAGGAAGAAGATGAACAAATTGTAATAGAGTAGAAGAAGATTGATAGGAAAAAGCTTCTTTTGGTGTGTTTTTCTCTTCTCTTTTTCTCTATTTTTTCTCTCTTCTCTTCAAAGAGTTGTGGGTATTTCTTTTATAGCTCAAAACTCCCCAAGGATTAACTCTCCAATTAATCCACATATTGATGATCATCTTAATTCAACAATTAACCTTGCCATCAATTTCTTTTTGGAGTTTCATTTGCCAATCATAAATGGACATTCACCTTGGAAGTTATTCTTGGAATTAATCTTGAATTAAAAGAATTATAATTCAATAAAAAATGGCCAAAACTATCAACTAGTTTTTCCATTCTTTTCACATGTGAGATAACACACATTTCCAACTTTCATCCATTTATTTAAGCTGTAATATTTTTATCATCCAATCTTCAAATTGAACAAATAAAATATCATTTTCATGTTCTCACGGTGTAGAATATGAACCCACAATAATCTTTGTCCAACGACAAACGATTCTTCCAAGGAAATGTACACAATTTCCTTCACACACAACATACTTTTCCAACAGCGGATATCTCAGGCGGCTTGGATTTTGGTTTGAAGATCTCCGTTGATGATTTGAAGGGAGAAATGATCAATTAGGGCTTGTGTCTTGTGATTCCTTCTATCGTCTTGCTCTGGCTCCATCTTCGATTGCTCCTCCTCCTCGCCGGCCCCATCGCCTGTACGAACAGGTTTAGTGGGAGAAGGTGAGATTTGGTTAGGGATTCGATAGATCTCAATTGGGATTGGAATGGAGCGCGAGAGAGAGAGAGAGAATGTGAAGATGGGTTTCACAGGAGGGGAGAGAGAGAAAAGGGGGAAGAAATTAGGTTTAAGAGTGAGAACGGCGCCTCTTCGAATTTATACATTTAATTACAGACGGACATTTTCGTCTGTATTAACGACGGACTTGGTCCGTCTTTAATACCGACGGAAATTTAATCATTACCGACGGACTTAAATGAAAATTTCAAAAAAAAATCACGGCAAATGAAACTTACTATTCCGTCGGTAATGATTAAAATTTCGTCGGTAATACCGACGGACCGTGTCCGTGGGTAAATTTTAGTCGGTAATTGGCCTGTTTCTAGTAGTGCACGAGAGACAGAGACCGAGTGATGCACCGGTTAGGAGACATGAAAAGTGGAGAAGTGATAAAATGGCAAGGGGTAGGGGAAGATCCAAACAAACTTGTATTAGGGTGATTCAAAACGATATAAGTTTAATTGGATTGGATGAAAATATGGCGTTGAAAAGGCCGGAGTGGCGGGCAGAAATTCATGTGGGTGAAGGGGGTTGATGTTTTTTTAATCTATTATATATTTACTCTTTTATTATCACTATTTTTTATTTGTTTATTTATTTATTTATTTATTTACATTTTTTCTTTCACGATGACATGAGGATTTATGTTAGCCGACTCCAAATTATTTTGGGACTTAGGCTTTGTTGTTGTTGTTGTTGTTGTTATTTATTTTTAATTTTCAGCTAAGTTACATTGAATTAAAAAAAAGGGGGCATCATACAGCAAGGCGGCCCAACAACCTTTGAATTTGTAAGTTTGGATATCAAAATACATGTGAAGCCTTCACTGTGAAGGAGAATAGTCAAATGTCAAGAAGCTGTAAAAAAAAAAACCCGTCTGGAACCGGGAACCGTCGGTTAGAACCGGTTTTACACGGTTCGGATACGGTTCCCCCTTTCCCGGAATCGGGAACCGTACCCGTATGAGCAAGTCTACATGAGCCCACAACATTGATCCCACTAGGAACCAAATTTTTTTTAAAAAAAAATCTAACAAAATTTTTATCTAGGCCCCAAATTGATACATAAACTAAATTTTGGGTCCTAAATGATAAAAATGAAACTATAGGCCTGCAAATGATACACTGTGTAAACTTTGGGGTTGTAAAATGATATTAACCCATCAAAAATGTGTGAATATTCTTGGATTTCCTTCGAGATACCAATTTTTATTAGAGCAAAGATACTTTTGCTTACCCATCGAAAGAATTATATCATTGTACATTTACACACATTATTTTAAGAAATGCCACATTTAGAAATAAGAATACTATTTTGAAAAAATGAAATAGATAAGTGAGTATTTTTAATACAACAAGAGAGCTTTACAATTGTACAAGTTCCCATCTATCAACGTTTTGTATTGTCATGAATTACAATTTTTCAAAAATACAATCTACTTTCGGTTACATATTTTTAACACTAACGCGTTTCTTTTCACAACAAATCTTCTGAAAATCTGACAAATTACCATTTCATGCACAGTCAACACTCGGCAATCAAACCCCTTTCGATTTAACTATGGTCTTCCCATCTAACCTCTCCAAAAGCTATAGCCCTTAGTTGCATAAATTTTCAAATATCAGTAATGGTCAGAAATCCTTCATATGGAGCTTGTAGTCCCAATATTCAATTATTGAACTCAACCATAATTTCAAACTAACCTTGCAAGAACCAGACATGTTGTTCCACCAGCAAGTACCTTGGTTCACTTCATCTGGATTTGGTTGTCAGAAGAACCAAGGAGTGGGTCCAGAAGAACCAAGGAGTAGCTCCGCATCATAGTTGCTACGCTTCAATGCCTGCAACATCATATTCTCCGTCAGTTCAAGAATATAAATAAATCCAATGGCCCACATCACATCTTCATCAAATGTACGACCCGTGATACAGGGGAGATGGAATGCAATGACATAAATATCCCTCTTATCAAAATTGAATGTAAAATGGGGACAGCCATGCCATCCTATGGCATAGGCTCCGGATCTGAGTGTAGTTGTTATGAGAAATTAGATCACAGAAAGACAAACAGAAATGTATGTTTAAGAGCAAAGAAATAGAACTCTATCAGATCTGGCAGATGCCTAACTCTGAATTCTTAGAGAAATCGCATGCAACTTACTAGAAACACAATATAGATAATCCCTGACAATCAAAATTCATAAACAGCGAAATAAAAAAAATGAATTAATAAGAATTCAAAGCCCAATAACAATATACAAACAAATGGGCAAATCTGAGTTAACGGAAAGATTTCCACCAAAGGAAATAAAAGAAATTAAGGGAAAATTCATTCGGAGAAACATATTCAACGGAATCATACACAAACCATAAATGGCACGGATCATGGAAGCATTGAAATTATCGACAAACACAAGGAAAAAGATCAAACCATTTCACATAAAGGAAAATCTTGGTGTCTACCTAATTTTCGATGAACTGTTGATATGATTATTGAAAGAGCTTAACGTCTCAGAACAACAAACATCATCTTCATCAAAACTCATCGCCGCCAACAATGGGATGGAAATTTGGGGCAGGTGTGTATGCCGTTCAGGTAATTGATAAGGTGTATTTATAGCAAAAATTAGGGTAATGTTGTGTGTTTACACGCGCATTGCAACATAATTTTTAGACTAAAATATTTCTTAAATTACATATACGCCACTGCTTTTCTTGTTTTAACTTTTAATCTTTTTAGTCAATCTCACGATTTGCTAGCTGTCAAGATTTAGAAAAGATTCTAGAAGGATACAACAAACGATAGATAACGTATACCACCACCCATAAACCAAATTACAGATGGCCAAACTGATTTTCATAGACAATACAACCTCCATTACTGGGCCGGCCCAAAGTATGCACGGGGTGAGCGACCACTCAGGGCCAAACCGATTTTCATAGACAATTCTACTTTATAATGCCACAAATTGTTGATATTTTATCTTTAAAAAATCTTTAGCTGATTAAATTCATGTATCAAGGGCTCTCTTACTGCTTCTAGCATTCATGCATACCCCACTTTCATCAAGTAAACTACATTTTCCACATCTTTATAAATGGACCGCCACAAAAAATCTGTCATCATGTTAT